>OZ026858.1:17629873-18864577 GCA_964023215.1 Eledona agricola
TTAAGATTCATCTACTCGTATGGTGGCAGCATTATTAAATACATAATACGTTACGTTTTGATCAATTGTCAAAAAGTTGAAAAGATCGTGCGAGCGTTAAATGTATTGCAAGGGACACTGCGATATCCGAAACACGTGTTTTCAGCATTTTGAATGAAAACGATGGATTTCCAAACGTCCCACTATTGAACAAAAATTGTGAAGGCTAGAAAATTGCAATAATTTGACTGCCTTCTTCGGATATAACACTTTTTTCTAAAATTGTGAGTGCAGATGAGACTTGAGTGAGACCCATCAACAAAGCAGGAGGAGTGTATGCAGTGGGTGCAAAACCGTTTCCACATTGAAAAATGCAAGAACTCAGGTTACCGGGACTCGGAGGATATACTGCTGCGCGAATACATAATAATAAAAATCGATAATACATGTTAAATGGCAATGTGTACAAACAAATAATAAAGAATTAAATAAAACTCTTCTTCTGCATTACAACTGCAAGGTGCATTAGGCACGAGTTGTACAAGAAAAAATCAATAAATACTGTTTTGAACAACTTGCTCATTCACCCTACTATCCTGACCCAACTCTCTCTGACTACTCCTATAAAGTAGATAACTTTATGAACTCCCCTCGTAGCTCAGAATCTACGAGTGTTAAAATTTTTCCAAAAATCTAGGCTTTTACATTGCCATAAATAGCGGCGAAATTCATGCAAGGAGAAAGGTGAAATTCATCCTACAAGAACTTACACAGTTTTTAACAATCATACTTTTTGCTCAGATCATTATTAAACTACCTCTAAGGTTCCGCAAAGATCCAACTCAAGTTCGCATATTTTTAGGCTTCCATTGTAGAAAATTTTAAGAGTTCTAATCAAGCAGGAAAGTGTGTTACAGAAGTGGCGGCTGGTCAGAGGAGGCAGACGAGGCATGACGAATTAATTACTTCCAGATTGTAAATTTATTATTTTCTTTATCTCTCACGGATGTTCAAATTAAAAAAAAATTTAATTCGATTGCAGATATCTTTTTCAGCTTCAACAATAATTATTTCGATCGAATTTAAATGGAGACGCCCGACCCGCGCTTTTTACTCATTTTTTGCTTGAAAAAATTAAATCTGTGCAAATCACACCCGAGGCATGCAGACTCTCGGTTACCTGATTGGTTCCTTTTTCGGAACGGGTATAGTCTTCGGTGCCGTGAAAAACACTGGACCTCACCATCTCACAACCAGTCAGGAGTAGAATTTTGAATTTAGCGCACATCATCATTATTTATTTGCATTATTTCACAGTTGACAAGATGAATATTTTTATAAAAATAATAATTAGAAGAAATACCATCGGACAAGAAAAATATGTGTATGACATTAATTTCAACTGAAAAGGAGCTTGTTAGAAAATTAAATCAACATACTAAATTTTAGGCCATTAATAACGAATTGAAAAAACTGCCTGCCTCTCTTAACAAAATGATCACGAGCCGCCACTGCGTTACAGCATCATGACTTGAATTGTTTAGCTTTGTAAATAAATATGAAAATTATTCTAAATATTAATAAATTTGAGTTCGAAGGCATCTGTTTTCCCATCAGTTGGTTTACCAACTCGGAAAGGATACAATGTATCTCAAGGATTTGAAGGGTCTACAGAATTTCAAGGATATACAGAACCTGAAGAATTTTAATAATCTAGAGAATCTGAGTGAGCGAATACATAATAATAAAATTCGACTATACCATCCGATAAATGGCAATGTGTACAACAAATAATAAAGAATCAAAAGAAAACTCTTCTTCTGCATTACAATTGCAAGGTGCATTAGGCACGAGTTGTGCAAGAAAAAATCTATAAATACTGTTGTGAACAACTTGCTCATTCACCCTACTATGATGACCCAACTTCCTCGGACTACTCCCAAGAATTAGCTTTATAAAAGTAGATAACTTTATAAACTACCCCCGTAGCTGAGAATCTACGAGTGTTAAAAATTTTCCAAATTATAGGCTTTTACATAGCCATAAATAGGGGCGATATTCATACAATTGAAATTCATAATTCTCTAAGCTCATTTTTTCACAAGTTTTCAGTGTTCCCATCTAAAAGAAGTGACACAGTTTTTAACAATCATATTTTTTGTTCAGATAATTATTGAACTACCTCTGAGGTTCCGTAAAGATCCAACCCAAGTCCGCTTATTTTTAGGCTTTCCATTATAAATTTTTTAAATTTTAATCAAGCAGGAAAATATGTTACAGCAGTGGCGGCTAGTCAGACGAGGCAGACGAGGCAGTGCCTGTATTAATAACGAATTAATTAGTTCCAGGCTGTAAATTTATTATTTTTTTCACCTCTCACAGTTGTTAAAATTTTACAAAAAATGTTATTTGGTTGGAGATATCTTTTTCGGAATAGGTATAGCCTTCAGTGCCGTGAAAAACACTGGACCTCACAATCTCACAACCAATCAGGAATCGAATATATAATTTAGCGCACATCATCATTGTTTATTTGCGTCATTTCCCAGTTGACAAGCCGTTCTGTTCGAGTTGGATCTTCATCAAGATGAATATTTTTATTAAAAAAATTATAGGAGGAATACCATCGGACAAGAAAAATATGGGTATGGCATTAATTTCAACTGAGAAGGAGCTAAAATACTAAATCAAACTACTAAATTTATGGCCAAAACTGAAAAACTGCCCGCTTCCTCCAACAAAATGATTATGAGCCGCCATTATGTTACAGCGTCATGACTTGATTTGCTTGGCTTTGTAAATCAAAATCAAAATTATCCCAAATATTAATAAATTTATCTTCGAAGGCGACTGTTTTCTTATCAGTTGCTCTACAAACTCGGAAAGGATACGATCAAGGATTTGGAGGGTCTACAGAATTTCAAGGATATACAGAACCTGAAGAATTTAAATAATCTAGAGAATCTGAGTGAGCTGATGAAGCTGAAGAATATTGACAATATAAAGCATCTTATGAAATTACGGAATAAGTGATATTTAAACAAAATTGAAAAAATTTTTCAAGAAAGTTGCTAAGAATAGACGACAAAAACGCGTGCAGAAAATTGGTTTAATGTATCAAACCATTGATTATACAGGGTGTTTTTTTTAAGGCGGCCATTAGAAACTTTTTAACTTCCTATAGTGCTATAAACTTGAAATTTGGAACACAGCCGAAAATGACCATTTCAAATCGAAGTAAATTATTTTCAATATGGCGCCACTTTCGCTTATACCGAAAGTGGCGCCATCTTTGT
The DNA here is from genome assembly GCA_964023215.1 of Eledona agricola. Classification (NCBI taxonomy): domain Eukaryota; kingdom Metazoa; phylum Arthropoda; class Insecta; order Coleoptera; family Tenebrionidae; genus Eledona; species Eledona agricola. The sequence goes on from OZ026858.1 coordinate 17,633,149, forward strand.
TATTTTAAATGGAACACCCCAGTTTTTATTTAATTTTCGAATGCCCCCTTTCATTTTGAGTATCCTACACCTATGTTGTACCTATCTATCTGTAAAAGTTTTGGAGATATGCCCACTTTTCTATAAAATCTTGCATTTTCGGTGGTCTATTCAAAAATTTTTTTCGCAGGAACCATTGGGAAAACGTACAAACTGTTTTTTGCAGTCGATAGCCGAAGGATTGCAGAATTGTCGGCTGGCCTCAACAATAACTATATCACATTATAAGTACTTACAATGATTTTATAAAAACTCACAAAACAAGACGTCAATATTTCATTTTTTTAAATGGCACCTACCCAATTTTATATCTCCAGTCGATAGAAAATGAAATTTAAGGAGATATTGTATTAGCATGTCCTATACCTATCTCAATTACTTTAGGAGTTATTATGATTTATTTATAAAATGAGTACAATTCATGAGGATGTTTAGTAGGCTGTGAACGTAAAACAATTGATATCACTGCAAAAATTGCAGTTGTCTTGTAAAATCTGTTTTAATAATTAAGTGCAATGGATAATTACCCAAATGTATTGATTTTAGATTTGTTTATTATTCACGGAAGTTATAATAAAATCGTTCAAAGGACATGTTAGTATTCGCACCTAGCCCCCATGTATAAACAAAAATTTTCCCGCCTTCAGAATCAGTTTATCCATTCAGGATTAATACATATCACCAGAGAAAGAGTTAAAGTTGTTCCTAGAAGCAAAGAAAACCAAATCAAGGTTTTGGAATATTTTGCCGCGTTTCCCCGTGCATAACGACGAGCTGCCGCTAAAAATTTGGGATTCAATCTGTCTTTCTAGCTTTCCAGACTTAAAGAAGTTATGCAAATTGGTTATTTTTGTGCTGTTTTGGGCATACATTTACAACAGAACTGTAAATAAAAAAACAATAAAATATAAAACGACAATACCAAAAATTCCAAACTGAATAGTATTAAGAAAAAATGCTTACGCTTAAATCTATGTATTACATTAAATCCATTTATTACAACTTAAACGGCGACGTTGACAGCCATATACATTGTTCACAGCCTACTAAACACCCTCATGATTACGGAATTAGACTCATTTTCTAAATAAATCATAATAACTCCTAAAGTAATTGAGATAGGTATAGGACATGCTAATACAACATACCCTTAAATTTGATTTTCTATTGACTGGCGATATAAAATTTGGAAGGTGCCATTTAAAAAAAATGAAATATTGACGTTTTGTTTTGGGCATTTTCATTAAATAGTTGTAAGTACTTAGAATGTGATACAATTACTTTTGAGGCCAGTCTACAATTTTGCAATCTTTCCACTATCAACTGAAAAAAACAGTTTGTACATTTTCCCAATGGTTACTGCAAAATCATTTTTTGAATAGACCACTGAAATTGCAAAATTTTGTAAAAAAGTGCGCATATCTCCAAAACTTTGACAGATAGATAAGTACAATATAGGTTTAAGATACTTAAAAAAAAAGAGGCATTCGAAAATTAAATAAAAACTATGGTGTTCCATTTAAAATAACAAAGATGGCGTCCATTTCCGGTATAAGCGGAAGTGCCGCCATATTGAAAATAATTTATTTAGATTTGGAATGGTCAATTTTGACTGTATTCCAAATTTCAAATTTATAGCACTATAGGAAGTTAAAAATTTTCTAATGGCCGCCTTAAAAAAAACACCCTGTATATTGGATATATATAATATATAATCAATAATAGTACTGACAGCATTTTGAACATCTAATTAGATACTAGCATACCAGCGAACCTTTGATAAACGTTGATAAGCACTTGAAACCATCATTGGTTATTTATGCATTGTTTTTATTCATTTATTAGTTCCAAAAAGGAACGTAAGAGGCCGCGCCCTGGTACAACTTACTAATGGACTACGGAAGTACAGGGAATATAATGGTGGAACTATTTCTTGTCACAGCAATCACATCTGTTCTGCAACCGATTACGTCACTCGAATGTTATCGGTCTCCGCTTTTTGCACAACAGCTCTAGACCTTTCTCGGAATCTACAGGACCCACCCTGATCTTTGCGGAGAAGCACCTCCAAGTGCAATTCTACTGTACTATTTCATTGTTGATTTCTGGCGTTTCTTTCTTATTTTAATTGGTATTATAATTTGTAAATTACCACATACTTTTGATTGAATTAAACGATTTTAATTTCCGTTTAAAAAACGTTGAATAAAGGTAGAAATAACGTTTATCATTTCGGTTAGAAAAACGTTTATAATTTCCGTTGAAGAAACGTTTATAATTTTAGTTAAAAAAACGTTTCTAATTTACGTTGAATAAACGTTAAAAAACGTTGAATAGTTGATTTCAAATAACGTTAAATCTCTGGACATTAAAACGTTAAATAAACGTCAAATAATACGTTGAAGTAACGATTATAATTTCAGTTAGAAAAACGATTATAATTAACATTGAATAAACGTTAAAAAACGTTGAAAAGTGGTTTAAAATAACGTTAAATCGCGGGACATTAAAACGTTAAATAAACGTCAAATAAAACGTTGAATAAACGTTAAAAAAACGTCGAAAAATGGTTTCAAATAACGTTAAATCGGAGGACATTAAAACGTTAAATCAACGACAAATATAACGGATTTTTAACGTTTGGTTTCACGTTATTTTCAACGTTTATTAAACGTTTCTGTGTTTACTGGGCATTTGGCGTCTTAAAAAACAAGGCAAAATCTTACAAATTTAGTTGTTTGCCCAAAAGCACACAACCGAAAAGGGCCCCAAATATGTGTAGACCACCAAAGATTGGGCACACGAAAAAACCATTAAAATCTCCCAAAATCATGTAAAATTATCTCACGAGCACTCTAAAAAACTTACAACATACCGTGTTTTTAGACACTCCAAAATGGCTTTTTATTTCTGGACCAGAGCAATTGGCGCATGCAAAAACAACACCAAATCAAAGAGGTATATTTGGCGCCTTACAAACTAATGTAGTGAAATTCCTTTAAAAAACATAATTTTTTATGCTCCCAAAAAATACTCGAAACTCAATAGACCACCAGGGCACATGGGAAAATCATCCAAAATCAAACATAATTACATAAAAAGCACCCAAAAAACCTTACAGCATTCCTTGTTTTGAGACACCCCAAAATGCATTTTGACTTCTGGAGAAAGCATTGTCACATGCATAAAAGCTCTTGTTTTTAAATTCCCAAAATGGCTTTTTAATTTCTGGACCAGGATAATAATTGGTAAAATTAAAAAAAAACAGACCTTAAAAAAAGCCAGAGTTTTTATTCAAATCCCTCGGTTTGCAACACCCCAATATTCGACTATGTCTTCATGATAAATCTTGGAGTCAGAATATTTACAGAATTAATTATTATTATTAATTAAATAAATAAGAAAAAATAATACCGAGCAAAAGCTTCCTGAGCATCCCGAGAATCCCAAGCAAAAGCTTTCTGAGCAACTTGAATATCCTAAGCAAAAGCTTCCTGAGTAACCCGAGAATCCCGAGCAAAAGCTTTTTGGGCAACTTGAATATTCTAAGCAAAAGCTTCCTGAGCAACCCAAGAATCCCGAGCAAAAGCTTCCTGAGCAACCCGAGAATATCGAGCAAAAGCTTCCTGAGCAACTTGAATATCCTAAGCAAAAGCTTCCTGAGCAACCCGAGAATATCGAGCAAAAGCTTTCTGAGCAATTTGAATATTCTAAGCAAAAGCTTCCTGAGCAACTTGAATATCCTAAGCAAAAGCTTCCTGAGCAACCCGAGATTCCCGAGCAAAAGCTTCCTGAGCAATTTGAATATCCTAAGCAAAAGCTTCCTGAGTAACCCGAGTATCCCGAGCAAAAGCTTCCCGAGCAACTTGAATATCCTAAGCAAAAGCTTCCTGAGCAACCCGAGAATCCCGAGCAAAAGCGTCTTGGACAACTTGAATATCCTAAGCAAAAGCTTCCTGAGCAACCCTAGAGTACCGCGCAAAAGTTTCCTGAGCAACCCGAGAAGGCCGAGCGAAAGCTTCCTGAGTAACCCGAGAATATCGAGCAAAAGCTTCCTGAGCAACTTGAATATCTTAAGCAAAAGCTTCCTGAGCAACCCGAGAATCGCGAGCAAAAGTTTCCTGAGCAACCCGAGAATCCCGAGCAAAAGCTTCCCGAGCAACCCAAGAATCCCGAGCAAAAGCTTCCTGAGCAACCCGAAAATTTTAAGCAAAAGCTTTCTGTGCAACCCGAGAATCCCGAGCAAAAGCTTCCTGAGCAACCCGAGAATTCCGAGCAAAAGCATTCTGAGCAACTTGAATATCCTAAGCACAAGCGTCCTGAGCAACCCGAGAATCCCGAGCAAAAGCTTACTGAGCAACCCGAGAATATCAAGCAAAAGCTTCGTGAGCAACTTGAATATCCTAAGCAAAAGCTTCCTGAGCAACCCGAGAATCCCGACCAAAAGCTTCCTGAGCAACTTGAATATCCTAAGCAAAAGCTTCCTGAGCAACCCGAGATTCCCGAACAAAAGCTTCCTGAGCAACCCAAGAATACCGAGCAAACGCTTCCTGAGCAACCCGAGAATCCTGAGCAAAAGCTTCCTTAGCAACTTGAATATCCTAAGCAAAAGCTTCCTAAGCAACCCGAGAATCCCGAGCAAAACCTTCCTGAGCAACTTAAATATCCTAAGCAAAAGCTTTCTGAGCAACCCGAGAATATCGAGCAAAAGCTTCCTGAGCAACTTGAATATCCTAACCAAAAGCTTCCTGAGTAACCCGAGAATCCCGAGCAAAAGCTTTTTGGGCAACTTGAATATTCTAAGCAAAAGCTTTCTGAGCAACCCGAGAATCAAGAGCAAAAGCTTCCTGAGCAACCCGAGAATATCGAGCAAAAGCTTCCTGAGCAACTTGAATATCCTAAGCAAAAGCTTCCTGAGCAACCCGAGAATATCGAGCAAAAGCTTCCTGAGCAACCCGAGAATTCCGAGCAAAAGCATTCTGAGCAACTTGAATATCCTAAGCACAAGCGTCCTGAGCAACCCGAGAATTTAGAGCAAAAGCTTCCTGAGCAACTTGAATATCCTAAGCAAAAGCTTCCTGAGCAACCCGAGATTCCCGAACAAAAGCTTCCTGAGCAACTTGAATATCCTAAGCAAAAGCTTCCTGAGCAACCCGAGATTCCCGAACAAAAGCTTCCTGAGCAACCCAAGAATACCGAGCAAAAGCTTCCTGAGCAACCCGAGAATCCTGAGCAAAAGCTTCCTTAGCAACTTGAATATACTAAGCAAAAGCTTCCTAAGCAACCCGAGAATCCCGAGCAAAAGCTTCCTGAGCAACTTGAATATCCTAAGCAAAAGCTTCCTGAGCAACCCGAGATTCCCGAACAAAAGCTTCCTGAGCAACCCAAGAATACCGAGCAAAAGCTTCCTGAGCAACCCGAGAATCCTGAGCAAAAGCTTCCTTAGCAACTTGAATATCCTAAGCAAAAGCTTCCTAAGCAACCCGAGAATCCCGAGCAAAAGCTTCCTGAGCAACTTAAATATCCTAAGCAAAAGCTTCCTGAGCAACCCGAGAATATCGAGCAAAAGCTTCCTGAGCAACTTGAATATCCTAAGCAAAAGCTTCCTGAGCAACCCGAGATTCCCGAACAAAAGCTTCCTGAGCAACCCAAGAATACCGAGCAAAAGCTTCCTGAGCAACCCGAGAATCCCGAGCAAAAGCTTCCTGAGCAATTTGAATATCCTAAGCAAAAGCTTCCTGAGTAACCCGAGTATCCCGAGCAAAAGCTTCCCGAGCAACTTGAATATCCTAAGCAAAAGCTTCCTGAGCAACCCTAGAGTACCGCGCAAAAGCTTCCTGAGCAACCCGAGAAGGCCGAGCGAAAGCTTCCTGAGTAACCCGAGAATACCGAGCAAAAGCTTCCTGAGCAACTTGAATATCCTAAGCAAAAGCTTCCTGAGCAACCCGAGAATCCCGAGCAAAAATTTCCTGAGCAACCCGAGAATCCCGAGCAAAAGCTTCCCGAGCAACCCAAGAATCCCGAACAAAAGCTTCCTGAGCAACCCGAAAATCTTAAGCAAAAGCTTTCTGTGCAACCCGAGAATCCCAAGCATCAGCTTCCTGAGCAACCCGAGAATCCCGAGCAAAAGCTTCTTGAGCAACCCGAGAATATAGAGCAAAAGCTTCCTGAGTAACCCGAGAATACCGACCAAAAGCTTCCTGGGCAACTTGAATATCCTAAGCAAAAGCTTCCTGAGCAACCCGAGATTCCCGAGCAAAAGCTTCCTGAGCAACCCAAGAATACCGAGCAAAAGCTTCCAAAGCTCCCCGAGAATCCTGCGCAAAAGCGTCCTGAGCAACTTAAATATCCTAAGCAAAAGCTTCCTGAGCAACCCGAGAATCCCAAGCAAAAGCTTCCTGAGCAACTTAAATATCCTTAGCAAAAGCTTCCTGAGCAACCCGAGAATTCCGAGCAAAAGCATTCTGAGCAACTTGAATATCCTAACCACAAGCGTCCTGAGCAACCCGAGAATCCCGAGCAAAAGCTTACTGAGCAACCCGAGAATATCAAGCAAAAGCTTCGTGAGCAATTTGAATATCCTAAGCAAAAGCTTCCTGAGCAACCCGAGAATCCCGACCAAAAGCTTCCTGAGCAACTTGAATATCCTAAGCAAAAGCTTCCTGAGCAACTCGAGATTCCCGAACAAAAGCTTCCTGAGCAACCCAAGAATTCCGAGCAAAAGCTTCCTGAGCAACCCGAGAATCCTGAGCAAAAGCTTCCTTAGCAATTTGAATATCCTAAGCAAAAGCTTCCTAAGCAACCCGAGAATCCCGAGCAAAAGCTTCCTGAGCAACTTGAATATCCTAAGCAAAAGCTTCCTGAGCAACCCGAGAATTCCGAACAAAAGCATTCTGAGCAACTTGAATATCCTAAACACAAGCGTCCTGAGCAACCCGAGAATCCCGAGCAAAAGCTTACTGAGCAACCCGAGAATATCAAGCAAAAGCTTCGTGAGCAACTTGAATATCCTAAGCAAAAGCTTCCTGAGCAACCCGAGATTCCCGAACAAAAGCTTCGTGAGCAACCCAAGAATACCGAGCAAAAGCTTCCTGAGCAACCCGAGAATCCTGAGCAAAAGCTTCCTTAGCAACTTGAATATCCTAAGCAAAAGCTTCCTAAGCAACCCGAGAATCCCGAGCAAAAGCTTCCTGAGCAACTTAAATATCCTAAGCAAAAGCTTCCTGAGCAACCCGAGAATATCGAGCAAAAGCTTCCTGAGCAACTTGAATATCCTAACCAAAAGCTTCCTGGGCATCCCGAGAATCCCAAGCAAAAGCTTTCTGAGCAACTTGAATATCCTAAGCAAAAGCTTCCTGAGTAACCCGAGAATATCGAGCAAAAGCTTTCTGAGCAATTTGAATATTCTAAGCAAAAGCTTCCTGAGCAACTTGAATATCCTAAGCAAAAGCTTCCTGAGCAACCCGAGATTCCCGAGCAAAAGCTTCCTGAGCAATTTGAATATCCTAAGCAAAAGCTTCCTGAGTAACCCGAGTATCCCGAGCAAAAGCTTCCCGAGCAACTTGAATATCCTAAGCAAAAGCTTCCTGAGCAACCCGAGAATCCCGAGCAAAAGCGTCTTGGACAACTTGAATATCCTAAGCAAAAGCTTCCTGAGCAACCCTAGAGTACCGCGCAAAAGTTTCCTGAGCAACCCGAGAAGGCCGAGCGAAAGCTTCCTGAGTAACCCGAGAATATCGAGCAAAAGCTTCCTGAGCAACTTGAATATCTTAAGCAAAAGCTTCCTGAGCAACCCGAGAATCGCGAGCAAAAGTTTCCTGAGCAACCCGAGAATCCCGAGCAAAAGCTTCCCGAGCAACCCAAGAATCCCGAGCAAAAGCTTCCTGAGCAACCCGAAAATTTTAAGCAAAAGCTTTCTGTGCAACCCGAGAATCCCGAGCAAAAGCTTCCTGAGCAACCCGAGAATTCCGAGCAAAAGCATTCTGAGCAACTTGAATATCCTAAGCACAAGCGTCCTGAGCAACCCGAGAATCCCGAGCAAAAGCTTACTGAGCAACTCGAGAATATCAAGCAAAAGCTTCGTGAGCAACTTGAATATCCTAAGCAAAAGCTTCCTGAGCAACCCGAGAATCCCGACCAAAAGCTTCCTGAGCAACTTGAATATCCTAAGCAAAAGCTTCCTGAGCAACCCGAGATTCCCGAACAAAAGCTTCCTGAGCAACCCAAGAATACCGAGCAAAAGCTTTCTGAGCAACCCGAGAATCCTGAGCAAAAGCTTCCTTAGCAACTTGAATATCCTAAGCAAAAGCTTCCTAAGCAACCCGAGAATCCCGAGCAAAACCTTCCTGAGCAACTTAAATATCCTAAGCAAAAGCTTTCTGAGCAACCCGAGAATATCGAGCAAAAGCTTCCTGAGCAACTTGAATATCCTAACCAAAAGCTTCCTGAGTAACCCGAGAATCCCGAGCAAAAGCTTTTTGGGCAACTTGAATATTCTAAGCAAAAGCTTTCTGAGCAACCCGAGAATCAAGAGCAAAAGCTTCCTGAGCAACCCGAGAATATCGAGCAAAAGCTTCCTGAGCAACTTGAATATCCTAAGCAAAAGCTTCCTGAGCAACCCGAGAATATCGAGCAAAAGCTTTCTGAGCAACTTGAATATTCTAAGCAAAAGCTTCCTGAGCAACTTTAATATCCTAAGCAAAAGCTTCCTGAGCAACCCGAGAATCCCGAGCAAAAGCTCCCTGAGCAATTTGAATATCCTAAGCAAAAGCTTCCTGAGTAACCCGAGTATCCCGAGCAAAAGCTTCCCGATCAACTTGAATATCCTAAGCAAAAGCTTCCTGAGCAACCCGAGAATCCCGAGCAAAAGCGTCTTGGACAACTTAAATATCCTAAGCAAAAGCTTCCTGAGCAACCCTAGAGTACCGCGCAAAAGCTTCCTGAGCAACCCGAGAAGGCCGAGCGAAAGCTTCCTGAGTAACCCGAGAATATCGAGCAAAAGCTTCCTGAGCAACTTGAATATCCTAAGCAAAAGCTTCCTGAGCAACCCGAGAATCCCGAGCAAAAGTTTCCTGAGCAACCCGAGAATCCCGAGCAAAAGCTTCCCGAGCAACCCAAGAATCCCGAGCAAAAGCTTCGTGAGCAACCCGAAAATCTTAAGCAAAAGCTTTCTGTGCAACCCGAGAATCCCGAGCAAAAGCTTCCTGAGCAACCCGAGAATTCCGAGCAAAAGCATTCTGAGCAACTTGAATATCCTAAGCACAAGCGTCCTGAGCAACCCGAGAATTTAGAGCAAAAGCTTCCTGAGCAACTTGAATATCCTAAGCAAAAGCTTCCTGAGCAACCCGAGAATTCCGAACAAAAGCATTCTGAGCAACTTGAATATCCTAAACACAAGCGTCCTGAGCAACCCGAGAATCCCGAGCAAAAGCTTACTGAGCAACCCGAGAATATCAAGCAAAAGCTTCGTGAGCAACTTGAATATCCTAAGCAAAAGCTTCCTGAGCAACCCGAGATTCCCGAACAAAAGCTTCGTGAGCAACCCAAGAATACCGAGCAAAAGCTTCCTGAGCAACCCGAGAATCCTGAGCAAAAGCTTCCTTAGCAACTTGAATATCCTAAGCAAAAGCTTCCTAAGCAACCCGAGAATCCCGAGCAAAAGCTTCCTGAGCAACTTAAATATCCTAAGCAAAAGCTTCCTGAGCAACCCGAGAATATCGAGCAAAAGCTTCCTGAGCAACTTGAATATCCTAACCAAAAGCTTCCTGGGCATCCCGAGAATCCCAAGCAAAAGCTTTCTGAGCAACTTGAATATCCTAAGCAAAAGCTTCCTGAGTAACCCGAGAATATCGAGCAAAAGCTTTCTGAGCAATTTGAATATTCTAAGCAAAAGCTTCCTGAGCAACTTGAATATCCTAAGCAAAAGCTTCCTGAGCAACCCGAGATTCCCGAGCAAAAGCTTCCTGAGCAATTTGAATATCCTAAGCAAAAGCTTCCTGAGTAACCCGAGTATCCCGAGCAAAAGCTTCCCGAGCAACTTGAATATCCTAAGCAAAAGCTTCCTGAGCAACCCGAGAATCCCGAGCAAAAGCGTCTTGGACAACTTGAATATCCTAAGCAAAAGCTTCCTGAGCAACCCTAGAGTACCGCGCAAAAGTTTCCTGAGCAACCCGAGAAGGCCGAGCGAAAGCTTCCTGAGTAACCCGAGAATATCGAGCAAAAGCTTCCTGAGCAACTTGAATATCTTAAGCAAAAGCTTCCTGAGCAACCCGAGAATCGCGAGCAAAAGTTTCCTGAGCAACCCGAGAATCCCGAGCAAAAGCTTCCCGAGCAACCCAAGAATCCCGAGCAAAAGCTTCCTGAGCAACCCGAAAATTTTAAGCAAAAGCTTTCTGTGCAACCCGAGAATCCCGAGCAAAAGCTTCCTGAGCAACCCGAGAATTCCGAGCAAAAGCATTCTGAGCAACTTGAATATCCTAAGCACAAGCGTCCTGAGCAACCCGAGAATCCCGAGCAAAAGCTTACTGAGCAACTCGAGAATATCAAGCAAAAGCTTCGTGAGCAACTTGAATATCCTAAGCAAAAGCTTCCTGAGCAACCCGAGAATCCCGACCAAAAGCTTCCTGAGCAACTTGAATATCCTAAGCAAAAGCTTCCTGAGCAACCCGAGATTCCCGAACAAAAGCTTCCTGAGCAACCCAAGAATACCGAGCAAAAGCTTTCTGAGCAACCCGAGAATCCTGAGCAAAAGCTTCCTTAGCAACTTGAATATCCTAAGCAAAAGCTTCCTAAGCAACCCGAGAATCCCGAGCAAAACCTTCCTGAGCAACTTAAATATCCTAAGCAAAAGCTTTCTGAGCAACCCGAGAATATCGAGCAAAAGCTTCCTGAGCAACTTGAATATCCTAACCAAAAGCTTCCTGAGTAACCCGAGAATCCCGAGCAAAAGCTTTTTGGGCAACTTGAATATTCTAAGCAAAAGCTTTCTGAGCAACCCGAGAATCAAGAGCAAAAGCTTCCTGAGCAACCCGAGAATATCGAGCAAAAGCTTCCTGAGCAACTTGAATATCCTAAGCAAAAGCTTCCTGAGCAACCCGAGAATATCGAGCAAAAGCTTTCTGAGCAACTTGAATATTCTAAGCAAAAGCTTCCTGAGCAACTTTAATATCCTAAGCAAAAGCTTCCTGAGCAACCCGAGAATCCCGAGCAAAAGCTCCCTGAGCAATTTGAATATCCTAAGCAAAAGCTTCCTGAGTAACCCGAGTATCCCGAGCAAAAGCTTCCCGATCAACTTGAATATCCTAAGCAAAAGCTTCCTGAGCAACCCGAGAATCCCGAGCAAAAGCGTCTTGGACAACTTAAATATCCTAAGCAAAAGCTTCCTGAGCAACCCTAGAGTACCGCGCAAAAGCTTCCTGAGCAACCCGAGAAGGCCGAGCGAAAGCTTCCTGAGTAACCCGAGAATATCGAGCAAAAGCTTCCTGAGCAACTTGAATATCCTAAGCAAAAGCTTCCTGAGCAACCCGAGAATCCCGAGCAAAAGTTTCCTGAGCAACCCGAGAATCCCGAGCAAAAGCTTCCCGAGCAACCCAAGAATCCCGAGCAAAAGCTTCGTGAGCAACCCGAAAATCTTAAGCAAAAGCTTTCTGTGCAACCCGAGAATCCCGAGCAAAAGCTTCCTGAGCAACCCGAGAATTCCGAGCAAAAGCATTCTGAGCAACTTGAATATCCTAAGCACAAGCGTCCTGAGCAACCCGAGAATTTAGAGCAAAAGCTTCCTGAGCAACTTGAATATCCTAAGCAAAAGCTTCCTGAGCAACCCGAGATTCCCGAACAAAAGCTTCCTGAGCAACTTGAATATCCTAAGCAAAAGCTTCCTGAGCAACCCGAGATTCCCGAACAAAAGCTTCCTGAGCAACCCAAGAATACCGAGCAAAAGCTTCCTGAGCAACCCGAGAATCCTGAGCAAAAGCTTCCTTAGCAACTTGAATATACTAAGCAAAAGCTTCCTAAGCAACCCGAGAATCCCGAGCAAAAGCTTCCTGAGCAACTTGAATATCCTAAGCAAAAGCTTCCTGAGCAACCCGAGATTCCCGAACAAAAGCTTCCTGAGCAACCCAAGAATACCGAGCAAAAGCTTCCTGAGCAACCCGAGAATCCTGAGCAAAAGCTTCCTTAGCAACTTGAATATCCTAAGCAAAAGCTTCCTAAGCAACCCGAGAATCCCGAGCAAAAGCTTCCTGAGCAACTTAAATATCCTAAGCAAAAGCTTCCTGAGCAACCCGAGAATATCGAGCAAAAGCTTCCTGAGCAACTTGAATATCCTAAGCAAAAGCTTCCTGAGCAACCCGAGATTCCCGAACAAAAGCTTCCTGAGCAACCCAAGAATACCGAGCAAAAGCTTCCTGAGCAACCCGAGAATCCTGAGCAAAAGCTTCCTTAGCAACTTGAATATCCTAAGCAAAAGCTTCCTAAGCAACCCGAGAATCCCGAGCAAAAGCTTCCTGAGCAACTTAAATATCCTAAGCAAAAGCTTCCTGAGCAACCCGAGAATATCGAGCAAAAGCTTCCTGAGCAACTTGAATATCCTAAGCAAAAGCTTCCTGAGCAACCCGAGATTCCCGAACAAAAGCTTCCTGAGCAACCCAAGAATACCGAGCAAAAGCTTCCTGAGCAACCCGAGAATCCCGAGCAAAAGCTTCCTGAGCAATTTGAATATCCTAAGCAAAAGCTTCCTGAGTAACCCGAGTATCCCGAGCAAAAGCTTCCCGATCAACTTGAATATCCTAAGCAAAAGCTTCCTGAGCAACCCGAGAATCCCGAGCAAAAGCGTCTTGGACAACTTAAATATCCTAAGCAAAAGCTTCCTGAGCAACCCTAGAGTACCGCGCAAAAGCTTCCTGAGCAACCCGAGAAGGCCGAGCGAAAGCTTCCTGAGTAACCCGAGAATACCGAGCAAAAGCTTCCTGAGCAACTTGAATATCCTAAGCAAAAGCTTCCTGAGCAACCCGAGAATCCCGAGCAAAAATTTCCTGAGCAACCCGAGAATCCCGAGCAAAAGCTTTCCGAGCAACCCAAGAATCCCGAACAAAAGCTTCCTGAGCAACCCGAAAATCTTAAGCAAAAGCTTTCTGTGCAACCCGAGAATCCCAAGCATCAGCTTCCTGAGCAACCCGAGAATCCCGAGCAAAAGCTTCTTGAGCAACCCGAGAATATAGAGCAAAAGCTTCCTGAGTAACCCGAGAATACCGACCAAAAGCTTCCTGGGCAACTTGAATATCCTAAGCAAAAGCTTCCTGAGCAACCCGAGATTCCCGAGCAAAAGCTTCCTGAGCAACCCAAGAATACCGAGCAAAAGCTTCCAAAGCTCCCCGAGAATCCTGCGCAAAAGCGTCCTGAGCAACTTAAATATCCTAAGCAAAAGCTTCCTGAGCAACCCGAGAATCCCAAGCAAAAGCTTCCTGAGCAACTTAAATATCCTTAGCAAAAGCTTCCTGAGCAACCCGAGAATTCCGAGCAAAAGCATTCTGAGCAACTTGAATATCCTAACCACAAGCGTCCTGAGCAACCCGAGAATCCCGAGCAAAAGCTTACTGAGCAACCCGAGAATATCAAGCAAAAGCTTCGTGAGCAATTTGAATATCCTAAGCAAAAGCTTCCTGAGCAACCCGAGAATCCCGACCAAAAGCTTCCAGAGCAACTTGAATATCCTAAGCAAAAGCTTCCTGAGCAACTCGAGATTCCCGAACAAAAGCTTCCTGAGCAACCCAAGAATTCCGAACAAAAGCTTCCTGAGCAACCCGAGAATCCTGAGCAAAAGCTTCCTTAGCAATTTGAATATCCTAAGCAAAAGCTTCCTAAGCAACCCGAGAATCCCGAGCAAAAGCTTCTTGAGCAACTTAAATATCCTAAGCAAAAGCTTCCTGAGAAACCCGAGAATATCGAGCAAAAGCTTCCTGAGCAACTTGAATATCCTAAGCAAAAGCTTCCTGAGCAACCCGAGAATTCCGAACAAAAGCATTCTGAGCAACTTGAATATCCTAAACACAAGCGTCCTGAGCAACCCGAGAATCCCGAGCAAAAGCTTACTGAGCAACCCGAGAATATCAAGCAAAAGCTTCGTGAGCAACTTGAATATCCTAAGCAAAAGCTTCCTGAGCAACCCGAGATTCCCGAACAAAAGCTTCGTGAGCAACCCAAGAATACCGAGCAAAAGCTTCCTGAGCAACCCGAGAATCCTGAGCAAAAGCTTTCTTAGCAACTTGAATATCCTAAGCAAAAGCTTCCTAAGCAACCCGAGAATCCCGAGCAAAAGCTTCCTGAGCAACTTAAATATCCTAAGCAAAAGCTTCCTGAGCAACCCGAGAATATCGAGCAAAAGCTTCCTGAGCAACTTGAATATCCTAACCAAAAGCTTCCTGAGTAACCCGAGAATCCCGAGCAAAAGCATTCTGAGCAACTTGAATATCCTAAACACAAGCGTCCTGAGCAACCCGAGAATCCCGAGCAAAAGCTTCCTGAGCAACCCGAGAATATCGAGCAAAAGCTTTCTGAGCAACTTAAATATCCTAAGCAAAAGCTTCCTGAGCAACCCGAGAATCCCGACCAAAAGCTTCCTGAACAACTTGAATATCCTAAGCAAAAGCTTCCTGAGCAACCCGAGATTCCCGAGCAAAAGCTTCCTGAGCAACCCAAGAATACCGAGCAAAAGCTTCCAAAGCTCCCCGAGAATCCTGCGCAAAAGCTTCCTGAGCAACTTAAATATCCTAAGCAAAAGCTTCCTGAGCAACCCGAGAATCCCAAGCAAAAGCTTCCTGAGCAACTTAAATATCCTTAGCAAAAGCTTCCTGAGCAACCCGAGAATCCCCAGCAAAAGCTTTCTGAGCAGCTTGAATATCCTAAGCAAAAGCTTCCTGAGTAACCCGAGAATCCCAAGCAAAAGCTTTCTGATCAACTTGAATATCCTAAGCAAAAGCTTCTTGAGCAACCCGAGAATATAGAGCAAAAGCTTCCTGAGCAACCCGAGAATTCCGAGCAAAAGCTTTGAAAGCTTTGGCTTAGGATATTCAAGTTGCTCAGGAAGCTTTTGCTCGATATTGTCGGGTTGCTCAGGAAGCTTTTGCTTAGGATATTCAAGTTGCTCACGAAGCTTTTGCTCGATATTCTCGGGTTGCTCAGGAAGCTTTTGCTCGATATTTTCGGGTTGCTCAGGAAACTTTTGCTTAGGATATTCAAGTTGCTAACGAAGCTTTTGCTCGATATTTTCGGGTTGCTCAGGAAGCATTTTCTCGGGATTCTCGGGTTGCTCAGGAAGCTTTTGCTTAGGATATTCAAGTTGCTTAGGAAGCTTTTGCTCGGGATTCTCGGGATGCTCAGGAAGCTTTTGCTCGGTATTCTTGGGTTGCTCAAGAAGCTTTTGTTCCGGATTCTCGGGTTGCTCAGAAAGCTTTTGCTCGGGATTCTCGGGTTGCTCAGGAAGCTTTTGCTGAAAATATTCAAGTTGCTCAGGCAGCTTTTGCTCGATATTTTCGGGTTGCTCAGGAAGCTTTCGCTCGGGATTTTTAGGTTGCTCAGGATGCTTTTGCTTAGGATATTCAAGTTGCTCAGGAAGCTTTGGCTTGGGATTCTCGGGTTGCTCAGGAAGCGTTTGCTCGGGATTCTTGGGATGCTCAGGAAGCTTTTGCTCAGGATTCTTGGGTTGCTCAAGAAGCTTTTGCTCGGTACTCTAGGGTTGCTCGGGAAGCTTTTGCTCGGTACTCTAGGGTTGCTCAAGAAGCTTTTGCTTAGGATATTCAAGTTGCTCAGGAAGCTTTCTCGGGATTCTCGGGTTACTTAGGAAGCTTTTGCTTAGGATATTCAAGTTGCTCAGGAAGCTTTTGCTGAAGATTCTCGGGTTGCTCAGGAAGCTTTTGCTTAGGATATTTAAGTTGCTCAGAAAGCTTTTGCTCGAGATTTTCGGGTTGCTCAGGAAGCTTTTGCTTAGGATATTTAAGTTGCTCAGGAAGGTTTTGCTCGGGAATCTCGGGTTGCTCAGGAAGCTTTTGCTTAGGATATTCAAGTTGCTCAGGAAGCTTTTGCTCGGGAATTTCGGGTTACTCAGGAAGCTTTTGCTTAGGATATTTAAGTTGCTCAGGATTTTCGGGTTGCTCAGGAAGCTTTTGCTTAGACTATTCAAGTTGCTCAGGAAGCTTTAGCTCGGGAATCTTGGGTTGCTCAGGAAGTTTTTGCTTAGGATATTCAAGTTGCTCAGGAAGCTTTTGCTCGGGATTCTCGGGTTACTCAGGAAGCTTTTGCTTAGGATATTCAAGTTGCTCAGGAAGCTTTTGCTTAGGATATTAAAGTTGCTCAGGAAGCTTTTGCTCGGGATTCTCGGGTTCCTCAGGAAGCTTTTGCTTAGAATATTAGAGTTGCTCAGGAAGCTTTTGCTCGGTATTCTCGGGTTACTCAGGAAGCTTTTGCTTAGGATATTCAAGTTGCTCAGGATTCTCGGATTGCTCAGGAAGTTTTTGCTTAGGATATTCAAGTTGCTCAGGAAGCTTTTGCTCGGGAATCTCGGGTTGCTCAGGAAGCTTTTGCTTAGGATATTCAAGTTGCTCAGGAAGCTTTTGCTCGGGAATTTCGGGTTACTCAGGAAGCTTTTGCTTAGGATATTTAAGTTGCTCAGAAAGTTTTTGCTCAGGATTCTTGGGTTGCTCAGGAAGCTTTTGCTAAAAATTTAAGGTTTTTAAAGAAAAATTTGAGGAATCACACAAAAGAATATGTATGTATATAAATAATTTATATAATCGGATTTAAAGGATCTACAGCATTAATTGGTTTTTACCGATTTACAGAATCTGAGGAATTTAAAGAATCTGAGTGAAGTGATGAGGCTTAAGAATATTCAGAATATAAAGTACCTAAAGAAATGAGGAAATCTATGATATTATGTATAACAAAAATTATTAATTAAAAAATTAATAAATCGGAATGATCCGAGAATATTTGTAAAGAATCTGCAGTTCTACACCATTTATTTAGATGATATACCTAAGCATCTGAAAAAATCTAAACTAGATTTGTGGTATTTTAAAAATTAAAGAATTTATGTTTAGAGTAAAATGTCTTATAGAGAAAATTACCGAACTTAATAATTAATAAATTTGAGTTACAATTCAAATAGATAGATATCCTTCTGTCCACGCTGCTCTTCGTTCTTGAGAATTGTTAATACTATCTTGTTTTTTTATTTAACTGTCGCTATTTTCTTTGTTTCCATTATTCCCTTTTTCAAACTTTTCCATTAGCCTTTGTTTCAATTGGTCTGATTTGCTTCCATTGGTATTTTATGATTGTTTTTGCATCAATCCAAGTAAAATCAAAACTCTCAACAACTCAAATTGTGATGTCAATCAAGTACAACTTATTCAGATGAGAATGAATCCTTCCCACAGGTTTGTGTATTAGTCACCGCTGACAAGCTACGTTTATGAGGGTGAGTTTTGATCTCACTTGGAGGCTTCGCCCGAAGCGAAGGGTTGTCGACGAGCAATCGAGAGCTTAGTTTCCGATCCAGACATGTGAAAGCACCGGAACGTTATTTCCGCGCCTTGTTTGTCGCAGCAGGAAAAATGATTTCCTTTGTAACCGCCGCCGACAAGCAAGCAGACATCTTATATAACACGATTGCATTGTATGTAGTACAACACACGGAATAAATCCTCATTCTCGGCGATCTCTAATAAAAGAATCGCGGGTGAAGTTGGCAGCTCGTCATGACGAATATTTCGTTTAGAAAACAATACAGAAATGGAATTTATCACGGCAAACCGACAGTTTGGCAGCGGAAAATTGATCACAGCTTCGCTTTGACGCTGCCTTTGTTGGAGAAGAACTCAACATGTGAATCACCGCAACGGTGCATGAAATATTTAACGCGGCCAAATCAAATTTTCCGAGCGGCTTTAAGCCGTGATATCAATTTTAAACGCATTAGACGGTGTTTTAAGGGCAAGTGAGTAGAGCCTCGAAGAGGGTGCGAGGTCACGTGTTGGAGATCAGTGTCACTCTTCCATCCATCACGATACACTTTCATCTTTTATAAGCGATAGAGACGCAGACAGCTTTTTTAAATCGCCGTTGCTTCATTTAAAATGAGATACGGAAGTGATGTTGCAATCGCACCAATCCAATTTCAAACAAAACGTCAAGTGACCGTTAGCGAAATCTCCGAAATCCCAGCTGCCTGCTGAACGTACTGTAAACATATAACTCAGAACCCTCCTGGATTATCCCGTGATCGATTCGAGACATCCCCAGCCGCCAATCTGTAACAACACCTTGAAAGTTTTCGCGCGATAACCCCGCCGAAGGTTCGTTTAGTTCGTTATTGCCTTAATAATTCATGCAAAATATTGTTTCGCGCTGCTTCTTTGGCCGGAACATGAAGAGTTAATTCCGACCTGAATTATTTAACTCGAAACGTTCTCCCCGTATAAAACCTGATATATTTAAATTGCACTGTCACCATCAAGAAATTTTAATCCCACTTTCGCGAATATAAAAATGGATATAAAATTCCATAACACGTAACTTCATTGCAGTACTTGTCACCTTCAGTATATTTTCAGTAATGTAATAAAAAGAAAACGACGTTTTTACCCTCCTGGAAGTGTATTTTTACATCACTCTGGGGTCTCCAAAATTTCAAATTCCATTTCACACAACACTCTGCTCCCCCGATATGGCACTTTGGCCGGGGCTCGCTATCAATAGTCGCATTGTAAACTGAGCACTTTGAGGTGTTGAATGACTTCAATCCACTTTTCCGTGACGGTCTTAGCGACGGCGACGCTGACGTAAATTATTTCGGCAACGAACCCCAAGCACCTCTTCTTTTTAGCGTCACCTAACCATATAAACCATGAATGCAAAATGCTAACCCGGAACGCAAGCTGCACATTTCCGCTCTGCCATTTTCATAAATTTTATTTCATTTGTAACAGCTGAATCTTCAACAGTTGGAGTAGGTAATATGTTTTTAGAAAGATGGAATCGCTTTTATTTTACTTTAAGTTTTTATTTGTTTCTCTTTATTCGAATTACTTGTTATTTTATAGACAACTAGCTTTTGCCCGCGACTTCGTTCGCGTGGAAATTTTGATGTGTATATTTGTGAACTGTATGATATAAATTAGGGAACTTGTAACTCCATTGATTGACTTATTTATTTATTTATACCAATACCGTTCTGTGTACTATATTACATACAGTTCTTAACATGTAAACGAAGGATCTGATGAGTTTTCGTTCCAGGTCGAAATATCTTAATATTTTCTCAATTTATTTATCTATAAACTCCCATTGATAAAGTTCTTTTTTCCCTACTTTTTCCTCTCATTAATCCTTTCCCTAATACGTTAAAAAATACGGTAAAAATCATGTCGATCTCTTGCTCTATGAAAAACAAAAACATCTATCCCACGGGAACATTTTTCTGGAATTCTATGTGCTATTCCAGACTATAATCTATCTATGTGTCAAGTTTCATGCAGATCCGTTCAGCCGTTCTGGCATGATTGAGTAACAAACATCCAAACTTTTGTATAGATTTGTTCTAATACCGTTTTGTATATTCAGCGTGCTATATTCGCCTAATTTCTGACTGCGCCGGCGTTTCAGTTGATCTAGAAGCAGCTTGTCGCTCCGCTTGCTCAATTCTTGCTCTACTTGAGGAGTCGTCTCTCGAATTCTAGCTACTTTCTTAGCCCGAGCTTTATTACTCATTTGCAAAAGATTAAATTTGCGTTTTCCGCGCATTTAAAAAACTATCAAATAATAACAAATCACACAATTTATAACTAATCAAAAAATAATTTATGACAGCTTGCGACCATCACCGCCATCTAGTGATGGCTTGAAAAGTGCTCTATGAAAAACGATAACATCTATCCCACGGGAACATTTTTCCGGGATAATTAGTAGCCTATGTGCTATTCCAGACTATAATCTATCTCTGTGCCAAATTTCATCCAGATCCGTTCAGTTGTTCTGGCGTAATTGAGCAACAAACAAACAAACATTCGCATTTATAATATATATAGATATGGAATAATATATATAGATATGGAAAAATTTCTGTAAAATAACAATAATGTACGTTCTGAAAGATCTCTGAATCACTTTATTGTTCTGACGGAATACATGATATTGAGTGCCTTGGAAATATGAATAAAGAAAATTAAATAAAGCATCTCAAGGAACTATGGAATCTATATTTAATTTGTGCTAATTTGTAATTGTATTTGTAGTCTATTTTTATGATGTAATTGTATCCGTCTGTTGTGCAATAAAACTTTTTGGTACTATTATTATTATTATTATATCATTGGAACATAAATCATCGATGATATTAAAACCAAAAGTCAAAATTAATTATAAAAATTTGAGGGTTTATATGTATTTTCTGAAGGTTTTAAGAAATCTACTTGATCTGAAGGATTTAAAAATATGTATATTAGTATTAAAAGTTGCAGATAAGTCAACTATTTCAAGAAACTAAAGGAACTAAAGAATTTCAATAATTTTAAAATATAAACAATTTTTACTCTAGTCTAAAGGGTCCGAATGATCAGAAGATCTGTTGAATCTGATGTATTTGAAGCATCTTAAAGATCTACAGAATTTAATGGAAAGAGTCCATCTAAAGTGAAAAAATAAAGGATCTCAACTGTTTAAAACCTTTGATTTTGATTTAAAAGTGTCTAGCTATAGGTAAATTAAATCTTTGACGATATTAAAACTAAATTAAAATTAATTATTGATCTGAAGGATTTGATGGATTATATGAAAAATTTAAAGAATCAATAGATCAAAAATCTAAAAGATTTGAAAGTTGTAGGAACTGTATGTATATATTCTAAATTATAACAAACTTCTTAAAAACTATTGGATCGAAAGAATTAAAAAAAAAAACAATTTCAAGGGTCTCTCTAGCCCAAATAGCCTAAATCATCAAAAATTTTGAAGGAAGTGGAATGATAAGAAGAATCTGATCCTCTAAAACATCTTAATAAAGATCTACAAAATTTAATAAAAAAATGTTATCTATACTAATATAATAAAACTATGGGATGACAGCACTAAAAGAATTTGATAATAAAAATAAAAATTTTAACTATCCTGAAACTATGACTAAAATGTTTCTAGTTATAGGTAAATGGATTGGAAAATGGAAAGGGAGAAGACAGACAGACAGAGAAGACATAACGGCTCATAGAAGAAGCATTTTCCAAATGAGCCATTTTCATAAATGTTATTTCGTGTTCAACAGTTGAAGTAATCTATTCTTAGAAATATGGAATCTCTTGTATTTTACGTTAAGTGTTTATTTATTTCTTTTTGTGAAATTTATAGACAAGATAGAAAAAACCAAACGATAAATATAGGAATACAAGATCTTGACTGCTTTGGATGAAATATCTGAATAATATAATGCAGCTCACCCAAAGCATATTAAAAACAAAATTCGAGATTAATTGATCTAAAGGATTCGAAGGATCCTATTTTCTGAAAATCTAAAAGATTTAAAAATTGTAGATACGCATTTTAAATTATATTACAGTTCTTTAAAAAATTTAAGAAACTAAAGGATCTAATGGACTTTACGATTTAAAAAAATAAACAATTTGAAAAGTATCTCTAGCTTAAAAAGGCTGAACGATCGGAAGATCTGTAGAAACAGAAAAATATGGAGGATTTGAATCATCAAGAGCATTTGATGGATCTGAAGCATCTTAAAGATCTATGGAATTTAATCGAAAGAGGACATCTAAAGTAATATAAAAAAACTATGAAATCTATAACTGCATTAAAAGAATTTTAAAACAATTGTGGTCTCAAGGATCTTGAAACATTGACTAAAAAGTATCTAGCTGTAAGTAAATGGATCGAAAAGAGAAAAATCGATTTAAAATGAACCTAGCTAACGACATAAAGACGCATAAATAAAGAAGTCTGGAACATGGAAGTTTGAAAAGATTTGAATACCTACTCATTTTTATTATATTTCTTCCTCCTTCCTTATCCTTTTATCTTATTTAGATCTCATACGCTTTAATTCCAGTTGTTACCTCGATCAATTCTAATGATTAGTTTCCACTTGTTAGAGCAATGTTGTTCTGACTCTCGTATTATGCTGTTTGAATTACCCCACTAAAAATTAGTTAACTGTTAGTTTAATTAGTTTTTGCATTCTGTCTATTGCAAATTGTTTGAATCGTTGTATATTTAGGACGGTAGCGATTTTCATTTACTCTTCCACAAGGAAGTTGAGCGTCATCAGTTTTCGCCGGAGAAGAGATGCAGGAGTGTTTGGAGCGCATTTCCAGATATAATGGCGGCGATAAGGGTGAGAAAATGTGACTGTTTTAAAATTTAAGTGTAATAGGTTTACTCGGCGGGAGATAATATAAAAAAGTGTCATAACTTTCGCCGGTTAAACAACCGCTTCTAATTTTAAAATGGCGGAGCACAGTATTTAGCACATGGAGAGTAATTTTGGAAGTGTTGATAAGGCGTAACGGCCGCAATAACGGAGCGGATAGTGCGGGTCTTGCTTAAAACATCCTGCTCCGTACTTGAGCTCTACACGAGATAAGCGCCCCCCGCAAGAATGACAAATCGGTCCCGTTTTGGATTTGAGCACCGCCACAATCAGCACATGAGACGACATCGATATTGTTAAGATTCACCGCCGTCCTCGAAAGACAGATGAACGGCAATATCCGCCTGAGGCGGCGCAGAAATGAAGCTCATAACTCGCGGCACCTTCATTTCTCATGGCCCTTTCGTGACTATCCGTCACATGGCCACGACAAACGACACAAATTTTATACCCAAATCGCCATCGATTAAATAAGAATATGCTAAAAGTGGGACTAATGCAAAACTTTGACTTGAATCAAAACCGATCAGATGTACTCGAATTCCTCTAACCATTCAAATGGACGCAAGATAAAACACAAGTGCAAGAAAATTACGAGAGGAATTAGGAAACTAAGTAAATATTAACGATGGGAGTATTCGAGTACAAACTATCGAAGGTATTCGATTCCTATCTGTACTCGTAGTATTCGAGTACTCTCCCAGTAGTACTCGGATACTTAAGTACTCGAATGAGTTCGATACAAAAGACTAGTGATCGGAGTACTCGAGAACACAGTATCGAGTGTCAATGTCAACCAATCTTCATTGTACTCGTTCTCAAAAACTTACCTACTAGCTTTCGAATACTTGAATGATTTCGATTCAAAAAACATCTAAAAGTATGAGAAGCGAAAATTATTACTCCTCGAACGATTTTTAATCTTTACGCACGAGTTCGTTTGGGAAATCATGTGGGTATCGTTAAAGACACCTAGGATTTTGACTGAATAAACTATTATATATATTTCAATTTTTCAAAACAACTTTAAAATTATTGTCTAAATAAACAAAAATAATATAATACGACCATAAAGTATAAATAAAACCATAGATGTATAGAAATAAATAGAAAATTATATACAAGCATTCAAAAAAAACAATCACTTTGGCATGCGAGATGCATGCCAGAACAGAATCGATCCTCGGGTGAGGTATCGTACCGATATCGATACTCAGTATCGGTACTCGGATAAGGATTCGATTCTCTAAAGTACTCGAGTACTATTTTCTCGATTCCTAAAAGTACTCGATTCTGCCCATCGTTACTAAATATCCTACAAAAAAGAAAAAACCCACAAAAATCAATTTGACACAAGATAAAAAAATTAAAAAACAATTTTTACAAGTACAGTATACAGAAATAAGTTCAATGTTTCGGACATATTGGTTTTATTTTGTTCTGTTCCGTTCAAATCCGTTCAGTTTCGTTCAGTTCCGTTCAGTTCCGTTCAGTTCCGTTCAGTTCCGCTCAGTTCCGTTCAGTTCCGTTCCATTCCGTTCCGTTCGGGTATATCCTATTTCTTAGCACTGGATCTTGTGTGTGACAAGATACTTGCGATTACGAGGCAAAAACAGGTCGCGTTACCATTTGTAGGGAGCAATTAAAATTAATTCAGTGATTAAGCAGCGACACGAGACGGTTTGGGAGAGCGGCCGGGATGTCAGGAGTGATTTACCTGCTCTCCCTCGGGACTCGCCGAGCTACGTATTAATGAGCTGGCAATGGGCCGTCACGGACTAATTAAAGCCGCGGTAATTGAGTGGCCGATGTCAGCGAGCGGGTTAACCCTCTCCCTAAACCTCCATGATTAGTGGCTGTTACTGCAGAGAACGGTTCACGTCGTTGCTTACGCCAAACTAGCACCGACAACATCGCGCTTTAATGATTTAATTATTGCGTTGCCGTCACGTCAAATTTCTCTGAAAATTGCTTTCGAAGCTCTAATCCTTTCTGCTGACTATTACTTTCCCTTTCTACAGCTGCAGAGCCATTTTACACCGAAATACAACAGTAATTTCCATCATCTTGTTGGTTTTCATGTTCGAGTTTCAAAACTCGTAACTGGGGAGAAGTTGCTTCTGGACGAATTGTCAGAATTAGTACCACGAATTGAAATTTTAAAACACGCTTGAAGGGAAGAAACAAAGCAAAAAAGAAAGACTATAGTTAAAACACCATCATTGTTAAAAGACTATAATAGATAGTTCAAAAACTAGTTCAAACTAATCGAAAACGAAATTTCAGACAAATACTGTCTCTTGAGGAAAGGAACGGAGACGATTCGGTATAAAATACGTGAGTAAAAATGAAAAAAATATATATTGGCAACGAAAACTATTATAAAGAGCGTGAATTATGTACCGTAGGCTCGAAAAAATGATAGAAAATAAAGCGGGTGTATGCGATATTTTTTCTAAGGAAGTGGTAGGCAATTAGAACGCATTCTAAAAAGAAATACTACATTTTTGCAACCAACATTACAATTTTAAGATTTGCATCTTGCATCTGAAGTGTTAATTTTATCTTTAATCTCTCTTCACTACAAGTTTAGGCCTTTCAGGGTCAATCTCTGGCCTTGGCACAAAAATACTCACTTCTACTCGTGATGATTGATCATCATGAAATCCTAATACAAAAAAATGACAAGATGCGGTCTCAATTTTATTCGTCCGTTTTATCGCATACATATTAAATGGAAAATAATACAATAATACAATTGTGCACTTTTTTACTTTATATCACAATACTATACAAAAAAACACACAACATGGGCATATTATTATGCATATTTAATAATTACCAAAGGAAAAATGAAAGTTGTCCATTATTTTTTCATGAAATCAATATACCCTTATGTGACGCGATGTTTTAAATTATAAAGATCATTGTAATTATTTTTACTTCAGAGTTTTCTTTAACTTTTTGATTCTGCTCAGTGAAGCATCGCTTAGTTCTTTATTTAAATTCTGCAAAACATTCTTGCCCTAAAGAATAATTGTTACCTTACTGCAAGCCACATTAGTACTTTTAAGAAGCATTCACTAAAAATTCTAGAATTTTAATTGGGACGAAAAAAACATGCATGTTACAAGAAGGGCCTAGATATAGAAAAAATTAAAACAAAAGCCAAAGAACATGCTCATTTTCTTTCTTACAAAATATATGAAAGGATTAGAGTTTGTAAAACTATGTTTTATGTCAATTTAAGTATGTCAATTAAAATAATTTTTATATATATTTTTATGTATTCGAACACACTGTGGCACTGCAGAAGCTCCTAAACAGAAGAAATATTTGCGCAAAATTTAGTACCGCAATACAGTTTGTTTAGGGTTTATTAAAAATAAAAATTAATATGTCAATATAAAAAACTATTTTTTTTTAATAATTTGGAACAAGATCATGATAGTTTCTACAGTTATAAATTTGTATAATTTATTTTTAGTGCAGTTTGTTCTATTATTGTATTATGAATATTTTTTGTAAGAAGTTGTAGTTAGGCGAGTACTCGTACGTTATAATAATTGATTAATTTTTCAATAAATTTAATTTGTTAATTTAAAATTTATAATAAAATATTGGAAATTATTTTCAGTGTTTTTCTGTAAACCAAACATTGTACAAATCCATAAATAATTTTAAAAAAACTTTAAAAAAATGTAATTCGCCATAAGACGTAATTAAAAATTAATAACAAAAAGAATAATTGTTATTGTATTGTGAATATTTTTTGTAAGGAGTTGCCGTTAGGCGAGTATACTCGTATGTTATAATAATTGATTAATTTTTAAATTCATTTAATTCGTTCATTTAAAATTTATAATAAAATATTGTAAATTATTTCAGTGTTTTTTTGTAAACCAAACATTGCACAAATCCACACATTTAATTTAAAAAACTACAAAAATTGTAAAAATTACAAAAATTGTAATACGCCATTTAGTTGGAAATAAAAATTAATAACAAAAAAAAATAATAATCAAACCTTTTAAAATAAAAAACCTAATTTTAAACATAATTTTTTTATAGACTGTAAAAACACTGACGAAAGTTACTCAATTCCAAACACTTGGTATTAATTTTCTATTTGGTTTTACCTATTTAACCGCTTATTTTGGGAATTATTAAAGAAAATGTTTTGAACATTCCACTAATAACTATGTTACTTAAATTTCAAAACAAATTAATATTGTATCATTGGATTGAAACAAGAATAGAGCAACTCGCTTTACGACAGTCTTGTATGAAGAATTGCCTGACCATTTCATAAATTTTTAATTTCAGTGACAGAATCCGGTCCTGTTACAATTTAAACGTTTAACAAGTTCTAACAGACACGCCGGATTATTTCGTGACACGCCATAAGAGGAATTATTCATTTAACGCTATAATATAGCGGTCGGCGTGATAAAAGAAATAATAAATTGTGACGGTGTCACTATAAAGAACAAGGGAGGATGTTGAGCCCCGTGTCAGCTTTTGACGCCGCTTTGTTTTCTTTAGAAGGGCCACTGAGCTGTCCTTTTTAGTCCTGGCCACGTCTCGCTTAAGATATTGTGTCAACAAATTAAACTTAGTTGTTATCAGAGTTTTCCATGCAAGAGGATATTTCCCGCATTCTTAATTTTGTTTCGTTTGTGTCACGGTATTAATTAGTGTTGTTTTGAAATCAAAGCGGGGACATGAAAGACCGGACCAATTATTAATTATGGCGTATTTGAACTGCCCTTTGCTTTTCAAATTAAAAGCTCCGGGGCTTGCAAATGTTAACGACAATTGGGTAATTATAAATGGGCTTATTGAATGTTTCGGAAGGGGCCACAGTTTGAGTGAAAGTAATGCGATCCTTATAGCATCACGAATAATGTAGATAAAATGGGTTTTAAAGTAGCTGTACATTTGACAGTGACATCTGACGTGATAACATTAAACGGCGTATTTTATCTTGGGTTTTCGGTTACAATTTTTGATGTAAATTTGGGAGAAAGTGCGTTAAAATTGCATGCTACGTTTTGTGTTTGCTGAATGGTATATGGAACTATTTAGTATAATTTATACTTAATTCTACTGGGGCCATACCACCCAAAACTGTCCTCAGGATGTATTCACAGATGTAGCGCCAGGAATCAGAACGTATTCAACTGTTTCAGCAAGTAACTCGCAGGTGTTGAATTTCGTTTTGGGTCGCACTGTATGTGTCGCATTCTTTACAAATTGTGATGACACAGTATTGTATTAAAGTGCATAGTTTTGGGGTCGTTGCACAATACAGTTCACAATTGGTATAGTGTGAATGCGCTTATACAGCTCCTCAGCTGAGAAAATGTAAAACGATTCTAGTCACATCCAATAAGAACGGAAATTAATTAACAAATAAAGCGATTTTATGTTTTATAGAGCCATAACATAGCGTGTTTAGTCGTCAGGTAAAGCGCTAATACATGTCACCGAACGCCCATAAAACTAGTAGTATATTCTCCCGGCTCTTCTTTATTCTCTTAACTGGCTCGTATTTTAGTATGTTGTCCCATTCTCGTGTACTTAATGCGTTGGAAGTCGAGGGGAGCAGTTTCGCGAACCCATTAATTTAATTCATTATTCTTTGGTCTCGGAGACGGTGCCGAGCCTCTTTATTGCGACAATCACACCGAAATGCTCTAATCTAATAGGTCCGGCCCGATTTGGAGCAAAAACTAATTGCGATACGTGAAACGCGCCCTTAAATTACTTCGCACATAAAGAAGTAAAATTGGCTTTTCACGCCGCTCGCACGAGGAATTTTCCATAAAAAGAGGGAACATGACCGAGCCGGCGACTAATTACGAGGGAAAATTAGCCCCCGCGTGCTGAAACACACACACACAACGTTGAATTAGTGACAGGCGGAAAATATGTAGTCAAAGCGAAATGCGCCGTATAAAAAGTTCAAAGCATCCATGTCTACGCCACATGCAGACGTAAATCCAGTCAGCTTGTCGAAAACTTGCTTATTTACTGCCTTTCAAGCTTTACGTCGTCCCGAGCTTTGCATGTGATGTAAAAATGAACCAATCAACGCCCTCTTTTTATCAAGCTTTGTGGTAATATGAAAACCGCGTCTACTTCCAAACGCTTTGTGTGTTTACAGTTTTCCTTTTACGCCGTGTGTTTATGACACATTTGATTTAATGCAGAACCATGAAATAACAAGACGCAGTTATGCCCCGGAAAATTTTATCGCGCACTTTTTGCCACACAAACACAAATCATGGTTTTCCGGGCCGGCATCAGATGAAATTGAAATAATCCATCAGTTATTAAACGCATTGTTTACTAATTGGACATTTTCGGACTATTTTTCATCACTAGTCTCTACGTTATGGCCCAACGATGATCCAATGATGAGATATGAAAATTTTAACGTAATTTAAACAATTTTCCAATTGTTGTCCTGTTTAAATACTCGTAGCTTTTGCCTTGTGCATATATTTTTATCTGAAATAATGCGTCTATGACTTCCGTCTGAAGATGTAGCCGAAATCAGGGTCATTTGAAATGTTGTAGGAATGAAACAGAAAAAACGTCTATAGTGGCTTGAATTAGGTGCATTTTATTTTTCAACATATTCAGCTTCTTCTTCAACACATTTGGTTTTTTTTCTTAAATTTTCAAGAAATATTTATACCTGTCTTAGCTGGTTGTGCACCTTTTTCTAATTCCTAACATTATCCTAGATTGTACATTCATTCTTCAGTAATATTCGGTTTTCTTAGAAATAACCTTCTAAATACATAACAACTGATCAAAATATTTTCTGCATCTACTCAATATGTCTTTTGCAACTGTAAGCATCCCTTTTTTTATAGAAAGCTGTTTCGTTTGGTATTCACTTAAGTTGAATAAACGTTTTTAATTTTGGTTAAAAAAAACGTTTATAATTTACGTTGAATAAACGTTAAAAAAACGTTGAAAAGTGGTTTCATATAACGTTAAATCGCGGGACATTAAAACGTTAAATAAACGTCAAATAAAACGTTGAATAAACGTTTTTAATTTTGGTTAAAAAAACGTTTATAATTTACGTTGAATAAACGTTAAAAAAACGTTGAAAAGTGGTTTCTAATAACGTTAAATCTCGGGACATTAAAACGTTAAATAAACGTCAAAAATAAACGTTGAATAAACGTTTTTAATTTTGGTTAAAAAAACGTTTATAATTTACGTTGAATAAACGTTAAAAAAACGTTGAAAAGTGGTTTCATATAACGTTAAATCGCGGGACATTAAAACGTTAAATAAACGTCAAATAAAACGTTGAATAAACGTTTTTAATTTTGGTTAAAAAAACGTTTATAATTTACGTTGAATAAACGTTAAAAAAACGTTGAAAAGTGGTTTCTAATAACGTTAAATCTCGGGACATTAAAACGTTAAATAAACGTCAAATAAAACGTTGAATAAACGTTTTTAATTTTGGTTAAAAAAACGTTTCTAATTTACGTTGAATAAACTTTAAAAAAACGTTGAAAATTGGTTTCTAATAACGTTAAATCTCGGGACATTAAAACGTTAAATAAACGTCAAATAAAACGTTGAATAAACGTTTTTAATTTTGGTTAAAAAAACGTTTAAAATTTACGTTGAATAAACGTTGAATAAACGTTAAAAAAACGTTAAATAAGAAACGTTTTAAAATCAACTGAAAATAAACGTTTAAAATTCAACGTAAAACCGTTTTTCAACCGACTAAACGTTTCCTCAACGTTTAATAAACGTTTAATGCGTTTTGTGTTTTTACTGGGTTGTAACATTTTTACTTCATTTTTTTTCTAAAGTAGCATTTTCGGTTTTTTTACCGTTATTCGCCTCATGCGTTTTTTTGTAGCGTCTGCAATGCTACTTTATTTCTATTCTCTAGGCCGGTTTTGCATTCAGTGTCACACTATTGTTTTTTTTTCTCTTCTTTCTTCCAATTTCTGGCAACTTTGGGCAGTGTACTATTTTCAATAATAACACTCAGGCTCAATGTTATCAAGTTTTCGTATTTTATTTTTTCTTCTATAGTTTTAACGCTGATTTATATTTTTCTTTCCTTCTATTTTTCTATGTGTGGTTTCCTGTCTCTGGTATAATTTGTTTCATATGCATTCCAACCATCAGAGTCGGAATTGGGGCTTATGTTTTATTTATATTTTTCTATTGCAATGACATTATGACTATTTAATTTATAGTTCGTCTATCTGGAGACTCCCACGTAAGATATAGATACGTATATATTTTTGATAGTAAAAAATGTAAGATTAAAATATTGCCGCCGCTTATTGCTTCCTAATTGTATCTCATCTCTTGTCGCTACTGTCTTTATAATAAAATCGCTTTTGCTTGGTTCTACAATGCTCGAGAGCCAATAGCACATCGCGTGGCTTTCCGAAAGGTCTGCAAAAAATGGTTAAACCGCGCTTTTAACCGCATCTTCCGAAGGAAATATGTCCGACAAGAAATATTTTAAGTTTTGGGATCAAATGGTAATCTGGCGAATAAAGCGGATGTGGTAGGATTTTGTAGCCTATTTCATTTATTTTGCCATGGAAACTACCTATGGAACTGCAGAAAATTAAAATAAAAGAAATTATATATTTATTATTTTTTGTAAGAGAGATAAAAATATTCGTTAAATTTCCACTTGACGTGCCGAATCAATAAAATGTATCATATTTTGTTTGTTTATAATATGTTGTTATACAATGTTGCCTAATGTGATCCTGACTTTTTTTGTGGCGCCTAAGTGATTTAATTTTTTAACCTTTGTTTAAATATCTTCAGCACTCAAAAATAAAACACATGGCCAACAAAACAATTGTTTGAAATTAAACTTCCCGTTACCTATTTACATTTCCCGCATAAAAGACTGGACCAGGAACTAGAGGATTTGTGACGAACAATTTATTCATCACAACAAAGCCGTAAATTGAAATTTAATAAAAAATACGACATCCGTATCGTTCATTACTTAATACACCAACTGTGGTTGCTTATTTTTTCAGCTTAAAATTGTAAAATTTTAATTACAATGAAGTTTAACCAAAAACTTGTGCGGGGATCGGTTTGTCATCTATGAAATGACGCAAAATGACATAAAAGTGCTAAATTCAAAATTCGCTGATTACTTCTAAGCGGCCGACATGTTTGTCTTCGGTCCAGAGTTTTTCAGGCACCTAAGCCCATACCCCCTAGAAGAGGGTACCCAATCACATTCGAACAGTCCTAAAAAGTCATATCACGAACCCATAACTTCGTTGTGATTTGCGGAGTGAGGTGCACTTTTTCATGCAAAAAATGTGCAAAAAGCGCCGGTCGGGCGGTTCCATTTCAATTCGGTTTAAATTATTATTCTCAAGATCTGAAGCTGAAAAAAGATTTCTCCAACCAAATAAAACATTTTTCTACACTTTTATCGACTTGATAGGTGAAAAAATAATAAATTTACAAAATCTGGAATTAATTCGTTAGTTGATGCAAGGGAGGCACTACTTCCTGGTAGTCGTCAACACCGCATTTTCACTATGAAACAATTTTTTATTGTAGTAATCATATGTCGTGTAAAAATTATTCGTCATATTTATAGGGAAAGGTAGCCTAATTTGGACCACCATATCCAAAGGCTGCTGAAGTCTGCGATTTTGGATAGTCAACTTGTTATATAAGTAGATGTAGACGAAGTTAATGCAATCGTGATTGTGAAGAAATAACTCGTGGTTTCATTGAGAGAAAAGTTATTTGTTCGACTAAGTAGAAAATTGGTTATTGCGACGTAAGGGTGAAAGCCCTTAATTCATCTAAACGTAAATAAATCTTATTATATCATCAAAAAGCTTAGTTACTTATCTATAATTTGCCGTTAGAAATTTTGAGAAGTTATGTTAGATTTAGGTTTCTGTACAATATCAAACATAAACTAGTCAAGTTGCGCAAATTAAACCGAAAATAGTTGTCTAAATTGAACCCGTCCAATTTCGGCAATGATATTTCTTTTAGAAACAAATAAAAATTCAAGAAATATTTTCAGGGTTTTAATGTCAAAAAGAGTACACTATCAAGATACATGCTGATGAAAAGAACTCCGTTCGCAAAAAAGTTAAAGCATTGGGTAAACCGCCCATATTTTCTACAGATATAGAAATAATAATTTCCGAGTACATCCATCACCTTGAAGAATGCTTTTTTGGTTTAACAATTAAGGAGGTCAGAAAACTGGCTATCAATGTTGCAGAAAATTATGACTTACCATATAGCATCTATAAAAATAAAAAAATTGCTGGGAAAAAATGGTTCTACGCATTTTGAAACGAAATCCCCATCTTTCGCTCCGGAAATCCGAAGGAACCACAATGGCGAGAGACAGAGGCTTTAATAGATCAATCATTTTTTAGATCTCTTAGAACGTATTGTCGAAGCATAAATTTACAGCCGACACTATATTTAACACGGAAGAATATGGGTTTACCACTGTACAAAAGAGTCTACCAAAAATAGTTGGTAATAAAGGAACGCACCAGGTAGGAAGTCTAACAAGTGGTGAACGGTAATTGGTATGTGCAGTTAGTGCTGCTGGTCTATATATTCCACCTACAATAATTTTTAAAAGAAAAAAAGAAAAATTGAAGCACCTCCCGCCAGTATTGTTACGATTTCGGACACGAGATCTCTTTGTTGAAACACTGTAACAGTTCCAAAATGCATGAAATGCCGCACTTGGATACATACTTGGATGCTGGAGTTAGTGCTAAAATTAAAATGTTTTTTTGTTGCAATTGTCGTTAAGAAAGCTAATGGTCCAATTTAGAAAACTAGCGGTTCAATTCAGGAAACCAGTTTTCTTATTTGGACCGATGACACGATTTTTTGAAATTTAATTTTCTCAGTTATAAATGCTTTTTTAATTTAATAGATGGTATTATTTTGAAGGTACACCTAGTTTCTTTTCTACTCCCGTAGTTTTTATTGACACTTCCTATGTATCTCAATATAGTGAAATGTATAAAACTGGTCCAAATTAAGCTACCTTCCTTTACATATTGCCAGGGATACAGCTATAAAAAAGTGTGAATATAGGCGCAATATTTTGAAATAGATTTCGATACTAATGACGTCACACTTTTTGTAATAAACATCACATAAATATACAGGGTGATTCACGTAGACCATTTATTAGAAAAATTCTGAATTTCCCGTAAAGCTAGCTATCATTATCGATTTTTGTGAATCGAAATAAAATAAGATTTCCGGTTATAGCAGAAATTGACATCAACTTATTATTTTAAATAACAACCATCCACTTTTATGCACTCAATCATTTTCGCACTCAATTCTGAATAAGACACTACTAGATTGTCTGCACTTGCCTTAGTTTTTGAAATATTTTCAATTTTAAAAATTTTGAAACACAAGGATTTAAAAATATAATAATATCTCTTCCTGTACTATCTGCAATTTTTTGTCGTTTTGCATAACGCCAGAGGATAATCTACATAATCTAAGACAACTTTCTATAACGTGTGTTCAAAAAGAAAACGCGGCTGCGTTGTCCATGGAAAAATGTTGTGCATCAATTTAGTGTAGGAAAATTTCGAACTGTCAATTAATGTATTGTGTTCATGTAAGGTTCTTTGTTGACAATGGGTTTCGTATATTTAGTGTTTACTTTATCAAATTCCATCTCCACACGCCAATTTAGACTTCTCGGCATTTCATCTGCACTTAATATGACGAACAGTCGGACTGTTATAAATGTTTTTTTTAATTTAATAGATGGTATTATTTTGAAGGTACACATAGTGAGTTTCTTTTCTACTCCATAGTTTTTATTGACACTTCCTATGTATCTCAATATAGTGAAATGTATAAAACTGGTCCAAATTAAGCTACCTTCCTTTACATATTGCCAGGGATACAGCTATCTCTTAGTGCTACGAATTCTTGAAAGGTCTTAATGTGTGGTAGAACCACTGACGATTAAATAATATAGACTTGGCAACTCCTATTCTTTACTACAGCATGTTTACGTGTCAAGATTAGAATGTGAGCGGGGAGTTGAGAGGTAGGGCGGGAGTACGGCGGTATACAATGACGGTCTAGCCGAAACAGTGGCGTAGTTGTGTTGTGAAAATAAAAACGTGGCCACGGAATTAGAAGCAACCAAAAATACGGGAAAAAGGAAAGGCATGCTTTTTTATCAGTAAACATGTTGTTTATGTTTAGAATTAAATGGAGGTGAGTAAAAAACGAGGGGTTTAGAGGATGGTACTAATCACCTACGCCACTGACATAGCCACTCGCCGGCACACGCGCCATCTTGTTCCAACATTAAGGTTGATTTTGGCCTGCTCCCACACTTAGAATGTGGCGAGTTCTTTCCTCACGAAAAGATGTAAATAAATCGGTCTATATTATTTAATCGTCAGTGGGTAGAACTTTGTTATAGGACGGGTGGCTTCGTGGAAAGAAGAGTTGCAAGTAGAGACGGTGACTGGAAAGCCGAGCAATTCGAGTGTGCGGAACGCCGTTTGCGGCCATAAATCAGAGCCGGTGCGGTATTATCAGCGGCGAGCCCGGGATGCTTACATGATAAACTCCTCCAAACAAATTCCACATTGTCCGGCAGCTAGTTGGTAGATCGTTTATCAGGGTAGAGAGCAGCAAGCGCCACGGGCCGGCGCGATAAAGACCATGAATGAGGAAGCGACCGCTTAAGCTTGCACCGGGGGCCTCGGGAGCTCTCGATGTCTCTCTCGCGAAGATAAATAACCCCTCAGTAATTGCGTGCGGAGCGATACCATATTTCATACACGCCATGAGCCATAACTTAGGAGGCAATTACTATGAGTACGTCGTTTATCATCCGACTCCTCGAGACAAGGGCGGCGCGGGACTTGATAATCGAGATTAAATTGATAAAGAATCTATCCCTGCCAAAATCAAACTGTTCCGATATTAAGTTTGATGTGGAGGAAAAACGGGACGGTTGTTGAAAAATGATCGCGCCGCCAATCCCTTAATTAATTTGTTCGTGGCTCGTTTTTCAGCGATGGGGTAGTCGGCCATTAACATGCTTTATGCCACCGCAGGGATTTTCCTTATATAGGTGTTGACGACCGCAATGGCGGAGTAATTCCTTCCTAGTTTATATCGGGCTCTATTGTCGCGACCGCCCTAAATGGTCCCACTGGCCCGCAATTAATCCACTCACAATCCCAGGGCGGTTAGTGGTAAAGCCGGGACGGTTAGCGGTCAGCTTGGCCTTGCTCGAGGATTCCGCAAGATTGCCCCGGACCCAAGGCGCAAATAATTTACGAGGCGGGATGAGAGAACGCTTATTGCCCAGTTGATAACCCTCCCCTGATCATATTTTACCCTTTACGCATTAACAACTATTTCACGCACTAACTGCATTTTTATAACTTACTCCACATTTATTTATAGAAACGCAGCAATGTCGAAGTGCAGTTTTCTGAAATTGCTGACGCTCGAGTTTAGTCGAACACCTACCTCATTAATGGACGAATCGAAATTACCACGAACGAAACGAGTTTGTGGAAATGTCTGTGAAAGTGGAATTTTCGGAAAAATCTCCCAGCCCGCAACCCTTCAGCGAACCTCTGAACATGACCACAATTGAGTTAAACAAAAATGGGTTCTTTGACGGTAAGTCGCACCCTGCATTTTCAACGCGTCCATTCACAGCAACTTTTCAGATGTGCAGACTCCAGTGACGACCAAAAACAAAGCAGAATTTGTCACGGCTAAAATTATCAAATCAGTGATTCTGACGGTTGCGTTGTTCGTCTTATTTGGTTTATGTGTCAGCGTTTTAGTCCTTTTAATCTACAAAGGTAAAAATACTTAATTTAAGAATGCTCTCTATTTTTGTGCCAAAGCTTTATTTCTACTTCGCGCCTATTACTAAGCTGTTAAAGCACTTAATTCGGTGCTTTAATAGCTTTTTGAGTTTCGTAATGGAACTAGTGTAATTTAGTTTTTTTAGGGTGCAATGTCATGTAAAAGTAAACACCTAAACAAAATTTTACAATAGTTTTAATTTAAATCAGCTCTCTCAGTTATTATAAACATTAATCGCTACGTTGCATGGGTCTCGGCTCCTTAAATTAATCCCAGGTAGGTTGCTTGTCACAATCTTTTTCTGAAAATTATTTTTACCGCCTAATTGCATTCGAAAATCAAAATGTTAATTTTGACAATTGCCAACCAATCCATGCAAAATGCCCCAAATTGTAAAATTAAAATTTGTATAAAGAATGCGAAGTAGAAAAAATTCTATAAACAAAAACTTGTAGGTAAGGCTATTATGGCATTCGTCTCTCTTGGGACTTGGACTCCGGCAATAAACTATGCCTTATGGAACTCGTTCTTTAAATATCATAGTTCTTTAATATAGTATTTCGCTTTCACACGCTTTTCTGCTAATATAATTTGTTGTATGTTTATTACTTATAGTTCGTTACTAACTAATTTCGTAAGCTCTTTTCTCATGTTTTGATCATTCGTATAATTCGATTTTGATTGTGTTTACAGAAGTTCTTCTACTTTTAATTCCATTACTTTTGCCTGTGCGGAGATACTACGAGTATAATATTTAATCACACCTAAACAAAACGTTACAATAGTTTTAATTCAAATTAGCTTTCCCAGTTAGTATAAATATTTATTCTTACTTTGTAAGGGTCTCGGGTACTTAAATTAATCCCTAAATTTTCACCGCTATTGAAAATCAAAATTTCAATTTTGACAATTGTCACAACCCATTCAAAATGCCCCCAAATTGTAAAATTAAAATTTGTATAAAAATGCGAAGTAGAAAAAATACTTTCAAAAAACTCGTAGGTAAGGCTATTATGGCATTCGTCCTTTATAAAACTCTATTGGGACTTGGACTCGGGTAATAAAATATGACTTACTCGTTCTTTAAATATCATAGTTCTTTAATATAGTATTTTGCTTTCTTTTTCTGCTAATGTATTTTGTTGTTTGTTTATTACTTATAGTTCGTTACTAACTAATTTCGTAAGCTCTTTTCTGATGTTTCGATAATTCTTATAATTTGATTTTGTTTGTGTTTACAGAAGTTTCTTCTACTTTTAATTCCATTACTGTTGCCTGTGCGGAGATACTACGAGTATAATATTTAATCCCACCTAAACAAAACGTTACAATAGTTTTAATATAAATTAGCTTTCCCAATTATTATAAACATTAATCGTTACTTTGCATGGATCTCGGGTACTTAAATTAATCCCAGGTAGGTAGCTTGTCACAATATTTTGCTGAAATTTATTTTCACCGCTATTGTGTGCCGTATAATTGCATTTGAAAATCAAAATGTTAATTTTGACAATCGTCAACCAACCCATGCAAAATGCCCCAAATTGTAAAATTAAAATTTGTATAAAATATGCGAAGTAGAAAAAATACTATAAAAAAAACTCGTAGTAAGGCTATTATGGCATTCGTCCTTTACTCGTCCTGGGACTTGGACTCGGGCAATAAAATATGCCCTATTGAACTCGTTCTTTAAATATCATAATCCTTTAATTGTTTTGTTTTGTTTATTTTGCTTTATTTTTCTGCTAATGTAATTTGTTGTTTGTTTATTACTGCTAGTTCGTAACTAACTAATTTCGTAAGCTCTTTTCTCATGTTTTGATAATTCCTATAATCCGATTTTGTTTGTGTTTATAGAAGCTCTTCTACTTTTAATTCCATTACTTTTGCGTGTGCGGAAATATTACGAGTATAATATTTTACATGGTTTTAATTTGTCATTTTCGCTTTTTTGCTTTGAACAGGACACGCTAGCAGCACTAAACAAATTGAGGACTCGTCCCAGTCGAAAATGTCGTTACAAGCTTGGCTCAACGACAAGGAGAAAATCGAGACGTGTAAACGATCAAAAACTCTACAAGACTGCTGTTACATTTTCGTCAACACAAATTTGTTTACAATGGAAAAGTGTACCGTTCAAAAAATCCTAAATCTCTTTCTACAGTACGAGCTGGAAATGAACAAGCGCTCTAAACGCCAGAATTATAACAGTAATGATGGAAACGATCAATTTTATAATCCTCTATACAGTGACGGCTATGAGGATGAGTACGAAAATGCTAGGCATTTTCCGGATTATAAATACGAGCAAACTTTTTTTGATGAATCGGAGCCACGCAAGGACTATTATGAAAATGTAGAGTTTCCACCAC
This sequence comes from Eledona agricola, assembly GCA_964023215.1. Lineage (NCBI taxonomy): Eukaryota > Metazoa > Arthropoda > Insecta > Coleoptera > Tenebrionidae > Eledona > Eledona agricola. The sequence continues at coordinate 17,671,900 of OZ026858.1, forward strand.
CACCAAGCAATCCCGCATTACACTACAAGGAACAGTATTCAGAACTAAACTATCAAGAATACGATAAAAGACCTTTGGAGTTCTCACAAATTCCAAATCCACAGAATCCTACACAATCTTTGGAATTTCCATATTTGCCACACTACCAGGATCAAGCTAAAGAACCTTTGGTTTTTCCACAAGCACCACCCAACTATGGACCACACCACAAAGAACAATTTGTACAACCTTTGGAATTTTCGCATTTGCCAAACTACCAACAACAAACTAAAGACCCTGTGACGTTTCCACAAGCACCAAGCAATCCTGCATCAAACTTTCAGGATCAAAATAGAGAACCATTAGAATTTCAACCACCACCAAACACTCGTGTATCAAACTACCAAGAACAATATAATAAAAACTTGGACTTTCCACAAACAAATCGTAAAGAAGCCACACTTTGCACCGACGATTGTCCCAGTGTAGTCAACGCGACGACCAAAATACAGAACATTACTAATATCAGTGGAAAACCTGCAAAGCTAGATATATCAATCAATGATTCTTCCATCAAACTAACAGCAACATACAAACCACAACCGCGCATCAATGAAGCAAATCAAGGGAATCAGTTTGTTATTAAACAACCACAACAACAGCAGCAGCAACAGCAACAACAACAACAAAATCCGTGCATGTACCCATATTTTTCACCCTTCGTTTCTCCATTTCGATCTTCAGCTGGTTATGAAGCAAACCCTTTCTTTGGAATGCAGCCATCAAACGTGCAACACCAACCTCTCTACATCATCAACCCCCCAACTTATCCTTACTCATACAACATTCCCGGTTACGTGAATTATGGGCCTCAAGTAATGAAAAACCAAGTCCAAGTGTCTGGAGCCGGAGGGCAGTATTATTTATGCAATCCCGTTTCTACGCCCTCTAATAATGTCGCCACTTTACCAGGAATTGAAGTGAGAAGTGCGTCTGATGGGTTCAATCTTCAGGAACTGGTGGAATCAATGGTGGCACGACAAAAAAGGTAACAAGCAACAGAAACTAAATTGGTACGATTAAGCAAATTTTTAGCAACACGACCAGGGAAGCTATTGATTGTCCTTCAGGCACTCGCAGCTGCGGCGATGGCAGTAAATGCATCCACACTCGTCAGCTCTGCGACAATGAAGTCAACTGTAACGACGCCAGCGACGAAATGAATTGTTCTTGTCGGAGTCGTGTTGGAGAAATACGATGGTGTGATGGTTATCTTGATTGTCCCAACGGCGAAGACGAAGATAGCTGCTTCAGTAGGTTAGATTATCTCATCGCAGATGGCTAGAGTTCTTGTTGCAGATTGCAAGGAAAATGAGTTCAGTTGTGACGATTGGTCACGATTCCAGCGCGGGACTTGTGTCCCAATTACTCAGAGATGCGATGGTATTACCCAGTGCGAAATTACCGGAAAAGACGAAGAGGACTGTTCCATTTTGACTGACCATGTTGGACACCACGCGCTGCACAAAGTGTCAAATGCTGTTGGGTTTTTGCACAGGAACTACAAAGGCCAATGGTACCCCACATGTTTAGGTGGTCATTTCATCGCGGCTGATGTTTGCAGAACAGAAGCTGGACCAAGCCATATGTATTTTGCACTAAAAGCCCGCCACAAACTCAAATCCTGTTTTTAGGATGCCCACAAGTCACTTGGTACAAAATAATGACAAGTATCAAGGCCAGTATGTTGAAGTCTCCAATAGCGGAATAAGTCTAGTGAACTCGTGCATGCGATCAAAATCGGCATTTGTGGAGTGTCCTCCGTTGTTTTGCGGCATCAGACTTACAATTTCCAATCCATTTCGCACGAGTGAGGTGGATACTAGTGCCGAAGAGCTTTTGAATCACTTAACTCGCAGTGTACGCTCTCCGGAAGAAGTTGTTGGAGAATCAAGAGTGGTCGGGGGCAAACCAAGTCAACCCACAGCTTGGCCTTGGGTTGTATCCATCTACAAAAACGGAGTCTTTCACTGCGGAGGAGTTCTAATTAACGAGTTGTGGATTTTAACTGCTGCACATTGCGTGGACAAGTTCTGGTTCTATTATTACGAAGTCCAAGCTGGAATCTTACGCCGATTCTCTTATTCGCCCATGGAACAAACTCGATGGGCCACCACTGCTATTCCTCACGAGAACTACAATAAAAAATCTCTGAAAAACGATATAGCGTTGATGAAACTGTCCAAACCGGTTCGTTTCAATAGATACGTGCGCCCTATTTGTCTTCCTAGTGAAAACACAGCAGGTGAAGATTTTCTGAAAGGTCCTAAACCCAACACTGTTTGTGCTGCTGTGGGTTGGGGTGCAATGATTGAGCACGGAATTGATCGTAAGTCCTCCACTTGTAAACATAATAAATAAAATTATATTATAGCTGACCATCTACGAGAAGTCGAAATACCGATTTTGGACCATTGCAAACATATCGAAGATAGAGAAGGCGATGAGATTTGTGCAGGACTCTCGGAAGGTGGACGAGATGCCTGTCAAGGAGACAGCGGAGGTCCTCTTATGTGTCAAAATATCAAAAATCGAAGCCAGTGGTATCTTGCTGGAATCGTCAGCCATGGCGAAGGTTGTGCCAGACCAAACGAACCAGGAGTCTATACGAAAGTTGCCAAATATCTTGGATGGATCAGTGATAAAATCAGTACGTCCGCACCATTTCATTGCAAAATATAAGGCTTGTTTTAGGCGGGCAAATCGTGGGACGTGTTCCTTTGAAAAAATGTCCTGGATATATTTGCGCCGGTGTGGGAAAATGTCTGCCGAAGAAAAGACGTTGCGACAAAATTGTCGACTGCTTATTTGGAGATGACGAAATGGATTGTTGGCAGTCTCATAATCAACCGATTTTCCGTGCTCGAATTCTTGGAAGCACTCAACGTGTAAAAATACAAGTTGAGACCAACTTCACCTGCACCAAGTAAGAGTATATTGCTTCTAAAATCTACCAGTTTTGCATTGTGTGTTAGTATTTTGCAGACAATACCGTTCGAGGAAAAGTGCGACAAAGTGGTTAATTGCGAAGATGGTACAGACGAGTCGGAGTGTTTGTGCGTGGACCATTTAAAGAAGTTTGATAAGGATGCAATCTGTGACGGAACTATCGACTGCAAGGATTTGTCAGATGAAGTCAACTGCGGTATTTTTCAGTTGTGTAAGAGTAATTATTAGTTGTTGGTTTTCAGTGGAATGTGGAGAAGACGAGTATTTGTGCCGTACGAGTCAAAGTTGTGTTCCTTTGAAGGAAAGGTGTGACGGAAGAGAAGTTTGTGCTAGCGGCGAAGATGAATGGGACTGCGGTGAGTCATCCCATTACTTTTAAAAAGATTGCACAAAGCTTTTTCATTTACCTTTTCGTTAATGATACGGCACGTTGCACATATAATGAGCGGCTAGAGAACCGTTGCCGAAAAATAAATATTTTCCATGGAATTTATCTTTGCAGTCGCCCTTACGGATGGCAGCACATTAGTCCTCGACAGTGATTTACGTCCCAAGCAGAGCATGAAAGGTATAATTACAATCAATCGTTTTGGAGTCTGGAGACCGCTCTGCAGCAACATTTCCGCGGAGGACCCCGCATCCATTGCGTCCAACATTTGCAATTTGTTGGGCTTCGACGATTACACGGCCTTCCATAAATTGTCCGTCGCAGATAAGCCTCTGGATGTCACCATCGACGGTTTCCAGCGGCACAATTCTTCATTAGTCTCTGCGGTTTGTGGAGGCTTGTTTGTCGGCTGCTTAAACGTGTCTTTAGTGGACGTGGTACACGAACCCAGTCGAGATAACATTACCGACCAACTGGAACTTTACAGCGTACCATGGAACGCGGTGATTTATTCAGACGGCAGATTTAGATGTACCGGAACGATCCTCAACTCGCACTGGATCATTGCCGCCTCTGCCTGTCTTCCAGACGCGTAAGAACTTAAAACACTCAACGCGACTCAATAAAATCGTTATCTTCCAACAGAAAGCACTCCTATATAACTGTCCTCCTCGGTAAAGGCAAAGCTCATCTTCAAGTCGAAGGCCCTCACGAACAAACAACGCCCGCAAAAACCTACGTTCAAGTCCAAGGAAGCGAGGCGATTATCTTGTACGTCGAAGACAAAATTCGATTCAACAGATACGTTAAACCAACAGAACCGACCGCAAAGTAGGTTTTTGTCCCGTGTTTTAACACCTCTTCTTAACCGGACGGTTTTATCAGATCTGCAGTTGCGAAGTTGTGTCTCGCGAGCGGCGTCCGGGATAATAGAAGCTTTTTTGTGAAACTGCATCCGAGCAAAGAATGCAAAATCGGCTTCAGCTGCTTCAAAACGGACGAGAATTCGTGCACGGTTCGTTACTGCCTCAAACCGATTCATATTAACACGTTTTAATTGAACAGGAACTGTTGGAGGAGTGGAGCGGTGTAATTGTCTGCAGTTCAAAGCGCGGATGGACTCCCGCAGCCGCTTTCAGCAGAATACGCAACACTTGCGATTTTGCTGGATTGAAATTCGCCACCATTCAAAAAATCCGAGTTGCTTTAGCCATGGGTCGTTTGCGCTCTCATTTGTATTTCATCTAAATTTACCCAATTGCAGGCAACGAAGTCGAGTCGATTGAACCGAAGCCGTGTCCAGGATTCAGGTGTAATTTGGGAAATTGCATTGATACGCATCAACTGTGCGATGGAGTTATAGATTGTAGAAATGAAGAAGACGAGGATTTAAATATTTGTTCAGCTAACTTGCGCCACCTAACCACGAACCAAACGAACTGGACTTGTAAGTTACGGTGAAGGACTCTTGTCGCTTTCGCTACATTTGCAGTATCCGCTGGTAGATGGCAGAGTGAGTATTAATAGAAAATTTTAGACTGCAAGTGGTCGGAGTTCAAATGTCCAAACGGAGAGTGCATCCCAAAAGCACTTTTCTGCAACGGAGTGAACGACTGCAAGGACAACTTTGACGAACCAGCTTCGTGCACGTGTCGCACTTACTTGGAAGCTCTACACCCTACTAAAATCTGCGACGGTGTGGTCAACTGCTGGGACCGAAGCGACGAAGATCCAAGAAATTGTACTTGCAAACCTCATTCGGGCGTGAAATGCGGCCAGTAAGCTTAATTAGTTGCATTACCGGAAACGGATGCAATTTTGCAATGACCGATTTAATTTTTCAGAAGGGAATTGTGCGTTTCGCAGGAGATGATGTGTGACGGATTTCGCGACTGTCCCGGCGGCGAAGACGAAAGTCGCTGTCATTCCCTCAAGACAAATTTGGCGAAGTAACGCAACCACGTTCGTTATCTTCTTAATAATTATAATCTTGCAGCGTGGATAGTGGGGAAGTAATGAGGCGCACCGCGGGCGTTTGGCATTCCGGTTGTTTTGCAAGAAACCTTACCACGTCTAAACTGGAGGAAATTTGCCAGCGGCTGGGGTTCGTGGGAAGCAGCGCCAGGCGACTTGAAGCACCTAAAGACGCGGACGCAATCGGACTGATTCCCGTAATGGATCGCTTCGACGACGTGTGGATTGGGACAGGAAACAGGACTAAATTGCGGCTTCGTGCAGGAAGCAAGCCGTACGTGAGGCTCGTCCAAGACCCCACCTGCACTAGACTATATCTCCAGTGTATTTAGTAATTGTTAAATAAAATGCTTCATATCGAATGAGCGATGTTTACTATTGATTCCTCAACCTACTCGCGTTCATAGGTCACGTTTGTCTAGATTTTGGCGTTACAGGTGAGCATCTCGATTAGCATTTTATGAACGCGGGTTATTTACACACCGATTTAGTCAGTGCTCGGAGTATTGGGCGGGCATCGACCTGAGAAACCGTTGAGCGACCAGGGCCAGGAATGTTGCTGTGTGTTCTGCAAGAAGCATACTCTCTCCATGCCGCATCTTCTACCGGTCCCCTGGATCTCGACAAGATGTTGGTCAAGGAGGACCGTCAACGCTTACACTTTATAGCTATCGCGTAGATTTGTATTTGGGTTACACTTGTAGGGCGGAGGGTTTTATCAGGTAAGGTTGTTCACTTCTTAAGTCACCAAAATTAACGCGCAGGCACGTAGATGCTCTACAGGTGTACAGGTGTTTGCCGACTGATAACAGTGTCAAGATTGACAAAAGTGAGATTAAGTTGTAAAGCTATTTAAAGCTACCACCACAATTACTCTCAACACCTGCAAAGGTACTTTATTACAGTCCAGGTGCGCATTTTTCCGAAATACCAAATAATGGTAATGACCTTAAATTTTGGCAACGATAGTTAAACAAACTACACTGCAACAATATTATATAGTGCTAAAAATTTAAAATGTTGGTAAAACTAACAAGGTAATAATAGCAAAAAACTTAAACAAAAGTTACTGAAAAATATTATATTAATAAATGCAATAGTAGATTAATGTTGGCAACAATTAAAAAAGTCACAAGCAAAAAACTTCAAGTGAAAAATTGTAAAAGAAGAGTAAATAGATCTTAAAGCTTTTCCTTTTTTTTTAAATCCGTGGCTCAAAATTGGAAAACCATAAATGTGTGGCATCCAATATTTTAGTAAGTATATTTATTAAAAACTTCATTATGTTACACATTTTTGATATATACTTAGACCCTTTTGCCTCCAAAAAAATATAAAAAAATCGTTTGCATTATTTTAGGATTTATTAAAGTAGAACTAAGTACGGCTCATAAAAAAGCACCATATATGAAAAACAATAATGTCATTCATCATAGTCAGAATCTAATTCAACCAAATCAAAATTATCTTCAGTTATCGCATTATCAACTTTTGATTTTTCATAATTTTCCTGAGATATTTTATTAGCAGCTTTATTTTCGTTCTGCAAATAACAAAATATTCATGATAAACTGGAGGTACCAAGGGTAAAAAATAGATTCAAATTGCGAAAAATCACTTAGATCGTTTTTCCACCAACAAGTTCGTAGTTTTTACAGTGCAAATGCGTACTTGGCTTATTTTTTCTTTCTTTGTCATTTTAACCCTTTTGTATTAAACGGCAAAGGTTTTTTTAATATCGGAATTTTAACAATAACTATAAAATACCAGGTAATTTATAGTGGTAAAATTTTAAAATATTTATGAAATTAAGAAGGTAAACAATTGATAATTAAAATAAAAGAAAAAAATGACTGTAAAATATTATTAAATGCAATATGTTGGCAACAATTGAAAAGGTCGGAAACAAAAAAGTTTATGTAAAAGTAAAGGAAATGGGTCTTAAAGTCTCTTATTTTTTATAAAATATGCGGTTCACAATTGGAAAAGTTGTTTGAAAATAATAAATGCGTGGTATCCAATATTTTAGTATATTTATTGCAAACTTCATTAAGATACACATTTTTAATATAAAATGCACTTAGATAATTTTGCCTCAAAAACATATTAAAAAACCATCACTTGCATTATTTTAGGAGCGTAGAATAATACTTTATTAAAGTAGAACAAAATACAAACTATTAAAAAAACACAAAATACGAAAAACAATAATGTCCTCATTTAACAAAGTTAGAAACTAATTCAACCCTTGAGTCAACTAAATCAAAATTATCTTCAGTTATAAAGTTTTAACATTATCAACTTTAATTTTTCATATTTACTTTTTTGAAATTATTTATTACAGTTCTATTTTCCTTCCATTATAAATTGGAGGTGCAAAAGGTAAAAAATTTATTCCAATTTTCCAAGCGCGAAACTCGCTTAATTAATTTTTCCACCAACAAATTCATAGTTTTTAGTGTGCAAATGCGTACTTAATTAATTTTTTCTTTCATTTGTCACTTGTACTTTATAAAACGCCAAGGTATTGTTTAATATCGGAATTAAAAAAAACTATAAAATGTCAGATTTATTTCAACCCTTGAACCAATTTTTTTTCAGTTATAATTCTTACTATCAACTTTTGATTTTTATCTTGTTTCTTTGATTTTTTTGAGATTGTTTATTAGCAATTTCATTGTCGTACGGCAAAGACCAAACATTAGTGGCAAATTGGAGGCATAAAAGATAAATAAAAAGTTGTTTCACATTTTCCCACTGCGCTTTTTTCCCACCTAATCCGCAAATCATTTAATTCGTTTTTCCACAACAAATTCATAGTCCTTAATGTGCAAATACGTATTTAGCTTCTTCGTTTGCCATGAACCCTTCCGCTTCTGGCCCCATCAATTAAAATGTAAAAAAATATTTTCTACGGTATTTATCGTAATGCCCAGATTTGTTGGAAGTTGTGCAACACTTAGTATTTTAATCGTTGTAAAATATTGCGATTTGTGACCGCATTGCTGCCCATTAACCCAACTACATACCATGAAACTTAATTTGGAGCAATTACCACAAAACGCAATTAACGGTACCCTGAGTGCGGGTGCGATCCCGCTCAACACAAAATGGGTCACTTTCTAATTGCATACCTCACCCAATTTCTTGAAAAATTGCTTAGAGGCCCGTGAATTTTTGTGTGGCGGATTCTTTCAAGCGCAATTAGGTTTCGTCGTCTTATCGAGCGTTGAAGTCTCCGAAAATATCAACACGTGTCGCGCTTAACAAAACGCCGGAACGGTTTTTGTCGATTGCAATTGATGCAAAGTTAATGTTAAACTTCTTCTCCCCACTTCCTTGAGTGGTTCGCCAAGAAAGCACTCAGTCGTCGGTAACTCAGTACTGTTGAGGTGCGCGACTGAAGAACGCTACGATACCGCGCGTGGTGTGTTTGTGTTATTTATTCGATTAGTAAATTAGGGATTTGCTATTTGGGACTTAACCATATTCATGGTAGTGTCCACAAGGTTTATTCCAGCGCGTGGCACACAAGCTTAATAGGTAAGTTCATTTAAAATTTTTGGGAAAAAATGTATTGTTCATTGTTGGAACGCAACGTCTTGACCGGATATAACAGTATAAAATGAAGAAAACAGTTTGTAACCACATTTGACTAATTACTGAGTGGTTGCATACAGGAAATTAAAATTAGAATGGTTGCATCACGAAGAATCGGAGGAATGTTTACCACACCCCAGTCTTCAGTGTAGAACTTTTACGGTCGTTGCCAGAGGAGATAAAAGACGAACTTGCATATATTTTCATCTCGACTCGACTTATGTTAATTCACTTTGAACGCTATAGACTGGTGGCCTCAGCACAACCATTGAACTCTTCTCGGCTCCTTTTTTGCATGACCCACATATCATTTTACATAAAATCATGTAAATCACAAAATTTTCCAATAATGCCAACCGGTTTCCAATTCGATGAATACCTACAACAAAAGATAATTACAAGATACTTTCACGACAGCAATGTCGCAGTTAGCACCAAAATTCTTAACAGTATTTGTGCGAATTAATTAACACTTGGTGGTTCATGAGCCGAAATGAATTAATAACCAGGCACGAACCACCCACGGAACGGTAAGTGTAACCATCTCCATATTAAAAACCGGAAGGATAAATCCAACGGTCTTGGTTATTAAGTACCACAGAACAATTAAAGTATTTCCGTCGTCTTCATACAATTTCTGCATAACAAAACTGTAACGGTGTTATTTACATATGGTGCGGTGACTTCAATGCTCGATCATGCGACCAACCATCATCGATACCTCACCCGAACACCACAAACCCAACTGGAGCATATTACATTATTAAATCAGCTAAAGCTCGTTAAGGGGAATTGTCGGTAACAGTAGTTTGTGCCACAATCTGCGCAAAGAAGAATAACAATCGTGCGACGATTGAGTTAATTGAACAACTTGTTGACATAATGACTGCAATAATATTTGCCAGTCGTAAATCACACATCTGTACCCAAGTTTAAGGTGATCAGTGCTGGAAGTGAGATTGAATATAATCGATTCTTTCCGACTGCCGACTTTTCCGGGACAATTAAAGGCAATGATTGTTTCTTTTACTAATGCGGATGAATTGACAAAAATTGTGCATTAGTGGTAAATTCGCAACGTCATTATCCGGACTGGGCTTCTCTGATCTATACTTCAGTGTTTATTTTTAACAAATATTAAACAGTGAAGAGGACTAATATTTGTCCGAAAAGTTGTTAACTGATGACCCGCTTCGAGAAATATTTATTTTGTTAAATTGGTAGATCCAATAGCCTGAAATGGACGTTATGGGAGAAAGCTAGTCGCAACCATAAAGCGCAAACTAGTAACTGCCAGAGATACGAGAACACCGCAAACCGAAGAAAATTGCATACAATCCTCGCTTGCGTTTTGGCCAACGAAAGTGTTTTTGTGAACGAAAATTGGCCGCAATGAGTGAAACCTTTTGTTAATCTCTTGCCAATCTATTTTTCTCACAGCGGTTTTAAAGAATTGTAATTGTTAAGCTTATGTAAGCTTATCCTGATTCCCATCACAAAGATGCTCTTCCAGTTATGCAAACGAAATTGCTTGCTTAGAAAGTCGCGAACTGTTAACTCCACAAGACCTAGGGCCCGATTTGCGCCAAAAACTTTCACTATTGTCTTCGTATCGTTGGGCCCTCATCAATTTTTGCTTCGGCCGGCGTTCCGCTTCAGTTCGTGGTTCTGCATGCGTTCGCAGACGTCATTTATAAAACTTGATTCTTCATACTTGACTACTAGACTATGACAGTTTTCAGTGAGACAAGACGTTTTTCTTGTGGCCACGTGCAAATTAATGTATTAATATCAGTTTCCAATAGTTAGAAACTTGGAAAAATGTAAAAGCGTCGAGATTTCTACTGAAGCGTTTGGTGATGACATTCGAACCGAACTGAGTGAAGATCCGGCTCGAGGAGAGCAATCATCTGACCCACTGACATCTCAGATGGGAAGATCGAGCGCTGCCTGAGAGTTATCACTGAAAAGCGATCGGAGCGAAATCACAAAAGCCGCAATTGTGCCGATCCAGATAAAAATATCTAACATCTTCACCGTGAAACAAATACCGTGCAACGATACGTTCGAAATTGTAGAAGAATTTTGTCATCAGAATTATAATTATTGCTGAAAAGAAAAGAGTGCAAAGAGCGGCTTCTCGTTGAAACATCAACTGGTTTCATTGATAAGTGTTACAAAAGAAACAAAAATCCGGTCCGTATTGAGTCCACTTGACGTAAAATTTGTGACAAATTGATTAACACTCCTTTGTCATTCGAATTAGCGAAATATGAATTGCTGAAACCTGCAATAACATTATTTTTACATCCTCGCTTGGAAGAACTCGTGTCTGAAGGTGAACGAATCCAACTGGAACTTCTTGTCATAAATACAGTTTTTTTTAAATCTGCGCAAAGTTGTTTACATAATGACAAATGCGCTCGAAGGACAATTCCAACAACATTTCCATCGTGGAAAAATATATTTTGTAACAATCTTTGCAAATTGAGCCGAGCTCTCTTCTTCTGTGATGGAATACAATTTGCAATGTGGGTGTGCTGACTGGCCTCATGTATTATTATCCGTACGGTTTGATCCGTGGTTTCTTGCGCACGCCAACGATGCTGAAGGCTTGCCATTGCCAATCCATGTTGCAGATTGTGGTTGATCAAGTCAAGGAGATAAGTGGGTCAATGGTTGTGTAAGAATTTGGTTGGCTATACGAGCATTGTTGCCATAATTTCAAACATAATCAATTTTCATCTTTTGTTACAGGGGATGCTGATCCGGATACAGGCGGCCCTCCTGGTCGCCGTCTTGGCCATTTTTAGGATAAGCACAGCTCAGGTCAGTTTCCTATCATTTTTTACTATAATACTTTTCCTTGACGCCAACCCGAAGGAATTTCTTGAGCCGCAGGTACAAAAAATATCACACAGGTTGGAGCCCACTTTTGTTCTATTCATGGTGAATTTCCGCAGGTTGAATGTCTTTTGTGAGGCCATAAGAACGTATTTTGCACATCTGCAGCTGCTTTTCATTTAACCTTAGGATTTTTTTACTCCTTGCTTATGAAGACGTGAAGTTCCCACTAATTGTATGCACTAGAGATATCAAGCGATAAATTCTAGGAAAGCTTGGTATTAATATTGGACAGTTTTAACGGTTTCTGGTCTTGAAATGCTTCTATGTTACAGAATGCGGAAGAGAACTAAGCTGCTTCATCAACATTTATTGTAAAAATGGAAAATGTTCACTTACTGGTTGAAAATAAGAGATTTCTAGTACTTGTACGATCACGCAAAGATGCGCGTAAAAATGCAGAAATTTCTAATAGTAATTGCAATTGTTTATAAACACTTTGTGCTCAATTACGATTCATTGTGTCATTATTACCTAGTAAATAAGTAATAAACAAACAAATAAAAATACTATAAATTTACGAAATCGCAACATTTATAAACTGCAACAATGTCATTCTTAAATAAGACACAGGATTTTCATGAAATCGATCGAATTCTATTATACATAATCATTTTGTTGTATAATATCACTGGTAATTGTTATAGCAAACGCGAAATTTCCCGGAATTCGAGTTCGGTAGACAAAACATAACTTCTTTCTCGTGTTACGCACTTTCCACGCTTAAAAATACCATAAAATTGCAATTCAGGTAATTTACGAATGAGAAGTTCTGCATTTCAGTTAAACACATTTGTAATAAAACTAAAACTATTGGAACAAAATTGTAGCTCCAAGTTAGTAATTTCAGAGCAAGGCAGTAATCGTTTTGTAATGAATAAGGAAAACAATTAAATTATCTATTGTTTCATTTTCTTAAGCTATTCAAACCGATTATAGTTTACTTGTGATGATAAAAACTCAAAATAAAATATTTGTCCGCAACATGTTTAATTTTAACTCCAGAAAGAGGTATAAAGACGGTAATTTCAGACCCATTTACAATGTTTTACAGTAACAGGTAACTGGGTGTGTTGTCTTACAAAACCGACACATCTTTTAAAGTACTTTATTGTGTTTCGACATTGGGCCTGGTTTCATTCACAAGTGGTATTGTTTCATGATTGATTTTCCTTGTTGCCTGAATCAGGAAAAATCCTGTCCTTAGCCCAGAAACCAAGGCAAAGTTTGCCACAAACTGCACGCAAAACTTTGAGAGCCGAGGTGAACCAGCTGGCTTCTAATTTGGTTTGAAGCAAAATGTTAAGATTTCTTCTCGTTTCGAAGTATTTCTTGTATTTTACACTAATATTTAAATAATTTTACACTCCCATAATATTCCATCGAACAACGGAAACCAGCCTAGTTTTCTTAAAACAGTGTATGTATTTGTATGCCACAGAATCTTTGTCCAAAGCTTTAATTTTTAAGAGGAATCCAGTGTTTTTATTATTCAAATACCTAATATACAAAATACATAAAGATCAAAGTTTAAAATATGTTATGCTAAAAATACAACAAGGACTACATTTTACATTTCTAGATGTATTTGACTTATATAAATGTGGCCTTATTTAAGTACATACTTATTAAACCGTGAGATGATTTTTCTCGTCTTTTCCATTTTTTTCTACTACCAGCTTCATTCACATTGTTTCTCACCGTTTTGGCAAAAACTGTTAACTTTTTTGAGAAGAGATAAAAATCAACGCGAACCGGATTAATTACTGGACAATTCACCGAGATTCCGCACGTTGCTAATTTTTATAAAAAATTGAGGGCAACAAAGCATTTCAAAATTTTCTGCCACAGTTAATGTAATTACTGAAACCAGGGTAGAAAAAAAATACAAAAATGTGTGCATCGTAGGAATATCCTACGTCACCATCTTAAATTTTATTAAATAGCACCTTCCCAATTTTTTTACATATTCGAACAATAAAGGCAATTCTGAAACCGAAAATATGCATTTTTGTACAATAGTTTCCAGTAGAAACGATAGTCTGAAGGAAAAATAATATATTTTAAGCAAAAAATACATACAAAAACTGTGAACATTTAGATAAATAATGATAAGTAGGTACCTACTATAAATAAATAAACTGTTCGAATTGACATCCAAAAGCAAAAGAAACTTTAAGTTCGAGTTTTCGATTGTAAGAACTTGCACTGTATAAAAAGAAAACAATTCACAGTGGTGATAAATTAGAACATAAAATATTTAAAGTATAAAAAACGAGCAGTAATGAAAGAACAATTAATATACTGGAGGTAAAAATTATAAAATTTAGAATAATGAATAAAATTGATAAGTGAAGATATTGAAAAAGATAAAATGCAGGCAAAGCATTGAAGTATATTATGAAAAGCTTCTTGCAAAATGGAACAGATCTACAATAAAACTAAAAATTTAAAAAATAGTAAAGCAGAACTTAAATTGAAATAAATGGTAGCAATTTATTAAAAATACCATAAGCATTTAAGAAACGATGGAGAGAAAACGAAAATTTGAAAGGAACAATAGAAAAAAACACGAATTAATTCTGTAATATTATTTAATTATTTTGTTCAGTAACAATATAAATTCTTGAACAAAATTGAAAAGCGGAAATATGGTACATAGTGGCAATTTTCTTGCGTTTACCTGCGTTCAATGCGTTTGATTGACACAAATAACATGCGTAAAAAGTGTGCCAGATTTCAATTTGTGTGCGGGCAATTTTCCGCATTATTATCTAACTTTTTGACAGTTGTGACGTACACGCATTTAAAATGTGTAATTTAGTGTTTAGAAACAACTATTATAAAAATAGTGTACGGTTCCGAAATTGCGCCAACCTCATTCAGGCGCCTTCTTCTCGTTTTGGAAGCCGAAGAACCGTTTCTTATTCATTATAATCGCTTCGTAATTCCTTCTCTAAAATCCGTTGACACGATTGTCGCATAATCGCATAAATTTAAGATTCAAGGTAACCAGGTTGGTGTCAACGAATAAAATTTCGACCGATGGAATGTGGATTCCAATAACTAATTGGACCTTTTTGTTTCAGAATTCGACAAGCAATTTGTTCGCCTGCCCGAACGGTAAGTCCCTACGTAATTGTTATCGTAAAAGTCGACTCATACCGCGACTTATTTCAATAATAAGACGATTAACTACAAATATAACCGTACTTATTAACGGTATGGCTGAAGAAGGCTACTGCTGCGAACCGTTTGGCTGAATCATGCCTTCATTAACCAAGCAAAATAAATTTCTTTTGAGCCATCGAAAGTAACTGGGTTATTTAAAAATCGTTAATAATTAGCTCACAAAGCGCGCAAATAACTTGTTGAATAATAAAGAAAATATCTGGGAGTGTTCGTGACTCAGTTGATGGAACTGTGCAGACTTAGTGATAGTAGCAATTAAATTGCAAATTAGTTCTCTTACATAACTGATAAACCGTACGTTACTGTAATTATTCCAGTTACCTTCAATTTAACAACAGCTGGCCAGGGGGAAATTATCTGCATTTTTTTCATCGCGAACCTACGCGCTGAGGACGTAAGACACTCTTGAAAAATGCCAGGGACGCTTACGTAGAAAATTTCATTATTTATAAATAATTTATAGTACAAGAAACTAGGAAACGACTAGCTGAAGCGAATGCGAATTTGTAACCCAAGAAATACAGTTTCGATACGAACGTTTTTCAAGCGGGCGCGGTGACCTGTTACAGTTAATACACAGCAATTTTAATTTAATAAAGTTTTCAGTAAATTGACGGGAATTAACTCCCAGCGTGTGAATCCACTCTCTAATTGATAATTTCACCAGGCAAATCATTTTTCACAAGTCATTAATTAGTTGACTACAACAGTGAGTACAGGATTTCTCAACAACGAAACTATTTAAGTTGAAACTTAATTGTATGCATCGTTCAACAAATAAGTTTTCGTCTTTATAAGATAACAGGTTTGTAATTAAACGACCCACGCAAACAATTTTTATTGATTATTAAACACCAAAGAGAACTATCCTGAGATGTATTAGTCAGTGGCGGCTCGTGATCATTTCGTTAGGGAAGGCAGGCAGTTTTTTAAATTCGTTATTAATGCCTTTAAATTTTGTATTTCGATTTCAATAAATCTCACTTCCTCGATTGAATTCATGCACTGTTTAAAGTTTAGCGAATATGAGTAACAATGTATAAATAGAGTTTGAAGAACGATTATTTTATTGTTTGGTCTAACCATAATTGCAGTAAAGTTCGAGCTGTTACATTATTTTCCAATTAAAATTTTCCAAACATTTAGTTTGCATTAGTAATTCCAACAATTCCTTTAAAGTGCATCCCGAATTCATTGAACACTATGAATTTGTCTTATATGTCTTTAAATTACAGAAAATGGTAAATGACATTTACATCCATGGTCTCATTAATTTAGAAGTATAAAATTTATTAATATTTTACATATGTATGTTTTCAATTGCAACGTGAGTTATAGGACCTTTTCATTTTAAATTGTTATGGAAGTCATCAATAGCACTAATTCTTTTTCTCTGTTCAACGATTCTCTACTCACATCGAATCGGCGAAACACTAATTTCTGTTAATTTTAAACTACTGCAGAAAAATAAATAAAAATATAGAAAAATGTTTTCGTATAATATATTTATTATTTTTTGTGATCGAGTTATAAAATATATGTTAAATTTCTACTTAACGTGCCGAATGTAAATGTAAATGTTGTTTGTTTAAACATGCAATTTACATGTTGCCTAATATGATCCTGATTTTTTGTATGGCGCTCAAGCGATTTAAATTTAATAAAAAATACTACATATATCCGTGTTATTTATTGAACTCATATCGTCACCTAGCACACCAACACGTTGCTTATTTTTCGATCTTAAAATTGTAAAATTTTATGTTCAATTAAAATCTGAACAAAGACCCAACTCCCACGAAGCCGATCAACAGTAAAAAGACGTAAATAATCAAAGATGATGTGCGCTAAATTCAAAATTCGACTCCTGATTAAGTCTGGGTCGGTGGGCGTGTTTGCCCTCGGTCCAAAGTTTTTCAGGCGCTGAAGCCATACCCCACTTGAAGAACATATCCAATAACGTTCTAACAGTCCTAAAAAGTCATGGCGCCGAAACCATGCCTTCGCTGTAATTGGCGAGTGAGGTGCATTTTTTCAAGCAAAAAATGTGTAAAAAGCGCCGGTCGGGCGTTTCTTTTCAAATTCGGTTGAAATAATTATTATTAAGATCTGAAGCTGAAAAAGATATTTCCAACCAAATCAAATATTTTTGTAGAATTTTATAAATCTGAATGATGAAAATAATAATAAATGTACAGTCTGGAACTAATTAATTCGTCATTTGTGCCTAACCTGCCACTGGTATTAACATTTCCCTAAAGAGCACCAAAGGACCTGAAGGACTCTAAATCGTATTTAATATTTCTGAGCATTCTGTACAAAATGATTAATAAATTATGTTAGTCGTGGCGGTTAGAATTTGTATACATTATCCATTATAGTTATGTTTGTTTTCCTTCATTAAAACATTATTAAAAGTTCTCCCAGCAAGTGAGATCAGCTTTAAAAATGCCCACAACCAAATGCTGTTATTGATGATGTGCACACCACAAGAATCTAAAAGATGATATCACGACCTAATCAGCAAGCAATCATCAAAAATAAAGTCATGATTGTCTCGTTGTGGTGAATCAGGTGCTGTACTTGCCAGCGTCTTCAGGCTAAAGTCGCTGGAAGACACAAAGGTCATACACCGACCAGATAGCGTTATTTTTTGGTTTTTTGTGTCTGTTCGATGGGTTTCCTTGAACTCCCACTTCACATATTTTAATCGTGACTCACATCTCAAATTACCATCGACCGAGTTTCTGGTTTTAATGCCATAAGGTAAAAATCGGTTATTGATTTGTTTTTCATCCAAATGACACTGAGGAATTCGTGAAAGTGAACGCTTGTGGCCTTTGTATCAGAAGGGATCGGTTAGCAAAATGCGGCGCTCTAGACAATGGGTTCAAGCCGCGGACCTTGACTGCAAGCGGAACCACCACGAGCAAGATGCAAGGGAGATGAATCCGAAATTTTCCACGCCTCTAAAATTTCTACCTGCCAGAAACAAACGCTCATCAAGCGAAGGCCAGTCGTAAATTATTCCGAAGAGGAGTCGGGCAAACGCCGCATGACTTTCAACAATTACA
The DNA here is from genome assembly GCA_964023215.1 of Eledona agricola. NCBI lineage: Eukaryota > Metazoa > Arthropoda > Insecta > Coleoptera > Tenebrionidae > Eledona > Eledona agricola. The sequence continues at coordinate 17,690,020 of OZ026858.1, forward strand.
CTAATTTAAAATGCGACTTTCAACAACCTCCGTGTTTTGCAAAAAGCGAAGTCTGATTCAAGGCAGACCTTGGCTCCGCCGCCCGAATTTTCAAATTAGCTAAAGAGGCGTTTAACTGTGTTTTCATTGAACACCACGACCAGTTAGCAGTATAGAGAGCATTTCCTCGAGTTTCTAGTCACTTAATGCGCTCGACCCTGAAAGGTAAAACGACAGTGCATTAGAAAAGTTTATTTATTGCGACGTACACAGTTTTGCAATTTCTTTCACCTACATAAATGCAAAGACAATTAGATGACAAATTCTAACGGGACGGTTTGTTCAGCTCAGAACTGTAATCGTTGTCAACACAATTTTTACAGGAAAAGAGACGAAAGTCGAATATTCGCTTGTCTTGACACAGATCAACGGGTCAGGTCACTAATGTCTTGAGTTGACATACTTGAAATGCCAAGTTTTCATTATATAAGAAGGGCACGGCCGCATTTTACCACCTTTATTAATTATGCGCACAATAAACGAACGGGGATTACATAAGTAATATAAGCAAAGCTTGTGATAATTTTACTAAGCACATGTCTCTCCACATGAGATGTAATTGTGCAGCATTCTACTGCATTGCTGGCTGATAAAAAAACCTCTCCAAGGAATTATTTTGCATGCTGGGTATTGTGTAACGCCGCAGCTTTGAGGTCACTGTTACATGATCACTTTAAGCCGCAAAGCTGCATTCTTCCGGTTCGGCGGCCATTTCGCGCAACATTTGCACACACTTTCTGACATTAAAAATCAAACCCTGGACGAATTTCAATACGTTTTCTTCAGTTTTCACCTCGCTTTCCACAATTTCTCCCCGCATGATCAGAATTCATTGTGGAAAGTTAAAAGTTTGCCCCACATGAAGACACGATGATGCACCTCGTCCTTTAATCCTTCCAACATGAGTGAGAAAAAACTCTCCTTACATAACCACGAAGAATAGAAATGGTTACGTGTGCAGGAACAAAAGCGTTGCGGTAGATCTATCAAAAATAAAAATCTCAACGTCTTTTCTTCTTCGCACGTTTGTGGTTTGCGCGCAACCGTGACAATAATTATCATTTCAATTTCAACTAAATGAGAGCGATTAGATAACGCGTGTGTGTTTAATTGTGCAATTTGACGAGTGATGTATTTTTCAGGATGGGAACTTCGAGGACTGCACTGCTACAAGTTCTTCAACATCAGGCATTCCTGGGAAAAGGCCGCGGAGCTTTGTCGAAGGTCGGTGTCGCCCGCTTTACCGCGTTTTTCCTCTAGTACATTAACGGGATCAGAATAACTCGAATATTCAAATGTTCAGGTTCAATAGACTCGCATTTTGGCACGTCCCGATCGTATCGAAAAGAAGAAACGAATTTAAATGACGAACAAGAGCGCTCACTTTTGCGCTCGTCCATGCACCATTGCACTTGCAATTTTTTCCACGTGTGCGATTGTAGAAAATTGGAAATTTCGTGACTCTCGTGACCCGAATGTGTATTAAAATTGCGTTTAGTCAGTGTTAATCGGCTCGGTATCGGTTAGAAAGTTCGTTTTTGCGCCGGTATGATTTATTAGGTTTTCTGATTAGGATAATGTGTGTCTCAAACAGGATGCCGATGCACTAATTAAGCATTCTCAGGCGAATTCTGAGCCGCTCTGTTTCCTACTAATATTACAAAAGCAATTATGCCTTTCGTAGTTGCGTACAAATGGCTAATAGTAACGGAACAGTTTATAACAATTATAATTGTTTGGGTTCAAGTTGTGGTCTTGCTCCCCACGTGGATTTCCATATGGCGGTGATGGTAGAAAAGTTTGTCATGACCCCAGGCTTGAATAGCGTCGACAAATAGTTGCTGCACCTGTCTGGTCGAAGCAGACCCACTTAAATATGTCGGCTGGCCTCAAGTTATCTGCCGAATTTTACATAGAAGAATGCGCTCAATATCCAGGTCGAAGCATTTTACAAACCTGCCAGATTTCTTCTTGGGACTTGGCACAAAAAATTTTCATCTTTTTCAACCTGTACCTAAAGTTTGTAAACTAAAGCTTTCAAAATAGTTATTTTTTTCAAGTTGTAAAAATGCGTCGTGGAGCTCATAAGTTTTTGCTTCTACACTTTTCACTGGTTCTGTATAAAAACGCTAATAAAATTAAACTGGTTGTTTGTTTTACCCAATTCTACCGATTTACTGCTTGGAATGCTGACCTTAATACGGTTTTTAATTAAACGGATTGTCGATAGCAGGCGTTATGACAAAAATATTTAATAGCAATTTTTTTTAAAGAAACATTAGTTTAAAATTATTTGTTTATTTTTCGTCACTAGCAGTGAAGGTAATTTTCAAAATGATGGTTTAATCATTCGTTTTGATGAAGTATTAAAGGATATAAAGCAGATTAAAGAAGACAAAAAATACCTTTTTGCAAGAAATTTTATTCTCTTTGCAAACTTTCATAGTTTTTTATATGACCAGTAAATAGTGACTCTTAATAAAAATGCGCTATTTATGAGAATCATAGAATTGAAATTTTAATAGGATTGATTTTGGCGACAGATTACGAACCCAACCTAGAAAAAATAAAAACAATAAAAAATAAATATAGGTGTCCCAAAAATAGCGATGTTATGTGCAGTGCGCTGTTGAGGGTTTTTAGTATCTCTTCAGTATTTTGCATATAAAGAAATCAAGAATTAATAAAAACATTTAAAAAACATGGTTGTGTTTTTTTTCTCACTTAGGGTAAATATTTACAAGAATATGGAGTAATATTTTACGGAATCATCAATCAAACAAAATTTTTATTTTTGATTACTTTGTTGTTTGATGGATTTTAAGCACAACGAACAGCCTCTGTAATCGTGTGAATTGAACAATGTTCAATTATGTCCAAGCTACATGTTAAACTCGAATTGAGACTTCAAGACAAGTTTGCAAATACATAGTAGAATTTATAACTAGAATAAATTAAATATCTTGAATACAGCTAATTATGCAAAAAATTCCTGAAACACGTCGATTTTTGTTTTTAACTTGCTACTTTATAATCAGTTTTTCTTTTTTTACTCAGAAGACTTTAACCACCCTTAACATGTTTTTTCAACCGGACACATGAAGAAAGGATTACAACGATGTTTTTATTTTAATTTTTCTGTATACAAAAGACTGAAGAGATACTGAAGACTCCCGAACAACGTACTGCACAGGAGTTCCCCTATTTTTGGGACACCTGTATATATTTTTTATTCTTTTATTTTTTTTAGGTTGGGTTCGTTTTCTGACGCCAAAACCAATCATATAAAATGTTAATTCTAAGATGTTCTCTTAAATAGCGTATTTTTATTAAAAGTCACTGCTTATTTGTCAAAGAAAAAGTAAAATCTAACAAAGTATGCAAATAGAATAAAATTTCTTGCAAAAGTGGCATCAAGTGAAAATTGCATGAAGAAAAAAAACCGTTAAAGCTTTTTATAAACAGTATTTAGGTATTTTTTCCCACGTAAGATAAACGTGAAAAAATACATCGTTGTACTCCTTTTTTCATTGGCTTTGCAATGAACATATCTTTTCATTTAAAAAAAAATTACGGGTGGTTACAGCTTACTGAAAAAATAAGAACAATTAAGCAAGTTAAAAACAAAAATCGAGGTGTTTCAAGAATCATTTGTATTCAAGATACTGATTTTTTCCAGTTGTTTTTTCAGTATTTCTATTCCATGAAAGATGAAATGATGTCGAAATGTGCCGTGATACAAACATATCTCTAATTTAAAGTACCTAGTTTTTTTTGCAACCAAACGCTGTCAATTGCCGATTCGTTATTCCTGTCATAATTGTTTCGTGCTTGTGTGCTTGTGTGTTTTTTCGCCATTTACTTGGTCTTTCGTTGTTTTCGCCTTTCATTAAAGTGTAGGTACTTTAAAAATATCAGTCATTTTTCTTAACCCTTGTACGAAGAACGATGCATTATGACAATGAAGCGGCACGTAAATATTTTACACAACCCCTACTACATCATTTCGAATGACCCTGTATCAGGACAATAGCTCCAAGCGATTGAACCAAGAGTTTAAATATGTCGTTAAAAATCTTTTAAAAACAAATTATTTAAACAATATGTAAATAACATTTTTTGGCTAAGTGGCTCAAGTGGTAGAAGTAGGAACAAATTATTCTGAGGACACGTAACCTCAATAGTATCAATGTCCGAGATTTTTCAAACCCGCGTACGATTAAAAGTACCGTACTAGTTATAAGAGCCGAACAAATTAGCCTATAAATCATAATTAAGCTTTAATTGGTGCGTTAACGCCGCATCCTAGAGCTTAATCGAGGACAGATCAAGTATCTTCTTCAACCGCTAAGTAAGTGGATCTGAGAGTGCATTCCACTTCGCTGGCAAACATATCAATAACGAAAACGTTTTTTCCTTGAACCGTGCGTTCTGTCTCAGATACGGCAGCGACCTTATGTCCGTGGAATCCTATGGCGAAAACAATATAACGGCGACAATTGCCACGGCGTCGGTGTCTGCAGAGCGACGAGGGGTCAACCACTACTGGCTCGGTTTGGCTTCTTTAGACGACCTCCGTACCAACACTCTCGAATCCGCAGCCGGAACTTTAGTTTCTCAGTATTCCGGTGAGTCAAGCGTGCGACTGACTCTTCTCCGATGACTTCATTGACCTCTTTATAGGCTTCTGGTCTCGGAACCAACCTGATCCGAAAGCGGGCGAGTGTGTGGACGTCGCCATCACCGAAGAACAGCAATCATGGGAACTGACCACTTGCGAGAGCTTATTGCCTTTCATGTGCCGCTCCAAGGCGTGTCCTTCCGGGTCTTTCCACTGCTCAAACGGAAACTGCATTAACGAGAAGTTCAAGTGCGATAAACAAGACGACTGTGGAGACGGATCGGACGAGTTGGATTGCGTCTCTAATTGCAATTACTACCTGGCAAGTAGCGGAGATGTTGTTGAGAGTCCCTACTATCCGCACAAGTACGCTCCGCTTACTAACTGCAAGTGGACGCTGGAAGGACCGCAAGGCCACAACATTCTTCTCCAATTCCAGGAGTTTGAAACTGAGAAAACTTTCGATACGGTACAGATTCTAGTCGGCGGACGAACCGAAGACACATCAGTCAACCTCGCAACTCTATCCGGACGACAAGACCTAGCCAACCGATCGTTTGTTTCCGCTTCCAATTTCATGATCGTTAAATTCAGCACTGATGCCAGTGTCGAACGAAAGGGATTCAGAGCGTCGTGGAAGACCGAACCCCAAGCTTGTGGTGGTACCTTACGAGCCACACCTCAGGCACAAGTACTTACCTCTCCAGGATACCCCGAACAGTACCCGGGCGGTCTGGAATGTCTTTACATCATTCAATCTCAAAACGGCCGAATCATAACTCTTGAAATAGACGACTTGGACTTGGACAACATTCGAGATTATATTCTGGTACGCGATGGTGACACTCCTAAAAACCAACCCATTGCTAGACTGACCGGCGATTTGGAGAACAACCAAAGAGTGGTCATCTCGACCAACAACAAGCTGTATCTGTACTTTAAAACCAGTCTTGGTGATTCGCGAAGAGGATTCAGGATACGATATTCCCAAGGGTGTAAGGCTACAATTGTCGCCCGCAATGGTACTCTCATGTCGCCGGCGTATGCCCTGAGCAACTACCCCAGCAACCAGGATTGTTTGTATAAAATCAAAAATCCCGGAGGAGGTCCGCTTTCACTGAATTTCGACAACTTCGACGTGGACAAGTCGGATTTCGTGCAAGTGTATGACGGCGCAACCACCAGCGGTTTGAGATTGCACTCGGGAAACGGTTTTACTGCTGGCTCCAAGCCTAAAATCACTCTCACTGCTTCGAGTGGCGAAATGCTGGTGCGCTTTACAACTGACGCTTTGCATAGCAACAAAGGATGGATGGCCACTTTCTCTGCCGGTAATCTTTAAACAATCCACACCATCATCTTTGCTATTGTACTGTCTACTGTAGATTGTCCTCAATTGCAACCTGGCATCGGAGCGATGGCCTCCAGCAGAGACACCGCTTTCGGTACCATCATCACCTTCAATTGTCCCACCGGACAGGAGTTTGCGACCGGTCGCAATCGCCTCACCACCCAATGCCAACCTGGCGGTAATTGGTCGGTGAGTTACATCCCAAGATGTCAGGAAGTGTACTGCGGTCCAGTACCACAAATCGATAACGGATTTTCCATCGGATCCACCAATGTCACATACCGCGGACAAGCGATGTACCAATGCTACGCCGGTTTTGCCTTCCCCACAGGTCAACCCATCGAAAGAATCTCTTGCTTATCTGACGGCCGCTGGGAGAAAAAACCAACCTGTCTCGGTACTGTTACACGTCCATTAAAACGACATCGCGCTAATTGGTTGTTTTAGCATCGCAATGTGCCGCTCTTCCGGAAGTACCGCATGCTAATGTGACGGTACTCAATGGTCAAGGTCGTTCTTACGGAACCATAGTGCGATACGAATGTGAACCAGGCTACATAAGAACTGGACCACCAGTTATATTGTGTATGAGTAATGGGACCTGGTCAGGAGAAGTACCGACTTGTTCAAGTAATATAAAACACTAGGCGCGTTTTCCGTGACTCATTCTTGTTATCGCAGGAGCGAGGTGTCCGATATTTCCGGACATCAAAAACGGGTTCATCACAGATACGTCCAGGACGTACTACTTCAACGACGAAGCGCGCGTGCAGTGCTATAAAGGCTACAAGTTGGTTGGAAACAACATCATTCGATGCGGAGGCAACCAAATTTTCAACAACCCGCCCAAGTGTGACGATATCAACGAGTGTATAAGTAGCCAGTGCGATGGTGCCTCAACCGAGTGCATCAATGCACCAGGATCGTTCCATTGTAAGTGCCGTAAAGGTTTCGCCCCGACTTTAGAATGCAGACCCGTCGGTGATTTGGGTCTTACCAATGGAGGAATTCCGGACGAGGCCATCACAGTCTCGAGCAGCGAACCAGGATATGACAAAACGGTACTACAGCACTAATAATGTAAATACATTGTCTTTGGTGGTCATTTTAGATGGTGCGACTTAATAGCGGCCTTGGCTGGTGTGGAAACACAATCGACGGTGGTTCCAACTGGGTACTAATCGACTTGAAAGCTCCCACGATTATCCGCGGTTTCAGAACTACAAGCGTTCAACGTCCTGACGGTACTCTAGCCTTCACGTCAGCTGTTCGCATCCAATACAACGACAATCTCACCGACATCTTCAAGGACTACCGCAACCCAGACGGTACCGCTGTTGAATTCCGCATCTTGGAACCCACTTTATCCATCTTAAACCTACCGGTACCGATCGAAGCCCAATATATCAAATTCAAAGTACAAGATTACGTAGGGGCGCCTTGCATGAAGCTCGAAATCATGGGCTGCACCAGACTCGACTGTGCAGACATTAACGAGTGTGCTGTGAACAACGGCGGCTGCGACCAGAAGTGCATCAACAGCGCCGGAGATTTCTCTTGTAGCTGCAACGTCGGTTTTGAATTATACACCAAAAACGGTACCGCTTCGTACTATATCGAGAAAACTGAAAATGGTTTACGCGATGGCGACACGCACCAAGTGAACAAGTCGTGTGTTCCTGTCATGTGTCCGACTTTAGGAGCTCCAGACAACGGACAAATCCTGTCCACGAAAGAAAAGTACCACTTCGGCGATCTCGTAAGGTTCCAATGCAACTTCGGATTTGTGATTTCTGGGTCGTCGGCGCTTCTCTGCACGTCGACGGGAAGCTGGAACGGTTCCATGCCCGAATGTTCATGTTAGTATCTTCCTCGTCCACTTTAATTCGTACTAAATGCTGTGTTTAGATGCTCAGTGCGTGTCGTTACCGGACGACAAGAATGAAGGCCTAAAAGTGTTGCGCCCAGACGAGACCAGTGTTCTGGTGCCATTCCGAGAAAACGTGACTTTGAATTGCGGTACCACCGGTCGTAAGTTAAGAGGAACGTACACTTCGGGTTTCAGACAATGCGTCTACGATCCCAAGCCTGTAAGTTGTACAAAAACTTGTTAGCGGTTGTCAGTGTGTATTATTTAGGGACTCCCCGATTATTGGTTGAGTGGTACTCCACCATCTTGTCCAAGAGCGAATTGCGGAGTGCCTCCGCCAACTCCAGGTGCTGAATACGGCAAATACGTGGACACGAAATACCAGTCGTCTTTCTTCTTCGGTTGCCAAAACACTTTCAAGCTGGCTGGTCAAAGCAGCAAGCACGACAACATAGTACGATGTCAAGCCAACTCAGTTTGGGATTTCGGTGATTTGCGATGCGAAGGACCGGTTTGTGAAGATCCGGGACGTCCTAGTGACGGTTTCCAAATCGCACGAAGCTACGAGCAAGGCTCGGAAGTTAACTTCGGATGCAATAGAGCCGGATATATTTTAATCAATCCCCGACCGATAACATGCGTTCGCGAACCGGAGTGTAAAGTTGTAAGACCTTTAGGTTTGGCTTCTGGTAGAATTCCCGACTCGGCAATTAACGCAACAAGCGAGCGCCCCAACTACGAAGCCAGAAATATCAGATTGAATTCTGTGACTGGTTGGTGTGGAAAGCAAGAAGCGTTCACTTACGTCAGCGTCGACCTGGGCAAAGTGTATCGCGTCAAAGCGATTCTAGTCAAAGGAGTTGTTACTAATGACATTGTTGGACGTCCCACGGAAATCCGATTCTTTTACAAGCAAGCCGAGAACGAAAACTACGTGGTGTATTTCCCCAACTTCAATTTGACCATGAGGGACCCAGGAAACTACGGAGAGTTGGCAATGATTTCGCTGCCCAAGTACGTCCAAGCCAGATTTGTCATTCTGGGAATTGTGAGTTACATGGACAACGCTTGCTTGAAGTTTGAGCTCATGGGCTGCGACGAACCGGAACACGAACCACTTCTGGGGTACGACTATGGATACTCTCCATGTGTTGGTAAGACGAAATTTTGTAGTAGTGAGTTGAATACTACTATTGCTTACTTCCAGACAACGAAACTCCGGTTTTCCAAAACTGCCCACAACAACCAATCGTGGTGCAGAAAGATGCAAATGGTGGGCTTCTCCCCATCAACTTTACCGAACCCACAGCCGTGGACAACTCTGGCAGCATTGCGCGTCTTGAAGTAAAACCAGCAAACTTCAAAACTCCCATGTTCGTCTTCCAAGATACCGTGGTTAAATACGTGGCGTTCGACTATGATGGAAACGTTGCAATTTGCGAGATTAACATCACAGTACCTGGTATGACCAACATTTTACATCAAATGTTCAAGTGCAATTTGTTCGTTCATTTCAGACAACACTCCACCTAAACTGAGCTGCCCACAAAGCTACGTCATCGAACTAGTCGACAGACAAGATAGCTACGCTGTTAACTTCAACGAAACAAGACGAAGAATCAACGCAACTGACGACTCGGGCGACGTCCATATTGCTTTCATCCCCGACAAGGCTACAATCGCTATCGGTACCTTCGAGAACGTAACAGTGGTCGCAACTGATAAATCCGGAAATCGGGCGACTTGTCACTTCCAAGTTTCCGTCCAAGCAACACCTTGCGTGGACTGGGAGCTCAAACCTCCAGTCAACGGTGCCCTCAACTGCTTACCTGGAGACAGAGGTTTGCAATGCATTGCCACTTGTAATCCTGCATACAGATTCACTGATGGGGAACCCGTGAAAACGTTCTCCTGCGATTCCAAAACCCCATGGACTCCCACTTCGGTAGTACCGGACTGCGTCTCAGAAAGTAAGCTCAATTTAACTAAAACCACTTTGACTAATTTTCTTGCTATAGATACTCAGCAAGCTGACTACCACGTAACGGCTACTGTAAACTATCGAGCCAATGGTGCAGTGGCCAATTCGTGTCTCACTCAATACACCGACTTGATCTCTCAGTTTTACGGCAACCTCAACCAAGTCTTATCCGAACGTTGCTCGGCTGTAAATGTTAAAATGAACGTTTCGTTTCTTAAAGCCGTTTCATCGCTTGTTAAAGAAAACATGGTGAAGATCGATTACATAGTGAATATTATCCCAGTTGTTCGTCAACCGCAACTGTACGATCTCTGCGGCAGTACCTTAAATTTGATGTTTGACTTATCGGTACCGTATGCAAGTGCTGTGATTGAACCACTGCTCAACGTTTCTGCCATTGGCAACCAGTGTCCTCCGCTCCGTGCACTCAACTCTACCAACGCGCGAGGATTTACTTGTAGTGTTGGTGAGGTTCTCAACATGGACACGAACGACGTGCCGCGTTGCTGTAAGTACTATAAAAAGAAGAAAATTCGTTGTTAACTTTGAAATTACAGTGCATTGTCCCGCGGGTACTTACGCCGGTGAAAAACAGAAGGAGTGTACGTACTGTCCTCGTGGGTACTACCAAAACCGCGATCGACAAGGTTCGTGCAATCGCTGCCCTCAAGGAACTTACACACGAGAAGAGGGATCAAAAAGCGTGCACGATTGTATTCCCGTCTGCGGATATGGTACTTACTCTCCCACTGGACTAGTACCGTGTCTCGAATGTCCACGCAATAGTTTTACAAGCGAACCGCCAACTGGAGGCTTCAAAGACTGCCAAGCGTGTCCTGCAAACACATTCACATACCAACCAGCAGCGCCAGGCAAAGATAGATGCAGACCTAAATGTAGTCCTGGTCAGTACTCACCCACGGGACTCGCGCCTTGCTCGCTTTGTCCGCGCGACTTTTACCAGTCGCTTTCTGGTCAAACGTCATGTAACGAGTGTCCGACTAATATGAAGACTGAAGGACCTGGTGCTGCTGGACGCGACGAGTGCCATCCGGTGCAATGTACCGAAAACGCATGTCAACATGGAGGATTGTGCGTACCATTAGGACACAACATCCAGTGTATTTGTCCTGCCGGTTTCTCGGGACGGCGATGTGAAATCGATATTGATGAGTGCTCTTCGCAGCCGTGTTACAACAGTGGCACTTGCATCGATTTGCCGCAAGGATATCGGTGTCAATGTGCCCCAGGATATGCTGGCATCAACTGTCAGGAGGAACGATCGGATTGTCGGAATGACACATGTCCGGAGCGTGCCATGTGCAAGGACGAGCCAGGATTTAACAACTACACTTGTCTTTGCAGATCGGGGTACACGGGGCGTGATTGTGACATTACGGTACTACCTCCTACCACCGTCAGTTAGAGTCATTTCAAGTGATTTGTTACAGATCGATCCGTGCAGTGCTTCTGGAAACCCTTGCAGCAACGGCGCCTCTTGCATAGCCCTTCAACAAGGACGCTTCATGTGCGAATGCTTGCCAGGTTGGGAAGGACAGACGTGCGAAGTCAACATCGACGATTGTGCCGAGAAGCCGTGCTTACTCGGAGCTAACTGCACAGATTTAGTGGCAGATTTCAGCTGCACCTGTCCACCAGGTTTCACCGGCAAACGATGCCAAGACAAAATCGATCTATGCGGTCGCACGCCGTGCAAGAACGGTCTTTGCGTGGACAAGCTCTTCTACCACGAGTGCGTGTGCTATCCGGGATGGACCGGAGAAGCATGCGAGTCCAACATCAACGACTGTGCACCGAATCCGTGCGAAAACGGTGGACATTGTCTTGACGAAATCGACGACTTCACCTGCACCTGCGAGCCTGGGTTCACAGGCAAGAAGTGTCAACACACTATCGACTTCTGCTCGTCGGAGCCGTGTCAAAATGGCGCCAGTTGCACGGATTTGGTCGATGGGTTCGCGTGTAAATGTCGGCCTGGATATGTTGGTCTGCAATGTGAGGCCGAAATCGACGAATGTTTGAGTGACCCATGCAATCCTGTGGGTACTGAAAGATGCGTGGATTTGGACAACAAATTCGTTTGCATGTGCCGCGAAGGGTACTCGGGAGCACACTGCCAGGAGAATATCGACGATTGTTCTTCTGATCCATGTTTGAATGGAGGTTCGTGCAGAGATGAGGTTGGGTCCTACAAGTGTGTATGTCAGCCGGGATGGACGGGGATTAACTGCGAAAGCGATATTGGTACTTGCCAAAACAGGCCGTGCCAAAACGACGCCAAGTGTATCAACTTGTTCCAAGACTACTTCTGCGTGTAAGTATTATCATCAACTCGCTCGTGAGGAGTTGTACAAATTTTACCACAGATGTCCTTCTGGTACGGACGGCAAACAGTGTGAAACGGCCCCTGAACGTTGCATCGGCAATCCTTGCATGCACGGAGGCAAATGCCAAGACTTCGGCTCCGGTTTGAACTGTTCTTGTTCTGATGGTTACACTGGCGTGGGATGTCAATACGAGTACGATGCCTGTCAAGCCAATGCTTGCAAAAATGGGGCTACTTGCACCAACGATCCCTTCGGATTCAAATGTGTGTGTGCACCAGGATTCACAGGAAAATACTGCGAAGAAGACATCATCGATTGTAAGGAAAATTCGTGTCCACCAAGCGCTACGTGCATAGATCTAACAGATCGCTTCTACTGTCAGTGTCCCTTCAATTTAACAGGAGAAGATTGCAGAAAAAGTATTATCACAATTTGACTCTTCAATCGTCTAAATGTAAATCGTTCTAGCAATATCCGTGGATTATGACTTGTACTTCAGCGATGCCATGCGCAGCTCAGCCTCGCAATCAGTACCATTTTATACAGGTTCCAAATCTAGTCTAACCATAGCGATGTGGGTTCAATTTACACAAAAGGACGAAAACGGCATTTTCTTCACATTGTACAGCGTCTCGTAAGCTTTCAATTTGTTGTTGTGATTAAAATACTGACTCAACAATTTGTAGAGCTAAGCATATTCCAAAAGACAGGAAGCCGCTCATACAAGCCCACTCAAACGGAGTTCAAGTTTCACTATTCCCGGATCTCAACGATGTCTATTTGAGCTACCGCGACTATACCACTGTAAACGACGCCCAATGGCACCATATTGCAATCGTTTGGGACGGTGAAAATGGTGGAGAACTCCGACTGATTACCGAAGGATTGATTGCGAGTAAAGTTGAAGGTTACGGAAGCGGACGCAAGTTGCCTCAATAGTAAGCCTACCAAATATTACAATATATCATTACAACAATTTGTTATAGTGCGTGGGTTACTCTAGGAAAGCCTCAGTCAGGAAATCCTAAAGCATACACCGAATCCGGTTTCCAGGGACACCTAACTAAGGTACAAATTTGGGGACGAGCTCTGGACGTGACCAACGAAATCCAGAAACAAGTACGCGACTGTCGTACCGAACCCGTTTTATACAGAGGGTTGATTTTGACTTGGGCCGGTTACGAAGAGACGGTTGGTGGGGTCGAGCGAATTGTACCATCACATTGTGGACAACGAAACTGCCCACCTGGGTATATTGGTGCTAAATGCCAGGAAATCCAAGTGGATAAGATTCCACCAAAAGTCGAATACTGTCCTGGAGATTTGTGGATCATTACGAAGAACGGTTCAGCACTTGTGTCTTGGGATGAGCCCCACTTCAGCGACAACGTTGGCGTGGTCAGAGTGCAAGAGAAGAACGGACACAGACCTGGACAGACGCTCCTCTGGGGAATTTATCAAATCGCCTATGTTGCTTTGGACGAAGCTGGAAATGCAGCAACGTGCAGCTTCAAAGTTTCAGTATTATGTAAGTTATTTCCAATTCCTATGAATTCGTTCTTGATTGATGATTTGTGCAGCTGAGTTCTGTCCCGAACTTTCGGACCCAATTGGAGGAGTCCAAACTTGCAAGGACTGGGGAGCTGGCGGGCAATTTAAAGTGTGCGAAATCGGCTGCAACCAAGGTCTGAGATTCTCGCAAGAAATCCCGATGTTCTACACTTGTGGAGCTGAAGGATTTTGGAGACCCACCATCAACCCAGATTTGCCCATGGTATATCCGGCGTGTTCTCGTAAGTACCGCACCAGTCCCTTTAGCCATTGCTAATTTTTGCTATTGTTATAACAGCATCCAAACCAGCTCAACGAGTGTTTAAAATCGCCATGCTGTTCCCGAGCTCTGTTCTTTGCAACGAAGCGGGTCAAGGTGTCTTAAGACAGCGAGTCAGAAACGCCGTCAATGGCTTAAACAGAGACTGGAACTTCTGCTCGTTCTCTGTGGAAGGCACGCGCGAATGCAAGGAGTTAAACATAGACGTGAAGTGCGACCACAGAGCCAACAGACAAACCAGACAAACCAACGAAGATGACGACGGTGGTACCTATGTGATTGACGCAAGCGTTCCTGTTGAAAAGTAAGTTGAAATATTTGAGTTGAAGTAGAGTTTTGAGCATGAGAGTTCGTTTCGTTTAGTCTCTTCCGCATGTCATGTAGTTAGCAAATCTGTAGACACGCATGTTCCTCTGTATTGTAGAACTGAGCGCCAAGGACGGCAATCATCCAGCGACACCTACGACATTGAAATTTCCTTCCCGGCAGTGAAGTAAGCACCTCTTTTTACATGCATGCACTCGATCATTTCTCCAACAAGATTAACTTCTTTTACAATGCAACAATTGTAGCGATCCCGTGGTGAATTCCAACAACAACGAACGTTCGTCTGTTAAGCAACTGTTAGAAAAACTCATCTTGGAAGAGGACCAATTCGATGTGCGTGATATTCTACCAAACACCGTACCAGATCCATCGTCCTTAATTTTGGAATCCGACTACGCTTGCCCAGTGGGACAAGTAGTCATGGCACCGGATTGCGTGCCTTGTGCTCTTGGTTCTTTCTACGATTCCAAGACTAAGACTTGCGTTCCGTGCCCGCAAGGGTCGTACCAAAGCGAAGCCGGACAACAGCAATGCATTCAATGTCCTGCTATAGCTGGACGTCCTGGAGTAACTGTAGGACTTGGAGCTCGAAGTGCTGCAGATTGTAAAGGTAACTACAGCCTCAACATCATAACTGACAACCAGTTCCTCAACATTTTTATTTATTGTTGCAGAACGTTGTCCTGCCGGAAAGTACTACGACCACGACGCTGGACTTTGCCGCAGCTGCGGCCACGGCTTCTACCAACCGCAAGAAGGCTCATTCTCTTGCAAAATCTGCGGCTTGGGCAAAACCACAAGAACAGCTGAAGCAGTATCTCAGAAGGAGTGCCGCGACGAGTGCGAAAGCGGAATGCAGCTGGCGCTTGATGGAAAATGCGAACCGTGTCCTCGTGGAACTTACAGAACTCAAGGAATACAAGCGGCGTGTCAGTCATGTCCTCTGGGACGGACCACACCCAAATCTGGTGCCACCACAATTGAGGAGTGTTCACTTCCTGTATGCACTGCAGGTACCTACTTGAACGGCACTTTAAACAGCTGTATTCCGTGCAAGAAGGGCTTCTACCAGTCCGAGTCGCAACAAACAACTTGTATTCCATGCCCGCCCAACACTAGCACGAAAACTACAGCTGCGGTTAGTATCTTGTAGCAAAACATTTCAGTTGTGTAATTTGTGCGCATGTGTTATAGACCAGCAAAGCTGAGTGTACGAATCCGTGCGAAATGAACGGACCGGAAATGCAATGCGATCCCAATGCTTATTGCCTTTTGATGCCCGAAACGAGCGAGTTTAGGTGCGAGTGCAAGCCAGGGTTCAATGGAACCGGAGCTGAATGTCGCGATGTTTGTCTTGGATATTGCGACAATGATGGCGTCTGCGTCAAGGACGTCAGAGGACAACCTTCGTGCCGCTGCATCGGAAGCTTCACCGGTCGCCATTGTACAGAGAAATCAGAATTTGCTTATATCGCTACCGGAATTGCGCTCGCAGTGGTGATCATCATCATCATTGTGCTTCTGATTTGGATGATCTGCGCTAGGTAATTTATTGAACTCGTTGAAGTTGACCCGGTTTAACGACAATTTCTGAGTAGGTCGCAGCGCAGGAAGGAACCAAAGAAACTCCTCACGCCTGCAACGGACCAGAACGGCTCCCAAGTGAACTTCTACTACGGCGCTCCGACTCCCTACGCTGAGAGTATTGCACCAAGTCATCACTCAACTTATGCGCACTACTACGACGACGAAGAAGACGGCTGGGAAATGCCCAACTTCTACAACGAAACTTATATGAAGGAGAGTCTTCATAACGGAGTTAACGGCAAAATGAACAGTTTAGCGAGATCGAACGCCAGTATTTACGGTACAAAAGACGACTTATACGATAGACTTAAGCGACACGCCTATCCTGGCAAGAAAGGTAACGACGACGAGTAAGTAGCGAGGGAATCTGCTAACGCACTAACTTTTTCCAGATAAAAGTGACAGTGACAGTGAAGGTCAATAAATAATCTGGTCAGCAATTAAATAATGCTCAAGTAGCACAACAAATTTCTAGTGAACAATTTTTCTTGTTAATATTATTATCATAAGTACTACCATAGTTGTTAAATTATATTAATATTTTTATGTAAAGTCATAATTAACATTGTGTCGTGTTGTGTGAGTCGTTGTCTTGTAATCTCGTGCCTTTCTCGCTTATTATTTATAGTCGTCGTGAGTTTTCTACTTTTTTTTTACACTATTTTATGCAGACCAATCAACGTTATTTTATTGTAGTTGATGTAATTAGGTAGACGTCTATTCTGTAATTACTTTTAAATACTGTGTGACTCGAAGCGAATGTGGAGTTTTGTACACAACTTTATACTTTATAACAATGACTGAATAAAATAATCCATACACAAGTGTTTCCTTAGTAGCACATCATACTATTTGGATGTCGTCAATAAAATAATCATAAATGCACCCTTCCCAAAATTGCAATATTATTGCAAAAGACACTGCGATATCCAAAACATATATTTTCAACATTTTGCCTGAAGACAGTGAATAAAATGTCGGCAGGTGAATTCCCAAGCTCTCCCTCTTCAACAACAATGGTGCAGGACATAATTTGGTTGCTTTGTCCAGAGGCGAAATTTTTTCTAAAACTGTGACTGGCGAGAAAACTTGGGTGCATTATTGAGAACCACCAAAAAAGCACTAGTATATGCATTGTTTGCATAAGGGCTCTCTCCACGACCGAAAAAGGCAAGGATCCAGTTTTCTGAATAGCAACTTGACATGGCTCAGTTTTTTGGGATTCGTAGAGTATAGGGTTCAAGAATCTGAAGACTGCCATTCCCAAGAAAAAGCTTTACAATGGGCAGAAAACTCTTCTTTCGCATGACATTTGCATTCAAAATTGTCAAATTTGAGAAATTTGCTCATGCACTCCAGAGTTCTAACTTGGTTCCCTCTGACTGCTATCTCTTTCCCCATCTCAAAAATACTTAACAAGGAGTCGAGTCGAAGGAAGAGGTGAAAGAAACTATAGAAGTTTATTTTGTAGAGTAACCTAAAGTTTTTTTTGCAAAACTTTACGACTTTTGTTTGAAAACATCCCAATTACCAATGCGCTACAACGAATCCGAGGGTACTGTTGGATCCAACTTTTTTTTTTCTACTAAATGCAACCTCGCTGGATTCATAGAACCAGTAAAGTGCGTGTTATTTCCGCCAGTTGCCGCAATTTTTATAAGAAACATTTTATATCAAAATTAAAGAAAAAAAACTTCAAGCAAACGAAAATGAATTAAATGGCATAGTGAACGAATAGAGAAGATTGAAAACATTTGTGTTTCGGGCGGGAGAGAGAACAAGAAATGTTGAAAGAGTTAACAAAAAATAAATAAATATGAATCATTTATCATAATCGGTTAATTAATAAATATACATATTCTTCCTCACAATAGTCGCAATATACGTGATTAATAAATTTAGAATATACATATACCTATTGTTGAAAATAATTATTTTGTAAATTGTGATTTATTTAAATGTGCTTTTATTAGTTAAAGTGTTAAAAAACAACTGCAAGGACTGACAGAAATCTGTATATCCTGTAGCAGCAAGAGCACTTTTTCTGGCTGTGCCTATTTTAAGAACAACTCTATTTTATTACCATAATAATAGTTTCATTAGTGTCGTCCGAACCAAAATTAAAAATTTTTGATGATCATCGAAACTTGGTATGTACGATCAAGAGTACAGTCAGGAGCTGGGTCTCTCAAATTGTAAAAAAATGAACATTTTTGATGATGTATAGGACCCACAAGTTCCAAACCTAGTAACCAGCAAATATCACAAAAACTGCTTTTTGAACTAACTGTATAACAATTTTTTGTTACCTTTTTCAGATGTCTACAAACAGTTCAGGAAATGTGTAAGGACATACGGTAGCGAGTTAAGAGGGAGGAAAGCTTCAAGGGAAAATTCAAAATTTGCTCATTTCTTATAATTTTTTTATTTAACACAATTTTTTAAATACAAATAATTGTAACACGAGTAGCCAGTCACCTCGTATAGAAAAATAAACTTTTGTTTGTTCCTTGACTCAATTCCTTCATGGCTAGGTAGTTAACTTTATAAACTCCCCTCGTATTTACCCGTATTACATCATCAAAATAGCGATCTACTGTTTTAAGCAATTCAAATTAATGACGGAATTTTTCGGATGCTAATTCGATAATAAACAATTATTTAGCCTAATTTTTCAACGGCAATTTAAAGAACATTTTCTTCAACGGAATCCCTATAAATACCTAAGGACTCTCTTTCCATATTATCAGCTTTGTTGGGGCTTCGCTGGGAATAATATTATCCACAACAGATCGTATTAACGACAAGCTACCCTATAGATTTATATATGAAGATATTTTAGTTTGGGGAAGGTCCTCTCTTAAATCATACACCTAGAAATTAGGATAGCATGCCCTTTTATGGGCTGTCCCTCTTACCACTTCTAACAGTGACCAAACGTGAGTGGGGTAAGATTAAACACTCGTGTTGAGAAGATAAAATTTATTTTATACTTATCACAGAAAGTATTACATAAATTAAGGGAAAGTATATGTACACGTCAATAAATGATAAAGATAGGATGATCCGTATTACTATAAAAAGAAGTTGCAAATAAAAGTCTACATATACATATCTTCACCTTACATAATATTTGATGATATGCTAAGAAAATTATTGCTCTGATACACATATTGCAAAACGAAATAAAACATAATCAACGTACATCCACTTAAATTATTACTTATCAATTAGTTAATATCTTCTAATAAAAAATTACACACATCCTAATATTACCGACAAAATAGTACGTAGAAGATTGATGTAAATGGAGAATTGAGTTAATTCATAAAAGGTCATCATTGTATAAGGAGAGATCTAACGTTAATGAGCTTAATTCTCGCGTATTGAAAACGGACAAACACGCGAAACACACAAATATACAAACGTCAACGATATGAAAATCAAACATTATCGTCAGTCTCCGTTTTATCACTTTTTTCCAAATCTCTCGACCCAAACGGGCTCGCCATTCGCTGATAGTGCGGTTTCAACGTCGTCACCGGCCTCGTGTAATCCAAATGGTCGTACTCCAATTCTAAAAAAATAAAATCCATCAGTTTACTGCCCCAATTAAATATTCAACAGATTTACGAAAAAATCACGCAAAAGCGATCACACCTAACTTACATGATTTCCAATCAGAAATACCTAGTGCGTGTAACGATTTGTAAACATTTCCCGACTTCAAATTTGAACACTTACCAATATCCTTCTGCTTGATCTCGTCGTACACGTGTTCGATCTTGTCAATACTGTGATAAATGTTGGGATTCGTGGCGTCCGCCTCTCTGTTCTTCAACGACTGCAATTCGTCTGAACTATAACTTTTCAAATCGTCGTCGTCGGTGGAACAACAAGCCACTCCAAGTCTGGCTCGTTCCAGATTTGTGTTTGTGGGTTTGTGCAGATTGTTGCGAATCTGCTTGGAGTTGTTCAGGAGTTGTTCGTTGTCTCGTTTGGCACCTCCTTGGAACGAATATACCGGATTGTCGAAATGATTGCGTTCTAAAACACCTTCACCAACATCGTCTCCGACTTCCTCGCACTCACCTGGTGAAAATGCGCTCGGATCGGCTATATACTGCACGTGAGCAATTTCAGTTTTGAGGTTCGAAACTCGCCGTCTGTAGTACACAAAAATGCAGCCGGCGGCCACAAGAGCGATAATGGCGACGATAATTCCTGCGACCACGCTTCCGTAATTGGTTGAACTCTGATCGACGTCGGAGTGGACTCGACCCAGAAGAATGGATTCGTTGCAGTCGGCTCCAGCGTAGCCGTGGCGACATTTGCAACCCCTCGCAGGGTGACATACGAAGTTGTCATTCTTGCACTCGCACGGAGTCATGCAGTGGTCGCCGAAATAACCTTCCGGACAAACTGCAAAAAAGACGATCAGAAGAGAGTTATGTTTCAATTAGTTTTACTTTCTGTGCACTGCGTTCCGGTCCATCCAGCTTGACACTTGCACACTCCATCGTTTCTTCGGCACTCTCCATTGTTGAGGCACTTACAGTGCTGGCTACAGTTCATACCGAATCGACCTGATTCGCATGGAACTGTACACTTTTTCCCCACCCAACCTGGCAAGCACTGGCACTCTCCAGTGACGTGGTGACAGTCGCCACCATTGCGACAAGAGCAGTTACTCTTACAATTTTTCCCGTAAGTACCCAAGGGGCATGGGTGCTCGCAGGTGATTCCAATATAGCCGGCAGGACAAAGATATTCACCAGTGATGTGGTCACAAGTTTTATTCCCGACGGCCAACTCAGGACAAGTTTGTTGACACCCAATCCCGTAGTACCCTTTCTCGCAAGGTTTACTACAATCATCTCCTTGCCATCCTCGCGCGCAGTAACATTTCCCCGACTCTGGATCACAAGAACTGTTGTTCTTGCAATTACAACTCTCTTCGCAGGTCGGTCCGAATTTCCCAGAAGGACATCGAGTCTCACACCGCACCCCTATCGCAACAACACAATCACACGACTGAATAAACAGTAAAAAGATGTTAGTAAAGTGAAGCGAAATGTTCTAGTGATTCGGCGAGTGAAATGGAAGGCGAATTAGAGATTAGGTTAATTACTAAAATGTACCTTTCCAGTCTGGTTTACAATTGCATTTTCCACTAACTGGATCGCATCCAATATAATTTCCTTGCTCGCACTGGCATTTTTGTTCGCAGTTAAGACCAAAATATCCCGCGTCACATTTTTTTTCGCAGAACTGGCCAGTGTAGCCTGCTCCACAGGTACAAGTTCCTAGCAAAACACAGGTCATGCAAAAAACAAACAATACACAAACTCAGTCGCTTGCCTTTGATTTCTTGGGCAGGAAATTAAAGTCAAACGTCTGTATCTATACACGTTTAAACAAAAATTTTCCCACAGATAAGACAAAGTACAACTCAAAAATAAGACAAATACGAGTAGTTTAAGCTTTCTCAGCAACAAAAGGCTAATGATCTGCTATCGCCTCAATTTGAGCAAAATACCAAAAAAAGGTCGTCATAAATAAAATTGGGAAACTATAGAATAAAAAGCGTGAGTAAGCATGAGTACATATCGATAGTTAAACTTCAGAAGCTCGTAAGTCCATTTATTGAAATTTTACACAAAGACGACAAAATGTTTAAACAAACAATTAAGCTTTAAGCTTTTGAAAAATGGAGCCGCAAATATTAAAAACTGGAAATTAAGTTGCAAAACTTTGCAGTTTAAAGTAATCCCCATTGCAAGCTTTTCCCACCAAAAACGTATCAATGACAAAAATTGACTACGGAGTTTTGCACTATAACTATAAATATTTTGGTGATGAGAATTCTAAAAATGGCAAAAGTGAACAAGAAATTGTCAGTAATAATCAAAGGAATGATCTGTATAAAGCAGCCAAACATTTTGTAGAATGAAAAAAACTTGAACAAAAACGAACAAATGTATGTATAATCTGTAATAATTGTTTGCAAAGCCATAGTGTGAAAATCACAGAAAGAAACTAAGAGCAACTGAAGTATTGCAAATAAATTTTAAAATTAATTTCTGGGTCGCTAAACAGTTGAATATTTTGTCAAATGTAATATTTTTGAAGAGAACATTTTCTTCTGAATTCAGTGTTGTAACACTTTCCTGTCTTAATTTTAATTTTTTAAACCGTAAAAAAATATTTTACAAATAAAATTTGTCTGTCACTTGCATTTTAGCTAAAAATTAAACTTGAGCGTAATAATTAGTTTAATAATGGTACGTTGAAAATGAGCGTCTAGAAATTCTCATGTTGGTTGGATATGGCGATAGAAGACGAAGTTGTGACCAAGCAGTAAAAATTTTAATGAAATTTATCCTAACTGGGAACCGATTTCGAGGACAACTACAGAGATTTTATGAAACAAAAAAAAAAAATTGTTACCAAACAAGAACATTCTTTGAACGCAATGTAAAACGTGGTACTCCAAAAATTTGGTTTCGAACCACAATATGAGCAGAATATCCGTCAAAAAAATTATGAAACACGAAAAAATCATCCTTACAAAATTCACGTGCCACAAGAATTGAATGAAGACGATTTTGACCGCAGAATATAATTTTTGCAACTATCATGCTCAGAATAAATCGAGATGTAACTTAATCAATCGTGTCCTTTTTACTGTTGAATCAACTTTTTGTTTAAATGGGCATATTAACAGCCATAACTAGAGAAATTGGTCTGACAGAAATCCACATTGGATAGAGCAGATTCATACACAGTATCCTCAAAAAGTTAATATTTGTTGTTGTTGTAATCATTATGATCAGAAGAATATAATTAGTCCTTTTTTCATTAATGACAAATTAACATCCGAAAAATAAGCAAAAAAGAAATAAACTTGCCTATATTTCTTCAATAACTTTGATTTAATTTTCGCAAAATTTTGTTGAACGAATTCATTATTGCCAGGACGTAAATGGTGAGCATTTTGGACATCTATTGCAAAATAAAGAAAAATTGGTGTTTAAAGTAATTTTCATTGTTAATAAAATGTTTAAGGGGCAATTTCATAATTAAAAGTGTTATTTTTACATTATGCAGAAAGCAAAGAGCTAACGACGGACTAAAATACTAGAACGAGTTCCATAAGGTATATTTTATTGCAAGAGTCCAAGTTTATAAAACGACCGGCGAAAGACGAGTGCCATAGTAGCCTTAGGATGAGTTATTTATAGTTTTTTTTCTACTTCGCATGTTTTATGCAATTTGTAATTTTTTTGATTTCCAAATGAAATTAGCCCGCATATCACTTGGCGGTAAAAATAACTTTCAGCAAAATATTGTGGCAAGCAACCGAACCTGAAATTAATTTAAGTGCCCAAGACACATCCACCTAACGATTAATGTTTATAATAATTGGGAAAAGCTAATTTAAATTTAAATTGAAACGTTTTATGTTGGTGTTCATTTTGACGTTTGACATGACATTTCTGATTATGAAATATTACCTTAGGAAAACTATATTACTCTAGTTCTATTACGAAACTCAAATAGCTATTAAAGCACTCGGGTGAGTGCCTTAACAGCTTTGCTATAGCCGTGAAGTAGAAATACCATTTTAAAGGCTAACTAATTTTTTTTTTAATTATAACGATCTTCTTTGGGATTTTTGACCGTATTCCATTTGAAGTTTCATTTGAAGAAGATCATTATAATAATAACACCGACAGTGAAAGCCTACATACTTTCAAATTTTTTATTTTTTTTTGATAATACTGCATTCAATTTGTTTTTTAATTTTTGATAACAATGAGAAATGCGTGTGCTATATCTTTCAATTCAAAAATACTGATTGGGCTCCCAGTGCTATTTTAAAAGAATCAAGTTACTTTTATATATCAAAAAACAATTAAACATAAATTTGAAAAGATTACAAATAATTGAACTTTCCTTGATTTTTTTCCAAATTTCAAAACATTTCTTCAAAAATTTTAAAAATATATTACTGCATCCATACTTAGACACCCTGTATATGTTATTATGGCAATAACAAACTAATAAAAAAGCAGCTTTATCAAGGAAAAAAAATGAATACAAGGCTTGAATATGAAACCTGGATTGATTACCTTTTCTTGCAGATTCTGCGATAGAGACCTAAGATTGATATAATAATAATAACACCGATCGTGAAAGCCTACATACTTTTATAATTTTTTTTTGATAATACTGCATTCAACTTGTTTTTTAATTCTTGATAACAATGAGAAATGCGTGTCCTATATCTTTCAATTCTAGAAAAGATGCTCTCTTCAAAAATACTGATTGGACTCCCAGTGCTACTTAAAAAATCAAGTTACTCTTATATCTCAAAAACAAATAAACATTAATTTGAAAAAATTACGAGTAATTGAATTTAACTTTTCTTAACACTGTTCCAAATTTCAAAACATTTTAAAAATATTTACTGTATCCATACTTAGACACCTGTATATGTTATAATGGCAATAACAAACTAACAGTAATGCAGCTTCAACATAGAAAAATAATTGAAGCAGTGTGCACGAGGCTTGAAGATGATGGGATTGATGACCCTTTCTTGTAGATTCTGCGATATACGATAGAGATCTAAGATTGACTATTTCCTATTTGGGTTTTTTATGCAAAATCGGCACGTGTATAGATACCACAATCTGGTTAATCAAATTAATAAGCTAACCGTTCTGCGGGCTACAGGAGGCTCCATTCTTGCAAGCACACTGTTTAGTACACTGTATACCATAGGAGTAGTTGCTGCAGGGACGATCGCATTGTTGGCCCTCCCAACCAGCCGTGCATTGACACTGCCCAGTCTCGCTTGAACAAGTCGCCCCGTTTTTACCTAAATGAACAACAAAATTACTATAATTTGCTTATGAAAACGACTCCGACGTACAATCACATCGTTGGGAACAATCCTCCCCGAACATATTGGCGAGACACGTCTCCTCGCAGAACTTCCCGGTGAAACCCGCCGGACAAATACAAGTTCCATTGACGGGCGAGCACTGTACGTTATTTTTGCAGTTGCACAATTCGTGGCATCCCTTGCCGAAGGTGAAAAACGGGCACAAGCGCGAGCAATCTTTGCTGTTCCAGCCTGGCTTACAAACGCACTCGCCAGTCCATGGATGGCACCTAAACGACAAAATACCACAAAACAATAACAGTGAAAATAAGAGTAAAGATGTGATTACATTTCGGTATTGTCGCGGTTGCACTCGCAAGTATTCAAGCACTTGTAGCCCCAAATACCATCCGGACACGTTCTCTCGTCGCACGACTTGCCTCGCCATCCCAGCGCGCAAGAACAATTCCCGTTGCTGTTCGAGCACTTTCCCCCGTTCTTACAGTCGCACGTTTCGGTGCAATTCAACCCCCAAGTGCCCTCCGGGCACGAGTCGAGACACTACAACCAATTACACAACAACTTTCTCTGGCACTTTGAAACTTACTCTGTCTCCCATGAAACCAGGCTGGCACTCACACACCCCAGTGACGTGATGACAAGAACCTCCGTTGTGGCAAACACACGGCTGAGTACAATTCTCACCCCAAAATCCGAAGGCGCATCTGTTGGCACACACAGGTCCCATCCATCCTGGCTTACAGAAACACTGTCCAGTTTCCGGATCGCAAGTACCGCCGTTTTGGCACCTGCAATCGGACTTGCACTCGCTTCCGTGTTTTCCCAACGGACACGGATCGTCGCACCTGGAAATTTGCGTTCGAAAACGGACGAGGACTATTCGGCGACTTACAGTGGTCCAGTCCAGCCTGAATTGCAGCGACATTCTCCGGAGACGTGGTCGCAGTCGCCGTGCTGGCATCTGCAGGTCTCGGTGCAGTCCTGGCCGTAAGTGCCGTTGTTACATCTGTCTTCACACAAAGAACCGATCCAACCGCGAGAGCAGCGACAAGTACCGTCGAACGGATCGCATGTTGAGTTGTTTTTGCATTTGCAGCGGTTTTGGCACTCCCGCCCCCAAAGGTTCTTCGGACATGCTGCAATTAACAATATCACATGTCCTTCAAGTCCTCTGTAATCGCGAATTTAATCCGAAAAATATGGCATGAAATAGAAATCTCAACAAATCAGACACTGAGATATGTAACATACTGCAAAAATCATTATCTGCTGGCGTAAACCATAAATGCTATTGATGGAAATCATCCCTTTAATTCACCAATAATTCCTATAATTTTTCAATAAATACGAAAAATTCTCAATAATTCCCGTAAATCCTAAATAATTCCAGTAAATCCTCAATAATTCCTGTCAATTTTCAATAATTCTTGTAAAACCTCAATAATTCGTGTACAGACACGCAATTGTAGTACCGAGTCTGCCCACCCCGAAGCAGGGAGCTTACGAGAAAGGACAAATTGGTAGGAGGAGTAGGGACGAGATAGAAACCCTTCACCGCTCATTTTCAAAATATAATCCACAAAATCTTCTTCCACCGTTTATCAATCACTTCGTTTATAAATATTTTAATTCACACCGTTTGTACTTGTTTATTAATTATTGGAACCAAATGATTTTCATCTAGTTACCTTGGCATTACCCTTGTAAAAACACGAAGTGCCGCTCAATAAAAAAAGGAGGTCGGTATCCTAATCTCAAAATCAAGCCCGTAACTAGGATTTTTTTTCAGGAGGGCTGCGATCCTTCTGCTAAAACTACCTAGTCTTTGTTTGCGTTTAAGCTAGAGGAAAAAATTCCTTGCATTTCAGTACGATAAAAAAATGATCCATTGAAAATATTTTTTTATAAGGTCTGGAAAATTGAATTCTATCTAGTGTGAAGCCAAGAAATTTCAGGGGGGGGGGGCTGCATAATAACTCTCAATTTGATTGATGTCATTTATTGACAGTATTATAAACTTTAAAAATAGTAGAGCGGCGCAGGAAAGTTTACATGTGAAAAGATTCCAACGGTAACTAGATGAAAATCATTTTATTCCACACTGTATAAGTGCAGTTTTACTCCGTGTATTTCTTGTTAAAACCTGAATCGGTAAAAACACATCGCGCATATCCTCGTGCATCTCCGAACAACAACAAGACGTAGAAGACTCCACACATGTGACGATACAATTCGTATGTAGAATTTAAGGAATTAAGTACTTATAGGCAACTATACCTGTTATTAACGCAAAATAATTTTTGTGAACACAAAAAGTATTTAACAATCTTACCTATAAGCCGAACATCTATTACTCAAGTAATTCAAATACTCGAACTGATATCTAACACGTGGCCAAGCCTAACTCAAATTTTTCGTAGAAATGCATACTCTTTTTTGGAGAAGCATATTTTTTATCACGTTTAGTGGAGATTAAGATTTATTTCTACCAATTGCATTAACAGTGGTGTAAATTAATTAATAACACCGACCGTGAAAGCCTACATACTTTCAACAGTGGTGCAGTTTCACAAAGGGTTTATTGGTGATATTTGTGCAAAAGTCAAAAAGATCCAAGCGAGATTTTAAATTATTAACACAATTATTAAAACAAGGACAATCTTTTGAAATTGTCTAATTTAACCCAAAAAATACTTCCTCATAATATAACTTTTTTTATTTGTTGCTTCATGTCGGTAGCAATCTTGTATTATCTAGATATGTATGAAACAGTGTTTTTCACAATGCCTCTTAAATTTAAGTTTTAATTCGGCGTATTTTTCTATAAGTCAAATTTGCTGTAACTCAAAGTAAATTTTCGGTCCCTTGGAGACTCGAGTTAGAGAAGTTCCACTATAGATACATATAGGATATAGGTAAATAAGTAAAGTAACAAAAATTAAACTTAATCATTTTACATTATTAAGGATAATAAAACTTCAGTTAGGCATATAGTATTCACAATTATAAATATTTATTATGTGGGCACTTGTCTAAGTGCCTTGGTAAATAAAGAAAATATTCAACAAAATAAAAACTTTGCAATACAAAAAACGTAAGAAATTATCAAGAACTCTGGTAAAAAAGAGTTATTTCGTTTTATTGCAAAGCAATTGTTTATTTCATTTGTAGTTCTCATTAAATCCCTGTAATTCCTGATAAATCCTCATAATTCAAAATAAATCCCCATAATTCCTTCTCACAGTACACCATAAATCCCCAGAAATTTGCATGAACTGAGATTTAAAATTACAATCAATGTTGGAGATGAATCAAACTGACTTTATCGAGGATTAGCGGCAAAATCCAAACATATTTTGCTGCCTCAGCTACTAAAATATTACTTGAGTAAATAGCCCCCCAATACATCAAGCGATTATCTGACGAATTACGAAATAAATCTGTAAATCAATCAAAAGTAATATTCTTGCTGTACTCTGTTGTCCAGACCAAATTGATCAATTTTTAGTTTCACCGCCGATTTTAGGAAGCAGAAATGATTTCATCAGGTAGACTCAATCTGCAGCTTTAATCCTGCAAATTTTGCTGATTCTGAATGTGATAGTGATCATTCCTTTAATTTTTATCCCGATAATGTAGCACCATATTAAATATACACGTTTTAACATACACAGAAGCACATTCTGTTATTGAATCTGATCCTTCATTCGAAGCCATCGACCCAATGAAGTCGTGAACGAAAAGCTACATCAGCGTTTTACGTATGTGCGCAAGGAGGGCTTGAATGTAACACGTGTGCAAAAATAAAACGAGGCAGAGTAAGCCATGGAATAACTTCGATATTCGAAAGAGTATAGCAAAATTTCGATCTTGAGTTGAAAAAAATGTAATTAAGTTATTTGTTACACATAAGGTAGTGTCTTTTTCGAAGAACTCCATTTCAAGGGTTCAGTTTATACGTCATTTGAGTAAATTTTTGTATAAAATCTCCTGTCAAATGTCATGATTTGACAGTTTTAAATGCCCACACTGCAAAAACAGAATTTAGGTTTCATGTCCTCCCGAACCTCGGCTTTTGTTTGTACATACAACCATGGTAAAAAATAATTCAATACAGCCGACTGTTCAGATGCCTGTGACTTGAATTGAAAGTTTATTTAACCAATATTTCGAAGTGTGTATGGTTAACATTAACAGAGGATTCAATTTTTGTAAACGTTGATTGTGATTTATGCCAGATTGCAAAGTTTTGAACTTAAGCACAACTTTAAGCAATACATAAGTAGCACTTGCATTGCACCGTCGGGTCCTTAGAGAATCTTAGCAAAGTAAAACTTAACTTAACTTAAACTTAGTATCTTTTGTACGGTGATTGGTGTCACTGTTTATTTTCGGTTTTTTAACACAATATTTTTATTCTTAATTTCGATCTTTACGTTTCACGCTGCGGTTGTGTTTTGTGCGAGAAGAAAAGCTGAAAAGCTGACATGGAGGTGAAGAAATTGCAGAATGATTTAATATGGTAAGAACAAGAACAACATAAATCGCAACTAGTATCTTTGGAATTGGATATTTGATTAAAAAAGTAACTCTTGCAATACTGAAACAAGTTAATACAAATAACAAATCTCCATCTTTTATTTCGCAACGATGTTTTTCGTAATTAAGCCATATCTCCCTTAATAATTCATGAAAACCTATGATTGAGCCATCATTTTGAAGATTATCTTCACTGCTATATGCGAAAAATAAACAAACAATTCAAAATGTTAATGTTTATTTTAAAATTATTAAAAACCATATTTTGTTCATAGCGCCATCTACATATTTATCTTTCCCCACTCCCCAAGCGTATGCGCACTAAAATCGAGAAAATGGTAAAACAAACATAATTTCGATGCGAATTATTCGCAAAGAGGCAACTAATTATTTATTAAAATAATTAAATACATAATTTTTGTAATAAAATTTTATAAATTTGAAAAAAAATTATAAATTAAATGAATTTAAATTAAATCAATTGAAACAGAGATCGGGGACTTATGTTTAAGCAAACTTAACCACTTTAAGGAATGAAAACTGCACTTTTAAGAAAACTTAATTTTTAAGGCTGACTTATTTATTGCGGGCATTAATATTAATATCTTGGAGTAATGAAATAAAGTGAAAATAATTTAATCAAAATTGAGTTGGAAATAAAGAAACTTTAAGGAAACAGGAAAATACAAACACCGACAATGAAAAATCCAGAATTAGGAAGATAATGACAGTAACCAACTACAAAAAAATTGGTTGGGAATGGGATAATGTTTAGCGACATGTGAAATGCGGAATGAAGCAAGCCTTTTTACCTCAAATGTTAACAACTCAACTGCAACAATGAACTCGACTACTTATTTTAAATTTAAAAAATTGTCTGTTCTAATGCTACAAAAGAGTTTTGTTAAAATCTTAAAAGTAACGCGTATCCAAAATAACGCAAGAGAAAGTTTCAAAATGATCAATGAATTAGATGCAGTTGTTTAATGCAAGTTAAATTATTTATAAGTAGAAGCTTTGGAAATAAGCAATGCGAGATTTATAAAATTACTCAACAGGGACATAAGTTCCAAATTCAAAAATGTCATTGAAGTCTATAAGAAGTATTTATTTCTATTTCTTAATTGATCTTAAGCAGTATGCGGTTAAGAAGTGCAAAAAATAAAAATGCATTGATGCTCTTCATCTCCGAAATAAAGCATTTTACTGAAACATTATTTTAGCTTGTTCTATCGCTTTCTAAAGTAAAAAATCGCCGTTTATAATAATTTCACATTTCTGCAGTAGGTACGCCTAAATTTTGCCGCACTGCTCTATACTTTTTCTAAATTATGTAAAGTTATTCAAGCCGTCACGAGGAAGCGGTCACAGACGTTAGTTAGTTTAGTTCCGCCAATAATTTTCGCTTTTCTCAACTCAGTCCCTTATAATTTTTCCATAACAACATACATTTGTATACATATCCAAAATATTGTTTTCTCAATCGTTTTTCTACAATCGTCCACCTCCGAACGATTATAACATTCTACAACATTAAGTCATTCCAGAAGCTGTGGTTGCAAAATACAAATGAAAGTGGAATAAAACATCAAGAATTGCACGCATCGTATTCTGATTTCGTTTAAATAAGAGTAATAGGAGCACCTGTGGCTTGCAGAGCGACAAAAACTAAACGGAAACCTTTCAATTACGTTAAAGCAAGTTAATGTCACGTCGTTTCATTCTTGAGTGACGACGAAATGGGAAACACAAGAATAATGGTTTCGAAGGTTAATGGAAAATTATAATCCAACGTTCACTCAACTCGTTGAATATAATAAACATCAACTGGTTATTAAAATAAGAAATAAAATTAACCGAGTCGTGTGCTGCAAATATTATACATATAAACGAATTTTCATTCGCAATTCTGTAATTTCAAACAAACCCACAGTTGACCGCAGCTTTGACATAAACTAAACTTAATTAACATTCGATATAAATTAAATGTGGGTCGAATAACAAAACGGTTGGACAGCAATACTAAAAAACTCGACTAGGTGATGTAAAATGGTGTTTTAATGAGAAATAATCGCACTTGGCTGTTTGCCAAGCTCCAACAAACAACTCCGATAATAAACACCTCTACTCTTTTAATGTGAAATTTGTTTTTAAACTACAGTGCGCTAGAGAATTATCGATTGATACCGGATTTGGATATACTCGTAATTGGACTAAACGAAGCCAAATAGGGCGGCCTTAAAATAAAGTACTTACAAATATCACAGTATGGACCCCCGTAGCCTGTCTCACAGACACATTTATCTGGAGCGCTGCAAGTTCCATGTACGCAATCCTTGCTACAAACCGGAATACATCTATCATCCGAACTTCTAGCGTATCCAGTGCAACAGTCGTCCACTGGACGAAATTTGGCCAAGTTTTGCGTTTTGTACACTATTTTGAACTTGATTTTGTACTTTGAACATCTCGGCGGGAAATTCAAACACCACACGTATTCCCTCACTTGATACGGTTGCCGTTCCGAGACTCGTACCGTAGTCGTGTATCTTGAATTTTAAGTAAATTGGAGCACATAACGGGCGCAATAAAAGCACTTACGGTTCTTGACGCGTGCACACGTTGGGGCCTTCTAAAAGTGCTAGTGAACTAGTTATAAATAAGAAAAGGAGAACAAAGTGTAACATCTTCAACTAGTTTGTATGCACCGAGCATCTAGCCGAGTAGAAAATCTATAAAACAGTTCCCGTCCTGTTTGTACATGATAAGGAAGACGAGTCCATCTGAAACAGAAGATAAGGAAGTCAACAAAAGCGAAGCTGTGGAATGAATGAAGGTCGGGGTAATGGAATAGCGGCATTAATTCGATTGTACTCTCACCATTTTCATTGGCCAAGTTGTGTCTGTTTAATAACCGAGTTCGCTTCAAGTCGACTTATTTATAAGTTATTATGATGACTGCTACACAAAATCGCATTATTAAAACAGCATTTACATTGTAAAAATTGCATATGTTATTCTGAATATGCGATTCGGGTCATACCCAAAACAATGCTTGGAACTAATGACGAGCAAATAAAAGATTCGAGATATTTTTTTATATTACGCATACCAATCTGCATACGAATGGCATAAAATTGAGTTCGATATTAATCATCGATTGTACTAATCTTTCTTTATTACCGCTTGCAAAACTTGTACTATATTTTAAATGTATTGGTTGTTATGCATTTTAGTGTTATACGAAATTAGCTTGCCTGCCATTGCTTTACCTCAAATATTTCATTAAAACGGACTTTATATACTTTTCTTTGAACCAGCATTCACATCTTAAAACATTTCGAAAAAATGCAATTTTCAGACAACTGTTACCTTTTACCGTAGGTACCTTTTGAACTCTGGCATAAAATGTTTGTTGCAAAAATTTTTTCTTCTTAGAGGTAAATGGTGGCAAATTTACTTTTAAATGAAAAGTTTATGTTCATTACACTGAACTCCCAAGTGGAAGTGGTTATAGTTTACTTATAAAATAGTAGTATACAGAAAAAAAATTATTAAAAGAAAAGTCTACACTTTCTATACAATTCATTTTTAGTTCATCACAGTTCTCCGAAAAAATCGCCAAAGAACTCATAAACATTTCAACATTTCTTCTAGTTCCAGTATCGCATTAGGTTTCCATCTTATTTACTTTCGTCGTTAGCTTTCTTTCCGTCATGACATCACCAAATTTTCCCGATCTATTCATTACTTAGTTAAATTACGTATTATCTGCGTCAGCATAATTATAAAAATTAATTAACTCATAAGATACATTTAATATTGCTAGTAAAATAAAACGAATGTTTTATCTTTGGGAGCAGATAACATACGCTTTATTTCCCTTAGATTAGTGCGCAACGTTGCATAAACTGTCAAAGAAATTACTGTTCGAATTAATCGAGAAATGCAAATGTTACTAATAAAACGCAACAGAGGCAAGCAAAAGCTGCCTTAATTTACTCAATCTGTAAGTTTTTTCGATAAAGCGATTAAACAAATGAATTATGTAACCAATAAACTAATAAAACATTCAAGTGCTTCGTTTGGTTAATTTTATTAGAAATATCGGAAAACCCGCTTGGATTCAGTCCGCAGTTGCGCAAAATAAACTAAATTAAGTGCGTAAAGATTAACGAATGTGTGATAACTCTAAAGGTGAAAACTTCAGACGTTCAATAAAAGGAAAACCGACAACTGAAGCGGTACTGTTTCCGGTAGTTGCATGATAAAGCATTACTGAAATTTCTTCCGTTTGACCGAACGCTTTGCCAAAGTTTTCCAAAAATAGAATAGATGCGTCCATTTAACTAAAAATGCGATTTTCTCTATTAATATTTCATGGCGCGACTGGACGTTGTTGTTATTATTATTTGGTCTCGTACAAGTTTAATTTACAATTATTATTCCGATGGCGTTCGTTGTTTGAGATACAAAAAAATGTCACGTACACAATTCGCACTTTGGATCGGTTCATTGAATCAACCCTGCCAATGAAGATTCCAATCTACGATTTTACCATAAATAGTGCGGATACAAATCGGCAAATGGCAACACTTGCAAAATACGACATGACATACATCATAAAAATTTTGCAATTCCGATAGAATTCAAATGAAACGGCGAGAGAAACAATAATCGCAATTTTGACCCAAATTTATGTGATGCAACAGTAAATGATAGGAAATTTAACTTTCAAAACATTTCACGGTTATGGTTTATAATTCAAGCATTTCATTGCCAAAATTCTCGCGGAAGAAATTTTTCCTAAACACGTCACGGTGTCGCTTCTGTTCGTTTTTTTAAACTCAAGAGTTAAAGTCACGAATTATTGGATTTACTAATCGTACTCGTATTAACGATTTGGTCGCATAAATTATAATAGTATAACAATGCGATGTTTGATTCTGAGTGCGAAGGTTCTCCAACTTATTTTGTAATTGACTCATACTTATAGATCGTCAAGGATAAATAAATGGTAATTATCCAAACTGACAACTTGTCAGTTATCTTATATCTTATCCAAACTAACCATTTGTAATATATCAACAAAAATGCCTAAGATATAAACATTTTTTGTCATCAACATTTGGTGACAAACTGCGCGCAAAACCAAGAGCCGATATCAAACCCAGTTATATTTTGATATACTTGATGAATCACAATCGGTCTAAAAATTGCAAATGATGGTGAGTCACCAAAGTAACTGAAATGGTAATGAGTCTTCAAGTCATGCCGAAATAGAAGAAAACTGCTGCGTTTAATTTTGCCAGCACAAAGGAAATTGTCTTCGCCTTGAATGTTGAACTTTCTTCCCCACGTATTCCGGCTATTCAGTTGTTTTTATCAGTACCTTGTCAGTGTTTCTTAAATAGCGAAACACACTTTATTAATTTCATGTACAGACCAAATACATCTTAGTTTTAAAACCTGCGGTGGTATGCCCGTATATGAAATATCTATCCAATACTATTTTACCATGAAGAAAGTTTCATAAATCTGTCTTAGCATTAGCCAATTAAACTGACCATAAAATGTATTTATTTACAAATGATTGTGATTATGTTATGACTCTCGGAAACTGATAAATTGTTTACTTTGACCAATTAATTTAACGACGATATAAAAAGATTATTGAACCCTTAAATTAAAATATTTAATTCAGCAGAATGTGATTGTTTGGAGTGTAGACGAGGAATAATTTTATTACTCCTCAGCACTATGTAGAAATAAAAATTTACGTTTGTAATGTTGTTTACTGGGGACAAAATATGGCAACCAAAAATGAAATGCCACGCGATCAAAATTTTGCTGCTAAAATAAACTTTCCATTGGTCCACACTCATATTTTAGGAAGATTGCCTCCGGGTAAGTAGAAACCACAGAAAAATAATGTTACAACCAATATTTTTTTAAAGGCTACACCTGAAGAATTTTACTAAAATGTTGGCGTGTTTATAAAATGGTTCTTAATATATCCTTTTGTACGGTAAAAAATACTAAATGTCCAGTAAAAAGTATTAAATGCTCTGTAAAAATGTAAAAAAATCACTTAATAATTTATTTATTTATTGTTTAATTTTGCTCGATAACAATGTCAATGTTCAGCAAATGAATTGGCGTTAAATGGCGTCGGGGTCGGCTTTCAAAATCAAAAAGAGCTCTTCTATTACAATAAGTTCATAAAATTGACGAACTGTATAATTACTAGGAGTATAATTTACTCCATTGTTGCTGATTTGTATGAATTATCGATAACCCAAAATAAAAAGAATTAATTTATGTTACAAATAGTTTTTTGTGTCTCTGTTTATATCTGCTTTGGTTTATATTAATCACGTTTTATTATTTTTTATTTTGTTTTGTTAATATTATGCTGTTTTAATTAAAATAATTTTTTTTTCACGTATAGTTTACATATTCTTCAAATACATATTATATAAACATAGTTTTAGTTTATCAATCATTGGATTTATTTCTCGATATATTATTTATTAAGGAATGGTTAATTTTGTCACCAAGTGTTTTATTTTACTAATAAGCATTTCGTATACCTATTATACCCTACTTTTGGTAAAATGACTGACCATTTAGCATTTTTATCGAGCGTTTAGCATTTACAACGTGCATTTCATATTTTTCACAAAACATTTAGTACTTCACTGAGCGTTCGAAATTTTTACCTAACCAATGAATAAAGTGACAGATGAATACACTTTAGATTTGAATAAAATTCCGAGTATTTAATTAATTTTGTTATAAAATGGATGTAACTGAGACGATTTGAAAACGGATTTCTTTAGTTAAAGCGTCAGTTTATGTCTACAAAATGCAGACGGTATCAAAATCATGTAATGGGTACAGCTAACAAAATGTGAAATGTGATAAATTAAAAATGGAATTTAGAGAGTCCCAATCTCCAGAAAAGATCTGCGGACTTGTATTACGTGCCTCCCAACATCTTTTAGAGATATAAGTACTCAACCATTTTCTCTTTCGCCAACTCTAGAACAAATGATTCCAGATTTATTGTTATTTGACCCACAGGTATACATTGTAATTGTTTTTAGAAGGCACATGTTGAGTCCGGAGCTTCTTGCCAGAGATTGGGGGGGATTCTTTTAAATTTCAACATTTTTACAACAGATTTATATTTGCGTCTGAGAACACTAATAGCATGGCTTTGATACCGTCTGGTGTATATAAAATTGGGCTTTCATCTAAAGAAAACTGTTTTGACTATAAAAATTACACCTGTGTTAAAAAGACGCCAAAAATAGACTGGAGCGCTTCGAAGCGTTCTGAGGAAAATGGTGAGTGGAGACAAATTGAAAAATAGAAAGAGTGAAGAAGTCTACGGTACACTTCTGAAATGTATGTATTTAAATGGACCAGATCCCAGAGCAACAAAACACTGATTTCAATACTCAACTTTTTAGACACCATGATATTGCACGTCTGCACATTGCATTAATCTGCACATAAATCATAAGACAATTTTCAATGAGAAAATGTTTTATTTATTTAAACCTAAAATCATTATCTAGTAAAAACTTATTACATTATTTTGAATATTTACTGTGTATCACATTATTACAAACTGAAACAAATACATCATAATTATCTAAACCGAATTGGAATGGATCCGCCCGACCAACGTTTTTTACACATTTTTTGCTTCAAACAATGCTCTCATCGCGCGAATCATAGCGAAGGTATGGCTTCGGCGCTGTCTTTTTTAAGAGAGTTGGTATGTGATTGGGTACGTACTTCGAATGGGAGTATGGACTTTGGTGCCTGAAAAACTCTGGACGGTAGACAAACCGCCCACCGTCTCATCATCTTTGTTTATTTGCGCCATTTCACACTTGACAAACCGTTCTGGGCGGGTTCGGTTTGGTTAGATTTCTACTGAAATTAAAATAAGCACCCAATATTGGTGTGTGAGATATGAGTTTAATGTATGACATGGATATAGTTTTATTTTATTTAAATTTACTCTGCTTTGTTGTAATGGATAGATAGTAATTATTCGTCACAAATCTCCTAGTTTCCCGTACAGGCTTAAGTCGTTTTATGATCAAATAGGATAAACCACATCGAGAATTTCTTAGTTCTTGTTACAGGAAATGTTAACGGGTAGTTTAATTTCAATCAATAGTTTTGTTAGCCACGTGCTTTATCTTTTAATAGTGTTGTAGATATTAAATATAAATTTAATATTTAAGACGGAATTTTGCTCTGTTAAAAATTTAAATCACCATACAAAAAGTCAGGATCATATTAGGCAACATGTAAATTGCACGTTTAAACAAACAAAATATAATACATTTGATTGATGCAGTACGTCAAGTGGGAATTTAACAATTATTTTATAACTTACTGTATATAAACTTTTATAACACAAAAAATAATAAATATGTAAAAAGTGTATCTATATTTTTAATAATTTATTTTTCTGCAGTAGTTTAAAATTAACAGGAATTAGTGTTTCGCCGATACGATAAGAATAAAGAATCGGTGAACAGAGGAAACTTTAAAGAATTAGTGTTATTGAAAACTACAAGAAATTATTTCTTTTCGGGAACTTCCATAACAATTCAAAATGAACTACTAGATTCTGTAGCTCACTATATTGTAACTGAGAATATAAATTTTTAATCTAATAATTCAAATTTTTTACACGCATAATTGACGAAACAATAACTGTCATTCACCACTTTCTGTAATTTTAAGACATATAAGACATATTCATGGTGTTTTTGAATTCGGGACCCACTTTTGAAGAATTGTTTGAATACGTACTAATGCAAACTGAATGTGTGGAAAATTCGAATTGCAAAATAAAGTAGTAGCACGAACTTATTACTCTGCAATTATGACAGGACATTTAACTGGTTGGCAACTTAATATTAAAATACTCGCTATTCAAACTCTTTTTATTCATTGTTACACTGATTCGTTAAACTTGATAAACTGAGATTTATTGAAAATGTTACAGCTCCTCTATCGTAGTTTTCAAAACATTTTAGAAGTCAAGACGAATATTTTTATGGGAAATTTAATTGGAAAGAAAACCGGACAAGAAAATCGGACAAGAAAAATATAATTTAATAAATATACGGATAATTCCATTTTACATGTATGTATAATAATAATATTAATAGCCTTAACTACGGAAATGAAATCATAAATATATAAAATGTACAACAAAACAAGTTTTGTTACCTAAATTAATGAGTAAACAAAATTAAACTTAACCCATTTTTAAATGGGTATAGGTATGTGTGTGGCAGTAATTTCATCTAAAAAGGCGCTTGTCAGAAAACTAAATAAAAATACAAAATTCAAGTCCATTAATAAACAATTAAAAATAACAAAACTGACAAAATGATCAGGAGCCGCCAGTGAAATACATTTTTATAATTTAAATAAATGTCGTTCACAGTTTATCGAACGGATCTGACGCTTGCTAATTATCATCCAAACATTACATTACAGACATTTTTCCTTGTATTCATTGTGCGGTTGATAGCTGTATGTCATCAATACGGAAAACTAAGTTTATCACTGCACTACAAACAAATTAATGTGGAAATAAGTACTTTTCTTACAACCACCAATTTAAAACATATTTCTTCACATAATTATAACATAGCCGCCCGCATGACGAAGGAGAAAGTGGTACAGGCGGAGATATAATTTTTGTGAATAAGGTATAAGGGATGAATACGATAAATTGTATTCGTTGTGAAAGCCCATATTATAAATAGAAATATTACAATAAAACCCCCATACTACTAAATTTAACACAACTGACGATCAATAAGAAGCATCCCAGAGTAATACACGCTTGGATGTTCTATGTGCCACTTTCATGAATACTGTTCGGTTCCGTGAAGTTACGTGGCACAGATACATACTAGTAGTATTATGTAGTTGCAGTAACTTTAGTCTTTAATTATTAATCAATACAAATCCATGCCAAATGGTAATTATATTTATTTTTGCGCAGCACATGTATAACGACTCTACATTGTATTTTTATCAATACGTACAAATAAACCGAAATAACAATAAACAAAATTAAGATAATAATTATCCAAGAGATAGTTGCTCTTAGTGATATGATCCGTTATCTAGGACGGATGATATATTTAATCTCCAACAAACAAAGAAAATGAACTCACGTCCGTGCTTGAATCAGATCTAATTAGGGGACACACTTTACAAATCCATTACCCGTAATTATTACCCGTTGCCTTTGTCTTTAATCTTTAAGCCTTCAACGTCCAATTCATCCGAGTGCAAATGTTACGCACATGTGTGCCATTCTGCGTTAAAAATACATAAACAAATGTCTGTTTCACTCTCTCAACCGCAACAATTTGACCCCTGGAGCCCCCAAATTAGGAACAAAGCCGCAGAATCATTTAATTACGCAAATTAACAGCGCGGGATTTGTTCCCGGAAGGTCATTAACTGTGCAGAACATCGACAGCGTTGTGGTTCTTATGAACCGCAGGGAATGAGTCATGAATAAAGTGAGGAGCATTAAATTATTGCAGCATCCTTTGCAGAAGGCTCTGTCTGTACATACCACGGAAAGCTCTTTGTTATCAGCATGAAAGCGTCTCCCACGCACTTTTGCGAAACTCATTTGTTTAAAACGCTAGCGTCGCCACCGAATTGAATCGTTCACCAGATGCTAGAATGTGATCTTATAATTTAAACTAATTAACACAGTTTAAATTGTCGCGTCCGGTTTGAGCGTGAAGTACGGAGCGAAGGACGCTGCATATTTACAACCTTACAATTTATTAAAAGAAATATGCTATATGATATGCTAAAGACGATTTCCTTTTTTTATTGATTTCACATTACCCATTTATTTATTTATTCTGTCTTTGTGTTCGAAATATAAGGACTAGGAAAAGTCGGGACTATCCTTCATTAAACATATATTTTCGAAACTTTATTGGCTAGTGATAATTTTTTTAAATTCATAATACTCGAATAATTGAGCAATATAATTCTAGATAAGAAATTACATCAAATAAAGCTAAAATTTAGTGTCGGTGAAACTAAAGGAAAATCAGTAAAATTTGTTAAAAACAACG
The DNA here is from genome assembly GCA_964023215.1 of Eledona agricola. Taxonomy (NCBI): domain Eukaryota; kingdom Metazoa; phylum Arthropoda; class Insecta; order Coleoptera; family Tenebrionidae; genus Eledona; species Eledona agricola. Next base: position 17,730,587 of record OZ026858.1, read on the forward strand.
AAAATATTAAGATAATTTTAATGCTGTAGGTGCTTATTTGGGTCAGAACATGTTTATTCTGATCTCAGGTGCATCCTGTATACCTGTTATGGGAAGAATGCGCCTTGACCTCTACAGGTTTACGACTTCAAAAAGACAAAAAGCACTAACTCCAGACTGTGCAGCAATGAAAATACAAAACAAGCCTTTAAAAGCGGCAGTAATTCAATAAAAACAATGATTTGTCGACGCAGAGACACGTAAATGGATAATTAGGGGGCGAACACTAACTAATTAGCAAAGCATATTAATAGAGCAGCATCTGGTGCTTTAAATTTTCACCATTGCTCTCGTTGTTCGTTGTTTACACACATTCTGCAATTATTTATTTATTTATTAATGACACACGCACATCCTGTTATGATTTTAACAAACTCACCACTGGCTGTTGAAGAACATTTACGGAAAAACCAATCGTAAAGTCCACTTTGAACTAAATAAAGCGTAAAAAATGTAAAACGGAACACGACGAAAAAACCACTAAACTGAACTAAAATGAACACAAACACATACAACAGAGCGAAATCAACTGAGAAGAAAATACGTCAAATAAGTAGCGCTGTTGCAGCCAAGCAGTCTGCGCATGTCGCCGCTTTTCACAGTTTCCCCAACGCTTTAAAATGAAAACACCAAAGCCGAACAATACAACGTGCGTACAAATAAAAGCAGAAGCTATTTCTTGTTTTATTTTTTACATTATAGACTTTTGAAACTGACAAATCATGACATTTGTCGTCTAAATCGAGACCTGGAGATGGAATTTGTTAAAGAAAACTTAAATCTATCTTATGAATTGTATCCAAGTGTTATTTTATTAACAAACAATTTAATTTCAAAGTTGTTCATGTAACAGTTAAAATGATTCCACACTCGAACGTCGAAATTATATTATGGGCCACGCAGAATGTTCCTAAACTTTGGAATACCGGTACTGCCCATTAAAAATTAAAAATTTGGAAAAAATACGTTTTACCCAAAAATGGTAATTAACTTTTCGACTCCATTTTGTATTCTGAATCCACTCTGAAGTTATTTCGAAACCATTACCTCTGTATAAGTATTTATTACAACATAATTATGAAATGAAAAGTATTTTGAAATAATTACATTTTTGTTGACTGAAGTTGTGAAAGTGAATCAGTTTGTCTTATCACAAGTATTTCAAAAAATACGACAGTTTTCACACTTACGACATTACAAGATACTCTCAACTAAATTTTATCTGATTATAATAATATCTGATTTCGTAAAAATAATATAAAGGAATAAATTAGAAGTGCTTAATTAACTTTGTGTTTAATTTATTAAAATTTGTTATATCATTTTTAGATTCCATTGTTTACATTTAATATTAGCCTTAAATTTAATTAAGTAAGTCTAACTAAATAGAGAGATTACTACATTGAATAACAAATTTGAAAATGGTGATGTGAGCTTTACCTTATTCAGATATTAACATTGTTAGAATAATTTTAACAAATAATATTTTTACCTGGTATATTTAGCAAAATTTTTATTAAAGGGGTGTACCTACTAGATGGTCCTACATTTTAATAATAGAAATTTAAAAATAAAAAAAGTCCCTACTAATTTTTATTACAGTTTGTTGTTATCCTGAAAAGGCAGACCCTTAAAATTTAAACTTTTTAATAGCCTTTTAATAACCTGAAAAACAGGGTAAATTCCTTGAAATTCTAATAACAATGGAATCAATAGAATTAAGGTGGGAAAAAGCATGTAAATTTTCCATAAGAGGGTTTTGAGGGTTTAATTTCCCAATTTTCCAACAGAATCGTCTGATTTTTTGGTATTGCGTTCACTGAACATTGCAATTTAAATTAACATCATATGAGATTCATCGTAATAGTAGTTATTTAATAATTAATTAATTAAACGGCCCTTACATAATGCTGAAAAAAATGACACCAAAGCAGATTATTTTGGAATGTGATTATGATGAAGATGACTCAGTTTACCAAAACCTTTTACCAAAAGATGAATGCCCTAAATTGCCTAATAACTGAGACTAAGCATTATTTTTAACATGTTTCATGTAAAACCTACGTTCTCTAATTGAAAATGAGATGTCGCTGCCGATCAACTTTTCGTTTCTAAATAAACTGCCGGCAAAATTTATTTCTAAAACTACTTTCTACAACGAATACTACGATTCATTGTAATCTTTGAGGCAAAAAACTAGGGAAAATGCTAAAATTTGGCCGCCTGCCTTTGATGGATAAATAATCGATCTTTGCGACATCTAGCGGCCGTAAATCGTAACAAATGAAAAATTTCCCACCTTAACACCAAGAAATTATTTCGTATCTAATGGTTTTGATATTCTAAATATATATAATATAACCTTTTTTTCTGAATGATTCGTCGAGAAAAATTGGGTGCGTCAAATTATTTTTATTATAACAGATTTTTGTCAAGAACTCATTTTAATAATTCTATATTTTAATGATTTTGTACTTTAAAATCAAATTGTATTGAACAGACCCATGTAGTAGTATTTTATAATAAGTTTTAAGGTGTTACGGTAAAACATTTTTTGAATACCACAAAAATATTAGCACTTAATTTTCCATCAATTCTATACTGGTTTTGAAACACCCGGTATAGTTTAGTAGTGTGTAAAATGCTTTCTGTCAGTGTTGCCAATGGCATTTTACTGTCATTTGTCAATTTATTGTTGCTAATGTCAAACTGACGTTTCAATCTGTCAAAACAAGGCTAATTGAGTTATTATCATTCAAGTTGTTATTAAAAGAATACCCGAAATGGCATTACCAGAAGCTGGCGAGCCTTCTGAGAAAAAGCCATCAGACCCTCAAAAAAACTGCGATAAGAAGGAAAAACTGTTATGCAAAGTCGTGATACGACGTTTGCCCCCCGGCATGGACCAAGAGACGTTTTTGAACCAAATATCCCCCGTTCCCTCTTACGATTACTTTTATATGGTAAAAGGAGATGCCAGTTTGGGCGAGAATTCATTCGCTCGAGCCTACATTAATTTCACCAACCCCCAAGATATTTACATGTTCAAAGAGAAGTTTGATAATTACGTGTTTCTAGACGCTGGAGGCCATGAATATCCCGCAGTCGTGGAGTTCGCAGCTTTCCAAAAAATTCCAAAGCGACGAACCAAAGTACGAGTGGACCCAAAAGTGGGCACCATCGACTCTGATCCCTATTACTTGGAATTTGTGGAGATGCTTAAGAAGCCGTTGGAACAAGAAGAAAAACCAGAATATTCGTACCAAATCACTACTGAAAACAAGCATGAGACAATCACGCCGCTGTTGGAATACATTAAAAATAAGCGTGCGGAAAAAATGCGCATCAGGGAGGAGCGTAGAGAAGAACGTAAACGCAAAGAGTTTGAACGCAAGAAGTTCAGAGAAGACGAACGAAAAAAACGTTATGAAGATAAGTCACCGGTAAAGCCCAAACAATACTCGAAGGTTCCAAGCCCTAAAGAGAAAGATGCTGAAAAGCCGGAAGCAGAGGATGCAGATAAAACTAAAGCAGGAGACGAAAAAACACCGGAAAAGGACGACAGTGAGAAGCCTGAAAAAGCATCCTATTACAAAGGCAAAAAATATGAGGACAAAAAACGAGAATCCAAAGGCAAATACACACCAAAAAAAGAATACGTTGATAAGAGGGACTACAAAGGCAGGAGAGACGATTACAAGGAACGCGACTACAGAAACAAATACGAAGATTATAAAAAAGATGACAGTAAAGCGTTTCCCAAGAAAGTTAAGAAGTATAGTGAGAAGCGTGAAGAAAGGAAGATCGAAGCGCAGAAGGCTGAACAGAAGAAGCTTGAGCAACAACAACAGCCCACCAACGCAGACGACAATGATGACAAGCCGAAAGTGAGCCCCAAAAAAGAAGAGGAGAAATCATCACCCACTAAAGACACCGAAACAACAACCGAGCCGAGTATTAAAACAACAGAAAAACACACACGATCTAAAGATTCGGATGCAAAAAATGAGAAAAGAATACGGAACAAGGACCGACCCACCATTGCAATCTACAGACCAGGAATGTTATCAAAACGGAAGCAAGTTGATGGGGAAGGTGACAGCAAAGAAGTCAGGAAGGAGTAAATTTCATTGTTTGCACATTATGCTTAATTAATTCGAAAGATGTGTTATTATTTTTGGATACATAATAAACGCTAATAAGCACTTAGCATGTTAAAATGAGCATTGAACAAAGTTAGGTTAAGTCATCAATTCAAGTCAAAAACTTAATGCAAATGTAATTTAACTTAATTAATCTTAGAATTATGAAGCTAATTGTTGTTGTATTTGATTATATTTGCAAATTAGTTGTGAGATAGTCCTGGAAAAAAAATGTCGAAATGCAGGTTAGGTCTTCAAAATTTATTAAATTACACTCAGCATGTCCTAACAAAGTAATATCGTATACCGTCGAAGATTTTAAATAAAACCTGAATCATTGAAGTGGTTGTTTTAATTATTTGAACCCAACTTAACCTAAGATTCATAACCTCAACTGCACAAAAACATAATGATTTTACCCAAATTTGTGGCTAGTTTTTTATTAAAAAATACAAAAAAAATGGTTTATAACAGATCATTCTCTCGAACACCCAAAAAACCGCCTTGGAAAGTGTTATTCTTCGGTGCCGACGAATTTTCCATCTTCAGCTTAAAAGCTCTGACCCAGGAGTAGTAAGTCGGCCAAAAAATTCTAAAACGTTAACTGAGAATATGTTCAGCAGGAAAGGATCGTTACTCAGCAGACTCGAAGTCGTGACAACCATCAAGGGTAAACCGAACCCTGTAAAAGTATTTTCGGAACAACAAAACTTGCAAGTGCACAAATGGCCCCCGTGTTTGGATTGTGGACAATTCGACGTGGGACTAGTTGTATCGTTTGGACATCTAATCCCTGGAAGCATAATAGAGCAATTTGAATAGTGCGTTATTTTTTGGTAGCGCTTTTTGTACGATTTTCTTGCAGTGGGATTCTGAACGTCCACGCTAGTCTCCTACCACGCTGGAGGGGCGCCGCTCCCATTATCTACGCAATCAAAAACGGCGACACACAAACCGGAATAACAATAATGAGAATCGATCCCCATAAATTCGATATCGGAGAAATAGTAAGCCAGGAGTCCGTTCCAATATCTCCCACAACTAGAATGAAAGAGTTGCACGCGGTTTTAGGAGAGCTGGGCGCTGGAAGTTTGCTCAAAACGCTTGAAACGATGCCATTTAGTCTAAGTAGTTGTAGACCTCAATCTACTGAAGGAGTCACTTATGGTACTAGCACAGGGTGTATTTTTATTGTTCTGATTATGTAATTTCAGCGCCAAAAGCGAACGCGTCTATTGCTAGCGTCAGGTGGGACCAAATGACGTCGGTGCAAGTCTTCAATTTAGACCGAGCTTTGGACGGTATTTTTCCTCTTCAGACAACTTGGAATGGTTCACCAGTCAAATTATTTAACATAAATCGACTTGACTGTAACATCAACTCTAGTCCTTCAATTCCCGGCTTCGTGGAGTATGATAGAGTAAACAATGCTATAAAAGTGTTGTGTTCAGACCTGCAGTTTGTATCAGTAGAAAAAGTTGGTGTAGTTGGTAAAAAACCGATGTCATCGAAAGATTTTAACAACGGTTACTTAAGAAAAGAACCACCGAATCGTAGATATTTCAAGTGAACCAGTCGCTTCAATGATTTGGGGAAATAAAAATAGTAAATTTACTACTTATTTATGCTTTACAACACTGCCACACTCACTTAATTAAGACGGAACACGTGGTTTTGTACCTAAACTAGAGATTACGTAAAATACTGTCGGACCTATTTGCTAAGTTGTCTATTCTTGAGGTGCTTCTTTGGGTCTGGAAAAATACAATAGAAATTAACGGACACAAACGAACGAACGAGTTATGTGTTAGTAATAAAAACTCGTAGCTTTTTGTTATTTATTGGAGTGAAAAACCAGTCTTAAATTAATATAATGAACAAATCACAAGTTATTGTTAACTTGAAGCTTTCGTGACATTATTTTTATATAATGTTTGAAACTAAATGCAACATGTTGTCATTTAGAGTTTAGACTTTGCCAGGTCAAAACTAGTGTTCCTAAAACAAAAACTGTATTAATAACACATAAACGAATACCTACTTAATGTTATATTACTTAAAATTATAAGAAAAGAAGGACGGGATTCACAGGAAAGTGATATTTTTGGGGACGTATCTGGAAAGGAAAAGGTGTTAGCTTCAGTAGTAACGAAAGTAACAAAAAGTAATTGTTAGTAGAAACGGATAAGAATTAATCACAAGTCCAAACAGTGTCCATATTTTATTCATAAAAATAAACTTTCTTCAATTCACATTTACAGCAATTGTGTTAGTCACACGAATTAGGTTTGGATTATTGACACTGTCAATATAGCTGCATGGCTTTATTATTAAAACTATCACAGATTAACAATTTGATATGCAGCGCTGGACCATGCCTGGGGTTTAGGAATTGTTATTGTTGATTTATTACTTATACTTCAAATTAACACTTGAGCCTTGTTAGAATATTATAAAATATACAATAAAAAATAACAAACGTGCAGTGTTAGAAAAACTGGCAGCGAAGCTGCAGAACGTTAGTGGCACTACCTAACTAAAACTAGTGCAAATACAAAATTTGCATAAACAAAAAATATGTCGAATAAACGTAACAACTGTATAACAATTAACTAAAAAACAACAGTATAAATCAACAAAATAATGTTTGTGCTAAACTAAAACAGCTAAAAATCACTACACACGCGTAGTTTGCGTTACGCTTTCAATTAAAAAGCACTTACATGTGCTCTGGATGGTTTCTGATGCAGTCGATGAATTCGGCTACCGCTTTTTGCCCCGTACAAATCTTGTGAATGGCCGTGAACAACGGAAATCTGCAAAAACGCGATTTATAAAAAATTTCGCAGGTTACAAGCGTCACCTGTCTTCCATCCCTTTGTTCTTCAGCATATAGTTGACCTCCTCGGCGGTGAACGGTCCTTGCAACTTCTGCCCGTTCAGCATCTCATCTTCCAGCTGCTTGATCGATTTTCCGGTCTTCACAAACGCTTCGCTCACTTTTCTGTTCCTGCCACCGTAGCACGTCGTGATTAAATCCGCAACTCCGCAACTTTCGAAGAACGTGGACAATTTGCCGCCGGGGTAGAACACGTCGACGAATTTGATCATCTCCATGAGGCCCAGACGAATGACGGCCGCTTTGGTGTTGTCCCCCAAACTCAAACCGTCGACGAAACCGGCACCACACGCTACGATATTCTACGAAGTGGACACGTTATCGTGGCCTGACTAAAGCGTTGAGCTTACTTTAAGGGCGCCGCAAACTTCAACTGTGTCTTCGTCGTCGACGACTACTACCCTGAAGTATTCGGTTTGGATGATGTCGCGGAGGAGAGGTCCTTGCTTAGTGTCTCTGCAACCGATTGTTGTTTCGCAGAAGTTTTCGTCGGCGACTTCACCGGCGAGGTTGGCACCCATGAGGACTGAGCATGGAATTCGGAGGTGGCGGGTGATAATGTGGGAGATGAGCTCGATACCGCCGCCTTCCGCACGATCGAAACCCTACAATTCAAGACTCTAATTATGCTTACTTCATAAACTTATTCCATTGCGTAGAGCGCAGATTAAAAATGTTATTGAACTTCAAAGAACTAGAAATAAATACACTACATTATATTTTCATTTATAAAAGTTGCAGTTGTTATCTAATAGCTTGTAGGTGGAATATTTCATCATCTGTCACGTGGAGCAGAGCGTAAAAAGAGTTAAAAAATATATAACAAGTGGCCAAGGAGGGTGTAATGTGATTCCAAAAAATATCTAAAAAATTATAGAAATGTAACGATATTCCAAAGGGCAATTAAATAAAAGGGTACCGTGGACTCGTGGAATATTATTTAAAAAAGGTATAAAAAGTTTTGGTTTAAAAACTAGCGAGAAACGAAAGAAATCTATTAGGCTCCAGAGAATATTTAAATAAGACGCTAGAAATAAAAATTACTTTATTGTAGCAATACGTAATATCAATAAAGATAAAAATTTATGAAAGTATGTAGGCTTTTTGTTTGTAGATGAAACGTCTGAAGGTTCATTAAACCCCCCCTAATGGAACTTCATTACACCCCCCCTAATGGAACTTCAAATGGAACACGGTCAAAAATCCAGAAGAAGATGGTTATAATTAAGATAAAAATTATCTGATAAGTGTCTAATCAAAAAATCAATTCAATAAAGCCCAAAAAGGTTTTCAAGGGTCGATAAAATGGGTAAAAAAGTAAAGAAGAATATAATCTAATGACGACTTTAGTCATTTCTACACTGACGACTCTACAATATTCTCATCGATAAATTACACAAAACTGCATAAGCTGCACTAGTTACATCACAGCTTTTAGATGGAATATTTCATCGTTTGAAATGTGCGCGTGCAACCAACTAAAGAAATTTTATTGAATTGCAAAGGGTGTTTAAATAAGAGACTAGAAATAAAGATCGTATTATTGTAATACATTAATAAGGCGAATAAAATTATCTGAAGTGTCTAATCAAAGACTTAAAAATGGAAAAAAGGCTTTCGAGAGTGCATAAATATAGTCTAATGATCTAAAAAGTTATATAAAATGAAAGAAGAACCTAAGCCAACGATTTGAGTCATTTCCCCACTAATTCTAAAGATCTATAAAAAGTCTAAAGGCTTGATAAAATAGAGCAACAAAGGTGTGATAAAAAAAATCTAAAAAATGAAGAAAATGTAACGAGATTTCAAAGGGATATTACATAAAAGGGAACCATGAGTGTTATAAGGAAAGAATATCTAAGGAACACCCTCAGAAAACAGAATGTGAAATCAAATATCATCAAAGACAGTCAAACTAGTGTCAACTACAAAGAGAAAAAAGTAGCTTAAACGGAATCAAACCATAATGAAAAGAAGATAGAGACTTTGTTGAAATCACTACACATTTAACTTAAAAAGAAGCTTTCAATGAAGCCAAAATTTTACAATTAGTGGACAAAAGGGTTTTAAAACTGCTTGAACACTTGAGTAAGTTAGATAATAATCTAAAACCGCCGATTGATCAAAAGTATAGTGCGTAAAAAAACGAAGGCCCTGTTTATTTATTTGATTTATTTATTACAGTGTAGACCTTTGACATTTGACAATCAAAAATTTATGCGACTCCTGGTGCACTAAATGTATATTATGCAATCTTCCGAAACGGTTGTCAACAGAGAACAATCCAAAATCTCTCGAACTCAAAATGAAACATTATCCACACTCTAACGAATTTCAAATTGCTTCCATGAGCTACGTAGCCTAGTTTTATTTGCACGTTTCAAAGACAGAATAAAGAGAGTTTCAAACTGAGTAAAATATATTTTTAACAATGTTTACAAAGCCTGAAAAAACTATCGGCTGTCCACAAAAGCGTCTCTATAAAGAAACAATCAAAAATTAAACTTAAGTCTTGCCCATGGGAACATAATTACATACAAAATCGTACGTAATAATCCAAAGAGTAGTAACGGACATACAAAAAAATATTCAGAGTAGGGAATCATTTTGGAATTCGTTTAAGTGTAGAAAAAGTTTGACGACCTTGAGGTGGAAAAATTTCAAATTAAGTTTTTTGTTGACAACCGGTTCAGACACGATACGAAAGATACATTTAGCATTTTTAGGCGTCGTTTCAGAAATTATTTGTTTGTGAGTCGCTGCCAAATGTAATAATACGTCAGTGTCAAACTTGTACACTGTAAAAGATAAAACAAAAGCCAGAATTCATGGCCTACTACACATTCCGTTTCCTGTTTATTCTACAATCTAGAGTCTACAGAATGACTGACAAAAAATCGTTTGATGCTGTATCTTCCTTATTTATTATCCGATTTGCTAAGTGATGAAATCAGATGAAATCGGTTCATAAACACTGAACTCGTATTTTTTCTTGTCTCATATTATTGACAGATAGTCAACGTTCTTTTTTCAAATTGCAGTCTATATATTTTTTACTCGTTTTTTTAGAGAATTTTCAAGGAAAAAACGAACAACGTGCACGTGCAAAACTGAAACAAAAAATTACAGTTCCTTTCATCTTGAACTGTTTTTGGAACGATTTCATTTGTTGTACCTAATATTATTATCTAAATCGGATAACAAATAAGCGAGATACAGCACCTAACTTTTTTTGTCAGTCACCTGTATATCAGACTTAACATAAAGAAAACAATGTGGCCATATTAGGAAGACAGTGTAAAATTCAACAGCATATCGTCTTTCACGTTCAGCAATGAATAACGACGAATACAATTAAATTAATTATTAAATTAAAATTTCCGTTAATCTAAAATGACGTTTATCCATGATGTAATTTACTTAATTTCTATGACCCGACGTAACACTAGCACGTTTCCAAATTTCTAATCTAATCGTGCCGTTTGCCAACGCTTAGTTTCTATTTATAAGTTCACAAATCGAGCCAGAACTTATTTCGATTAAGAAAAAACCTTGACGAACTACATTTATTACAGCACGTAAAGCGCGCGTATGAAACAAACTATTAATAAAGATTAATCAAACAAACGCTGATAATGTTAATTGAAACGAAAGACGTAATCTCGCGTGGTGGAAATTTTCGCTTCTGAATTGCGCCAAACGCGACATTTTTCACCTCCCACATCGCGCTTAGATAATTATGCACGTGATTGACATCTTTTTTTTAGTAACTATCATGTGCGTTATTGCTCGAACCGTCCCCGAAATACTTAAGCTCCGTTGAAACTATATTTCATTAATATTCTCAAATTTATTGGTCCTTGACTACTGTTAAATTGCTGACGATAAGCTGAACTGTGCAACCATTTGGTTGTTTTAAATAATAAGTTATAAAACAAATTATTGGTTGGTGTATTTTCCATCACGCTGATAACCGAGCGCAAAGATAAGGCATTCGGGAATTCTTCCGAAACGTGTCGTTTGCAAGATACGTACGCACGTCTCGTGCACTATCGATTTCCAAGCTTCCTGCGTAAAAGATGCTAAAAACATCACACACTGACCTTTATCAGCGATAACGCAATAGCCGTGGGCTTGATTTTTCCAAGAAGTGTGGAACATAACGTGCGGATGAACTGATGGGGCACTACGAAAACCAAAATATCGGCCTCTTTGGCTGCTTCCACCACATCAGGTACCGCCACCTGGAGCACAAACAGAACAACCGATTAATCGCAGAACACGCTCAAATAGTTGTACAAGGTCACACTATTGGGACTCGTATTTACCACGTTGGGTGGCAATTTGTGGCCAGGGAGATATTTGACGTTCTCGTGCGTCTCATTGATGATCTCCGTGAGCTTCTTCCCGTTGATCACTTCTTCGTAGACGTACATGGTGACTCTGTCGTCGAAATGGGGGAGCTTCTGGACATTGTTCCCGACGATTTTGGCGATGGCCGAGCCCCTGCAAGGTGCAAAACCACGTCAGCTCCAAAAGCAACCTTGGACGCGTTTTCTAAACCCAAGAAGCTAAAACATAAATTACCAGTTGCCGCTGCCCACGATGCACACCCTTTTTAAATTCTGCTTGGACATCGTCGCGAATGAGGCGAGGTTAGTGTAGTGACAGATAGAACGCGTGCTCGACAGCGACTGCTGCGATTGTTGATGACAAGGAGCGGGGGCTGATAAAGCTGATGCCGCCCCGAACAAGCGTCGACCGACGCCGATTCCAACTCTGCCAATGAGATTTTGATAAAGCAACAAAGGGCCAATCATGTGGCTCTCAAGAGGTCAGCCACTTGCCCTTATCAAATGATGGCTTCTAGCACCCACCAACCTTCATTCGAAGGGAAAGTGAAGCCGGAAAGGATGCATATTCCTCTTTTTCCTCTTCACTCGCTATCATTGTCTAAACATATACTATAATCTGACTCGCGTGATTTCGCAACCTCCATATGTTTGTTACATAACCACGACTAGCGCAGTGGCGTAGGTTTGGGAAACGCGTGCCAAAACGTAAACGTGAATGGTTATTTTTGGTGGGATCGGTGGGCTGATTTGACAAGATTCGTAAGCTGTGATTGATGATCTTGTAATTGTCGAATCTGAACATTGTAACATTCCTAAGAACGGTGTTTTCAACTATAACACAGAGCTTAGTCCTTAGTTCAGAGTACAAAACAATTACGCTAAAATGATTTTTATGCATCGATTTCACGACTGAGAAGTACAACCGTGGACAGTCAAGAATAACACTTTAGCCGGCGGGTGTGATGCAAATACCGACTCAATGACAATATCTCATAGAGTCGGTATTTGCATAACATCGGTGTTATTTTTGACTGTCCATGGCTGTACATACAATAGTATGATAAGATGTGCCTCTAGGGCATAGTTCATGTAATGCGGTTGAATAGTACTACACGCACCATGGGACATTGTATACGAAATTTGGAATACCCTTATTGGGGGAATACCTTTTATTGGGGTTTAGACTTTTTATTAAAAAGTTATAGTGATAAATTAAATACCGATAATAGTAGTGTAGTCCTGGTCCAATACATACAAACAATAGTTTTCAGACAAATCCTAATTCCAATTGGTTTAATAGATCAAAGTATGTTGCGTGACAGTAGCGTATTTTAGCACTTGGATCCCTTTGAATAATTTTACATTTATAAATGCATAATGTGTGTAACTTTCCGTTTGTAATAAAAATCTTAGCAAGAAATTCGTTTTTGGAAGACGAGTGAAGAATTTCAAACCCAAAGTGATAAATTAGCAGGTAAAAAATATATAATAATAAATTATTATAAAATAGTACGACAGAGGAAGTCATGGTACAACCAAAATTCAAATTCAAATAATGGCAGGAAGGTGTTGAGTACCTATACAGTTTATTTATTAATGCATAACACATGTGAAATTCCGTTGGTTATCAAAATATTGTATGAACAGTCTTTATAAGCAAAATATTCCTGGCATTGTCATGTCTACTCGACTCGGGTTGATGGCATATGTCAAGGACACAACATTTAGCATCTTCTACTAATTAGTGTTTCTAATTATTAAATTGATAAATTTCAGTTTGCCTTCCAATGGATAAATTACAGAAATCTTCTGGCATAAGTTGTTGTTGAAGCTGTAGAGCATTTCCTTTATAAGATGGCAGTTCCCTTTCTGTTTTTTATTTTATAATTAAACTGGACACAATCATTTAGAACTTAACCATTCTATTCTGAACCGCACTTTCACAAGCACTTTTACTGAAGCCAAATCTTGCCCTCTTCTAACGAGCGTTCTACAGGAACATAACGTGCGTTAAAAAAAAACGAGGCTGCGTTGGCCATGGAAAAACTTTGTGCATCAATTTAGTGTAGCAAGATTTCAAAGTGTCAGTTCGAGTCTGTTCATGTTTAGGTTAGATTCCTTGTTGACAATGGAATAAAATATTATGAGATAAAAAAAGTGCAAAACATTTCCCGGTATCGTTGTGAATCCAAACATCAATCTATTCATTGTTACAGCTTCTCCTCTGTTGAGGAGAATATCGACACGACCAGGACGGTCATTAATTTGATATAACTGTAAGTCGTGAATAGATCGATGAAGAAGAATCAGTCTCAAAACCGAAAAATGTCTTGAGAATATTTGGCAGCACTCAGTTACCCGTCAACCTTCATGGGTCATCAGTCTCTATGCGCAACTCGAGACCTACCAATTCAGTTTAAGAGCAACTGCATTCTCAATTAATATTTCAAAAATCGTTGTATATATAGTTAGTCACGGACGTCGACCGTTAGGGAGTTATATTACACAATATACATTAGAAAAAAAAAGGTTCGGGTTTGCTTGGATTCGAAGGTTTATTATTTTAGTAGGCCAAAAAATTTAGACGAGTTACGACAAAAAATCGAAAGCAATTGCGACAAATGTTGTTTGTTTTTGGAGTTTAATTACGGATTGTCTTTCATTAAAGTTTACATTAATTTTTTTTACATGTTTACATTTTATTTAAAGTACCAAATTTTTTTTCCCCATCATTTAAGTAATAATAATAATAATATGTTTGTGACCTACCAATAGTTAAACACGAACGTTGACCACTAGTGAGTTATAAATTACACAATATACATTAGAAAAAAAGGTTCGGATTTGTTTGGTTCGAAGGTTTAAAAACCAATGATTATTAAAAATGTTCATTAAAAATAAAATTAAACTGTCCTAGCGTTTGGGCCGTTTTATTTCGATGGTAAATTTTAAACTGACATCTTGACATTTGTCAAATCTATGTTTATGTTTTCTATGGTGTCTACACTGGAAAGCCGATAAATTCCATGGCCAACGCAGCCTCGTTTTTTTTTGAACGCCCGTTAGGATATGGAATCTAGCTTTTGTTTTATTTTTTCCAATGTAGACGTTTGAAACTGTCAAATCATGACGTTTGTCATTCAAAAATGTTCTCAAATAACGTCTAAACCAAGATCAGAAGAAGATGGAACTTCTCGAAGAAGGCACAAATGGTACCTTGTGTGAGGTACCTTGTATCCGAGACTTAATTTCAAATTTATCCACTCTTTCGAAAGTTAAAGTTATTCCATTGCAAACGCAGCCTCAGGTTTTTTAATGCTCCTTAGTTCAGTCCTGAGGAGATACTATAAATCTGATGTGTAATAAACCCTTAAAATTATTATTATTTTCTTAATGTTCCTGGAGACATTGTAATCTTGAAGGTAATGAACAGACATTTACTTCTTATTAGAATTAATCTCTGGAACACAATCCCTTTGCAACCAGTCCATTCCTTTCTATGCGAGCCTTTTTATTTTTAAGAATAGTTTCTCAATTATAATTTCTGTTCGAAAATCAGGATAACCGTCGAATTTTAAATACGGTTTTACCGTCAATCCAAAGGAAAACATTTCACCGGCCAACTTCAATTAACGATAAGTTTGAGCCTTGGCCATGTAAGTACGTAAATAGATCCGTTTTTATTAAAATATTTTTTATTGAAATGAACAAAAATTATGAAGGCACCAATTGATAATTATTATTACGTCCTTGACTGGTTTATTGGAATGTATCAAAAACTATGAAGTGTTCCTGGGATAAGGATAAATAAAAATGAGCATACTGCACAAATGCATTACACCGAGCAATAAACAGTTTAAAAAATTCTGGATTTATGTTGTGCATAAATAACAATAATCGGAATAAATCAAAATTATGTTTAAAGTAAATATGTACATACTTAATAATAATCGCCATAAATTCCAATAAATGAAATATTGTTCATTCACAATTTTGATCCGCATTTAAAACTTTAAATGGAAACGAATTGGCAAAATTTGTAAAATATATAGAATTGAATTTATATAAGTATGTATTTACCTACCTAAGTTACGTTCCCTTCAAACCTTGATTTTATTTTAAAAGATTCAAATGGCAGCAAAAATTAAATGTTATTTTTGTCTCAAGTTAGATCATCGTGGATTCCCTTGTCGCATTTTTTCTTAATTAATCTGCTAGATGATCGATTCTACAGACACTGCATCACATTTTTCTAAATGCCTCAATAATTTTATACAATCGATGAACTCACTAAGTCTAAAGTCTCCTTTGGACATCATGTTTACGTCATTTTCTATTAATCCCAACATAATTGTTTCAATTTTTATCTATTATTTGTCTTTTGTCATCTTTTAAGACACAATTGTGTTGTAGTACATTTTTCGGTTATATCATGGTTGAAAGAGTGTAGGCCTTTCACTGTTAAATTCGCAGTCGTGGCACTTCTCCTCAAGCTTACAATGAATTGAAAAGCTAATTGGAAACAGGATGTCATTTCAAGAATCTCAAAACTACGAAATACGTGTTTTATTTTCAGGAATATTATAATTCTTCCACTCAAAATTTTGTTGAAGTTTTATGAAACAGTAATATTATATAGTTTATTCAGTTCACAAATACACAACTACTGTTTGACAACATTTATTAGTTCCATTGACATACACGTACCGCTACAACAACAAATACGCACAATCTACAAGAAATTACCGCTCCTAATGGTTTGCTTGAATAAATATTGAAATGAACTAACATACGATCGGAGTTGTTGAGACAAAACGAAAAAACTGCAAGCAACACATGACAAGAGTTTCTAAGGTACACGATGACTCCTACATAATTGTTTTCAACTTAAGTACGGAGCTAAATCAATGATGAGTACACGAAAAATAGATAAGAGTGGTTTAGAAAAATTCTATTAAAGTAAAATAAATATTCAATTCTTTTATTCTTCGGGTGTTTGCGACGAATCTATAAGGTTTTCAAATGAAAATGGCAAGAAGGCGTAACCTGCTCCTGTGTAGAATTTGCTTTGGAACTCCACCCTGCAAATAAAACACATGAAAAAGTCGCGCAAATTACACAAGCATTTATTACCAATGCAAACGTAGTGTGTGCAAGAAGGCGGAAAGTCCTTCCATGAGAACAAGAATCGATACCGTTAGTGCCGCCCAAAAGGCGAAAATAACATACAAAACGACTCCTCCAGCCCAGCCTTCAACCACTAGTCCTTTATTCAACACCATCTTCCACAGCACTTCCGACAATTCTGCAAACTACGGTTAACATTCCGTTTTAAACCCTTTTTAAATCTTACGGGCATGAGCAAGCGACAAAGCCCACAGCCGCAAATAGGACGCGGTGTGTGAAACCGACCCCAAAACGTATTCAATCGTATGAATCCCTTGGTGGATGAATATCTCGCCCAAATCTTCTTCTTCGCCGTGGCCTCCGCCTTGACTGGCAGGCGGTTGAGTCGTATTATTATGGATAGGTTGCTCTGCATCTCCGTTTCCAGTAGCTGCATGCATCTGTTGATGAGACAACTAAGTCGTGGCTCTACAAATACGCAATTCTTACTGAGTAGTTCATTTTGCGTCTGTTGCGCATTATGTAAATCGGCTTCGCCAGGAGCATCCACGGAACGCAGAGCACGGCGCAGACGAACAAAAACTTCTGAAGACCCAATTGCCCAGCGTACATGGTGGGTTCACATACGTCCTCCGTTGGAGTGTCCTTATTTAACACCATGTTAATGAAAGTGATCAGGATTGAAGGGGCGCATCGAGGACTAACCGGGAGTTCGGCCCCTGAAAATTATTTTATTGACTACCGACTACCATTGACTATTTCTTGCTGATGCTTACGAATATTGGTGGGGTAGTACTTAAACCACTTGATGAACATCAGCACCACCATGTAGAAGAAAAGGAAGACCAAAAACACGACTTGGGGAATAAACTCGCATAAGATACTCAGCTTGTTTTTGAAATACCTAAAACGGGTGTTATGACTCGACCAAAACCGGACGCTGCTCTTACGTAAAGTTGAAGAAACTCATCGATACACCAAACAACATGTGAATTATTCCTATGACTATCGATATTTTCATTTTAAAGGAATTCTGGAAGATGATTTTGTTTTTGGCGAGCTGCCACACCGGATCCAAGCCGATGGGATATGGATACAAGACGTAATCGCCTTCTGCTGGATCCAACATGACGTCGGACATCTCCAATGCGTCTTTCTTGGTTATGTTGTTCACGACCCAGTTCGACCTGAATATATTCAAAGATTTGGAAAACACGTCGTTGTAAATGAACCCGGTGTACATGGAGAAGAGACCCATCAAAAGGACGATGTATCGCCCGCCGAAGAAAATGTTCCAAATCTGTAACACAGTGTTGCAACACTTCAAATCGTAACGTGATGAAATCTCACTTCGTTATCGGACTTTTTAGCCGCTAGTGGTTTTTCTTTAAGCACCATCCACGCCCCAAACAATGCCATCAAAACCCCGTGTCCTAAATCACCAAACATGACAGCGAACAAAAACGGAAATGTTATAATGGTGTACGGTGCAGGATTCATCTCGCGATATGACGCAATACCGTAGGCATCGATCAGAGTTTGGAAACCAAACGTAAACTTGTTTGTGTGATTGTAAGTCGGAGGATCCTCCATGGTCTCCATGCGATTCAAAATCGGAGGAACCGAACTACCGCTCCTTTCAGTACCTCTGCGCAACGCCAGCTGAATATTCTCAAAGTCCAGAACTGGCACCCAACACTCCGCTATCAAACACTTCTGAGTTACGTCCAAATTGAACAAATTGAGGGTGTGATAGATCGCTTTGATTTTGCGTACTTTCACGAACCAGTTCTTGATATTCTTCGCGGCTGCCACGAGCACGCGGTGGCGATGGTCTTGCGTTTGGCCCAAAACCTGCAAAATTTACTCAAATCTCGTACAATTCCACGGGAGTACAACGTACGGTGTTGAGGTCCTCAATTCGGGTCATCACACCCATGGCCATCTCGCGCCGATCGCCCGGCGCTTCGGGGCATGGATAAAGCGTGGCGCGAAAACCTTCGCAAATCTTTTTGACGCGAGTCTTCAACTGGTCGCCTTGAAAGAAAATAATGAAGACAGACTTGTAGACTTGGTCGCCCTACAAAACGAAACCCCCTGTAAATAGCCGTGCAAATGCGCACACCTCAAGTTACCGTAGACGGGTCTTCCAAAGGCGTTTCGATTTCCGCCTGTCTTAGGAAAACATTTCCGCGACAAGCGCGCCACAACATTCGCTCGAAAGCTGGGATCCGCTCGCGCAAGATAACGCCGGCCACAAAACTAAACGTAAAAGATACGGTTAGCACAGTGAACGGGAAACGGACACGGCAAAAGCTCCTCTCACAGCAAAACAAAACTGCATAATTGAATTTGGAACACAGTTTTGTCAAAAATTGTGTTGTTCTTACCAGCACGTTCTATTTGTTTCGGTAATTTCTATCGCGCTTTCCACCCCTTTTTATCGACCGTTATTACAACTCAAATTCCACTCAAACCGTTAGGCAAAATTAAAAAAACACACACAAATAAAAGTAAACATGGTGCTTCGAACTAAGTACAACTACAAGCACAACACTAATCGTGAGAAAGACCAAAACTTAACCGCAGCAAGAGTTAAATTTTAGTTTTCGGCCGTTCTAGGACTAAAGTAGGATCTACTGACCATGGGAAGTACTCCTCTGATTCAAACTGTTTTTCCGGAAAACTGTTCAATAAAACTGTATTATTCAAGTTATTCTGTTGCAGCCTGACAATGAGATGGTCACGAAATTGGCGAAATGTGGGGAAGTTAGTCGGGAAGACCATGACGGTTATTTTATTATCCACTCGAACGCGGTTTCTGCACTCTTGGACTAATACTTACCGAGGCAAGATAAATGAAAAAAAGCTAATTTTAAACAAATTACGAATCCTAGCCGAAGATTTGATGAAAGGGGTGTGCATGGGTGTTGTGGTGTGTGCAAAGTGTCGGTTACGTGATTGATGATTCGTAGTAGAATGTGGAGCAGATACGTACCCCAGCTGCACTGGGCCTAGGGTGCTTTGTCGGGCTATAGAGTCGTCACTAATGAGGGCCCTGGTCATAGACTCAGTGGGATTTGCACCCCCCTCGTGCTGCTCAACAACACAACACATTAGCAAACCCATCGCGCCGCCACATGATCGTCATGACCGTGTTTACATGTCCGAAATTTTTCGCGACCTCCGCGGCCAAAACCATGAAGCATTAAAAAGGACAAAACCAGGAGGAAAAAATACGTCTAGCTCGATAGTTGACAATAGCAACGTCTAAGAAGCTTGAAGGCTACATTGTCTTCAACAGTAAACACAGTCATGTTATACACAACAAATGATCTCAAAATAACAATAATACAAGCCGAACCAAGCCAAAAACCCACAACCAAACAGCAAGGTAACACCTAGCATGAACAACAAAATTTTTAACCGATCTCTATACTCGAAATAATAGAAATTAAACGATAAGCTGTGCAGAATGAGGTGTGAGAAAGCAAACCAAACACCAGTACCATGCCTTTTACATCGACGACTGACGCGGGCATTAAAATGTGAGTCTCCTAATTTGGAAAAGGACTGGGGGTTAAATGTGGATGTTAGTAGTCTCGTCTATATTATTTTATTCGATTACGGCCTTTCTCGTGTCGTACGATTTAGGCCAGATTAATGTGGAATAATACGACACAGAGGAAAGCTTGCCTTAGTGTGGTCCGGAAGTTGACAGTAGTTTCTGCCATGAGGAAAAAGTGCTGTAAGAACAACCACATTTTTTTGCCATACAATTCGTCGGTAAAATACAAATAACAGTCGCGTTGTAAGTACCACTCCTTCGTTGAATTACCAAAACATCCAATTAGATTACGTAATCGTAGAAACGATGCCGACAAGAGTACTTGCAAGGCAAAGATAACTCACTTATCTCGTCGCATCTATTTGTTCATCACGTAACAATAATTTATCAGAAACTAAGAAGATTAGGGATCGGACACGCGAGAGCGGTGTTTGTACAACGCGACTTTTATTCGTCCTAATTTGTATTATAAAAGTGAAGTTACCCCAGTTTAAGGGCTTGACCTCCAGCACGGAGGCCCTCTTCGCCTAGTAGGGTGACTTGTTCCTCCTCCCGAGACGGATCGGCCATCTGAGCAGAGGCGCCACGTTCAGCCTGGTGACACATTGCCTCTCTACTAATCTCCTAACCTATCGCTACCCTTGTATGGCTCCAAAAGACCAAAGAATGGACAGAACGCGCCATAATCGCAACCACAAAAGCGCCCAATTTATTTTATTAGAAGCAGCAGGAGTATTTTGGTTCAGACACATTTTGTTACAACTTCTCACTTACATGTTATGAATTTATTAAACACACCCACGAACTAGATTTTGATCTTATTTGGATATATTTTCATTGCAATGAGCCTTTTATTATGCAGGGAATACCATTTGAAATGCAAATATTTCTCCTATTGGTCCATTTCTTAAAATTTTTCCAACCTTCGGTAAGATATTAAAAATACTGATTGATTGCATTCCAAGAAGAGCAGATCCTTAAAACTTTTACAATATCTATTCCAGTGACTCAAAATTATATCAAATCAAACGTACTGATTTTTGAAAACCCTTATAATTTCTTGGAAGAATATCTATAGTGACTCAGGAAAGATTAACCAATTTTGGCTCATTTCGTTTTTGAGTGCAGTCTGGACCAAAACACCTGAGAAGCGTTACAAAGCGTAAAATAAGCGTTAGTTTCGCCAATAAATGAAAAGAAAATCTGCTGGAAGAAATGACACAGCGTCACCAGTTGCTTCCACTACAAATTCCAACGATTTTTTTGCGTTAAAAGCATTTTTCAATAAAACTAGGCAACATAAAAAGGAAGCCGGTAATCTCTAGAGGGATAAGTCCCGCATATGGCAATCATATCAATAAATTGTTCGCAGACGTCACACAAACGCACAATTTTAGATAATTCCCATTTATTATATTAGTTTTGTGGTGACGCCGGCATTGTAAATAATAGTGTTTTAGATTGCGAAGCAAGATAAACCGATAATTTATAGAAAATCATGCAAGGCAGGAAAGTAACTAAATAGTTGGAACCGTGCAGGCCAAGGTAGTGATGGATTTGGGGATTATTACGTAAAAGTCGATTACAATAAAGTTGAATTAGTGTTACGATGTCTGAAATAGCAAATTAAAAAATATATTATCTTGTTTGTAACAAGTTGGAGTAGAGACGATTTATGGAATCCATAAATCCATAATCCTGGTCGAATGTTACAAAACGAACTGATAAAGACAATGTTTGCGGTTTGTAATGACAAAAAAATTCTCCAATGACTAATGACGTTGTAAATCATATGATCCTCCACGCCTCTCAACAATGACCGGAGAAAGTGTGTCTGTGCATGTGTGTGTGTGTGTTGAATTGTGTCAATTCGTTGGCGTACTTTGTACTTTGAACCGTTTTTTCTAAATTAATATTTTAATTCAAACTAATCGTAATTTAAACGGTAGTCCTGGCGTAACACAAATAAAATAAATCAATGATGCAGAATGTTCAAGGATTCGGTGTGCTAGCTACGTGGATTATTAAACGTGATAAATAAACTAAAAACCAACCAACAGAAAATAAATTATAAGTAGTAGAGGGATTTGAAAAGCAAACAGCAATCATTTTCCCGTTGAGCGCTAATGTTCAGACAAACACCGCCAAGGAAACTAGTTAAAAATGACAAACTATCAAAGCCCGTCGATTTCAACCGAAGAAGAAGACACAGATCGTCATCCACCACCTAAACCTAGGATCTGGGCAATGTGATACCAGGCTGCGTAAAATTCACAATCATTTCAAAATTTACCACAAAATCATCGACAGTCCTGAGATGGACAGCTGAAATGTCTTATTTTCCACAATTGTTAGTAGATCTCATTATTTTAACAAAATTAAAAAGAAAGGTCTGACGTAAAATGTATAACAATGGTTGCGTAAAATCAGATGTGTCACTATTAAACATCAAAATGTACATCATTAGTTGAAGTTACTCAAATACCAGACATGCAAACCGTAATGTGCTGCTTTCAAAACTTTTAAACCACATTATTCTTAGAAATCGTTTGCGTAAAACGCGTCGGTTTCAAATTTAAATTAAACAGTATTGAAGGCGAATCGATGTCACGCGCTTTTCGCGTGATTCATTTTCATAAGAAATTTAACAACTAACTATTTACCCGTGATCAATAGTGAAAAAATCCACTATTTTAAATACCGTATAATTTGAATTTCATAAAATAGACTAATACATATTATTTAACGGTTATTCAGTAAAGAAATTTGTGATTATAGTTACGGTTGGAAGATCAATACTCTTTCAACTCCACCACAAAAAATAAAGTGGTACAATAAAGGCTATGTAAATAAAATCAATGATATTATAATTGCTAGGCAAATATCTCAAATTTATCAACCGAATCGAACGTGTCCTTTGGATTACAACAAATGTCGTATTTGCATAAAATTTAGAACTACGAGCAGAATGAGCATCCTGTGTTTGATTCTTGGCGTGTTCTGGCAATTACAAAACTTCCGAAAACTGAGAATTCCTCTTAGATAGAAGACTACTTTGTGCATTGTAATTATGTATATTGATCAAGTCGAATGAAAATATGTATGTACGACCTATTAATTTTAAGTTAGCTTTTTCTTTTTTCGCAAAAGAAGGTCCTGCATTATTAGAAGTTAATCACAGTTTGTGTTTGAAAATTAACAGTCTATCTGTTAGTTTCATAAATTTATATTTTACATTGTTACTAATGATAAGTTTTAGTTTTTAGTGGAATAGAACTGGATACTAATCTTGAAGTCGAGCAAGGAAATTTCCTAACTAAAAGAAAAAACTTTGGACAAAAAATAATGAAGCCAGAGTCCGAACAGTAGATAAAAACAGTTTGGCGCATCTTCCCTAAATTAATAACATTAATTAAGATCATTGCCACTTAATTTTCTTTGTCGGACTCTTAAAATTCACTCTTTATACATGTCTTAGACACATTCTAATTACCCCCTTTTATAAAATGGCTAGCCACTTTTATAAACTGGCCGATCAAGTACATTCTTAAACCGAAATAATATTATTTGCTGTTTTGCATATAAGTTGTTGATAAAGAAGAAAATGAAACAGATAAGAGTGAAATAACATGTTGAATATGTTCCTGTGTCATGCAGAAAAAATGTCCCCAAGGCGATAGTAAGTGTAAACAAAAATGGTAACTAGTGAAAGAATAAAATGCGTCAAAAGAATGAAAAGGGCAGCCGAAAAGATTCTTGAAACTACAAAAAAACCCTAAAAGAAACGAATGCGTCAAAGGAATGAAAAGGGCAGCCAAAAAGATGCTGCAAAAAAACTAAACGACATGCAAGTAAATGACCTGGTCACTCTACCCAAACATTTTTTTGCAAAATAATGCAAAATGAATGATGATTTTACCATCTGGCCGCGTTTTATAACGTGGCTAGACATTTTATAAAGTGGCGGAATTTACAATGTGGCTACGACATACATAGACTCAAAAATAATCAAGAATAATTGAAGAATAGATCTGTAGGTGTTTCAAGCCGGTGTGGGTTTTAGTTCACTTTTATTACCTGGTTTAATAGTACTTCGATAGTGCGATTTAATTAAAGGTGTGAAATCGCTAAAGTGAGAAATTTAATAAGCTTCATTGTTAATATTGTTTTATGGCAAAATTGTGAAAATATCGTAGAAAACATTCTCCAATTGTATTGTTTTTGTAAAACGACCTTAGTTAGTAGCTTATAGTGATCATAAATGTTGTATTTAAAAACGAACAACGCGTACGCATTGAATTTCGCAAGTCTTTAGCGAGAGCAGACTGTTATCAATATCTTATACTATCTGCAATTTATTTATTTATTTATTAGTTGATTAAAAATATAAATTACAATACTATCACCAAATAATTTTAAGCCGAAATTTTTATTAAGTGATGGAAGGACTTTAGTATGTGAGATTGTTTGCAGATGCAGATTATAATTAACTGATATAAAAATCGAGTGATTATTTTTTATTTATTAAAAGTTAACGATTCCTTCGATTAAGATATCCCGATCGCGAAATTGTAATAATTAATTAATTTCATTAAGCACATAGTAGTCTTCAATTTATGCAACAAGGAACAAGACAACAATTCGGATTGTATTAATTTATTACACGCTAAAGTCGAGATTTGTGAGATGTTTGATCCAAGGTTGACTGTGGGAAATGCCCGCCCAGAGATATTATTGGATTGTTTGATTGCTTGTTTGTGGCAAAGTTGTAAAAACAGCACTGACAAAACGATGCGATTTGGTAACATATACATTCGAAATGGATTAAATAATAAGCCGACGGTTTGTTTCAAATTGGCAATAAATTTAACCAAATATTTGCCAGATAATGAAACAACCTGACTCACGGCGTATTGTTAATAAATATAAATATTGAAAAAAAGTAAAAATCATGCTAGGTGAGAAGACAAAGCACGCCGCCACTAACCTCGTCGAAGAACACTTGCGTCTTTCTCAAGATCTGTTTCAGTTCGGTGAGCTCCAGGAAGTTGCGTTTGAGCGCCTCTGCGTTCTGGTTCACTTCCCGCAGCTCGTTCTCCAGCTTCTCAAACGTCGCCTAAGAACGGGTGAGGGATGAAGGGACTTGGAGAGCGGTCTCGAGGCGGCACTCACCTCTAGGTCTATCATCTCGCGGGGCTGCGGCGCCTCGGGGTTTTCGCCGGTGTCCAACATGGGAATTCCATCTTTCTTGATTTCCTTTTCGAGGTAGCGGAGTTTCCGCTCCATTTCGTCGCAGCGGCGCACTTCATTGACGAATTTCCTTTGGAACACGTTGACATCCGGGTTGAGCTGGCGGTCATCAGTTAATGCATAATTAAAGTGGAAAAGCACCGATTTATTTATAACTCACGTCTCGGAACTGCACAAGACCGAGTTCGCCGAGTTCGGACACACAAGCATATGCGGCCTCGCTTTGCAAGAACAACTGACAAAGAGTCATTTCCGCACTGCGAAATAGGGATGCCATTTTCGGGGCTGTTGACGATCACTTTCACGCGTTTATCTTTGGGATATAACGAGAATTTACATCACATTCGTCAGAACGACCGCAACATCAAGCAATCAATACCGAAATGAAATAAAAGAGAAAGAGCAGAAGGGAAAAGGAGAAACTCGGTGACAACTCTTCTGACAGACATGCGCATGACTTGGTTTTCTGAGAGTGGGCAACACAAAATACAACAGAACGGATTTTAGAAATTTTATTAGATCCACGACATATTTTTTAGTATTTTTTACTAAATTCAGCCTGCCTTGTAAAAATACAAAAATTATTTGAAAAGCTCCCGGAATGACAGAATGACAGTTTGGCGGCCATTTAATTTCCAAACTTTTTACTCCATTAAAATTTTTGATTATCTAGTAGCCGTGAGTCAAATATTATGTCATACGGTCAAATAATTTGTTTTTTGAGCCGTTTGAAAAAAAACCCTAAGGTCTTTTTGAACATGGATAATATCGAATGTCGTGCCCACAGATTACTCCAGATGACTGACTCAATGCAAATATTTTGGCGGAATGACCTTTAACGACCTTCAAATTATGTAACAGTTTTCAGATGGCGCATCGATCAAATTTTGCGGCAAATTTAAATATTCTCTCGTCTCTTTATAGGTAGAAAAAATGCTATTACATTTTGAATATTTTATGATTTATTCTACAAAACTAATGTAAAAAATTGTTTTGTAGAATAAATCATAAAATATTCCTCTATTATTTACACGTCATACAAACAAACAATTTTATAAAAATCAATTTATTATATTACATAATTTAAATTAAACAAAATTATACCCAAAATGTTAACAATTACATTTCTAAGATAGGTATAACATACACATATAATATTTAGTTGGGGTTATTATATAATAATGGAAATTTTAAATGACTTGCCGGACAACAAATAGAGCAACCTGGCTTACTTCTTCAAATTCAT
Organism: Eledona agricola; assembly: GCA_964023215.1. Taxonomy (NCBI): domain Eukaryota; kingdom Metazoa; phylum Arthropoda; class Insecta; order Coleoptera; family Tenebrionidae; genus Eledona; species Eledona agricola. The sequence continues at coordinate 17,757,213 of OZ026858.1, forward strand.
ACACAAAAATAAGGAATAATGAAGCCTAATATTTAACGATGCCGAAAAGTGTTGTTTGCAAATCCTCCACTTTTGCTTTAGATTGGAATTTTGGACGTTTAGAGCTTCTTGCCACAGTTTCGCTCTAGAATTATGTAGTTAGATTTCCTGAATTTGTTGTATTAATAAAACATCGTTACCTTTCTTCACTTTTTGGAAAACATTGCAGATTCTCCGCTTAGTTTTCACCAACACCACAAATAAAGAACCTTCTTTCGCTTAAAATTTTTAACAAATTCAATCGACAAGCAAGTTTTGACATTTACTGGCTTGATTATAATTGCAGCAAAATGCTGTTTTTAAAATATTAGTCAGAAAAAAAGCAACAAGCGTAGAAACAGTCGCGCTTTTTAAAAAACACGGAATTGTACATTGTTCAATTTAAAATAGTAAAAATATTGGGCCTTTTATTTGAATTTACAATTAAAATTTTTGTTGTGACATCTAGCGGTCGTACAAATTATTAGCAACGACTACAGCGCCTCTACATTTGCTTATGGTATCTGTGACAAAGATGTTATGCGCCTAGTTTCAATGTGTAGAAAAGAGATAGTTCCGGACAAAATCGCCCTATGAAGTCAGTCATCTGGAGTAATTTGTTGTCGTGCCGTTATCGTGATGACAATGAAGATTCATTCCGACATGAAAAATACATAGGAGCATTTTTAATCTTCATTCTTCACCAAAAACGACTCTACTCAAGAAAACCAAAAGTGCAATATCTCGAAAAATTATCTAGAAAATGCCTAAATTGGCTTTGGAAAATCGTTCATTAAAAGTTTCTGAAATTGCTAAAACTGCTGGTATATCTGATGAACGAGCATGTATCCTTACGGCCAAATTGTGCATGAAAAGTTCACTACTGAGCAAAAGTGAAAATGTCGCAGGACTACTGTGCAGAAAAGAAAATGTTGCAAGAGTCTTTAATCGGCTTTGAAATCGCATCACTGATTTTATCCGCCGATTGGTGGGAGGCGTTTAGGTTTCCACCTTCAAAGAAGACACTAAAGCAAAATGTACAGGAAAGGTGATGACATCAATTTTATGGGATGCCTCTAAAGGAACCGTAAAAAGTACCTTCCAAAGTACGAGACCCTGGGGCATATTATGCTAACCTTTATACCAGTTAGAGAGTTAGAAAAATTCAAGAAAAAAGATCGGGTTTAGCCAAGAAAAAATGCAAGGGTTCACACCTATGCAGTATCGATGGAAAAATTAAACGAAATAAGCTACGAAATCCTACCATATCCATCTTATTCGCCAGATATAACTCCTTCAGAATATCATTTATTCCCGAAACTGAAAAGATTTCTTGTTGGACAGATTTCCCTCTGACGATTGGTTGAACGAAATTTTGCAGATCTCCCGGAAATCCACTTTTGAGGAAGATAAATTAGCTCTCGAGGCATCATTGAGCAAGATGTGTTGAAAAGAAGGAGGAACATGCTGATAAATAAAATATTAAAACCATTTTAGACGTTTTTCTGTTTAATTCCCGAAAAATTTTTAAATGACTCTCGCAACTTCGTGAATCATAATCATAGTTTCTGCCAATTTAATTTTTTTGGAAGTAGGCAACACAGAATACACCAGAGCATAAAAGTGGCAGATATACCACCGTTATTATTTTACATAAAAATGATTTTTAAATTTATTTGCCAATTGCAACCCAATCTTTCCATTAAATTAGCCGAAATACAAAACACTTAAACAACATGAAAAAATATATTTTATAGTAATTTCAGTACAACCATTTTTTTAAATCATATTTTTCACTCCAAGTGTTGATTAAATTAACATAAAAAAATCTGAAAATCACCGAAATAATGTGACTAACTTGTAAGTTAAATAATAAAAATTTGTCTTTTTTATACGTTTAATTTTTTCAATAATTTGTTTACGGGACTAAAATCAAGAGATTGAAGAGGTTATTTCTAAACCTGAACTTACTTCTCCTTCACTACTTTTTGGCTAGTTTTAAACTTGAACTGTTAAAAATTCAATTGAAATGTAATTTTCCAATATGCATTATGCCTTCTAATTGTCCCAAATTCAACACTTTTTGGGATATACTATTTTCCGAACAGACACCCAATTTAATAGGTACTATATTTTCATTCATTCCTTGTTTTTTAACACTTTCTAAAGAAGCCCACAAGTTTTTTCAAAACTATGGTGTTTTAATTTATGACCCAACACAACACCTTATACGTTCGAAATCTATTTTATTTGATACTTTTTCCAAGTATTTCTTACTTATATAATATTTTAAATTATTTATTATCCAAATAAAATTTCTTACAATTCATATCAAAAATTGTAATTGCGTTAAATGAAGAACCTCCTTTAATCTTTTAAAGCTTTTATTCAAACGACAAATGTTAAAGATTACAAACTCAACTAGAAATGTCTCTGTATCGAAGCATTTCTGAATGCATTGTCTTTTTTTATAAATTGTGAGCTGAGAATTTTAAATCCTCCCATGTTAGTTTTTAAGAATACTTAGTAAACGAACGAAAACGTGGCAAAATGGTTGTTATTGTATTTGCGATAAAAATCGTTTGATAAATTTAGATGATATGCCTCAACTATAACTTAGCTCTCTTCAAGAATTAAATATATGAAAAAATGTTTTCTTATGTTCTAGCATATCTACTTGACACTTGGATAAATTAATATACCTAAATTTGCGTACAATATACAGGGTGATTCATTTCCAGTGTCTTAGGCTAATATCTTATTTTCTACAAAAGAAAAATTCCAAATTTTGAATAATTATTAGTAGGTACTCCAAATTTTACACTGTGTACTTAACATAGATATATTTTTGAAAGGTGTTTTTTTTACATTTTTAGTGTTATTTCAAAGTTTAAATACTTTTGCTATAATTGAAAAAAAGCAGAAATTAACAGATAATAGGATACGAAATTATTTAAATAAATTTTGGTATTATTAATTGTTGGAAATTATTTGTTTTCTAATTGATGTGTAGATAGTTGCATATTTGTAGTTTCAGAAAAAATAATGAGTTCAAAAACATTGGAAAAACAAAGCAAGTTATTAAACTGTTAAATTAGCGTAGAATTAGTACGCGTACGACTAGACTAGATAAATATCTTATCAGATATAATCATAGAAGAGATCATGAAATAATGAAATATGTTCGTACAATTTTAGGCTTTAGGCTTTAAACTTTAGGCTTTACGCTTTCAACTATCTATTGACGCGATTTGTGTAACAATGTTACACGTGCGGTCCGTGCTAATAATTATTTGCATCCTTGGCAGAATTTCTCAATCCTCTGTGAATCTTACAACTTTAAAACTTTCAACAAGCGACATACTTTGAACTTTAAAGATTTTTCTTTAGTGAGACGCAGAACAATCTTGATAATAACTTTAACTACTTCGGCCTGTAAGCAGTCGTTATCAAGATCCACCGAAGATGTAAACGAAACATTCGGAAATAATATAAATATTTTTCATTCTGTGGTTTTTGATTCTACAAATGCATTCAAACGCACAGAAAAGGTACGAAGGATGCAAATAACATGCAACGCAATAAAAATTATGCTTTTTAGGATTTTTTATACACAGATGTGTATTACATTCATGCTGCACGTATCACAAATTGATTCAAAATATTATAGAACTATATACATGTGTAGTAGTAAACTAATATGTTTTAATAAAGTCTCATATGTTTCAAAACTAGAATTTAAGCGAGTATTTATTCAGGATTAAGATAGGATTTGTAACTTCATGACGCAATACACCACCATCATCCTTAAATAAGATTAGCGTAGAGTGTTTTAGGAATGATACGAAAATTGTAATAGCTGCAACATTTTTTAGGCTTATGCTTGTTTGCCCACGACTATATCTAACAATAACACACTACTGTTTGTAAATCATAATCTGAAATGTCTTAGTTATATGGTGCAATACTAATTTTTTACTGCTTTGCCATTTTCAAATAATAACAATAAAACCTAACGATGAATTGGAGATTGAACTAAACTTATTACTGAATAACTGTTAAAACAACTTTGCACTTGCGTTTTTTGCTTCATTTCAAAGCTCATTGATCACACAGTATTACGCCATAACAGTCTCATTTATTTATCAGCGGGACTTGAAATAGGTACGCAAATAATTAATCCGGGTTTAATATATCATACGCTTGACATATTAATGGCGTTAATAATTTAGATTGCGTTTGTTTTGCCGCTATAATTTTATAAACTAATAAATTCACAACATTGTGACTGACTACATCCCTTCTGAAAGAATTATTACAGATGTTCTTCTATTTATGGAATGGCCAAGCCGTATTTAGGATCTCCTCATTTACTTACTAAGAATTTACAACAAGTTGACAAAACGAAATTGTCATGTTTGATTAATACAATATTCGAATTCATACCGTCAAAATTTCCAGTATGTCCTAAATTTTTCGTAACAATTGTTCATCGACCAGGAACCATTAAATGAATTCACAATGGATGCCCAATTGAATTGGATCAGAAATATAGACAAGAATCAATTTTACCACAAAATCATCGGGCCTCTCCAAGATGCCAGAAACAAACTAACACCAATAGTAGACGACGTTTTATTGTCTGCCTTCGTAAAAAATGATGCTAGCAGAAACATGAGTGAGTGTTCTCTTACGTTTGAACAATACCAAAATGTCATTTGGGCGTCTCAGTTACTTAACGAAGTGGAGTATAAATATTTGTTGGACCATCGAAAGTATTACTTGCCTAATTCGCATATTATTGTCAACAATGTAGAGATAGCTGGAGAAGGCAAAAGAAGGCCAAATGATAATAAAAAGATAACGATAGATGAAAATACAGCTCTCGAACTGTTAGATTTGTATGAACAGATGGGCGTGGTAATAGAGAAAATAATCAGTAGACGAAGACAAGCAAGCAACAAACCGGAAGAACAGAAAAAAGCCTTGAGACGCGAAGACGACAAACCTGGACCTACTGGAGACAAGACAGAAACTGATACGAGTAAAGATGACGAAAGGAAACAACCGTCTTCACCCAGGGGAGCAAAGCCAAAAGAAAGTTCGCCACCACAAACCAAATCGTCAGCAATGACAAACAGTCAGTATTGTAAAAATGATGCGAGTTTTGTAACTATCGTAAGTACAGGTTCATCTAAGTCGAGAGAAGCTGGCAAACCCTACGACGAAGACGCCAGCATCTACATACGAATCCAGTGCTTGAGCGACATGTCGGATACCGAAGATGGGAAACGTAACGAGCAAGATGGCAAAGAAGAGATAAACTGTTCCAAAGATTGTCCCTCCAACTACCACATCAAATTGGATGGCAAACCAGTCACTTTGAAAGTCAACCAGGTAAGTTATTTTTAACACAACGAGCACATTGTACTGTGCCAAATGTAGAACGCTACAGAGAACGCAGTGTACTGCATCAACGCCGATGGCGAGGACGATAACGACATTAAAATCGTCATAAAACAGTGCCCGGATTGTCGATCCACCATTATTAGTTCCTCAACCAGAATACAAGAATCCCCCGAATATTCAACTCTCCACGGAACAGGCGCCGATGAAGATAAAATGGCATATTCATCTACCACTGATTGTGACTGCCCCAATAAGAAAAAGAGTAACATTTGTTTAAGCTTATCTAAATTAAAATGCAACGAATTCACTGCACCATGTCCTTGCGACGAAGCCGGAGCGAAGAAAACAGAAAGACCCTCGAAGCTCGCCGTTGTTATAAACTCCGACAATTTGGATAAGTCTCAAGTTAAAGTTAAAGAAAGAGGAATTCCACTGACTCGCACAAAAGTATGTTCCTCGATGGAGTTCGATGTGGGAACTGCTTACAGTAAACTTAGAGACCACGAAATTGAACATCCCAACCCCCACATTGTCATCCAACTCAAGAAGCTGGGAGTGGACAACATTTTGAAAGCTTGCCGACCTGCAAAGTGTTGTCGAAAGGCGGTTTTGGATGAAAGGCAAAAAATCGCACTACCATACTGTGTTAGCTTGAGGTCGCTGCCACTCATGGCTAACGACGCTGATGTTATCAAGCAATCGATAGAAATGAGTGATAAGAAGATTAAAAACTCGCTTAATTTATCTCAAGCCCAGAAAGACAAACTGGCATATTATGTGAGCTTGGGCAGAGACGATTTCAAGCCCAATATCAACTTTCCGTGGGTCGTACCAATTTACGACGTTTCGTTAAATCGATTGTCAGATGCCAACAAACACAAAAAACCATCAGAATGTCAAAAAAAACCAAAGGGAATTCTCAAAAACAGATACGAAGAAAATGAAATTAAGTATTTTATAATGAAACCCGAAGTAAAATCGAGCTTCAACTCCAGTCACTCAATGATAGATAAAATACGAAAAAAAATTAGAAAGCACCAGAGGAGTGTAAAATCCACAAGTTCTCAGTTTTACGATACTAAAGGCGATCTGTTTCTGAGTATATCAGACCACATAAACCACATCTGCAACAAGAGAAATATTTCGAGAAAGATTCGGAGTTCTGTCAGTGGGCATCACGATTTGTTTTCAGACAGTGATTCTAAACTCAGCCAACTTCACTCAAAGGTATGTTAAAGGTTTGTCTTTGCGTGGTCCATTTTTTGTTGTAGAAGTTGTCACATTTGTCCCTGTTCAAAAAAAGGAATTTGAGTAAATATTCGAAATCAATGGTCGCGGTTAGGAACCTGCATTCAGAAGAACCGTTTAAACCTGAAAAAACTACTATGAAACGAAAAAAGAAGTTGCATAAGGTAGAATGAGTTGGTAGAGTATAAAAATATAGCAATGAAGTTTGTTTTAGAGTAAGCATGATTCGCCTGAGAGTCGCAGACAAGTGTCGAGGAAAATTAAAAAGCTGGTGTACTATATCGGCTTAGTAAACGGCGATTTGTGGTGGAGCCAAACTCTTCCTCTTAAAGCCCCAAACTACAAGACTTATTACAACCAGACCGACCCTCCAGATCCTTCAAACACCCCGGTTGAAGAACCACCAATAACCCAATTATATGTTGCCGATATTGAGACTCACCAAGTGTATTCTCGTGCTCCTCCATCTAACGAAGACCAACAAAATCCACGACTTCAACTCTCATCACATCTGAGCAGATACAGTACAATTTCCAACCTTGTCCCCTTGAACGCAAACCAAGTACCTCAAACGGAATTCCCACCTTTTTCCATGGGCCCCGAATCAACAACAGCTCTGTGGGCCCCATTTGTAGTCAGCGTCACATCCGTACCAAAAATTGAAGAAGTTGAGTCTGTTCTACCACCACCTAAAGATAAAAAACCTGTTCAACCGCCACCTGATGAGAAAAAACCTGAAAGACCGAAGAGCAAGTGCGAAATGAAAAAAAAGTGTGTCGAAAATGACTGCGTGAAGGACTGTAAACGATGTAGTTACAAAAGGGAAGCTGCTAAAAGCTGCGACAAGAATTGTAAAAGTAGAGACAGTATAACGATAGCAATCACTCAGGGCAAGGATAAAAAATTTAGCGTGGAAGGAAGAGCACCGCCGGCGTGCAGTAAAGAAATTTGCGAGATTTACAAGAACAAGCTCTTGGTGCCGGATAAGTCGACCAAAAAAATACCTCAAGCGCGCGATCCCCAGAAATTCAGTTTCAGTGCCAATGATAATATCGAAATTTTAATCAACAACAAGAAGATTCTTCTCACCAAAACGCCCAAAAAAGCGAAGGAAGAAAAAGACAATCCGAACAAACCTGACGCCAAAAAGGATAATAAGGATGAAAAAAAGTAAAGTAATTTTTAGAGACCACAGAGAAAAAATGTAAGCAAGAAGTGATGTTAATAAATGAAAATATTTAGTTCATGGAATCGTGATTGATCGGGTGTAATGATACTCGCATCTGAGCTCTAGTTTTATTAAATATATGATGAAAACATACAACAAAAACATGTCAGATGTATAAATGTGCACATATTAATCGACACGTTTTCGATCGATTGGATCCAAGTAATAAATAAACGCAACAGATTAATAAACTAAAGACGAGCTTGTTAGGAATTCAGCGAAATTAACTGTAAGTTGTCAGTTCGTAAATAGTACTTTCATTATGTACAGAGTACCATTCGCTTACATACAAAGGAATTAGTCTAAGTATAATGTAATTTATCTAATACTAGTAAAAATAATGTCTCGTAAATATATTAGTCTAGAGTGGACATCAAAATCACATAAATAATTTCTAAATTTAACAATTATAGGTATTATCTAATACATAAATGCGTATTATGTATGTTTCTTTAGACGGCACAAACATGAAGCTGTGGAGTATCAGATCACTATTTCTACCTAAAGATAATAGCAGAAACGGATGAAAATATAATACATACACATGCTGAGTTACCCTCGTAACTAACAGAATCGAGAGGAGTTGGTTTGTATAAAAAAATCACTCGGTATTTACAACAATAAACTTTAAGAAACTTAACTAAATGCAATGATCCTTAAACTAAACGATGTCGATCCGTAACAAAAGCAATGGCAACTGTGGAATGTATAAGAAAGTATTAGTCTTCTTAATTATGCAACAATACAATATTGCCTACTACACTTTACCCGCGACAAGGTATACTATATAAAACTGAAAATCGTTCATATATCATACACCGACTCTTATAGGAAGTTCATGTTTGAATATTATAAAAAATACAAAAGCCACATAAGAAAAGTCAAAGTAAGAGGCAATAAAAGTGAGATGTTACGCTCTTAGTAGTCGCCTGGACGATCGGCGCTGCCTTCGATGTCCTGGTCGACGTCGTCGCCGTCCTCGTCGTCGTCGCTGGCGTCGTCTGGACTCGCCTGCTTCGGCGTCCCGTTCGATTTCTTAATCAACGTGTCTGTGTCGAATTCGAAATAAAAAGAAAGGAAATGTTTGTGTCTTGTATATTACCGCAGTTGGGTTTGGCGTGGGTGCGAGTGTCTGCAAACTCGACGCCGTGCTTATCCACGCACCAACACATCCCAATAGCGCTGTGGCACTGGGTGGGTTTGTAATAACCCTGAATGTCGCACTCGGGCACGTAGACTCCTTCAAAACAACAAAACAGAAGATTTGAGTTGCTATCGATTGAGCTTCTGGCACGCCAGAAGTCGTAGAGGAACGGTGGAAGAAATAGCAATAAAACAAAACGAACGAAGAGCTGCAAACACATGCTGGAAAATTGGCTTGAATTTGTTTTATAGACATTCAAGAAGTTCGCTTAAAAAAAATTAAAACTACAAATCCGAAATAGAGCATTTAAACAAGTCGAGCAAAACGAAACAATATACCTTATTCTTATAAGATATATTGTACGGTTCTTACCGTAACGTTGAATGCAAAATCACAGAATAAAATAATCAAAATAGAACGCATCGAACGTCAGCATGCAATTTCATGAATCTCCAACTTGTTTGGAATTGAAGCATCGCGCCAGATTGAACCTGACGAAGGAAAAATTCGAGAACTCCGAATCAAATTTAAAATTGTTGAATAGCGGCAGACGAGCAACACCGGCTCCGATTCGTACGTTTTATTTGTTTTACGAAACATGTCACCTAATCTAGACGAATGAATCCAAACGAACGTTTCCATCAGAAACAGATATAAGAATAGTCGAAATAGAACAGAATAAAAAACAAAATAACAATCTAAACAAAAAGCAACAATCGTCAACGGAAGTTTCATAAATCTTTTACTTTTTTTAATCGCACTAGATGAAATATGAGAAAGGAATAATTCAAAAAATTCTAACAGAATTTAACTTTTTATTGTATGGCTTTGTTCGAGTTTTTTAATTGCTTTACTGTTTCTTTGTTTTACGAAACATGGCACCTAAACTTTGTATTTAATAATCAATCACCAGAAGGAAAGACACAATGAAACCAAACGAACGAAACAGAAAGAGACACAAGAAGAGTCGAAATAGAACAGAATAAAAAACAAAATAACAATAAAAAAAAGCAACAACCGTTAAGAGAAATTTCATAAATCTTTTTTTTGTCGCACTAGATGGAACATGAAAAATAAATACTTCAAAAAATCGAGCAGAATTTAACATTTTTCAATTCATAGTTTTGTTGGAGTTTTATAATTGTTTTGCTTTTTATTTGTTTTACGAAACATGCCACCTAATCTTTGTATTTAATAATCAATCACCAGACGGAAAGGCGCAATGAATCCAAACGAAGGAAACAGAAACAAACATAAGAAGAGTCGAATTAGAACAGAATGAAAAACAACAAAAAATAACAATTAAAACAAAAAGCAACAACCGTCAACGAATTTTCATGAATCTTTGACTTTTTTAATCGCACTAAATGGAACAAAAAATAATAATTCAAAAAATTCGAGCAGAATTTAACATTTTTTAATACATAGCGTCCTTCGAGTTTTTTTATTGCTTTACTTTTTATTTGCTTTACGAAACATGTCACCTAATCTTTGTATTTAATGATCAATCACCAGACGGAAAGGCGCAATGAATCCAAAAGAACGAAATAGAAACAGACATAAGAAGAGTGAAAATAGAACAGAGTCAAATACAAAATAACAATAAAAAGAAAAAGCAACAACCGTTAACAGAAATTTCATGAATTTTTTATTTTATAAAAACCAACAACCGTTAACAGACATTTCATGAATCTATTATTTTTTTAATCGCACGAGAAAAAGAAATAATTCAAAAAATCAAGCAACACCGAAACAGTGAAATCCTACATACTTTCATAGACTTAAAAAGAGTCGAAATAGAACAGAATAAAAAATAAAATAAAAAAATAACAATCAAAACAAACCGTCAACGGAAATTTCATAAATCTTTTATTTTTTTTTAATCGCACTAAATGAAATATGAGAAATAAATAATTCAAAAAATTCGAGCACAATTTAATATTTTTGAATGCATAGCTTTGTTCGAGCTTTGCGAATCATGCCACGTTTAACCAAAGCCGAATGAACCAATCAGAACCATAAACAAAAATATAAACTACTAGTGTGTTTCTTTGAACTTTTTATTACATTGAATAAAAGAATGAAAAAATAACAAAATGAAACAATTCAAAATACGACGCGGAATACTGCAACTTCACCAATCTGATTATTTGAAATGTGTGCATTAAACCAGATTGAATCTGACGAAGAAATAATTCGACAAAACAAGTCGAATTTAATATTTTTGGCCCAAATATAAGAAACGTAGTTTGAAACCAAAAAGTAAAATGGAATTTGGCGCAAGAATAAGAATAATAAATGAATAAAAACATAAAAGTCGGAATAGAATGCAAAAAAATAAAAAAATTAGAATATAAGGCAAAAAACACAAAATACTCTAATTCGAAGGCAAGAAACGTTAGCATGCGATTTCGTAAATATCCAACTTCTTTGGAATTGAAGCATCGCGACAGATTGAAGCTGACGAAGGAAAAAACCCCGAATCGAATTTAAAATTGTACATAAGAATAATAAGAAACGCTAAAAATAAATATCGGAACGCAAAAAAGTAAATCGGAATATAACGTAAAATAATCAAAATCGAACGCAACGAACGTTAACATGCGATTTATTGAATCTCCGACTTATTTGAGAGGACTTGGATTAAACCTGACGAATAAGAATTTAAGTCTGACTAGTTGGCCCCCGTGCCAATAATTCGCAACGCAATCATGTTTGCTTCACCTTTTTACCGCTTGGAATGCGAATGAATAGATAAACAGATTGTCAATAGATGGCGCTATGACCAAAATACGGTTTGCAAAATAATTTTAAAACAACAATAACATTTTGAATTGTTTGTATATTTTTCGCAGATAGCGGTGTAGGTAATCTTCAAAATAACGTCTCAGTCATTGGTTTTGATAAAGCATTAAGGGAGATACGGCCGACAGAAACCACGAGAGAAATAATACGTATATCGGATTCGTATTTTTATGAGATGCTTGCATTTTGTCGTGTCTAAATGATCTAATTACAAGGATGTCCCGCTCTTGTGTGCAGTAAAGTTCGGATAATTGACGACCGTACCTAAAAGTTCTGGCGTGATTTTGCGCTTGACTGCAGCGCACGGTCTTTCCGTTCTTTGGAAACATCGACACCACTCCGACGGGGTGACTATCACATCCCGATCGATGTCGCATTGTTGGAGGAAGGGCTTCAAGCACACTTCACTTTGGTCGTGTTCCAGATCGTACAGTTCTTGCAGGGAGAGTTGGGAGTCGGAGTTGGAGTCGAGGTGTTGGAACATCCACCTCACTTCGCTCTTACACGACGACGGGAAGTGTGCTGAAGTTGTCAAATTGAAATGAGTCGTTGAACAGTTGAAGTTGACAAGTTTTACCCTTGGATTTGTTCCTGGGTCTGCGACGTTTCGACGAATCTGCCATGACGACTGAGAACCAGTCCAACAAGCGGTTGCCCATCGCTTGGAGTGCGGTCGAGGAGCACTGTTTGGAAGCAGAAATAGCGGGGTCAAGAGTGCCGATTGAGTTACTGTAAAGTTTGTTGTCGGTAACTTCATTATAGCCCCTCAGTCGGTCTTTGTCTTCCGCGTACAAGAGATTGTTATTGTCCTGGAAGTATCGTTTGCACGCGGCTCGCATCTTCCCACAAATCTCCACTTACCTTGTTGTATTTCGTATATTTAATGTACTTGTAGTGTTTATTTTCGTATTTGAAGTCTTGGGGGGTGAACGTGTAAACGTCGGATTTCGACGCGGGTTGTGCCGGTTTTGCCCCGTTAATGGGACCGCTAACGGTTCCACTCTTATCCAAAGTGGCTTTATACTTGTTCATGAACGAATTCAATCGCTCTGATTGGCGCTGCTTCTTACGAAGGTGCGTCTCGTTTTCTGGAAAAGACAAAGCGACTCGTCTTTTATCCAAACCATCCTCACGTCTTTACCTTTACACGGACAGAAGCCTTTGCATGTCACTCGAATCGAAGTGTGGTGTATGCAGTTGTGATAATCCAAGCGGCACAAAGAGCTGTAGGTGCGATTGTCGGAACCGCACAAGAACGTCGGTTTGACCACGGGGCATGGCTTGCATCTGGAATCCATCAAAACGTCAACACCTCTGCAGGGAATCGCGTTTAATACAATCACTTACACCACGGAGTCGTTCAAATCCTCATCTGCATCGTCCGGATCGTCCTCCGTGTCGTAGAAGACATCGTCGTCGTCGTCGTCCTCGCTCTTCGACTCCTCCGCCTTTGCGGTCGACTTGGGGACGACGATGTCACTGCGACAAATTGTCAAGGTTGTGGTCATAAAAATATCGTCGTCAATGTGTGCAATTAGCCGAGAATTCCATCAATACACGAGATTTGCGTTTAAATATCTTTAAGTGGCAATAACGAACAAGCAAACAAAGCTATTTTGTACATTTCCCACACGGCTACATAATTTTCGACAAACACACGAAACGATTTCTCCGGCTTGTTTGGACGTTCAATTATTCCGGAACGTCGGTTTGAAAAATGTCGGAAATTTTCTACAATTTCGTTTCAATGCCAGTAAAATTATTTCGAAATCCAATAAGTTTATGACCGTTGTTTGTTGCAAATCCATAATTGCTTCTTGAACTGCATAGTTGATGATATAATCCTGTAATCCAAGAGTTATGAAATGACTAAATGACATACGTAGGCTGCTCCTAGACAAGTTCCGCAAACACATGAATATTATAAATTTTAACTAACGCGAGCAACTGGGTTCAGAACCGGGCGAAAATTTTCGAAGTGAAATCTCCTACGTTGCTTATAATTATTTCGTCATTCGATCTACAATAAAAACTAATTTACTCGTTTGAAATGGAGCAGGAGAAAAAAATAATGAGGCATTAAGTGTCAACGCGTGAATGCATAAACTCAAATCAATCCGTAAATAAATACATTCAATAACTTCACCCACGGCAGCCATCAGAATTATTTGTAAATCGAATAAGTTATGAAATTATGGTGCTGCTGGAAACCCATAATTGCATCTTTAGTTCAAATGATGATTTAATCCGCGGGCTTAAACGTTACAACCAATTTAACAGGAAGCTGCCCCAAAATCAGAAAATTTTCTGCGCAGTTTGGTGTAATAAAAATAAAGCTGGCACTTACATCCACCGCCGCTGCACAGTATTTTATGTAAAACTCTCTGTTGGGAGCCCTAATTTCATTTATTCCCGGAATTGCTATTTAAATAGAGGAATTCTGCTAGTTTTGAATAATTCGTGTCACCCGTAACAAGAGCAATTAGGACTTATAATGTAAGTTATTAACTAAACTAAAAAGTTAAACACTGGAACCGAAATACGAGTATGTAATTGTTGGCTCCTGTCGTTTTATTTGCAGGCCGAAAATTATTAATGTTTATTGCAAAGTTAGCGAAATCGTGGTCCTTTGATATCAAAGGCGGATTTCACTTTGCCACTCAAAACAACTTCGACAAAGCCCAAAAACCTTAGAACGGTAAACAGGTCCTGTAAAGTTAAATTGTGAAACAAAGTAGCGCGATCGGACGAACATGACAAATGATGCTTTTACAATGAGATGAGGCTGAAAAACGCACAAAGAGCCGCGATAGATTTCAGTTCTTACCCGTTCTTTTTCAGCTCTTTCCTCGACACGCACACCGCCGTGAAAGAATCTTCCAGCAGGCAGATTTCCTTTTTTTTGCAGTTTAACGGCCGACACAAGTCACCTGTAAAATACGGAACATGAAACGAGTTATTCGATCCTGATTTTCCCCACAGATTAACCGAAAAACCAATAGCGGGAGCGACGGCAAATTTTACTCCACTGGTATCAAATGATTTAATTTTAATAAGCTTTATTTCGGGAACTTTCCGAACTCTCCGCAACGATCTTTCAAGCAATTAAAAGCAAATTCGAGCTTTGGAAGCGTTCCTTCGTGACTTTGTTGAATTCGTTAGGAAAACTTTCCCTCAACTGTGCCTTGCAGCCCAGCGTAAAAATAACAGCATAGTTAATGTTGCTATAGATTAAAAATACGAACGAAAAGACGAATTTTCGAATTAGCTCCAGGCAAAATTTTGCTCAATCATACGTCCAAAGTGGCGGGATTTCAACCGCAGCAAAGTTCCGACCCTCGTTATTCCACTTTTCGGATTTTTTCGCCTATTTCCTTTACGCTTTGTCCTCGGCAGTTGCAACCCAAAAACAATTACTTCCAAAATTGCACAAAATATGACAAGGGTTTGTTTACGTTTTATTGCTTCGATTAATCGCAGGGTAGCGTCCAATCAATTACTGAAAAGTTTCACTCGCAGCCAAACACAAACGAGATTTTTACAGTGGGGATTAATCATTTCGCAGGAGCTGAAGGGACTGAGATAATTTATCCGCGTCGTGAAGTTGTTTTTTGATGTTTATTAATTTTAGCAAATTCGCGGTGCCATTCATTATTCTCGCATCGGTCCCAACGAACCATTTTCATGTAAATGAAGAATAATCGCTCCGATATTTATTTTTGCCGTTCCGGAGTGACGTCTCAAAGAAAACTGAAATGTGCTAGAAGTTTTCTTTATCGGTTAATATATTCAGACGTCGGAGATGTTCAATTCAAATGAATCAAAACTTGGGAAACTGAGGCACAGCGCGGAACTGTGTTTATTTATTTCATTTTAAAGTTCAAACTGAAGCGTGTTTTATTTCATTGGATTTAAAATAATGACACATTTTATGATTTTGTGAAGCGCGCGCTGCAATTATCGCGATTAAACTCAATTCTGTCGGAGTGCGGATAATAGCACAACAAAAGAGAAAAACCGGTGGAAATGGGAGCGAAATAATCAACTCATCAAACATAAAACATTCCCAGTTTGTGTTAGTAAAAATTTGTATTTTCCCATTAGTTTTAAACGAATTTCGCAGCTCACAATCAATAAAATCAAAACGACTCTGATTACTTTTCAACAGCATTCAATTTTTATTGCAGAACATTTGAGAGCTTCCACGGTGATAGAGACCCGAACTACAACAAAAGCTAAATTACGTGTTCGAGCTTTAAAGCTTTCACGATATGAATGTTTAAACTCAATATACGAGTTCGAGTAGCAACAAAA
Organism: Eledona agricola; assembly: GCA_964023215.1. Classification (NCBI taxonomy): domain Eukaryota; kingdom Metazoa; phylum Arthropoda; class Insecta; order Coleoptera; family Tenebrionidae; genus Eledona; species Eledona agricola. Next base: position 17,773,379 of record OZ026858.1, read on the forward strand.
ATACTCACTAGTAATCAGCTAATAAAAATTTCATTTTCGAGCTGGCCATCATGTTTTTAAAATCACTTCTGAGCTTTCACTGTGTACTGTGTGTGCTTATAAAAACCGGTAAAGATTGCGTTCCGGATTGCGTTTCCAACGCTTCACAAATTTAAGGTCTCTCCCGCTGTTTCCACAAGAAATGCAGAATTTAAGAAGTGAATTCAAAGTAATTGCTTGAACGCTGAATTGCTGAAACGAAGTGTTCAGGTATTTGACTCCTCAACGTGTTCTTTCTCTTCAGTTATATTTTCTTTCAATTAATTTTAAACTTTGTTATTTTATCAAATGGTTTAAATATTTTTTAACACAGCTGCAAGTGGAATTAAAAATAGCTAATCCAGAGGAAGGTAAAGGCTGAATTTAAAGATCCATAAAGACCATGGAATAACTTTGACATTCGGAAGAGTGTGGAAAAATTTCGAGCTTGAGTTGAGTAATTTGAAATTAAGTTCTTTGTTAATAACCATCGCGAATACAATACATAAGAAACATTTAAATAAATAAATTCCATCCAATAAATTCTATCTACAATATTTTAGACGTTGTTTGAGCAAATCATGAGCAAATTTTTGAATGACAGCTCATGTTAAATGTTATGAGTTGACAGTTTAAAACGTCTACACTGGAAAAAATAATGGCCACCTCAGCCTCGTCTTTTATTTGTGCAGCTATCGATCTCAATGTAATTTCTTCTCTGCCTCTCAAAGCGATTCTAATATTTCAGTTAGCAGTGCTTTTTATTTAAACGCAAATACAAATTTACAAATTTCTTATTGGTGATATTCAGATGATTGAATTGGTAGCAGGCGTGCTAGAGATAAAAACTTTTCCCAAAATAAGCAAGATGAAATATACAACATATGCAGAGCTAAAACTTTTCAAAAGAGTATCTTATAATTGAATATGCTATAACTGCAGGTCATGCGTTAATTTTGCAGCGCAGTGGTTGAATACTGCACACTTTGTTTTATAATCACTAGTTTTACAGTTCTTATTTAACTGGAGTGCAGCTGAAATAGTCCTCGCTATTAATTTAGTGAAATCAGCTTCAGTAGTCCAGAAAAAACGCATTTACGCTTGCACAAACTAAAAAGGGAGTTTGCAAAGCTAGTGGTGTTCTGTAATTACAGTATTTTTTGCTTTTAAGAGCAGATGTTCGATTCATTCGAGATTTCCGCGTTTGCAGCAAAGACGTCACCTGTTCTCAAACGAGATTGTTTTTAGATTGATTGATCCGGTTAAAAATGATTTGAAGCGATTATGCTAGCTACCTGCATCTGGAGTAGCTACCGGTTTTTGAAATGAGGAAGAGCAAACAAATTGCTTCATTACGTCGCCATTTTAGACCAGGAAATTGTTCGCACAGTGGCCTAACTGAAATCGATAGTAAAGTAAGAATATTTTCCCTGTTAATCGATTAGGGGTGAATTTACCGAGGACTGTTACGCAAATATAGGCAATTAAGACAACAATAACTATAATCGACTTGTAAGGCAGTGCGGAATAGGCAATATCGTTGCTTTGCGTTGAAACGCAATACAATCTGGAATACTAATTGCCGCTTTTTGTTTCACCCTAGCAAGCCGGCAATAATAAAATCAAAAGCGACTAATCCACTTACAAGTTGAGGTCCTTCGAAGACGTGTTTATGTTTATTTATTTTGATACCGGAGCTGAGTCGCATATTAGTATTCAAATGTCAAACGTGGGTGGGAAAAAATTGCCTCATCGTTTCTTCTTGTGTCAACGCAAGTTAAATCATTATTAAAATCGCTTCGGCAAATTACAACAACTCTATCTGCCACAAAACGAAAACTTGCAGAATATGTATCTGGGGCACGAACTTTTACGGCCAAACTTTTGTAATAAAATCGCGGACCGTGTCGGGGAGTCGCGGAAATTGTTAAGTCATCACCAAGTCGACGATTTCCAGGCATCATCCATCTGAAAGGCACACTTGTCATCTCTGTGATATCTCAAGAAATTACTCTTCCAACACCACCTCGCGTTTTTCTCACGTAATCGAATTTCTGGAGGCTTCTGCCGTTTGCTCGCGCTTCTCATGTTCATCCCATTTTATTATTTCTTTAGCAGTTTTATTTGCAACGTACACAATTGAAGAGATCCTCAATTCAATGTTTGATCCGCCCAAAACCCCGTGAATATTATTCTCAAGCGTATTTGTCCCCATTTCTGAGTTTCCGCCAAATGAACATCGATCGAAACGGTGGAAGCTGCATAGATTTTGAAGACATCGTCCAGGAAAAGAAGCTCTAAAAGGGTCAACGTTCTAGCAAAATTCAGTCCAATCCCCCGGGATCGGATATGTGAAGAGATTACTACACGGGCGAAAATGTGAAAATACAAGGGACTGATCTATTCATCCCCCATAAGGCCGCTTTGTAACCCAAGGAAGCAGAAGTCGATTGGTTTTATTCGGCGCTTGTGTTTTTTGCTCTCGGTCAGAGGTTGTAAAATCACATTTCAGCGATTCCTTTACATTCGCCGAGATTAAGAAATATGGACGAGCGTGGCCGTTATTGCAATCAATCAATACTGGGCGATAAATAGTGAATGCCTGAAATGTCAATTGGAAAAATTAAACTGCTGCCAAATAAAAACGTCAGGCTGCGATTGTGTGCAGATTGATTAGCGAGCAATAAATTTGAACTGCACGAGGTGGTTGTGGAATACGCGCATTCGAGAGATAAAACTTGACAGCGTCACTGTGTATTTCAGAAATGGACGTTTAATTTCCGAAATGAAGAAGTTTTCAGGTACGAGTAACATCGCCGTTGATGTTCGAAGCATTCACAAAAAAATTCGATATCGTCGAGCACGCAACGTCCACATAAATCACAATTACCACGACTTGTAATCCAATTAGATTAATTAAGGCTGTACTCACTGGAAGGATCGTGTATCCATCGCTTCTTCTCGCCGGACTTTGCAGCGGTTTTTGATTCGTCCTGAAAATAACACACAAACGTTAGAAAACTGAAATTGGAACATAAATTTGTAACGTCGTAATAAAACTGTACGTTATCGAAGTGAAAGGAACTGTCCCAGCTAAGGACTGGGAATGGAGCGAGGTTTGTTGTGGACAAATTTATATTTGGAAGCAAAAATCCCATTTTTAAGTATCGTTTATTCCGCATTATATGCAATTGGACATTCATTAGGTATAAAACAGCCTGCTCATTATAATTCGATCACCTAAGCTTATTGCAAAGAAGATGATATTAAGCAATTCACTTATACATAACAATAGTATATGTATAATAACATATAACAATATATTTTACCTCTATGGAACACCTGAACCATAAAAATATGACTTGATGCAAACAACAACAACAACCATCCATCGCCATCGATAAAGTCTGACAGCGTCAGTTCAGAGGCAATGGCGAATAAAGCAACTATTACAGATCAACCAAGTATTATTGACTTTATCCATGCTCGAGGCCAAGATTTTTGTTCATCCACATTATTTATTAATAACTTAAAATCACCATTTGTTATATATTTCATAGAAATGTGTTTGGATAATGAATATAAATGATGATCAGCCATACCTATAAAGATCCAAAATTAATAACTGAAAATTTACACTTTGTAAAATAAATGTCTCATATATGAAAGCTTTCTGGAAATATTGTAGGTATGTAGATGAAAATAAATTATAGATATTTGATAAAATTTTCTAGTTTTCAAATAAAGCACTCTGGAAACCTTCATGAGTAAGGAGTATGTACATACCTAGTAATGGAAGAATTTTTCAGGCGTACACACGACGTAATATCTTTTATGATAATAATAATTATTGTATTGAATTGGTTGAATGTACTATGAAACCAAAACGACAATAAATTATTATTGAATTATTTTCTGGATGTAAATGGTGTTTGTCGATATAAAATGGAATGTTGTTAAAAAATTCTCTCGAATAAATATTTCTTTACCAATCGGAGCCAAAGGCGAATATCTAGCCTGAGCAAAATGACTTTATAAGAGTAAAATAAATTATTAAATAAGTTAATAAGGGTCCATTTGAATTTAGTACTTACTTTCAATATTCGCTGTTCAAATATAAGTGTATTGGGACAACTGAAAACTTTATTGAACAAACTAGCTTCATATACTCGTAGTTTTAAATTATTACTTAATTATAATAAAATTTGTTTTGTTTCTGAAGTTGTTCTAACTATTAATTATTATATAGTTATTTTCCTCTGGACTCACGTGTTTATAGAAAGAAAATACCTTCAAGAGGTCGTCCAATATAATCAAAATTTGTTAACTGTTCTATTTAGGCAGTTGAATACAACACAAAAGAATGATAAAATGTGTAACTAATTTTATGGTATGTACTTAAAATCAAGAGTATTTCTAACTAAAATATTCATTTATCCTGTACATTTGCATGGTTAGCTAAAACGGGATTATTGTTTGAAAATATAAATTTTTCCTTAGTAGTTTGAAAACGCGACGAACATCCGGAAGCTTTCGAATGTATAAAAGAAGAAAGCGCACTTTAGCCGTGAGGGTATTGTGGATTTCCGTGCGTTGTCCTCTTTATGGGGGTTAACCGTACGAGCAAGAGCAAGAACCATGCATCAAACTATTGATTAAACTTGCACGGAGTAAAAAATTGCGCCGCTCAAATTATTAATCTTCGTCCGCGATAAAAGCGCCCCCCTTTTGTCACGGATTAGAAGACGAGCACTTGTCACCGGACTAATAATGAAATATTGCTTCTGAAACCGTAGTAAATCGCAGATTTTAAACTTTATTAAAGCTGTAACTAATCGTTCTGTTAAGTTCTAGTTTGTGTCCGCCAAATCTGAAATTAAATTCGAAGGAGTTTGCGGAGTTGCATTATTTACACCGCCGTACTGAAGTTTCAGAAGTGTTCAAAGCAAAGTTGGAAAAGAAATGAATGGCGAAATAGCGTCTCGAGACCGAATCGAGGATGCCACTTCACTAGGAATCGCGCATTTCTTCATTTTCCATGTGTAGTTGTTGTATTATTTTTTACGTAAAATGAACTGAACCACGAACAAATTTTCTAGAATTGTAAGAGTTCAAAAAGAGTGCTTAGAAGCTGAGATTGTATTGTGTTTTAAGCATTTAAACAAATACTCATCAAATCATGTTCAGTTTTTAATAAAAGTTGTGAGTTAAATCTCTGATTTAATTTATTTACATCTGAAAATTTCGAGTTTTATTTTATTGATACAGATAACATAATTAGTTTCGAGAAACTGTTTCAATGGTTCCTCCAATATTTACTTACACATTCTTTAGTTCAACCAAAGCTCTATTTTTAGGAGTACAATTCCTTATTTTATACATCCATTACATGATCAATATTACACATTGGATCAATTGGATCTCGCAAATTTATTGCACTAGGATGAGCGAATAGAAATATTCAGTCGTCATAAAGTAACTAATAAAAAAAATTGAATTTTTATTCCAGTTCCTATTTCTATGATTCCATAAAATTTGACTATTTGTTTTTCACGACTTACAAATATAAGGAGATCCCTTTCTTTTCGTCTTCCTCTTCTAATTCATGCGACATACATATCTGAGGGTTTGTGAAAATTTCAGTAACTACAGTCATACTTTATTGTTCATTATACTAATATAAAAAGGGTATAATAAACTGATTTATTTTCAATGCCTCCCCTGCATCAAGTAACGAATTAATTAGTTCCAGATCTTAACAGAAATTATTTCAACCGAATTTGTATGGTAACGCCCCACCCGCGCTTTTTATACATTTTTTGCTTGAAAAAATGCATTTCACGGCAAATCATACGGCTTCGTGCTATGACTTTTTTTAAGCTGTTAATACGTGATTGGGTACGTTCTTCGGATGGAGTATGGGCTTCGGTGCCTAAAAAACTCGGGACGGGACTCAAACACGCCCATAACTAATCAGGAGTCGAATTTTGAATTTTCGCACATCATCTTTGTCTATTAGTTTAATTTAACTGTTGACAAGCCGTTCTGTGCGGTTGGGATGAGTTCTATTGAAATTAAAATTTTACAATTTTAAGATGGAAAAATAAGCAACCAGTGTTGGTGTTGTGTATAAATATTTATTCAAAATTTCACACACTTTTATTTTTTTAAACCACAACTGCGATAGGTAACTAGCGGTTATACATTATAACAAAAACAGGAAGAACAGGATGTCGCTAGATTAAAATTTTGCCGACAATGATATGAGTTTAACGAATTACATTATATTTGTTATTAAATTTAAGCTTTCTCGGTTTTGTTGTAATTAATAAATTCTTCGTCACAAATCCTCTATTTCTCGTCCAGACTTGAGTCGTTTTTTGATTACTTAGAGAATTTCTAGAATACACTGATTCGTTAAACTCTAAACAGTGCATGAATTCGATCGAGAAAGAAATATTTATTGAAAATTTGAAAGCTTTTCAGTACCTACCTATATTTCAAAACATTTTAGAAATCAAGATGAGTATTTTTATAAAAAAAAAATATTGGAATAAATACTATCAGACAAGAAAAAAAAAATGCGAATGGCAGCAATGCAACTGAAAAGGAAATTCTTGTCTTGTTATCCTTCGTAATGAGTTATATTGATCCGGATCGAGCTTATCAGTTTGCCAGAACTTGGAAGGAAATATTGGAAGGGTTACTATCGGACAAGAAAAAAATATGTGAATGACAGTAATTGAAACTGAAAATGAAATCATAAAATCAAAATACAAAATTTAAGACCTCCCCTGACAAAATGATCACGAGCCGCCACTGCTTTTTACAGTGAAGAATTACGACATTGACAATTTAAAAAATATTTTCCCAAGCACTGCCAATGAAGAAGATGCACAAACGACTCTAAATCGACGTTTGGAGATAAAATTTGTTAAAAAATACCAAATGTGTCTATGTATCGTGTCCCGAAACGGTTATTAACGCAGGACTTAATTTCGAATTTCTTTCACTCACGGTTGAAACTTTGCTACACTCTAATCATTTTGAAAATTATTTCATGGCTTACTCTGTACCTTCTTTTTTGTACGCCCGTTATATTTGGTTATTACTTGACAACTACTGTCTGCTCTCCTTCTTTTCCTTTTAATGTGAGTATTCTATCGTTTTGGATAATGTTTTTTGAATTGTCTAGTAAAAGAACGTGCAATGTTGGTTAGCCTGTCGTTCGGTTGCGAGAAATTATTTGCGTCAATTCTCTCCATGAGGTTGTTTGTGTCTCAAGTGAAAGCAATTTGGGAATCCCGCGCGATATCAAAGAGCCGAACGCATAAAATTCTGTTAAAAGCGAGCGGCTCGCGATATTAAAGTTGGTTTATTCGTGTTCCTGGTGACCCAGGTTTGGAGAGCGGGACGCTTTCCTGCATACAAATACCTTCCTTAGCTTTGATGAAAAACATACTTTATAAAAGTGGCGCCGCGAGACAATGCGAACGAATCCCCAAATACTAATTCCGCCTGCTGCAAACTTGGCCCCAGCATCAAGTTGTTGCACCGCGAAAACTCATACAAATGAGCCATGAAGCTCTCTAATGAAAGCTCAAGAAGCGGAGAGGCAAAGTCGCGCTAATGGTCGGCCGTCATCCCCCGTATCCATGGCAACTGCAGCCCCGGCAAACCATCGGTGTCGGTAATCGTGGCGAAATTCAATGATTCCCCCACAAAAACGTCAACCGCTGCGTATGCAATGTGAGCCGGTGCGTATTTACAAGAGATCGTTTGAGGCAGACAAGCATTAATCCCGGCAAATTTAATTAACCCCAAGAGCAGACGTGATCCCACCGGAACCAGATTCCAGACTTGTCTTTTCTGATGAGTCCATTACGGACTTACGAAGATCCAATCGCCGGAATCACCTCAAACGTGCCGCGGCATTAATCGCATTCGCGCCCCTTTAAGCGCATACGTTAATGTAAACTCTCGCCCCCGTAAGTTAATCAACCCCACCTGAGCAAAGCGCCTTCGAGACTTTGCTACGATAGAACATGGATACAAGAGAGACGATTATCCGGCGAGTTCGACAAACTGGAGCGGAAAGCGATCACCCGATTTACGAGAGAGATGTGAAACTTGAGAGTCGACGATGAATTTCAATGACGTGAGGAAATTAATCCGCGCTTTAGAGGATGAATTTGGCCGAACAATAACGCCACGTGTATTGCCGGTTGCACGTTGTAAATTAAACAAGAAGCTTCTGCCGGAAATTCTAGAGCTTACGCGATTCATAACTGGAATATGGAAATGCAAGTGGAGGAGAAAATATGTCCGGGAAAATAAGCGAGGCATTTGTATTACCTCACCTCCGTCCTTTAAATCTAGTCTTTTGTTTATTGACACTGTTTTACGACAGGTGTGTCTCAGGGGCTTACAAAAAATTGCAACTACTCCATTTTTATTGAAACACAACCGCAAACAATAATACAGTGTGAACAAAATGATTTTCATCTAGTTACCTTTGCATTACCCTTGTAAAAATACGAAGTGCCGCTCCACAAAAAAAGGGCGGTATACTAACCTCAAAATATACATAAAATTTCAATACTATGCGTCCAGATCGAAAATACGCCTCAATAATATTAGTGTTCTCTTTATACAGGGTGATTCACGTAGATCGTTCATTAGAATATTTTCAATTTCCCGTAAAGCTAGACAGTTGAAATTTGGTGAATCATTATTATCGATTGTTCCGAATCGAAGTAAAATACTATCAAGATGGCGGCACTTCCGGTTATATCGGAAATTGACGTCAACTTTGTTATTTTAAATGGCAACCCCTTATTTTATGCACTCGTTCGTTTGGGCAATCAATTCTGAATAATAAGCGCCCAGGTTGTCGGCACTCATCTCTCATAGTTTTTGAAATATTTTTAACTAGCCTTTGCCCGCGATTTCGTTCGCGTGGAAATTTTTATGTGTATGTTTGTGAACTGCATGATATAAATCAGGAAACTTGTAACTCATTGATTGACTTCTTTATTTATTTATTCCAATACCGTTCTGTGTATCACATTACATACAGTTCTTAACATGAAAGATCTGATGGGTTTTCGTTCAAGGTCAAAATATCTCTATATTCTCAATTTATTTATCTATAAACTCCCATAGAGAAGGTTCCTTTCTTTCCCTACTTTTTCCTCTCCTTAATCCTGTCCCTAATACCTTGAAAAATACGTAAAAAATCTACAACTATGCAAAAAATCATTTCGATCCCTTGCTCTATGAAAAACAAACACATCTATCCCACGGGAACATTTTTCCGGAATAATTATAGCCTATGTGCTATTCCAGACTATAATCTATCTCTGTGCCGAATTTCATCCAGATCCGTTCAGCCGTTCTGGCGTGATTGAGCAACAAACATCCAAACATTCACATTTATAATATTAGTATAGATTTATTGTTACAATTTGTAAATGCAAGGATCTTTTTAAAAATTAATATCTCTTGAACCATTTGAAGTATTGCAATAATTATTTTTTCTATCGATTAGTATAACTTTAAAGAATAATTCGAGAGTACTTCTAATACATTTTAATGCTTCGGGTGGTCGTTGCGATTTTCTAAAAATTACTATAACAAAATGCCAGAAACTCAATTTTTTCAAATTGCAACACCGCAATCTAACAACGGAATTCGATGTAAAAGTAAAAAATAACTCGACTTTTATAAAAGCATCATATGCCAGTTTTGCTTAGTTTTCACGATATTGCAGATTTTCTATAAAAAAGTATTTTTGTTTAGATTTTGATATGTGTGGCTGTGGAATAGAAAAAAAATGAAGCGCAAATAATTGAAAATCCTCATTTAATTGTAGAGATAGATAATCAAAATCAGTTTCGACTAAATGTCTTCACTTTGCTAATGGATGGTGAAGTTCAATCCTTCATCTATGACGATAATTTAAATGGACAAAATTATCTCCACATTTTGAGGGAAACTGTAGAATCATTGTTGAAAATCTACCATTAGCCAGGTCACTTAATTCCTGGTATCAGATGGATGGAGCTCCGACACAGCTACATTAAATAGAAGATCTTAAAATAAAAATCGTTAGGGCATTTGATAAGCTTGATCCAGCTGAAATAAGAAGAGCAACTCAATCTGTAAAAAGACGTGGCGTACAATGTATAAGTGAAAATGGTGGACATGTCGAACATTTGCTTTAATTACAATGTTGTACATAAACAATAATTGATTTATAGTATTAGTTAAATTAAATTTTTGTTCTACTTTCTTGTTTATACTTTTTTGTTATTAATTTACAAAATAAAGTTATAGTAAAGATTTGATATAAAGCATAATACTTTAGACATGCTAATTTCAACTGTTTAATTTAAATGTTTTTATTCCACAGCTTACACATTTCAAAAGCTAAAGAGAAGATGTATTTTTTACAAAATGTGGAATATCGGAAAAACTCGGAGAATTGGCATGACAAACCTTCATAAAGGTCGAGTTATTTTTTACTTTTACATTGAATTCCGTTATTCCGTGTTGCAATTTGAAAAAATTGAGTTTTTGGCATTTTGTTATAATTTTTAGGAAATCGCAACGCCCATCCGAAACATTAAAATGTATTAGAAGTACTTTCGAATTATTCTTTAAAGTTATACTAATCGATAGAAAAAAAAATTATTGCAATACTTCAAATGGTTCAAGAGATATTAATTTTTAGAAAAATCCTTGCATTTACAAATTTTACCATTAAATTAAGAATATTTCTAAAACTATGAGAGATAAGATAAGACAACCTGGCCGCATCTTATTTCAAATTGATTTCAAAAACGAACGAGTGCATAAAAATAAGGGGTTGCCATTTAAAATAACAAAGTTGACGTCAATTTCCGGTATAACCGAATGATAATATTTTACTTCGATTCAGAATTATCGATGATAATCATACACCAAATTTCAACTGTCTAGCTTTACGGGAAACTGAATATTTTCTAATGAACGGTCTACGTGAATCACCCTGTATATTTTTACCCTTTGTTAATTCAATTCACTTCAATAAATTGTAATAACTGTCAATTTTATTGATGTCATTTATTGGCAGTACTATGAACTTTAAAAATAGTAGAGCGGCGCAGGAAAATTTACATGTGAAAAGATTCCAAAGGTAACTAGATGATAATCAATTTGTTCCACACTGTACAAATTCATGTAAAAGTGTCTCTCCTTGTAAATATATAGTTTAAATTTTATTTTATTCGTGCCACATGCCACAACTATTTGCAAGGAGTACAATATTTTAATTTCTAACGGAATTTACAGCTATGCTTCGCAAAAACCCCAAGCTTTTTCCCTCATTAAAATTCCGCAAAGTATGTTAAAATTTTATTGATTGAAACCTTTTTATCCAATGGAAAAAAGCTTTCATATCACCTCGGAGAGGAATTCCGTAACGCTATTTGCAATTTTCACTCGAGGTGCATAAATCCAAAATTTTGTGTCATTGCAAAATTGGCGATTAACATTTTTAATGGTCATTGTTTTGGTGATACAGCCCCAGTTTACAATGTAATATGTAACGAATTAATGCTATATGAAAAATTTAGGAACCGCAGTAAAAATTTTACAACAGTATAAAATTTTATGAAACACGCTACGTTATCTTCCCTTTAACCATTATTGGAGATATCGTATTTTCCTGATGTCTTATTCCACGTGAAAAACTAACATATGTGGGGCCGAATTATCAAATCCTCCGAAGATGGGTTTAAAATGGGCAAATTGAAATCGGTCAATAAATGTCACGATGAAGGGCGTGGTGGAGCGACACCGGATATTCAGAGAGGTCGCACGACCCAGTCACAATGGACAAATAGTTCAACGTGACTGTTCGATATTATCAAAACAAATATTACTCTCCTGAAATTGTAGAAGCTCGACGTCGACGCAAAGTGCCCCAAATATTGAACCCTCACAAACAAATTACTTGTTTCGACATGACATTATTACATTACCCTCGACCCCTGATGGAAAAATAAAAAACTCTTTCGGAGTGCGTCACAAGTGGACGCGAAATGAATTTAATTAAAAAGTTCGTTTGGGTCGCACAAAAGAACGACAGAGGCTGCGAGAGAAAGAACAAAAACGTAAAATATATATTCGCAACGAGAAAATCGCACGGATTCGGTGCTTATTTTACAAATTCTGCCCGCCTGTTGTCCTGCGTAATGAGTTAAATTGATCCGGATCGAGCTTATCAGTTTGCCACAACTTTCAAATGCATTCGTCCCAAAAAATCCCCAAAGCTCAAAGTCATGTCAGCGCTTGCAAGGATCTTGACGCATTCTAAGCTCGGCGAACAAATCAAGATGTTCACTATTTGGAAATTTGTTGCGGAGTTGGACTTCCGGGATACAAACCGTCGTTTTTGCGCTTCTTCCAAGCAGCAGTGCAGGTTTTATGATTCATGAGGGAAAACGTGTGTGGAAACCAAAAAAGCGCACTTCCTCTTACCATTCAGATGTAAACTGTACCGGAGACAAATTACAGCAATTAAACATCACGCAGGACGTTTCTCAGGCATTAGTGCGAGATTAGTGCGTGTGTGGTCGCGATCTATAAAAATTCTTTGACAAAAATGCCCACAATGCGGTCACAATTTGTTGTTTTGCTGCATTCCATCGCGACCAAATAAATTTTCTTATTTGCATGAAAACGGGGGCCGACGGAGACGTCCTCGTATTTATTTGTGTCGATACAAATCGAAATAACACGACGACGAGCTCTCCGGCATTTAAGATGGCGGCAACTGTGCCCCAGTCCGGGAGTAACACTATACCCAGAGGAGTATTTCGCTCCGGTAATTTGCTACACGAAATAGACTCCGCCGATTCTATGATTTATTCACAAGTGAGTATTATGGCCGGGCCAGTGTTTCTGAATCGCAAACACAGGGCCGAATCCCGAATTTCACACACTTTACATACCATCATCGACGACTAGAGTTATTTGTTCGAGAAGCACTGAATGGGCGATGCAAAGGATGTGGTAAAGTTAGTTGTGATTTGGTGTAAATTTAATGGAGTCCGGCTCTGATGCCGGTCGCTTTTCACTGTCTGCTTGGTTATACGTTTTATTTCGCGTGGAGTAGAGGCAGAGGCAGCCCCAAGTCTTGAGGGTGCAATATATAAACTAGGCCACTGTGAAAGGGTTTGATAGCGTGTTGTATTACATGTTTTGTTGCTGGTTCAAATTTACTTGTCCTTCAAGAAACCTTCTCCAATTATAAACGCGATTCACAGTGCTTTGAGTCTATGGGTAAAGTGGAGAAAAATAAAAACTATTCAAAATGATCGAGTTTCTGGGTTAATTGCATTGGTTTTTGCCTTGTAAAATTAGATTTAAAGAAGATTGTCCTTTAGAAATTAGTTCAATTTTTTTTATAATTAACAGGATTTAATAAATAAGTTGAGAAATGGTAACAAGACATTTTTAATCAAATTTAACGAATACAGACTAGGACAGCAATCCTCGTGCACACCATTTACCACAGACCTTAACAATTTATATTTCCTTTCTTACAAATCGCATGCTTAGTAATATACTGACCTAATACGAAAATAAAGTTTTCTTGTTATTACCGAAAATTACTTATAAATTTGGGAGTTACCGCAATCAATTTAGTAATTTTATAAATTCTAAGGCAAATAATGTAAATAAGTTTGGTCTAAGTAAACTATAGTGTCGTTAGCGTAATTGTGATTTATAGCGCTTAAAGAAATCTATCCATATAAGAATCCTAATTTTCTAATTTTTTGAGTTAAGGCATATATATGAATAAGCGTGCGAAATCTAAATCTAGTGATTGATGAGGACTTAAATAATACTTCGGGTCATGAGCAGAACATTTCGCAGTCATATCTGCAGCAAATCTTAATTCAGCAGATGTCCTGCTAGTTGCAAAATCCTTTACCTGCCTTTTTTTATTTTTTAACGGTGCTTTTTCAAAAGATGTCTGTTCCCTTAATTATTTCTCTCAGGTATTGTTCATTACTCTTCCATACATACCGGGTGACTATAAATGATTGACATTTTTTGTGTTAGGTTGGCAATATTTTTTAACACTTCCAATGGGTACACTGATTTTCAAATTTTAAATTGTCAAATAAACGTCAAATTTAAAAATTGCCAATATTAGAATGGTTTTTACAGCTGGAAGATCTTTTCGATCATTCGCTGTAACAATTTTCTCCATTATTTGTGACTTTTCGGTCGCCATTATTCAGTAAGTTTCACTTTTTGACAACAATATTCTAACCTGAAAATTTAATAGACATAAATCACGACGACAGTTAATCTGGTACCAATTCCTCACTGTTGCCAATCACCTAAATTTAAGTCAATCATTTATAGTCACCCGGTATTTCCGCTAATTGTGCGTTCGTTATGTTAAATCTGTCCAAAGAAAGAAAGTTATAAAACTATGAAAGTCGCAGTCAAACTACACTGCCAATTAAAGTCTACACACAAAGCAAAAAGGATATGCAAAAATTACAAAATAATATTTCATGATTTTTTTAAAAGCCTCTTCAAAGTTAGAGTTTTAAATCAAATTGATTGCTCAAACTTTACAGCCAGGCAAAATAATCTAATGACCGAAACTTCTTAAATCAAATATTGTATTTTAAAGTGCATAGGTACATTTGGCTCATAGAAGCAATGCGCTCAACACAAAAACTAAATTGCAACTGATTAAGAGATTACTACAAAGCGAATTCATTCCTGAGATTTGGCTATTGTATTGACTTATAAAAATAACAATGAGATAATCGTAGGAAACGGTTGTTTAAGGCTTATTTACAATAAATACCAAATGGTAAAAAAATCATTAGAAAATATTTTGATTTTCGATTTTTGTCCATCGGACGATGCATTTGCTATTCCTCAAAGTCACTCAGAGATTGCTTAAAATGACTCAAATTGCCGCTAATGAGCGGCGGCGCCAATCAATAGGCTTTAACAGCCTCAAAAGTTCAAAGTGGATGAAGCACAAACGTCGCCAAAAATTAATAAAACTTCAGGATTATTACAATCCTCGTAATTTGCGGCGTTGAAGATAAATTTCATTTCGCTTGAATGTTTTATCGAACTTCAGTAACAATCGCCATATTTCCTTAAAAACGTTTTTAATGTTTTTGGCTCTGGGTTATCATCGTCCTTTGCCAAGAATCTGCAGACGGCATGACTGAGACGAGTCTTTGGTTATCGATTGCAGGCTAACCGAAGATTTGCGTCCGCATATATCGGAGTGATTGTAAAACCTCGAGCTTGCAATTTTGAGGTTATTAATCAGAAGCAAAGCTGAGTTTCCTAGGTGCAGTTGCAAGTTGGAACGACGCAAATAGAAGAGTTTTATTTGTTGAACCGAAATATGGCTTCGTTTTGGCGAACGGACTGGAAAGTTCGGCGGCGAAGTTGGGAACGGAAAATGGAAAAGTGCAATTAATCCGGGAACGAATCTAATTTGCGGACGCTAATTAACTCCGCAAACAAAGATTTTAGAGCAGACATGCGTATCTTCAGGACGCGAGCTTTGTGCACGTGGTATCTTGCAATTTGTATTCCGTATAGCGAGCTCTTTGAAAGTGGCAAACGATCCGCTTCATTACACCGCCCCTAATTTTTTCCATTAAACTTTGCTTTATCTTCCGTTTCGTTATCGAGGTGTAACTAGCGCTCCGCCAAATCAGATAAACACACAAATAAAGATACTCGCTCCCGAGATTACGACATCCACAGGATTACAAAGACGGAAAGTTGAAAGAAGTTCAGCGACACCGCGGACCTGCTTTGAATGCAGACTGGCGGCTTTTAATAAACTTTCGGAATTATTTTACATGAATCCACTTAATTTGGAGCGGCAAGAACTCTGACGAACCGGCTGGGGATCGATGGAATTTTTATCGGGTTTACAAATCCCGAAAGTCAGAAAAACAGCCATTATGTGCCGAAACGAAACGAAGAATGATCGATTGCCGAAAAACTGAAAATTCACTTGTTTTCTTGGGCTAAAAAATGCAGGGACACGCCACATCCGCTGCAGCCCCATTAACCGGGAAAGAGAGCAGTTCAGTCGGCGAAAGCTCTCGTCTGATAAGGCCGCAATTAGTTAGCGGGGCCAAAAAAGCCGTGTCTTCGCCAGAGCGCACCCTAAAAAGCTCGAACAGCGCTTTGTGGATGTGTCGGTGAATGTGGATGACAACTTGCATCGTCAATCCTCGCATGTGGCAAAGTCTTGTGCACCTTTCCTCGGGGCATAAATCAGCGCAGATTTGCCTCTATGAATATCTGAATATTGCAAAATTGCATCTTTGTCATGAAAAGGCAAATTCGCAGAACGCGCCAATTCGGCACTAAATAATTCAATTTAAAAAGACGTAAAAACAGCCTACCACGTGAGAAAGCGATTTGGGTGCTTAACGCGTCCCTCGATACAACATTAATGAAACCATTAAAACTTTCTTAATTTTAGCCTTTTAGGGCCGAAATAAATTTATCCACTCCACATCTTCAAACGCTAAGAAAAATTTGTATCATTTGGAACCGTTTTGATTGTCGAAAGTGGGAAGCGGCGATAAAAACCGCATAAACATTACGAAGCAATTATAAATATGTTCATCTAAAACCGAATAAAGATCATAATGGCGAGTTTACTGACATAATGAGGAAATTTATGTACTTTTTCTCATTTTTATACGCCGTAAAATTAAGTAAATGTGCCCGAGGACCGGCACGAAAACCATCAACATTTGCCGCTTTTATTTTTCATTAAAAATCATTCTTTCAACAAAAGCTCGCGGCACACGTATAATTGATCGAAAATTCGTAAAAGCTCGAACAAATGTTTGGATTCAAGTCGGGTGGTGATTTACACAAATGAACGCATGTTCAAATTGCCTGATTTAATATTCCGTAGCTATTTGGATTAATTAGTCGGTCTGAATGCACCCGATTGTCAGGAATGCAACCGTTTTTTGCATTGTGGAATATTTGAGATTTGAAGAGTTTGCGGCACACACGGAAAGCAGACAAAAGTTTAAAGTTGAAGGTATTTCTGAAGAGGGCGCAGGAAACGCGGATAATTCTTTATACTAAGTAGAGCTTTCGAGTGAATTGCCCGCTCCGCACTTTATCACGGTTTTTAATTAAATGGGTGCGGTTTTATAAATTACCGTGGAAATTTAAAAAAGGCGTTGTTGCGTTTTCAAATTCGCCATTTAATACGGACCAGCCGTGCAACGTCATTAATCTACACAAATTCTGCGTGCGCTTTGCAAAGCTCATTTCCTTTCCTTCCGAAATTGTGGTCTGATTACCGTTCGATAAATAAATTTGGTTGTCTGAAGGACTTAATTTGTGTCGGAGAATTGGGCGGATTTGGCGAAATCATTCACTTTGGACCACCGCACTCCGTCATTAATTTCACGAATCAGAAGTCTGCGAATTGTTCCTCCAACTCCCTTCTGGATCCTGACACTAACGCGGTTATTATATGATTACTGTACACGATTACTTTGATAAATTGCTTTTTTCTAACGACCAAACGTGAGGGATAGAAATATAAAAACTGCATCCTCATCCCAATGCCGTTGGAAGAGAAAATTTGTACAATACCAAAGCAATTGGATCGTAGTTATTAATTTAACGATCTGAACTGTCTTTTGCTTCTAAACTCCTCTATGATTGTGCTTTAGAAAACCATTTCATTATTTTATTGGTTCAGTTGAACCACTGAAAGCGTCATTATAGGTAATACTTTAGAAACGAAACAAACCGAACTCGAAACTCATTTTTGCTCATTTCCTTTTGTGGGGATATTATTATTTGATTACAGCGTTATCGTTTTTGGGGGCAGCTTGAGCGATTCGAGGAAATCGTTTCGGTGCAACTTCCGTAACTAATCGTTCTTCTGCGTCATAAGTGGATGCAATCTTGCATAATCCTGAGGGATGATCCCGATCGGTATTTCCCCTGGGATTTGTCGGGAGCCGTCATTTCACGCATGGTCGCGTTATTTGTGTAATGACTTTGATTAAGTCGCTTTCTTTGCTCCCATAATGACCCAACCGAGCCAGTGATCGAAATTTCGGCCATTGAGAGTGAAAGTTCAGAGGTTAAGAATAATTGAACTGGGTAGGAGACATCAAGCTTACTCCCAATGATCATTCGGACGCCGATTCTATTTATATTAATAGAATCCAGGCTTTGTGCAACCAGCACAATAATGTTGATTTTACCTATTCATGATTGTGTTATTAATTTATTTGAAGGAACCTTGACACGACAAACTTTTTCTCAAATAAGTTGTTGCGTAATGGCAGGTTCTTCGGCGCGATTAATCGGGAAAAGCGAAATAGCGGTTTTCTGCAGTCATGATGGAAATCAATACCCGTCATGCGACTTGAAAGGTCATAATATCTGTAAATTTACGAACTCGTAAAGCAAAGATCTACGTACAGCCATTTCGCTGCATCCCGTCTCGGATGCATCTCTCTGATTCCTTTCGGAACATTTATCACAATATGAATCGCAACTTTATGCGGCGTCATTCCTATTTTATTACACGACGCTTCTGAAAATTTACGCGAAACAATTCCGGGGCCTCAAAAATTTATAACGTGTTTGTTTTCGTTGCCAATCGTGCGTCCTTTGATCAAACAGTGTTTACACGAGTTAAAATAGTACTGTTTGTTTGTTTAACTGCGCGAAAAGACGAAAGAATTACTCGTTGGGAAATTACAAACTCCTCAAATCTCAAGAGGTGATGGCTTTGAGCGTCCTCAAACTTCTTGGAGTCGTGACGATCCGACACAGCTTTCAGATTAATTAGGACTCCTGGCCTGCCTGCTAATAATCGCACCAACCGAGCCCAATTATTATTTGAACTCCTTTCCGTCAATTGATGTTTAATACTTCTTTGAAATCGTGGTTGTGGTTGACTTTTTTCGAGTTGCAAGCGCTGAATTTTAATGGGAATTAGGATGACTCCTGCACGAGGAACGCAAATTGCACATCGCGTCTCAATCATAAAAAATGACATATGTGCTTTACGCAACCTCCTGTCGCCGTAATCGATAATTAAAGTTGATTACGAACAATTTTCGCACCTTCTTGCACACGTACATGACAGAATCGTTTGTTATCCTTAGGCGATTCGTCGTCCAGACGGTAATTGCGAATCGTCAAATTGCCATCGCATTCGAGCAAGTTTCCCACAAATCAACCACAGAAACACAACACGGCACCAGCAATTTTCATTATTCAGAATGGCGTGAAAACTTTTTCAATTCTTTATAAGTCGTTCACGTGACATCGTTCGCGGCTTGATCCATCATTTAAGGGCGCGAGCTTGAGAGCACAACAAATAGTTATTTAACGAGAACCAAGAAGTTTGGTGGATCTGAGCATGCGACCCATATTTGGAAATAATCCACGGCACGTGTTCTTCGAGTTATTGATTAGAAGCATCGGTAACTGTCGATTCCTGCGTTCGTTCGGCGCAGAATTAATAATATATCTGAGATCATCGAGGCCCCACGATTATCATAAATTCATGAAATATGCACGGTCCCTACCCCGGCAAACATTTCCCGCCGATTATTTGGGTAAGAAGCACCAAATCCGCATCCCGTCATTTATCTAATAGTCAATATACGCCCGTGCCTTATTTTAACGAAATTTACAGCGGCTAAATTGCTTCAATTGCCGAGATCGGGCCAGGAATGCAAAATTACTGAGCTTAATTGAACCGGGATGGGGACCTCATGTGCTAATTTTCTTAGCCGTGAAATAGGGTTCGGCTCTGAAAGGAAGCAATTTAGGAAATCACCGCAATTGCAAGAACTTGCCCGCATCGATTTTATCATTAGAAGCGGCCGAATTATTTTCGTTCATTTGTCAAAAATCGACACTTTAATCCGTTCTTAATCGACAAAATGGCGCGATCTCCCCACAAATGCGAGGCTGAAGAAGCGAAACGGTGACGGTTATGAAAATTCAACGCTTCCATTCAGTGAGTTGCCGCTGATAGAATGAAATTAATGATAGTGTCCACCCACACGTAAAAAAGGACAATGAAAACGGGACGAAAGGTTAGAGATAACAGAATTAAATACCTAGACAAGCGAGCGCACTACAAAAATTATTTACAAATGCGCGAATGGGGCTTATCACTTTATAGAAACGAACTGGATTACGAGACAATCCTTTACTTTCAAATAATTTCATATTTTTCGTTTTAATTGTCATACACGGATAACTTGCATCCACTCATAAAATCACACTTTTCTATACCCAATATCAAAATTACAACGATCAAAATAAATAACTACAGTTATCGCCTATTCATTAAATCGCACAATTTGCCAACTTGAACTTTTTGGACAAGTCGTTTTTGTGTGATTATTCATCCATACGTATGTAGTGTGATTTTGCCAAATTAGAGAGCAATTTGATAAAAGTATTTCATTTATCTGAAATTTATAACGCAACAATTTAATTGCACAGTAAAACAGTAAACAAACAATTGAAAATTAATGTTTCTTTAAAAAAAAAATAAAAACCGTATTTTGGTTATAGCGGCATCTATTGACAATCTGCTTAACTAACGTCTCCCACTACCCAAGCTCATTCCAAGCGGTAAAACGAAAAAACAATGCAATGCGAATTATTCGCACGGCCCAACTACATATTTAAATGTGTCTACGTAAATAATTATCATTTTATGTTGAATAATGTTTTGCTAAGTAGAAATGAATATCTCCAAATAAAAAAAATAAAAAACGTTTAGTTATTCTAATGGATGCACAGTAGACTTAAATATATGCTATGTAGAAAAAATAGATGCTCGCTAAATGTGTCAGATGTACAGTAATATAGATTAAAATAATGTTGGGTAGGCTTAAATAAATGCTAAGTAGAAGGTATTATTTATTTAACTATGTTTTTACATACATAATGTGTTATTTATTTAATATGTGTTTTATAGACAAAAAATGGTTGGAGCTGAATCTTGCTTATTTGTCCTCCGATTTAAATAAATATTACATCAAATGTTATCATCTCAAAAACACTGAAACAAGATCTGAAGGCAAGAAAAACTGAAATGCAATTTTTTCTTGTCGTCAGTTTCTGTCAGATGGCAATAAACTTTCATTTTTCAAATTGCGGTGTAAGGTTTTTTTTGTTGAGTATTTTCTTCTAAATACACAAGCCTGAAGTAAAAAACAAAAAAACATACTTTAATTGGAGAGAAAAAATAAAAATTATCGAAAATCAAGAGATCAAATAAATAATTCAAAATCTAACCTATTAGGTGCTTAAAATTATCAGGACAGGAAATATCACCAAATTATTCACTAGAGGCAACAATGAGCTTTAAATGTCTAATTAGTTTTTGCAATTATCTGGCAAAATTAATGGTTTGAAAAATTATTAAAAAATAGAAAAGTTGTTTGGTTTATTATCGTTAATGATTTTTTGTTTTGCCAACCACCTGGGTTTTTTATAGGGTACACCTAGTATTTTTTGTTATTTCGAAAGAAGCGAATTGTTTTGTAGTTCAATTTTACTATTATAGAAAATTTAAAAAAATAAAGGTGAAAAAATGATTGAATAAGAGGTGTCGATTTATGCACTTTCCACATTTTTTGATCGAAATTTAGTAAATATTTAAAAACCTCTCTGTAATAAATTATTGCATGTTATTTAATATTATACCTAACAAATCCGATTTTTTCCTTGCAAAACACTGTAAATTACATATCAAATAATTACGACCCAATTTTTAATCCTGGGATACAAACTGTGGTCTGAAGAACAATGAAAAAAATACTAGTCTAACTACTAAAATACTAGTCTCTAACTGGCTTGTAATGCATACTTCTCTTCACCCATTAATTAACTGCCAAATTTTTGTTTTTGCAATTTTTTATAAAAACGAATTTGTAAATTGAAACATTAAATATCTATATAATAATACAATAAACATATTGCTGAAATCCCGATTAGGAATCATGATAGATGCAATGAAAAAAAAATCTATCACAAATTAGTACACACAAAAATTTCCAATCCAGGGCAGGGAATAAGTTCAACAAAAATTTAAAGCATCTAAATCAAAACTGAATGCTTTAATATAAAATATACTACTAAACCAAGTGTTTATTACTACGGCAAAACAACTTCATTAAAGATAACTCTTTTTTAAAAATAAGCGAATTAGTATGTACGGACAACAGTATACCGAGTGATCTTTAATGTGCTGATTTTTAAAGAAAAGGACAAAAAGATTATGTTTAAAAGTGCGAGTGCGAATGAGAAAAAATGTAGGAATGATGTTGACAACCAAAATAACAATTATAGGATTTGCATTACGTATGTGAATGACTTTTTCTCCATCTTTGTCTGTTACATATTTTCTATTCTTTTCTCGATTCTCCAGTCTCCTAGAACTCAGTCTGTTTATTAACTTGAATCCTCATGAAAAGGAGTAATCCGAATTTTTTCTAACCACCTATTCTACCTATTCTCACAGAGTCGAGATGAGAAAGACTAAATTGTCTTAAATCATGAATTGTGAATGAATACACGTACGCTTTGTAACATTGAGAGTGGCATAAATAGAAATACAAAAACAACTACGTCTGCAGGCAATGTTTTGAACCGAAGCATATGCATACGTTTAAAATAGCAAAAAATGCATCCATGCACCATCTCTACAATAACGTCCGCAATATTAGCAAAACCTGTCATCTATGAGATTCAAAAGATAGGAAATTGCGTCAAATAACTCGTCCCTCAAACCTATAAAAGAAGTTTGATATCAGCTTCAGTTAGCTCGAGATGAGAGGCCCTAAAAGGGTCTCGATAATTTGATATACAGTATAAAAAATGCCCGGATGAAACCCATATTTACTTCGCTTTCGTAGCAAATTTATTGATTTCGAAAACGTTTAGTCAAATTTCAGTCCAGCGCTGTTGGGAGCGTGTCAGTGATTGGGTTCAAGTAAAACAAATGATGTGTGCACTGATTGGATAGTTCCTTTTAACTGCTGAAATTCTCGCAATTTGCACGCCGATAGAAATCCACAACTTCCAATCGTCCCTTGCCTGCAAATATTATCTCCACTTCGAACCGTATTGTTACATCACCGGAGGAAAATCCCCGAACGTGGAGATAACTATTCATTTATTTCAATGTACGGACTAATAAAAACTTGAAGAAGCCCCAGATTTCCTTCCACCGTTTACTGCAGCTGTTTTTCACTCGACTTCGCTCTTCCATTATTTATTTAACGATTCCTTTTTATGAAAGGATTCATAAATCAGTAAAAATTGAACTTGTAAAGTAACCGTTTTCATTGCAACTCGTAAATCAAAATTTGTAAACAAAAAACTAAACGCCACGACCACATGATGGAAAAATGGCGGTTATTATCGCATTAACTGAACAGCCCATTGAGAATTAAGGACAGATACATCAGTATTAATGTAAGGCGCGTAGGTTGGACTTAGCAGCGCTCAGGGCCTTTTCACGACATAAGTACTTATGTAGACATATCAAGATCTCTTGTAATGCAACAAAATTACAACAATCATGCCATGACAAGCACTTGTTGCGACATTGCGAAATTGCTGCTGCAACGAAATACCTGTAGACGACAATGATTCGCTTCAAAACTACAAGAAAATTCATGGGATTACTTTGAAGAGGCTCGTCCTCTTGCGCATCAAAGAACTGAATCAATCAGACGTTTCTAGCGAATTCCCGGGAGAACAGACGCTGATGATACACAGACTCACCGGCTCAAAGATTGACCGTCGAAGATCGTGTGTCGAAGTTGGTGGGAAGCTTTCAGAACGACCGCACGGCTTTACTTAGTTAATTATAATAATAAAGGTTAGAAAGCGTTTCGGGCCCCGACTCCATTAAGTCCGAAATGATAAATCGCCACGTCTGAGCGGCTAGTTACCAAGTTGGTTTGTTGTCGGCCAAACTGGGACTAATTAATTACAATATGCGTCTGAGATATTCAGTAAACTGATGAAAAATCTCAAAACGAACGATTGCGTCCCAATCTATTCCTGGCCTCATTTGTAGTCGTTATAATGTTTTGTGAAATTAAGTGCAAAACTGGCAGGAATACAAAGCTCGAGCGCCATGAAAACTTAAGTACAAACAGAGAGGAAAGAAAGCGGGGCACGGAAGACGTACGAGGGTTCACTTTTCAGCTCCTGAATAATGAAATTCGGGACAAGTGCTTCGTGGCGACCTGCAAGCGCAAAAAATGCCGGCCTCAATTTGAGTTAAACGCATTAAAAATGTTACACTTAGTTTTATTATGCGTGCGGTTACATGTTCACGCCGATAAGCGGTCTAACAATAAACAATCGCGCCGATTGCAGTAAATCGAATTTATCGGCCTGAAAACATCCTGCGGTAGGATACCGTAAATTTCCCACAAGAATTAGTCCCAGTTTTACCGTTCCGATTCGAATAGAGAACCTTTCTTCGCGGATTATCGTTTATTTACTACAACCCGGTTCAAGTCCTGTAAGGGTCAATATTTACACAGCTAATTGTTTTGCAAATGCTCGAGGTTGTCCTCCTTACGCGTTAATTAATACTGACAAGATTCGATAACTTCTCTCAAGGTTCGCTGCTTGTTTATTCATATACATATCTCTACATCTGGATTTCTTGTAACCAACTTTTCCAATTTGGGAAGTTCCCATGAAAAGTTTAATTCATTTATTCCTCCACGCTTTCTTAACCTCACTTCGGCTCCCTCTAATGAAACTCCTCCGATTCTTATTCATTCCACTCTCGTCCCGAATATTCCATACGAAAACGCATCCAAATATCTGCTCTGTCTAGCGCGAAGTCTCCCTATTTCTAGCCAGTCAGTGATTTACGACGAATCATCCTTTTTCCACAAAGCCAAGAAATGTCTGCCACCAAATTTCAGTGCACAAAGCGGGACTAGTTTGCCCTTTCTACCCAAGTGCCAAATCTAAAGCGTCCTAATTAATTCATTCGCCTCTTGCCTTTTGAAGATTTTCTAAATGTTATCAAAATAAATATGTTAGTCTCATTCGTTTTCGGCCACTATTCGACCACTAGGAGAATATTTTCTTACAGAAACGTAACGATAATGATTTAGTTGCGTTCTTTTCAAATATGCAAAGTCCAAAATAGATTTGTAACCGTCGGCAAAAATTGGGTTTCTATAATTCTCTGTTCACACTTTAGTTACACAACAGATCCTATTTCCTAATGGAATAGTGTGTATATTGATTATTCTACTTTGTTGTAAACACATCAGTAAAGATTTTTTTGTCAGATGAAATGATAAAAGCCTTTTACCGAAATTTAATTTGTATTGTCAATTAGGATGAATATTTCATTATACAGGCTAGAACAAAAGTATCAAATAATAGCTGAAACTTTTTGATTTGAAAAGTTATGAAAAAGTGTTTAAGACAAAACTTGCTTGTGTATTCGAACACCTGCAAAATTTCCGTAATTTCCATGGCATTCTTTACCAAAAATTATGATTGGGTTCTCTTACTAAATAATTTTTTTGTTGAAATTTTTTTTATGGTAATTCTACATTACCAACTAGAGAAAAACGGTGGGTGCTGTATCTTATTTATTTGTCCCCCAATTTAAATAAATATGACATCAAATGAAATTGTTTCAAAAACACTGATACAGGAGCTGTATATTTTATTTTCTCCATTTTAAAGAGTATTTTTTTCTGAATACGCAAGCATGAAGTAGAAAAAACAACAAAAAACGCACTTTATTTTGAGAGAAAAAATAAAAATATTCGAAACTTTTTTCTCGTTTATTTATTTATTTTAGTTTCTACAATGGTATGTATGTATTTACATACAATTGCACTACAAAATAGAGAGAAATGCGCTTGTTTCAGGATATCAAAAAAATATATTAGGTGTACAATTAAAAAAACAAAGTTGGTTATTAACCCATTGACTACCAAATTTTTATTTTTGAAATTTTGTACAAAAACAAATTTATTTAAATTTAAAACATTGAACATCGTTATAATAATACAATAAATACTTATAAGCTGGATTCAAAATATTTTACATTTTCTAACGAGCCCCAAATGGGAATTGTGGCAGATGCAATTGGTGTATTCGAACATGCAAAATTTTCATAATTTCCGTGCCATTCTTTACCAAAAATTATGATTTGGTTTTCTTACTAAATCATTTTTTTCTCCTTTATTTTTGATGATTGCATGATCCAATAGAAAAAAATACGCTTGTTTCATAATCAGAAAAAAATATTAGGTATGATTAAAAAAAAATAAAGTTGGTTGTCATAGCAGCAAAACAAAAGAAGATAACACCAAACTACCTTCTATCTTAAAACAAACAACTTTTGTAATAACCGCCAAATTCTTATTTTTGAAATTTTTTACAAAAACAGATTTATGCCGTTTTAACAATACGATGAACATAATATTTTACATTTTCTAACAAGTCTCAAAGGGGAATTGTGGCAAATGCAATAAAAAAAAATCAGGAAACACAAATTAGCACACAAAAATTTAAATTCCCCAAATGGGGATTGGTTAAGCATTTTTTCATAACTCAACAAATTAAGAATTTAGTTATTATTTGATAGTTTTGTTCCAGCCAGTATTATCGAATAGAAGTAATTCATTTTGGAATCAATTTGTTCTGATATTTTTTTATATTTACAGTAATCTAAGAATCCAATCTAAATATCTCGCGCTTTTGGTCAAAATTTAGCATTACAAATTAGATAATCCATTTTCACGATTATTACTTGTTCGTTCATTATGTTTAAGTTTTCTTCTGTTTAGATTTCAACACATCAATGAAGATGTCTTCGTAATGTAACATTGGCGATTTTCCTACATCACCACCTGTAAATAAATTATATAAATTTTGGGCAGAATTACGAAACAGATTCGGATGTTTTTTGAAAGCGGACATTTTGGGATGTTTTAAATTTTTGCAACTGTTTTCGTTCTCATTCGTTTTTAGTCAGCATCAAGTAGTAGCAACAAAATATAATTTTTTTTGATGATTGTCACTTACTGAGTTTATATTTCAGTTGTGCCTTTTTAGATATTCAAGTACAAAATTCTTTTCAGCATCCCCCCATTGTTTGTTGACACAATTAGCTTACACAACTTCTTAGTATAATCCAGAAAAATATATGTTGAAATTCTATTGTTGTCACACATCGTCAGATAACATTTTCAATAGCAGCGCATTACTGCGTCGATATTATCAAAATCATAATATGTGTTAGTTTTCGCTTATTAGAAAGGATAACTCCATTAAAATTGAGACCACTACCAATAGAAGCACTAATTCGTTTTGGGAACAACTACAAAACTGTTTCGAGTGTTTCGAATACTCATTGTCTTCGGATTGTGAGAGACACCGAAACGGATATTCATCATGAAGACTGAACAACTACAGAAATTACCTTCCATTAAGCTACTTCCTCTCCGCTTTTCACTGTCAATTGCTACCCTCTTCATAACAGCTCCCAGTCGAGAGCTTGTTTTCCCTAATATCTACAAGAAAATTAGCGCGGACCTAACAAGCAGAAACGTGAAAATTCCCTAAATGTCCCGCCGAACATTAATTAAAATGAAAAAAGGGGCGAGAAACGCAAGACGATAATGACATATCCCCGGGCCCAATTATGTCATTATTTCTTGTCAGTCGGTTGCACCGCCCTTAAATAGGTGTACAATTAATAACGCCCATCCATCAAGACGAATTTAATTTAGGCGAAGACAACTAGCAACTTAAATATTACTGTATATCCGAACCCACGCGTTCTCCACATTCCTGGGCGTCCAATAAAAAGCGCTTCTTGAGTTCTCGCAGTCCATCTGACGTTTGCAGCCTAGACAATGAAGTTCGTCGCTGTTAGCTTTTAATTAATTCAGCTCGTGCTAAACTTGCACACGTACGAGTATGGATCCGTTTGCTATTACCTGGCGCCATTAACGAATTAGTGAACTTGCTTATCGGGCAACTTTTGACAAAGTATGCTGAGATGGTTCATTGTGCAACACTAACTCGCGTTAGTGTTCTGGGAACGGTGGCAGATTCCCTATTATTGACGCTGCAGGTTGACGGCGATAGTGTTGAACCTCTCACCAAACAATTAAATCTTAATTGCAATCACAATAAACAATCCAACAACAACTCGACAACGGTTGAAGAACGTGATTAATTATTGGTTTTCGCGGGAGGAGTGCGAACGGTCTGTTTCCAAGGTTTTGAAGAGGATTTTATGGCGAATTCTTGCGTACAAAGTCGGGAGCTCGCATGGCTCCAAATGACCTGTGCATATTTCATTATTCCGTCATGAGGGGTGTCTGTTCATTACACATTACACCACCAGATTTGTGCTAATATGCACATTATTTCGGAAACATGCAAACGATTGCACAAAATGCTATAAAATAATTTTTAAATCACAAAGTGTTTAACCTTTCCGGTTCATCGGCGATCATCCGAAAACTTAAATAATTAAAATACGTTGGGAGTTAAGCGCCCAGATAAAATCGGCAACTTTAGCTTCCGTAATTATCCCCGCGTCCGATTCAGCTCCGGATTTTTGGAAAGTTTAAATTGCGTTTTAAAGAGACCTTAATGAGGTTCGTTTTTAGGAAAAGAAAGCGCAGGCAAGTGAAAAACTATTAAAGAATCAACAACGGCTCAACAAACATAAAGTCGCATTAGCATGGTAACCGACGTAAGACTTCCCAAATATGGAGGAGTTCTAAATAGAAAGGTACATATAAATTTGCCTTTACGAGCGATGCATTTTTCAGGTTTTCATCATACGAGACGGTTTAACGAGGCTGTGCCTTGTAATGTAGTCTAATTTAATAAGGGCCATTTCCATAAATTTGCCGCAACCATGGACGTTTGCACCAAACGCATTTTATTAACTTTTTGTAATTTTTCGAGCACAGATTGCACACAAGTACCCAAAACTGGGATGTGTTATTTCAGGTGAGCCCCACCGTTACGTTAAGATCACTAATCGATATCTATAAATATATCAGGGTTAGTTGCTATGGTGAAAGTTCTCTTGACACTTCGAATCGATTCAAAAATATTAATATTTATGAAACACGATTCGTCGCTGATAAGAAGACACAAACGAAAACGGAACCTGAATTTCCCATATACGCGCCCGTTCATCCGAGAAAATTCCTCGTGTTTCTTTATCGGAGCTGTTTACACCATATTTCTCAATGCAGATTATAAATAGCTTTTATCTCTTCGGCGCTCCTAATAATAACAATAAAACGTTTCGGTAACGAGTCGAAAATTTCGTGCGCTATTGACGTTCGGCTCCTTGAACAACAGACCGGAGATAACCTGCAGACTCCCAAATATTTACTCAAAAGGTAAGCTGCGTGTGGTCCCGGCCGAGGAATAAATTAGCATTCTGCAGTCGGCTGTAAAACAATCACTCCGGCACAATTTGTGCAATTGCATTTATGACTTTACTGCTGAAGTGTATTGTTTCGAACAACATCGTTAGATCTAATTCCGCCTTTTCGCAACGAAATCGATTCAGTTGCGACCGTCTTATCGCCGAGGAAACCGTTTTAGGGATGACTAGACGATGTAGGTGTTAAACTTCCTCTCTTTTTGCCTCAATTTACTATTCGGCTGCAGTAGTTTTATATTTTCCCGAGCGTCGAGCAGCGTTTGGCAACAAATTTATGAAACGCTTTAGATTGCTATCCGAAATGAAAGGTCACTCGTAGTTTATTACTCTATTAGTAAATACAAAGATTAGGCGGATTGTGCCGCGTGGTTTCCGAAAAACTGAAATGCACTGGTATTTCCCAGTTTCAGATGAAGTGCAAAATTGAAACGCTTTTATTTTCATTTCGGTTAAATGCTTTAGCGAACGCAAACATCCAAACAACCGTGCACAACTGGCTTCATAGCAGTCCAACTCCTGAAATGTTTTAAATTGAATGTGCCATACAGGAACTGCATGGAATCCGGGACGCAAGCGATATTCCAACTGCAAACCGGAACCGCTTCGTATGCACCTAGTTGTCTTTGCCATAATGCAGCAAAATCACAAAGCATGAAATATCACATCCAGAATAAGTGATCACACGTTCTCCTACAATCACCTCATAAAAATCACGAAGTACGTTTCATTATGTGGGCTCTGATAAGGCTGAGTATAACGAACCACTCGTATCGCGGTTTTAACACAAAAAGAAAATCTATTTTTGGACTCGAGAAATAACCCAGACCTATTACACAAATTTTGCTCATCTACAACGATTTCAACGAACGCACAAAACACAAAGCACGATGCAAATTAACGAACATCTTTATGTCAATTTATTACAAAATTCAGTAGCGGCTCCTGATCATTGTGTTATGGGAGGCAGGCGGTTATTTTAATAGGTTATTAGGCTTTAAATTTGTATTTTGATTTAATTTTCTGGCAAGCTTCTTCTCAACTGAAATTTCTGCCATGTACAGACATTATTCTTGTGGTGTTCCTTCCAATTATTTTTTTTATAAAAATATTCATCTTGACTTCGAAAATGTTGTACGATACGATACAATAAATCTCTCTTCTTCGACTGTATTCATGCATTGTTTAAAGTTTAACGAGCATAACAATCAATAAATAGAGTTTGAGCGAATATTTTAATTTTAAGTTGCCACCCAAACACCTAAATGTCTAACCCTAATTGCAGTAATAAGTTCGCGCATTTCTTTAATTTTAAATTCGAATCAAACATTCAGTTTGCCATAGTAATTAGAATAATTCCTCCAATCATTTATATGTCTTAAAAATACAGAAGGTGGGTAGTGACTGTTTATATGTATTGTCTCATAAATTTTAGGTTTATGTAAAAAATTTGAACTATTAGGTACTTTACAAATTTATGTTTTTAGTTACAACGCAGACGACCTAAAGTTGCGTAAAAAGGAGCACATATTACCATTATATCAAATCGGATTGGGAACGGTCCAAACTTTAACAATTTTCCAACACGTTCACTCTGTATATACTGTACTGACTACATGACGATAATAAGTTTTACATCAGTTTTACACATAATAAGTTGTACATTTACATTAGATATAAAATGGGGTTCACCTAAAGAAAAGAGTTTTAAAATCGGATGACTACAAAGAAAGTTACACCTGTTTTAAAAACACCCAAAATTACGAGTGAATCGGTTCAATTGGTGGATTGGTTACATCAGTGTATTCTGTTTGTTTAAACAAGCGATTTAAATTTTTTAAAAGCAAAATTTCGTCTTTGAATAAATATTTTCAGCAGTATTCATAAATAAAACACATGGCCAACAAATCAGTTTTTTAAAATGAAACTATCCGTTAACCATTTACATTTCCTGCAACAAAAATTAAAAAATTCTCGAGTGGTTTGTCCAAATTAATCAAAAAACTGCTCAAGTCTGTACGAAAGGATTTGTGACGAACAATTTATCCATCGCAAAAAAGCCGAGTAAAATTGAATTTAATAAAAAATACGATAATGTATTTCATTAAACTTATATCCTTACTTAACACAAACACCGGTTGCTTATTTTTCCATCTTAAAATTGTAAAATTTTAATTTCAATGACCACAAACCAAAATGGAGCTAATAAACAAAGATAATGTGCGTAAATTCAAAATTCGACTCCCGATAGGCGTGTTTGTGTTTTTAAGGCACCGAAGAATGTAGCCAATCACGTTCTAACAGTCCTAAAAAAATTATAACCTGGAGCCATGCTTTAGCTGTGATTAGCCCGTGCGGTGCATTTTTTCTTGCAAAAAATTTGTAAAATGCACCGGTCGGGCGTTTCCATTCAAATTCGGTTGAAATAATTATTGTCAAGATGTGAAGCTGAAATCAATTTTTTAATTTTACTTTATTAACTTGAAAGGTGCAAAATTCATAAATTTACAAAAGAAATAATTGATTCGACACTTGATGCAGGGGAAGGACTATCACCCCTGACAAATTGATAAGGCAATTTTTGCTTTTGAAAATAAGCCAATAAAAAAAACCTGGGCCGACTTTATTACAATTCTGCTAACTAGCGTACCTACAAAAATAAAATGAGACAGTGTAAGCCACGGAATAACTTTGACTTTAGATAGAGTGTAGCAAAATTTCAGCCTTGAGTCTGTAATATTTGAAATTAAGTGCTTATTGGACACAATAGACAAAATACATTTAAGGAATTTTTCAACAAATTCCATCTCCATTTAGACGTCGTTTGCGCAAATTTTTGAATGAATGACTTTGAATGGTGAATGAATCGTTTGTATTTGTACGTTGCATGTTATAAAAAACAAAAATTGTATGTGCACTCACTAAGCCATCGAAACAAAAACTTCTTGAAAGTTCTTACTTTCTTACGGCTTGGAGTTGGCAGCGTCTTTAATTTAACAATAAAATTTAGTTATATAAAGGCACGGCCAAAATTTCACAACTATGAGCTTGGGGATTGTAGGGTATTAGCCCGAACCTCAGCTAATAAAACAAAGGGTTGCCATTAAAGGTTGTCGCATATTTGAGGTAGTAGTGCGTGACGTCACCAGGAAGCCGTACAAAGGTTTCTAATCATTGCCCAGGAATGTGTTCTTAATCGATGAGTACAAAGTGTGATGAAAGCAAGCCGTCACGCTGGCTAGTTCCAGCTCCATCCTGATAAGAAGCATAATTAACGGGGGCAGATATCGGTTTAATGTCCCTAATTAGCGCTTATTTTTCGTCAAATCGATAAACAAGACATTAATTACGCCTTTAAAAACGCATCGCGCCCCTTTATTCCGTGCCCAGTGGGGTGTGGGTTTAAATCTCGCTTTCCATTCAATTTGAAATGAAAAGAGGTCTACGAAACGTACTGAACGAGTAGAAATAACCTTGGCGCTCCTATATCCAGTTTGAATTATTTAAATTCGGACGAACATGATCTATGACAGGTGATGACGCTCATCTCGGGAGATGTTTCTATAAATTAAGTCGCTTTGATCTGCGCGATGTTTGTACAAGAGTTAAAGCGTGTCACCTTCAAACGTCGATCTTGACGAATATTTCAGAGTCGCGGGATGGAACCCACTGGGATGTGTAACCCCAGCGGAACGCCGTTCGAAGCCACTTTTGACATTTATTTTCTGTAGTTAAACAAGTTGGGAAAAAATGGTGCAAGTAAAACAAATTACAAGCAAAAATAAATGGGACGATGCAGCTCTCGCTGTTCGCACCATTGCACTAAGAAGATCTCGTTATCTGTAAAGAATGCATTTTTTCGGTCTGCTTTGTACATTATTCTTTATAATCAGCCGCTCCGCTTACACAAGATAACAAACTCCTTCTTTCAAAACAAAACAAACTTAACGAATCTGGTTCCTTACATTTATTCGGCCTACAAATTTGGCAATAAGTAAACGCGAGTTGATTTAAGCAAATACCGGTAGACTTTGCACTAATTAACCAATTTGCAGTGAGAATAAAACGAATTAATTTTTCCCTTAACGAGCTTTAAGCTGCGATTCCGCAAAGACAAACAAAGTTTCGTTCAAAGCTCAACCGATAAAAGATGAACAAATGGATCAATAGAGAAACAAAAAGCCACAACAGTTCCTGATTAAAGGCTAATTGTTAATTAAGCTCGGAAAAGCTCCCAATATCAGAACGGTGCGCGCGTTACTTTACAATTACACGAATTGTGGCTTCGGCAGCATCCGAAGTCGAGCTTTTAAATTAGAAAAAATCATTCAGCTTTTGTACACATGACTTGGTCCGAAGCTTTCGGTGCACGCTCCAGTGGCCCTCAAGACGGAAATTGTTAATTACTTTTCGGTATTCCCCACTTTTTACGTTTACGATTCAGTGGTAAATAAAAAGTTATAGGTTTGCGATACGAATTGATCGGGAGGAATTGATCGCAGAATCGAGTCGAAGTGAGTTTTTGGTGTTGACGCTGGGTCAGGTAGGAGTGTAGGCGCGCGTCCTCGATGGTTATGCGGGCAACGAAAGTGCAATCGTGGAATGATCATCACACGCGTTTAGTTTGGGCAATAATGGAATAATGGGTCTCCCAGACGGGCGAAGAACCTGCTTGACAGGTAAAGAATCGAGCGGAACGCGGGCCTGGGGCACCTGTTCTAACCTGGAGAGGTTCCATTGTACTCGCAAGCTTACCTCCTCGGCGAACTCGAAGTCGCCGTCGAACTTCCTCTTCCTCTTGGCGTCGGCCATGCAGACGACGGCCGCCGCGACGACCAAAACCAGGACCACTCGCATTGGGGCGCGTCTCCCGCCAAAACCGATCAAATGAAAAAATGAATTTTTTGTCCTTGTTTCAGTTCTGGGATGGATGGCTCACTTTCTCTGCACTGGGCGAGTGACCGCTTAAACGTACTCTAGCTCACTGACTATGGACGACCAACCGCGACAAACCACGACCACTTTTTGATTATATTCGATTTCAGTGGCCGTCTCTTTTCCATCGGAGATTGCGCGGCGCCACACAAGAAAAGCTTTCTTGTGCAGGATGGCGTGGTGGGGAAACTCCGAATACCGAATCGATGCCCAATGCAGTGAATGTAGTCGCGGAATGGGACCGATTTTACGCCCATTTCTGACTGCCTACAAGAAAAATCACCAAGATGGGCTTTTCGGGAACCGCCTACCGCGTCCCACACGCTTCTTCTTCCTTCCTCCAAAATCGCGTCGAAAATTCAAATTTCGCCACCCACATAAATTTCTAACCAATTATTTTATTTATGCCGTAAATTGGGAACAACCTAATAATGAGGGATCAAT
The DNA here is from genome assembly GCA_964023215.1 of Eledona agricola. NCBI lineage: Eukaryota > Metazoa > Arthropoda > Insecta > Coleoptera > Tenebrionidae > Eledona > Eledona agricola. The sequence continues at coordinate 17,808,339 of OZ026858.1, forward strand.
AGAGGGACAAATTCCGGTGCAAAGCTTTGTTTGTTGGGGCGTAAATTGTACACAACCTGCAATTCTAATGGACCTTGAAGACATAATGAGACGCCAAATATGCCCCGAAGTAAACGGTATAAAAAGAACGACACAAATGTGTAAGATGCATGATTCACTACAATTTTACAAAAAACTATTCTTCATTCAAATCAAAACTCAAACAATACCACGTAATAAATTACATTGACTTTAAATGGATATTAACAACTGTTATCTATTTGTTGTTTCCAGGAATGTTATTTATCTTATTTGTTTCTGCTGAACGCCTACACACAATTCCAGGAAATTATTGACAGAAACTAAACGCTGCAAAAAATGCTAAATGTCATGAACTAAGTAGATAGAGGTGTAATAGCGAATGGGTGGGTGCTTGTAAACAACACTTTTCCTAAATAAGTTACGGTTTATTAATCACTAACCATAATTAAATGACATTGTTGAAATTCGATAAAAAATAAATGCTGGTTGAAGTTCACGACTTCACAGGTGGTCTATTTTAAATGAACGTAATGCCATTTATCCACTGAAAAAAAAACAGCGAAATCAGTAACCCACAATTATCATAGAAAGTGTTAGTAACAATTCGTTAAAGTCTACATTTGCATGCTTCTCTCAAAAAATATACTTTATCAACTGAAACGAAAGTGTCATTTTTGAAAGCAATAACGAAAACTCACCAATTGGATCGATTTTTTGAGCGGGTGCGTACACCGGAGTTTTATTTATTACTTCCGTTGCTTCTGCAACGGATACCTTGAATGCGTTTCCTTCAATCGTCGTGTTGACGCTATGAAAAAATGATTTGATCAATAATTAACGGAATTGAGATGAATAAACTAAAATATTTACTTTTTATACATTAATAATGATGTGAGATAATTATTGAATATTGAATAAAATGTCATTAATCAATTAGAACCAGTAATCGACGAATATAAATAAATCTCACTGAAACTATATAGATGTTTAGAAGAAGAAACTCAACGAAAAAATATTTGACGCACAAATGGATCTAATAAATAAATATTAAAAAAATAAAATGTATCATATCTTCGGCGAAATGGCAACCACGTAACTGATGAAAGATTGAAATTGGAGATTTTCATTCCAGGAGTCTAATTGATGTATTTATTGTACACACTAAACAATTAGTAATCAACATAAAGCCCAGTTGTATAAATTACTTGTTTTTTAATTTATAAAACAAATTCACACAAAAAGTCTAAATAAGACTTTTGAATTTTACTTTTCGCAGATACGTGTTTTGCCATTTCACCGACAATATAAGACAAATTGTATAACATAACATCATAGAAAGATACCTAACATTTGCAAAAAACGATCTAAATTGGAAAAAAAGCCAAGATTATACTGAAAGAGCAACTGGCAACAAAAATTTTCTTTATCACTACTAATAAAGAGAAAATGTAATCCATTTAAAGAGAATAATAATTGATTTTGTGAGCGAACTTCAAACAGAAAATGCAATATACAAAGAAATTTGCTTTACACAAAAACGAATTATTATTTTTTAAATTTAGAAACTATTAATAAACATATTATAAATCACAGATTTTGCCTATTTACTGGAATATTGGAAAAGCTGAAGCCAGAAACAAATAAATAGATAATGTATATAAAATATGAGTAGTATAATGTTAAAACGAACATATATCAGAAAGACGAGAATAATTGAAATAAAATCTGCAAACATGAGAGAAAAGAAACCCAAAGAAACATGTATTACACAAGAACGAAAGAACTGTAAGACTAATTATTAAACTAATTGCGTATACCGAAATATGTCACAATTTCTTTTCAAAAACAGTGTTATCAGTTGTTTATCACATGCAAATTTTAGCACTTAGGATAATTAACTTGAGATACAACTAACGAAAATATTATGATAACTTGCTCGCATTCATGTCAGGTATGATGCTTTTTTTCCAGTGAATTCTTGGAGCAACCTTGCACATTATCAAAAACCGCAAATTAAAAAAGTTAAAGAAACTCAATGTTGACTTCTTTACAACACATTAGTGTCACCTACCAGGAAATACCCTTGGCGTCCACTTCTTTATTGACCAGAGCTTTCCAAAACCGGTGCACCTAATAAAAAATTTACAGAATCACTCAAGGCCTTTGATAATCAATACCTCATCCACAATCTTCAGCGCGAAACTTGCAGGCTTAGCCTCGCCATTGAACGCGAACTGATTTTCGGGTTTTCCATCAGGGATCTTGTAAATCTTGAACCACTCTACTGAGGCCTTGAGGAGGCCAGGGTAATGCTTTTCAATGTCAGGAACGTCGTTGATTTGATCCGCTAGTGGATCCTTAACGTCGATAGCGATAAGTTTCCAATCAGTCTCGCCTAAACATTGCAAAATTAACAAAAAACTTCTAAAACAGGTTGGAGGCACCTTCATCAATCAAAGCTATAGTGCCCAGGATTTTGACCTGCAAAATTTCGCCTCGCTTCGCAACCCTGTATCCGATTTCAATGACGTCGATAGGATCGTTGTCACCTTTACACCCAGTCCCGTCATCTAAATGTTCGGGATTTTCCCATGTTTGAGGCAAAGCGCCATAGTTCCAAATATACCCATGATGGGGAAAACAGTTGGCTACAAACCTAGGTTTGCCCTTCTTAATGTCTTGTTTAATGGGATTTAAAATCTCCTTCATGGTGATCTACAGAATCATACACACAGTTCTACCAACTCCTTACAGTGGTGCCAACTCTTAATACCTCCATTTTTGCGTTGGACCACCTGGGCACCTCAACCACCATATTGAAAATTTTCTTGGCGCTGTCGGCCGTGAGAGGGATGTCGTGAAGGGGCGAAATGGGGCCATTCTTGTTGTCTACAATGCAGGGTCAAGGCAAAGATCAAGGGTGATGAAAGGTTAGATTACAGAATTGGTAACTTACGAATATAAACGCGATAATCAGCAGTGTAGGGCGACCCTCTTTCGACAATAGAGTATGCCATTTTGGAACAAAATCGAATCGAAATACACCGCACCCTCTCACTTTGCCCAACAGAGCGCAATTTGTCCAAGCCGCCTGTCACCACGTGTTTTATTTTGTTGGCGAACATCGCGCCCTCTACCAGCGGCGCTAAAAAAATCATTTATCATTTTGCTGATAAAAAATTATTGTTCATGTACTTACTTTAATGTTGTTGGACGGACAAGGACATACAAAAATAGTGTAGTAACCTCGACTACTGAACCCAGGCACTTTTATTTGATTATTTGCCTTATTTGTACTTTCCAATGATTTATTCATTTTATCATTTGATGATAAGCTTATAGATGTCCCTGACCTTAACTATACACCATCTGCATTATAGGTATTTGTAGTAATTAATTTTAATCACGCAATAGAATTCTTCACTTTTCCACAAGTTGGGCTCTTGCAAACTAGATGGCAGCACACACTTACTCTGTAATTAGAATCCGCGGATAATTGTTTTGAATTATTTAATCTATATCGATTGCAGGGATGACATTGATTTATTTATAAAACTTTCCAATCTTGATAGACAGCTACTCGATTAAAATTGGCTTGTTCTATTTCGTTCGTTAGTTACGAAGTTTGTGTAATATAATTGAGTTTTGTTTTGTTCTACAATCGATTATTGTGCTTTGTTCCAGAAATTTGACGTTTTCAGTTAATTAAAGGGAACCGAGAGAAAATGATTTCATAACACTAATAGCATTTCTTCGTTACTTTGTATTAAAATTCTTTAAAACGACTAAACTTGTTAAGACCAGATCGTTCTACGTTTAATGAAAAATAGTTATAAATTAAACGCGTTACAAATATGCATACTAACTTCTATAAGTGGCTCGCTACTTTGTTAATTTAATGCACTGCAATTACTTGGAAGGTCAAGAGAGGAATTGTTGACAAACTACTGAAATTAAACAACAGTTTCATTAAATCTTGACTAGGAAGCTTGAACAGTGAAAGAGAACAATTTGTGCTAAAAGTGTGTAGGCTTTCACGGTCGGTGTTGTCAACAACGGTGGTATTAATCGGGTTTGTTGACCGTGTTCCATGCGAAGTTCCATGAGGGGGGGTGTAGTGAGCGCCCCGAGAGGCTAACTCAGCAAGTGATCCCCATGAATCTCTGCCAAACGTTTCGTCCACAGCTGCGGTGGACATCTTCAGTGGCGGTGTGGTCGTGGTCGAAGTACTCTCCCAGCTGTCACAGTCGCGACTGGCAGTCGCGACTGTGACAGCTGGGAGAGTACTTCGACCACGACCACACCGCCACTGAAGATGTCCACCGCAGCTGTGGACGAAACGTTTGGCAGAGATTCATGGGGATCACTTGCTGAGTTAGCCTCTCGGGGCGCTCACTACACCCCCCCTCATGGAACTTCGCATGGAACACGGTCAACAAACCCGATTAATACCACCGTTGTTGAATTTGTGCTAATTTCGTGATTTGTAGATAATAATTTCGTCGAATGTATATTTTTGCTGCCTACTCATGACGCTCGTTAATATAATTAATTTTTACGTAGTCTAATTTGATGAAAAATATGGAAAAGGCTAATTTATTAAACATAAGCATCCAAGAAAACACTGGATTTCCCGCAGAAACATCTTTGAATACTGTATTAAAAATTGCCCAATTAATTATTAAATTGGTACATAAATATTCATGTCGGTTTTATTTAATACGGTTTTTAAAATTTTTGTAATAAAAATAAAAATTGTTTGTATACTGTCAGATATTTCAATAATTTAAATTTATTCAGTCGGACAATATTACAAATTGCTTATATTTCTCACAGCATTAGTTCTTAAAATATTAATATACATTTTTCCTTTTTTAATAAGCCATAAAGATCCAATAAAAACCCTGAAATGAGGGGAAGAGGTAAGAATTAAACAAATCCAATATAAATTTTTATTGTTATAATATACAGGGTGACTGGCTACTCTTATTACAAACTTTGCCAGCTACAACAAGTCTGAGGGTACCGTTTTATTCTACGTTATTTTTTCTACTAAACGCAGCTAGAGCCATAGAACTGGTTATTAAAGTGTAAATTTGTCTAAAATGTACGCAATTGTAAGCATTTTTACTCCCAAGTTCCAAAAAAGCAGCAAATATCACAAAAATTGCTCGGAAAAAAGTAACAACAAAAATTATTATGTCTTTAGAAGGCTTAGTTAAAGGAGTAGTTTTTGTAATACTGACTATAAATGTCATAATTTTACACTTTAAAAAGTCTACACTGTAAAAAATAAAACAAAAGCTACGAGTACATTCTATGGCTTCCTGAGCCTCCGTTTTTATTTATATATCACCAACGTTTCAACTCACTCTACAATAGAACATTTATTTAGTCGTGTGTATTTTTTTCATCCATCGCAGTCAAATCTACAGTCTTCATAATTTTTCTTTCCGCTTTTAACAGAGACGGGACAGTATAAAATATAGATTTGGTTTCGCTGCGTTTTATATTCACATTTTTGTATAATGACTTGTGCATGTAGGACGTAGATCGTCTTGCACAAAATCACTTCAAATTTTATTTTATTTATTATAATATGCTCTTTCAAAAATAAACCAATTCAAATGTCAGATCTCGAATTATCGAATTCTAAACTGTAACGCTAACCAGTTAAAGCTATCTTGAAAATGTATTCCCGTCATAACATTGTATTACTTTCATATTACATTCCACTAATGTGAAAGATGCCTTTTTATTAATTTTATTGAAACACATTAGAGTGTACATTACATGGCTTTCTGAGCCTCCGTTTTTATTTATATATCACCAACATTTCAACTAACTCTACAATAGAACTCTTATTGAGTCGTTTATATTTTTTTCATCCATCACAGTCAAATCCACAGTCTTCATACTTTTTTTTCCGCTTTTAACAGAAACGGGACAGTATAAAATTTAGATTTGGTTTCGCTGCGTTTTATATTCCCATTTTTGTGTAATGACTATGCAGGACTAAGATCGTCTTGCCAAAATCATTTCTAATTTTATTTTATTTATTATAATATGCTCTTTCAAAAATAAACCAATTCAAAAGTCAGATCTTGAAAATGTATTCCCGCCATAACATAATTGTATTAGTTTCATATTGCATTGCGCTAATTTGAGAGATGCGTTTTTATTAATTTTATTGAAACACATTAGCGTATTGGTTCGTTATCTAAAATGATCGTATACCAGGCATAAATTTGTTAAAATGTTTATATTATCTGTGAAACGTAGGTAAAATATATTTGCGTTGTTGGTTTTGGATTCATTTTAGGAATTTGAAGGCCAAACACAATGTCATGCAAAAAGTAGTAGTTGTTTCAGAACACACGAACCTGCGAATTTTAAACAATTCTTTACTGATGACAAGTTTAGTGTCCAGAGTCCAGATACTTGTAGTTGATGATGATTTATAGTTCCAACCAGACATAATTATAAAGATAACATGTGTGAGTCAGGACAAATTGCAACAATCGAGGTGAATCGTCATTAAACTTGTCATGCAACAATTTAAGTGAAGGTCTTTTCTCAACACTCTATAGTTATTCTCTACGTGATCACGATACGTATTGTAAACAATAAACACACCGGTTTTATAGTAAAAAAAGTTCTTGAGTCAAATATTAAATAATCCAAGTTTTAGAATTTTTACAACGATGTTCTCGGTGTTGGCAAGTTGGTGCATGGATCTTTTTATTTGTGCCTTGACAATCATTGCTTTTTTTCCATCTTGACAGCAATGACTCATGCTATTGGCGCTGCAAAGGTTTGAAGAGTCCTCCAACTGAATTTTTTTCAATTTTCGACAATACTAAAGGATTAGTGACGCAAAAGGAATCGTTCGGAAACTTTACTTTGCAGACGTACAATTATTTCAAAGCCCAAAACGAGAAACATGGCGGCATATATCTTGTGGGCATGGTCAACTACTTCCCTTTAGATCCGGAAATTATCAAACGGATTATGCAAACGGATTTTAATCATTCTGAATCGTGTTTGTAACACAGACTACAAAATTCCTGGCAGTGATGTGGTTCTTGAGAAATGAACTAAAATAAATATCCCAGTGATTGGAATCCATCGTTATCCTGAGTTTTATTCGGATCCGGAAAAGTTTGATCCTGAGCGATTCTCCGAAGAGAATAAGAGAAACAGACATCAGTACTCATTTATACCGTTCGGAGAAGGCCCAAGAATTTGCATAGGTTTGTAACACTTCTGAATCAAAACTAACAACATCTAGTCAATTTACATTTTTGATTTATTAATTTTACGTGTTTTGTAAACTAATTGCTTGACACATCGAGATTGAGCGTTGGAACTGAAACAGGTCATTTAATTCACGTAATTAAACACTGACCAGTTGATTGATCAGATATTCCAATTTCAGATTCAAAATCCTAATTTAATTGCTTCACAAAAATGAATAACGGGCGTGAGTTATACATTTTTTTTAGCTGGTGGTTCCAGATCAAGCGTAATCGAAGTAACGATTTTTTGCAGGTCTCAGATTCGGGATGATACCGACAAAGGTGGGCATCAGCGTACTTTTGAAATACTACAAATTTTCAATGAGCTCCAAAAGAGTGATTCCGTTGGAATTTGGTTGGATTACAACAAAATAAAACCAGGCACAACGTTTATTGCTTACAATGCACAATAGAATACAAATTTTGAAATATTTTCACTGTGCCGAGACATAATAAAATATGTCGTGTCCTTCCTATCCTTTATACGTCCATTTATACCTTATTTTAAACTTGAAGCAAAATGCTGGGACTTTGTACGTACACAATGTAATTTACATAATGCTAACTATAAAAGCAAAAGTTAAAAAACTTCAATTTCTTCGTCACACGATTATTAATTTGAGAATAATACTGGGGAAAATGTTATTTAAAACAATATTTTTGTGGCTTATGAAATCTTTGAATTCCGAATAATTATGTATTGATCACAAGTCAAGTTGTTTTGCCCAAAATTACTTAATTGTTTTCAACTCTAATGATCACTGTTTCTATACATACATGGCCTTGGTTCTACTGACATTTTTATTTATTAGAGACTCAACAATGCCTTGCGTCTTAGTTACAAAATATCAGACAAAGCATGTAAAAGTTACAATTAATCAAACTTTTGTAGGAAATAACAGTACAGTACCTCAGAGTACCATAATAAATTACTCAAAGTTCTGTTTTACGAAATTAGAAATATTTTTGTTGAATATGATTTGTAGAGTTAATAACAAATTTTATTTTAAAAAACATTCTTGCATTATGAGTGTCGGCAGCTCGCTAATTCATGTATAATAGACTTGTTATGTCACAAATTGAGTTGAAGGTCCTATCCTACATCATTGCAGGTTAGTCTGTCACAATTGATAGTAGTGTTATATCATGCTGCTGATTACAAAGATAAGGCCGTCGCGCTTACTTTGAGTCGTGACTGTTAAAATTTGTACACAAAATAATTTTCAGTGCGTAATAAAAATATCAGTTTATCAATTATTGCAACATCTAGCGTAAGTTGTCAACTTGTTCGAACCTCAACAGCTGTACGTAAACTTATTAAATAGTGTTTGGTTGTATTTTATTACTTATTAACGATGGTGTTTGTGTCGGGAAGTTGGTGGGTGGACGTTTTAATCTTTGTGTTGACGATCTTCGCCGTTCTTCTATCTTGGGTGCAATGGACTCACGGTTATTGGCGTCGTAGAGGTTTGACGAGTCCTCCAACAACGTTTTTCTTCGGTAATGCCAAAGAATTGCTCACACAAAAGGAATCTTTCGCGGACTTCACTTGGAACGCATACAACAATTTTAAAGCCCAGAATGAGAAACACGGAGGTATTTATCTGGTAGGAATGGTATGCTACGTCCCTGTGGATCCGGAAATAATCAAACGGATCATGCAAACCGATTTTAATCATTTCGTGGATCGCGGGGTATATTTTGATGAAGAAAACGACCCGTTGAGTGCGCATTTGTTCTCTTTGGAAGGTGCCAAGTGGCGCAACTTGAGAGTAAAATTGAGTCCCACATTCACTTCTGGAAAAATGAAGATGATGTTCGATACTTTGATCAAATGTGGTGATCAACTCACCACGGAAATGGACAAAACTATTGGACATTCCATCGATATCAAAGACATTCTTGTACGTTTCACTACAGACATAATTGGGAACTGTGCGTTTGGAATCGATTGTAATTCCTTGAAAGATCCCGACAATGAGATCACAAAACAAATGAAGACTTTTTTCTCGGACGGATTCTGGGAAAACATCATCGGATTCATATCGTTTATTGCCCCAGACATTATGAGGATTTTTAAAATAAAAATAATCAAACCGAAACTTGCAGAGTTCTTTATGAAGATGATTGAGGATACTGTTGACTATCGTGAGACGAACAACGTCCACAGAAAAGACTTCATGCATTTGCTCCTGCAACTAAAGAACCGAGGCAAGTTGGATGATGATGAAAGCATCGTTAAAGACAAACAGACGACTGATGGTGATAATTTGACTTTAAACGAACTGGCGGCACAGGCTTTCGTCTTCTTCCTGGCGGGATTCGAAACGTCTTCTACTACCATGACTTTCTGTCTCTTCGAACTAGCGTCAAATCCAGAAATTCAAGAGAAATTAAGACAAGAGGTGGACGAGGTTCTTGAACAGCATGACGGTAAATTGAGTTATGATGCCATCATGGAAATGCACTACATGGATAAAGTTATCAATGGTATTCGATGGTGTGGATGTAAACACATTATTCTAAGAAATTTGTTTTTTAGAAACATTACGGAAATATCCTCCACTTCCAAGTCTAAATCGTGTTTGTAACACAGACTACAAAATTCCCGGTACTGATGTGGTTCTTGAGAAGGGTACCAAAATTAGCATTCCAGTGATTGGACTGCAACGCGATCCAGAGTATTATCCTGATCCTGAGAAGTTTGACCCTGAACGATTTTCTGACGAGAACAAGAAAACGAGGCATCAATTCACGTTTCTACCGTTCGGGGAAGGTCCAAGAATTTGCATAGGTTTGTAAATGCATCCGACAAGTCGAGGTCAATTTGCATATTTTCGCGTTATTCAACTATATGGTGTGAATATAAAGCAACAAGTCGTTTTAAAGTTAGATTTCTGAATGTCTTCTCATTTAGAAAATTCAATTTGATCAGTTACAACTTTGAAAGTGAAAACGACTTTGAATTTAAACGTTTTGTCAGATCAGCTCTTTAGATCCGTTTTATGAAATAAGTTTCCCGATATTGTATTTTGCTTCTGTAAAGCCAAGCAAATAGTGTGTTTTCTTTTCAGGACTCAGATTCGGAATGATGCAGACTAAGGTCGGCCTCAGCGTGCTTCTGAAAAACTACAAATTTTCAGTAAGCTCCAAAACTGTGATTCCGCTGCAGCTCGATCCTAAAAGCTTCATCTTGGCGACGGAGGGTGGAATTTGGTTGAACTACGACAAAATAGAGCACGACTAAACTCATCCTTCGTTTAGTATTAAACCGCGCAAATACGAAGTAAACTTGAAATATTTGTCGCTGTGCTGTATGATATAATAAAATACTTCTCATCCTGCTTATGCTTTATTATTTACTCGAATAGTGTAGCAGCTCGGAGCAAAATGCAGGTGTTTTGTGTACACACAAGAGACTTCGATGTAAACTTACATAAAGTCGCCAATGAACGCCGAAGTTGGTTCGTTAAAAAAAACTCGCCTTACTTTGTAAAATATTTTATTACACTCGAACGGTATATTAAAAACTTTTTAAAAAAACTTACAGCTATTAAAAAATAAATACTGCGTCTTAATACTGTTACCACCACAAATTACAATAACAACTTTACAGTAAAACGACGTGCAAATGGTAATCTTTCCACAACAAACAGTCATAAAATTTCAAGCTCCAGTAACTGCACAATGTAATCGTTGTTAAATCGGCTTGTTTGGCAAAATGCAACAAGTGCGAGCCAAATTGCGCCGACAATGAATTCCTACATTTGTGCCTACATTGATTTAACATTGTGTCACTAATTATACGGGGCTTGTTACATCGTAATGGAATATCAAAATTCGTTTTTTATTAAAAAATGTTTTCATCGGTTACCTAACAGATTGCTTGCTCGATGAGCTTCAGTCAAAGCGATCTTCTGAAAACACTAATTAGTTCAAGAAACAAAAGGACCTGAACGATGTCCCCTTTCAATCCGACAAATATTATTCAATTATTCAGCAGGACCGCGTAATTAAACAGATTTATGCGAATATAAATTGCATCGACATTTTGTTCACTTACACAGCGTTGGGTTCTCCACAAAACCGGCTGACGCTTTTCAAAAACGCAGCCCATTCAAATCAACTGCTCCACTCGGAAAAGACAGGAACTCGCCACGGAACTGGAAATAAATTCAATTAATTACGAGAACCGACGCGAAATTCGGCCGAAATTGGCCGGCGCGCATTGTGACAACACGATTCTGATTGCTACACTTCAAAGGGCCGCTCTCAGTTCCCTTTTGATCATCTTATTTGGGAGTAAAGTGATCTCGTTATATCACAAATGCAAACGTCGAACGCGCGTATTTTGCAGAAAAAAAATGTTAATGCATGTGAGTTAAATCCGGTAAACTTTTCCTCCCCATTAGCGGATGAGCATTTTTCCACACGTCCTAGAAATAAAACGACAAAAAAAATAGCACGTTTGTGCCACAACTAATTGCAGCGCGGTACAAAACCAGATAATTCTCTCAAAGTTGTTCCTCACGAAAAAACGGTTTCCGAGCAGGAATTTAATTGAAACGCATCACAATACTGCATCCATGCAAAACTGGGTCAAATATTACGTTTTCAGAATAAACAAAATTCTGCAAACGAATCAATTACCGGGACTCGTTTAAGTTAAAGCTAGTCGAACGGTTAAACGCAATAGGAGTTAATTAGTTTGGACTGGTTTTATCGGTTTCCACAGACTGAACTCTCTTTAATCTTCGTTCATATTTTATAGGTACAGGACTGCTGCAACGAATTAAATATTAATAAACATCACTCTATATACAGTTCCAGTTTCCAACGATAAGTGTCCCATAAATTTTGATCTCCCAGCGTGCAAAGTGCAAAGTAACTAAGACAAGGGAGTATGGTTTATCGTTCTGATGCCAGTTTCATGGCAGTTATCAAGACTATGTTACTTAGCATAATTCCTCGGCTAGGGAATAAGCTTTGCATAAAGCGGGAGTTGTTCTGTTGCGATATAAATTCCTAATTTCTGTTGCACCTTCAGACAATATTTGATTTCAGCCAGCACTTCACACTTACAAAGCTAATCAATAACTGCGTCGATTATTATATGCAATTTCGACTTTGCGTTTTATTACTATTACTAACTTAAACGTTTTTAAAAACAAGAATAACCAAGTATGGTTAAAATTTTATTCATCTAACCATTCATCTTTTGTAGTTGATGCGTCATTCTCTGCCCTTGACATCTTGAATTGTTCCCGTTGAAAGTTTGAAGTTGGAAAGAGTGTAGAACATTTGTCAGTGTTATAATCCGAATCCGAACAGTTACGCTACCTGCGGATGACACATAATGTGAAACATAACATATTTTAAAGTGAAAAACAACGCCTAAAATAGAACTGACAAGATTCAGAATTGTAATTATTATTTCCGCTTTTCCAAGAAAACTTCATTCAGTTTCTGCAGAAGTGTAACACGTAGAAGTGACACCACAGCTTTTAATATTTTGAACGGCACCCACATTCTTAATTCTCGGTGCCAATTTTTAGATTTCATGATGAATTCAAATGACATGATATCCGTTTCTAAAGTAGATTAAAATTTCCAGTCAGATTGATAGAAACTGTGTTTGTATTTGAGAAACAATATTTGCACACAAACTACATGTCTCCAGTTTGTTTAATCAATTTTCATGGTGCAGAACTGTTTACATTTGTGGAATTCAAGTAGAGTCCAGTGGAATGTATTTACAGTGTAGTGAAACATAATGTTAGAGTAAGTAATTGAACTGTATTACAAAAAATAAAAAAAAGCTCATTGGATGATGAAAATAGCAGGTTTACCACAAAATTCGACTATTATTGGTGAAAACCGACGCGCTTTTCTATTGAAAAATATTGAACTTTTAGTTTTTGATAATTATGAATGTATTAGGTTTAAGATTAAGCATGTAGGTATATACTCGTAGATAGATATCTGGACGTATTGTAAAGGTTACCACAAAAATTATTAACAATAATCTTCTCTTCTCATTTTCCATATTGATTTAGAACGACTTTTTCATTTATTACGCAAAACATTTTTTAATTTTCACATTAATTCAAATTTCCAAATAACGAGATATTTTCAAACATCTTGCCTACATTTGGTAAATACACATCATTTTAAAAATAACGTCTCCATGCCACTTTTTGAAGTTTACAGATTTTGATTCGTCGTATTGATCGCTTTTTTGTTGACTTCCAAGTATTTAAATTGTTAAAGTTCTAATGAAGTTGTAGATGATATGATCGTAAATAATTATTGAAATACACTCCGTAAATCTACAACTGGTTTAAATTTTGCCAATAGACACATCGTAGTTTGCGTAAATGTTGTTCCCTACTACGGAGATAATCAATAATTAAAACAGAGCAATTGCAAAAACTAATTAAACCCGTTACACAAACATTGTTTTACAACAAGTCGATCGTACATAATAAAGTTGGTCCAAAAAGCTTGTGTGGTTTAGGTGTTCTAGTTAGTTCAACATTTATTTAACTAGATTGTTTCATTTAAGTAGTTACACAACATTTTAAAATTATATGTAGTGATACGCATAAATTCGAATCGACTGTTTTAGTATTACAACTTTGATTTAGAAAAAACGAAAATTCATCAATAAGATGCGATGTGAATTATTTTTACCTACATAAACAGAGTAAACCGATTTAAAAACTGTATTTTTTTAGAAAACATTTGTAAAGTAATCGTTACGTTCGAAAGCAAACTGTATAGTCGAAAAAGCAGGCAAATAATGACGTTTATTACATTTATCCCATTGTTAGTGTGTACCCTGTAAATAAAGGATTGGAAATTGACGGTAATACTAGAATGAAGAAGTCACCATCACCAGATAAAAACTGCAATGAACATTGAGCAGTTAGGAAAGGTTATCAGACAAATTTGGCACCTAATGTTTTAAACATGCCTGAAAGGGTTGGGAGTCTCATTCGTATGCGTGAGGAACAATATATTAGAAAATAAATTTGAAGGAATGGAAATCATGAAATAATCCCCATCATTTATCGATCCATGTACAGGTTGTCCCAAATTGGACAATTTGGGGATTTCTCCAATTTCCCGAAAAGGAAGTAAAAAGTTGTAAGGGTAAGACGTCTAGAGCTCGATTTTTATTAAGGGCTTTAACGAGGGCGTTTCTCGTTTTTTAACATTTTCTGAAGATGCTCGAAACTTTTTGTTTGTTTATTTTTTATTTGTGTTTGAAACACTTTATAAAGTGTTTACGGAGATTATGGCAATATTTTTTTCAAATTAAACACCCTATACATGTATTTTCAACTATCATTCTATTCCATACAATAAAAAGAAATGGAATTAAAAAATAATAATAATTTGGAGGTTTATTGGGGCCACTTGTTGAATTAGCTCCTCGGAGCGTTCACTACATCCCCCCTAATGGAACTTCAAATGGAACACGGTCACAAATCCCGAAGAACATCGTTATAATTAAAAATAAAATAGTTGGGTGATTTTTAAAAAACGGCAGACGCTGTAGAAATTATATTTATGGCCCGATTTCAAAAAATCAAAAACCAAATTAATTTAAATAATTTAGTACGAGTCGACGATTTTTGAATTTATGGAGGTTAACAATCAATAAATTTTAAATTTATGAAAGTACCTACTAAGAAAAATATATTTTTCCAAATTAATGCAAAAAATAGTCCCAGTTAAGAAAGTTGAATTAGGTGCAATTTAATGTGGCTTTTGATTTTTTGAAATCATAAAAAAACTGTCTTTTTTTAAGAATCAACAATTATAATAATTAACTAGGTTATGCATTAATTTCTTGCTTACGAATATTATAATTCAGTAAAAATATTATAAAACAATATACCAACTAGTATTAAACGAAACTAAAAATTACAGTAACAGAAAATTTATAGCAAATGTTCAATTTGACCACCATTCAACAGACACAGCATATTTAGTGTACGCTGTTTATTGCATTTAAAAGTTCCACAAATTCATTTTGAATGCCATTTTCTAGTTCTTCGTAAGAATTATATTCTTGTTTATAATCTACCCCATTCGAAAAAAGACCAAGAAGCGATCGCGCTCGTCAATGCACTTCAAACAAAATCAAGTCAACTACACAAATAATGATTTCTCGATAATTATTCGTCGTCGTTATATAAGAAAACTTGTTTTAAATATTTTTGTGACCTAAGCGTACCAACAAAGATGTAAACTACCATAAATTGAACACGCAACATGATTAACCTAATTGAATATTAATGTACTCGTATTACATAATACGCGGCACCAATACGAAAATTGTTAAATTACAACAAATTACGTTATTACTATTCTGAAATTTATGAAACTTCCTTATGTTATAATTTGTTTGTTTTGTTTGTTTTTGATAGGTAGGTAACATCTTTATTTATAACGGCGGAATGTTTATTCATAAAGTAATCCCATAATTTTTGTTATAAAATACGAAGCGGAATTAATATTTGAGCTGGTTGCTGAGGATGCAAAAATGAAAATCAGATCGTTATTTTTATAGTCGAACGTTTTCGGTATGCGCGCGTTGTTTGATATAACAATCGGCTGTTCGCAATTAAAAAAATCAACTGTTGCGTGTGATGCAGTGAAAAAGCAAATAACTGCGAACGTGGCCTCCGAAATTGTTTCAACAAAGTCACAAAAATCGAACACACGAACAGACCAAAAACTGCGTCGTGTCTTTAGAATGCGAGCCGAAGCAAATGATGCGTGCTGAAATAAATCGCTGAAGAAACACAAAGAAAGCTCTACGTACTAGTGCCGCCCTTTATATCATCAAGACGAAGAAAAATCCTGCTGGAAACTCGTGTTGTCCGAATGGCCATCATCTCCCTGCTGTACGATCGAATCCGGATGAGCGCAATTAGCCCGGGGCACTGCCGGGGTCCCCGCAGCCGTGATTACAGTTTCACACGACTGTCTCAGCTTCCGATTGCTGAGCCGGAAGTAGCCCAGCAGGCGCTCTTTTGACGACCTGTGACCCATTTTCGATTTTTAATTAGCGCGCACGAAAAACACTCGCCGGAAATACCGACCTCTTCATTTGCCACAGGGCGTAAACAATCGGCGTGGAACAAGTGGGCGCAAAAGCCAGCCACACGAACATGGTATATGAGATGTCGAAGTTCTTGTTGTTATCGTAGGTCTCCGTGAGGATCAGGCGAGCGAGACGGAGGATCATCAGAGGGCATAAGAATATGGCGTACAAAGTCACCATCGGCACCAAATACTTCTGAGTGCGTTTTTCCTTAATTAAGTCCAGTTCGGAGTCGTCCGATTCGTATCTTGTGTGTCCGTTCTCGTGATCGCGGTAGCTGTTTCGGCTGTATTGGCTCGAACGGTCGCAATCGCCTCTACTGCTTCTGAAATTGTAATTTTATGTTTTTTTTTGTCGGCTGTTCGCTTGATTTGAAATCCGCAGCAAAACCAAACTTTCGTCGACATAAAAAACAATAATTCCTGTGCTTGTTAATATTGTTTCGCAATCACAATATTTAAACGCGGAGAACTAGTTATGAAATAAACATATTCGACAATATTGTATTTAACATTACTAATAGTGGCCCAAACAATAAAGTTTTATTTAAAACAATGTACAGAGAGTTGTTCACAAGTACGTGAATAAAACAGTGATTCAATTAGGCATTGTTTGACTGTTACAGAGGATTTATTTATAAATTATAATGTCATTCGGATTTTAACCTTTTGGATCGGCTTTTAATGAACTGCATTTCCCAGAATTCTGAACTGCATTTCCCAGAATTCAATACCCATCAATATTATCGTTCTCATTAAAATATGAGCTTACAATTGTTATGACGTTGCACAATAATAAAAACAGTGGTGATCTAGAGCAGAGATAAATTTATAAGCAAATTAAATGGAATGACAAAAATGGTGGATGCGCCGGGCGAGTCTTATTCCCTTTAACCAAGAAGACACCCAAAGTTACCAATAGTCTAAAAATAATTTACATGACAGTATATGCCTTTTCTGATAAGCCAAGAGTTCGTTTGTAATTAGTTAGTATACAGGTGCGGCGTTTAACCGTGGTAGAAGAAAATGTTTCAAATAAAATGTGTTTTATTTTAAACAATAAATAAAATGTGATTAGTACAAGTGTATCAATTCTTCATTTGGATAACGATTTAAAGGGCATGTGGCATTGTTTTGGTACAGTTTTATTTTTTCCAAAATATTTATACAAAACGTCACACACTTTTTTTATAAAGTCAACGACGGTGCAACCACGCTATGTAACAAGCAGCTATACATAAATAACAAACCAGAAGAAACAGGATGTCGCTAGATTTAATTTTTTTATTTCGTTTATAATAGTCATTTAAGTTAAACTTCTTAATTTCAAATGGAAACCTACATTTTCAATAGCAGCATCTAAGTCTGCGGCTACAGGCTAAACTTTTGTCTATGACATCTTGCCATAAGTTGCTAAGATTCTGCAATATTTAACTTTGAAAGAATTAAAAATGTATTAAAATAAATAAAAAAGTAAACAGTGTAAACTAGCTAAGTTCACACTGTCGTCGTGAGCTACATGGAGTGTCAATTTGGAAATTAAGAGAAGAGTAAAAACTTTAACTGGAACAAATTAAGAATCTTGAGTACGAATGATGTTGCAAAAAAATCCAAAACGCGTCGATTTTATTTTTAGCTTGCTACTTTTTAGCCTAATAATTTTTTTAGCTTGGCGATATTATGGCATTCTGTCGCCAAAACCAATCATAATTAAGATTTCAATTCTAGGAGTTTTTGTTAAATAGCACAATTTTATTAATAGTCACTACTTAATTGTCAAATAAACGTAGAAAACTAACAAAGTTTACAAAAATAATTAAATTTCTTGCACAAAGTGGCGATAAGGTAATAAACTCACACGAAGAAAAATAAAAACATTTTATAGGTGTTTTTTCTCCATAAGACATTAAAACATGAAAAGAAAACACCGTTGTACTCCCTTTTTCATGAGCTTTGAAATGATGTATCAATTGGCATATCTTTGCATTTAAAAAAAGGATGGTTACAGCCAACTGAGCAAATAAAAATCTGAGGCTGAAAATTAGCAAGTTAAAAACAAAAATCCACGTTGATCAAGAATTTTTCACAAAATTATTTATATTTACGATACTGAATTTATTCAAGTGAAAGTTTCCACTCTGGATTTAATATAATTCAAAATTTATTAAAGTTTTCAATAGAGTGTTGCCATATTCGAGTAAAATGCATTTTATTCGACGGGTATCTGGGAACGGTCTACTTGCCTGGACTGCCTGATAATTGACATTTATAAATAATTAACATGATTCCGCCTTAATCGATCGTATACTTTACAAAAATAGACCATAATGCTAAAAAATATGTTTCACCATTGTTTTGTGGACACAAATGCATAATTTTTTCAGTGTTTTGATCAGTCGTAACATATTTACTGCAACGTGCGTAAGAGTAAAAACGGAGGCTTAGGGAGCCATGGAATCTAGCTTTAGTTTTATTTTCACTAAAAATTTTGATAAAACGTGATCTAAACAGTCACCTGCAAAGAAAATCTGTTAAAGAAGAAAAATGTGTCTTGTGCATTGTGTAAGACGGTTATGCAAAGAACTTAATATTACATTTCTCTAACACAATTTTATTATTATTCTCTGGCCTACGCAGCATCGTTTTATTTTCGGACGTTAAATGTACGAGTACAACGGCAAGGACAAAGTGAAAAACTGTTTTGTACTATTTATTTCAACTAACACTCTGTAATAGTAACAATTCTTGTTTTAATAAAATGACACTCTTGGCTTGATTAATTTGAAAATGTATGATCAAAGAACTCGTATTTTATAAAATGTACCCTCACTGTAAAACATTCAGCTAATTAATTTGAAAAAAAGGTAATTAAAATGAAGTAATTAAGTTGTTGAAAAACTGTTAGTTGTACATATTTCGAAGAAGGAGCAGCTCAAAATTTTGACGTTGTAACCACTATCAGTCGGTTAGTTTTTATTAAAGAAATTATTTATAAACTCACAAGAAGTTAAGAGGTGAAATGAAAGTACAAAGAGCTTGCTGCATCAAAGGAAGGTATCGTTTTAATATTATCCTTCCGGAGCCAATCTCCAAGAATTTACAATAAAATAAGCCCTTTATTAAAAATATTTAATTTGCGGCATAATGCAAAGGAAAATTAAAAGCGTTCACTTGAACGCAATTTGAAAAGAGAGATGGTTGTTTTGCCGGATGTCATTTTCAGGGACATGAGTTTGATATTCCAGTTGAATGAGCATCATCAACGGCTGATTGCGATAAGGACGAGCTTAACCGCATTGATAAGAGTGGGTTTTTCGCCGTTTAAATGTCATGAGCAACCCACTTTGCCCCAACCGAGAAGGTGAATAGATTTTCCTTCCACAGATTTAGGGTGTAACAATTAGACAAATTAGATCGACCCGTCAACTACTAAGAAATGTAAATTTATTTAGGCTTACCGGAAATCCGTAGTTGTTGAATGCGAGTCGGTTCTGGAGCGACCCTCTCGGTTTGTAGTTTCAAATTTTATCACTGCCAAGGAAGTCGGTTGAGTTTCTAATTCTCTCGAAACTCTTATGTATAAGTAAGAAATAGTGCCGAGAGGAACGGCATACCTAAAATGCACATAAATTACCATGGCAAGTCTCGACATCGGTCTCGTATATAACGTCGTTAAACCTAATCGTCGTGCGTCAAATAAGAGATTCCTCGTGATATTTCACATTCTAAAAAAGCGGTAAATGGAGCCTCATTTCCCATACGCAAACAATTCCAAAGTTTTAATTGAAATGTAATGCGGAAACTTTACGGGAAATATTGAGATTTATTGACGTTATGTTTAAGACATAAAACCGATCCTCGTGATCGTTTCAATCTGTTTTTCGACGCAGCCACGTAAGCGGATTTTCCTGGGAGATTTCAATTTAAGACAAACGCGCCGGAAATAAACAATAATTGTCATGCAATTCGGCATTTTTATTTCTCACGCCCGGATTAAATAAATCAGTTTCAATGGCACAAAAGCTTTTATGTGGTTATTAAAATCGCATAAAGCGATTTCGTGTTTGGAATCGATAGGCGGGAATTGCAGTGCAAACGATCTGAAACGTGCAAACTGCAAAATTTTTTCTTCGATAGTTATGGGCGGCCGCAATAACTGTTAGAATGTCGATATTATTTATCGGACAAACACCGAAAAGCGTCAGATTAATTGTGCACGAACGCGGTAATTCATAGCAGAGCGCAATAAAAAGCTTAACACCTGACTAAATCCAGGACGCGAAAAAATTCTTGAAATCCGTGCAATTGACGAAGCTGGAAATAAAAGCTCTCGAGGTGTTGTAATATATGACACAATAAGGAGGTTTCGGCTTTCCGAAACCTTTGTTTCTCCGGTTCGCTGGTTAAGGGAAGACACGGATCATAAAATCGGCAGTTACTTGACGGGACGCTTTAAGACTTTATTGCAAGTTATCGCCACGGAACGCTGGGAAATCAGACTTAACTTTCTGCAAACCGACTGTCAACATATCTATCTTCCTTCCGACAGTTTGCCGAACTCTCTATTCTTATCGCCTCATCCGCCGGATTTTCTCTCTAAATTTCATTATCACAAAGGCGGCTAATGTCTTTTTACACTCGTCTTCACCCATTCAGCGCAGTTTAACAATCTCACATCTGCTGCCGCTTCTTGCAAACTTTTCTTACTTACATTATGAAAAACATCCATCGCATATACTCTTGCATATTGTCGACCAAATTGACGATGCAAATTCCCACCCCTTCGAAGGTAGGAACGTATTTCTGCAACACAGCACAAAAAATCCAGTATTCGCGACAGTTTAGATATTGAACACAAAACGCTGTTTCGGGGTAAACTATTCACAGCGAATTTTTATGAAAACTCTACATATTGGCCATTTTGCTATTTGCGTACCAGATCACTGAAAATGTTTAAATTTTTCATATTGTCATATTTTCTTGTTGAAAAAGTACCGAGCGATGCCAATTTTAGAAATGCATAGAATGGAAATAGATGGTAGTGGTTAGGAATATTTCGTGCAGGAAATTTCGCAGTGAGTGATGCAAATCTTGTCGCATTTCCATGAGCAATCGTGAGGAAAGCGATCCATTTTTCAACCGAGTAACAGCGATTGATGAAAAATGGATCGTCTACAATAGTGTCAATCGAAATTAAGAGCACCCTTCGCTCAATTGAGATTTTTTTATATCAGTAAATTACATTAAAAAAAACGAAATTTCTATAAAATAACAGAAACAAATATATTAAAAAAATCTAATTAAATTAAAAATATTATAAAAAAATGTCAGTCTAAACTAACCCAAACAAATTTGTGAATCCAACTCTAGGACAAGTTAAAAACAATTCTATGAAACACTAAAAATAAATTCTACAACTAAAATACAAGAATTTAACGGAGTAAAAAGTAAGCAAATTTAAAAAAGGGGTACCAATAAATCAGGAAAGTTCTACACCGACAAAAGCAAAATATGGAAAATAATTCTAAGGAAGTAAAAAATGGTAAGAAATTTCAAAGTGTTTGGAAAATAATAATCCAGAATATTTTAAGCAACTCTCGCAGAAACCAAAAAACGGTCGCAAACAAATATAAACTAATCCAAAGAAAACCATAAATATATATCAAACAAAAAAGAAAAAGAATTCTATGGAAGTAAAAAATAAATATAAATAAATTCGTCAATTCAAAAAACAAGAATTTAAGAAATTAAAATGTAAAATAAATTTAAAAAACTTGTTACCAACAAATGTGGAAAGTTCTCCACGAGCAAAAGCAATAAATAGGTAGTAAAAATACAAAAAATGTTTCGAGATGTTTTGAAAATAATACTGCTAAACAACCTTTGCAGAAATCCAAAAACTAGTGCAAACCAATCTAAACTGACCCAAAGAAATTCGTAAATCCAACCCAACAAAAAGGAACAATAATTCTATGGAAATAAAAAATACAAATAAAATCGTTAACTCAAAAAACGAGAATTTAAGGGGATCAAATGTAGAGTAAATGTAGATGTAAAAAACGGTTGTCAACAAATCAGGGAAGTTCTTCACAAGCAAAAGCAAAAAATGCAAAATAATTCTAAAGCAGTAATAAATGCAAATTGGAAAACAACTCTTGCAGAAAGCCAAAAACCGGAGCAAATGAATCTACATTGATCCAAAGAAATTCGTAAATGCAACTCACACCAAAAGAAAAAATAATCCTAAAATAGAAAAAATATTAAATAGAATAGACAACGCAAAAAACCACAATTTAGAAAAATTAAATATAAAACAAAAAAAAATCTTCACGAACAAAAGCAAAAAATGAAACATAATAATCCAAGCCATTGCAAACTCTTACGAATTTGAGGGAGAATCAAAAGTAAAAATTTAAGTACCCCTAAACATACATAAATAAATAACAAAATTTGAAAACACTAAAAAAGTGTGATAAGAATCTAAGGCGATGCAGACAATTCTCAAAGAAATTCAACGCGATCAATTAACAAAAATTAAATACAACAAATAAAGAAATAAAAATTTAAAAAATTTGAGAAGTTAAAAAATAATTTAATAACTCCAATAAAATTAAAATAAATACGACCATGAGAAGAATGAATTAATGAATTAATGAATTAATGAATCAATGAATCAATGAATCAATGAATCAATGAATCAATGAATCAATGAATCAATGAATCAATGAATCAATGAATCAATGAATCAATGAATCAATGAATCAATGAATCAATGAATCAATGAATCAATGAATCAATGAATCAATGATTCAATGAATCAATGAATCAATGAATCAATGAATCAATGAATCAATGAATCAATGAATCAATGAATCAATGAATCAATGAATCAATGAATCAATGAATTAATGAATTAATGAATTAATAAATTAATAAAATAATAAAAAATGAATTAATACAAAATAACCCCAATGTCAAATGATGTGAAAGCATTTTGTAGATGACGAATGCACCAATTCCGATTAATTAAATCAGGTCAGGTCCTCTCTGTTAGCTAGTTTCAAGAACATACCGACATAAAAATGTTAAAAATACTTCTTAGTTTTAAAGTTGCTTCTAAAAGTCAAAATTCGAATCTCTAAACTCAAAACACGTGGAACAATTAAAAGCTTAACTAACGTTTACGCTTGGTCTGAAGGATATCAGTGAAAATCCCAGACGGCTTCAGTTAGTTATTATGTACTTAACACACGACAAAATTTACTGGATGTGGATGAACCCACCAAACCCTCGATGCCCGTTCGAATTATCGTTTATTTTCTTCTCTATAAAATTCGCCTCAAAACCTACAAAGTTGGAAAGAAAACGACCAGTAAGTTATAAAATATAGATATCGACTTGAAAAATCTGAGGCTGCAAGGTACACGAGCATGTGAAGTATTATACATGACAATTGACCAGTCAGGAAATTACAAACCAATTGTCAATATTGACAATTAGAGGGTGCATGAAAACTAATTATCTTAAATAAACAAAATTAATTTTCCAATTTCTCACAGTTTTAGAGTATCAGTTCGTGTCGTGTCGACTTGTCCAGAGAACACGTAATCCTCAAACTTCGTACACGTGTTGGCGCAATAATTACACTTTACATTAATGTTATTAAAGCAAGTTTTAGCGGCGGCTTAATTGTCTGCAGTGAAAAGTCGGCCGGAGGCGGTCGTTAAAATAAAATTTTGAATAATTCGAGCGGCAACAAAATATTCCGCTGTCGCAAATTGGATGGCTTTATTAGTGCGCTTACCAATCCACAACACCAAATTTAATATATAATTAGCAAAAAATGCTCTTTAATTAAATTCACGTTTGTGCATTTACCGTTTTACACCGGTCAAAACATTAATTTCAATATTTTTTTGCTCCGGTGGCTGAACAATATGACAAAATTAAAACTAGTGCGAATTGAACCCCGCTGTCTGATTCGCGCGTTTTAATTAAACCACCTCTTGTAACTAAAATGTAAACCCGCCCTGATTTTTCGCGATTGCTGTTGGCAACGAGGGGAGGATTTTCCTCGTTACTGATTAAATTCATAAACCTCACCTCTCCGAAACATCACTCAAAAGATTGTTAAAATATGGGACGGGAAGCAAATTTCTCAAAATAAAGTTTGTTGCGGGTTTAATCTCGACTTAGCCTGACATGCAAATGTACTAATTGTTCCATTTTTTTTTTCGCTAAATGTAAAATTGGTGTTCTTTGCATGGCGCATCAAAGCCAATAATGGTGCGCTTTGCTCTAGAATTAAGGCGATTTGGTTATTCATGTTTCCTGGAAGCAAGCGCGGATTTTATAAAACCGAAGGTGAATTTACCACCCACGTAACTTAGCCTTTCGTTCTGTAATAGCGTGCACTGGCTCTGGCAGCATTGAATATTCCTTATGCAACCTCTTCATAAAATTAATTTAATTTCCCACTGTCGAGCTGGTCTCTTGTCGTAACAGCAACAGATTGCTGTGGCAACTTATAATATACGTGG
The DNA here is from genome assembly GCA_964023215.1 of Eledona agricola. Classification (NCBI taxonomy): domain Eukaryota; kingdom Metazoa; phylum Arthropoda; class Insecta; order Coleoptera; family Tenebrionidae; genus Eledona; species Eledona agricola. Next base: position 17,833,315 of record OZ026858.1, read on the forward strand.
GCCCTAATTGAATTTTTCGCCCCGAATCTATAGATTTGCCCGCGATAATCTAATACAATTCAAAATTAATTAACCCTGCCTACGACGATAATAAAACTGCACTCCGACCAATCTTTATTGGATTAATAAAACTGATTAGAAGCTCAATTACGCTTGAAACTGTAAAGTAGTGTCCTTTGTCGAAGGACTTTATCTAAAGCAAAGAGCTAAATTCCCACTATAATTTATAACCTCTTTATTGAAAGCTCGTGGAGTCGTAAATTAACACGCCAAGACTCTTGGCGCTTCCTTGAACAATTTTTGCTCAAATGTTTCCGTCCCGTCGTATAAATGCTAATTATGCCGATAATTATGGCCAATTTGACAAACGCGTTTTGGCAGCGGAAGCCTTCACACGATATTAAACCTGACGGGGCTTTTGTGGACTATATTCCGATCTCGGCTTGAAGAGGTTATTTCTGGCCGTCCTTGCCGGTCCTCTTTTTAAAAGTCAATTACGTAGCCGGGCTGAAACTTGGACGATAGATTGATTATAAATCACTCGATCCTGGTTGGAGCCCATTGATGGAACTTGTGGTTTTAATACGTCTTGTTTGACGTTTATATTAAACGCTAAAGGAAACAAAGATTAATACGATCAAAAAACGGTAGTGGCACCCGATCGATACTTCTCAAACTGCTATAAGTCACCTGAAATGTGCGTAAAAACATATTTCCTTAGATTCTTTATTGAGCGGTTCTGTCCGGAATAATTAGTCTTCCTGTCATACGATTTATTCACCTTAAAAATTAAAGCAATTTTCGTGTTTACTGCTTCGTTCCGCTGAAAGTTTGAGCTCGGCTCGCCAATTCATTGTCAGTTCGCGGAAACCGAAACACTCAGACCCTTGCAACCCTTGCTCGTAATAAGAAAACTTTACAAGCCGTCGAAGCCCGTCAAGAATTTCGTAAATATTTGAAAACACGGCGCGTTTTACTAAACCGACGTCTCTCATTTCCGGTCTAACCTAACCGGAATCGAACGGTATAAATAATTGACGAAACAACGAGTTGTATCACAAAAACAAGAATAAATCAATTTTTTAATTAGACATTTGCAACAAATTGATAACGTGTCAAGTGGGACCGAATAAAATTTTACTTTACACCCTCATACTTTTATAAGTGAGTGTTATTATGCAAGTCAGACAAACGTTATTCACTGAAGTAAATTATGGAAAACGTCGGCTCTGCCTATAAATTCTGAAAACGTGTGTTAACTAAAAAGCTACCCAATTGCATCCTCTGAAATACTGCGTCCATTTCCTTATAATTAAATTTTTCATATGTGCATGGTTTGTTGTTTGGACTGTAGGAAGAAAATAAAATACTACGACTACTGGTCCATCTAGAATAGTCACGAAACTTCCTATTCTTACTTTAGATTTGAAGCTTTATCGTACGTACACATGAGAATATAAAGCTTTCAGCACAACTTTACAGAGAAAATATCTCCTGTAAACACGACTGAGCTTTGCGGTCACTAAATTTTTTAAATTTCATTCAGACATTCCATTCAGCGCAAAAACTGAAATATTGAAAATACACGAGATCGCATTGTTCAGCCCGTCGTTGATTCACACAACGTGAAAGTTATTTAACGTGAAAAAAATAGAACGAGTGTTTTGCGACATCTTAGCGCATGTGACATGTTGCAATTATCGCCCGACAATCTGTAGGAATTTAATCCTGTAAATTTTTGGCCACAAAAGTCGACGAGATGACCGTGTTAAGCACATAAAGCAAATGGAAAATTACTTTCAACACACACATTAATCACAGAGCAAATCAATTTTCACCGTAATTGAAAAACGAGTTGCAAATGCATTTGCGTTGGAATTAAAAAATAATTCGATAAAAACTATCAGGACGCTGCAGTTTTACGGATCTAACGGAAAAATTGGAAATTTACGGTCACAGATTTTATGCGGTCATCTCCACTGACGAATAGATAATAAATTAACGTTATGAACTATTATCCTGCAGATATTTCACCGAAACACTTTGTCATTTATGTCAAAGCGCTGCCGAATCGGCCAAGTGTAAAATCAGCTCCGATTTTGCTCGAAATGAACTGGCTCGTATTGTGTCGAATTTAATAACAACAATACCGTTTCATTTTTGAAAATTTAATTTAAGCTTCTTCACAGTTCAATTACAAAAATACAGAGGATATTACAATTATCGGAAAGAATGAAATTTATAAAAATCACTCAGTTTTAAATGCACTTGACTAAAGCTCATGTTTAATAGTTGGACCATCTTTTGTCCTCGAGGAAGTGATATATATATTCTAGGTGTTAATTAGCAGTAAAGACATTGTTCATGACGCGCGTCCTTTGACTTCCTGCATTACATGCTCTAATCCATCTCGCGAATAATAACACTGTAATTAATTAAAAAAGATTAAAGCCTGACTTAAAAATAATTCCCAAAAACACAGGTGTGTGTAAATAAAATATACTCCAGGACCAAATTAACGCATCAGCAAAACTTTTCATTATTATTTGTGGAATTTAAGTTTAAAATCATTAAACATTTTATGTAGATGACCTAAGATATCCTCTGTCACTGATGATAAATAACTTCAATTGTGACAGCATCGTAACATTTTGCAATTGCTTGTTAGTAAGATATTTAATGCTCTTTACAGTGATTTGTAAAAAGCAATAAATTCAGTTATGCTATTGATTTTTTTAAATTTAAGTTTATAATTGAATGAAACACTTTGTCCAATTCACTTGGAGTAGAAGAAATAAATCGTTCATGCAACTAAACTAGATGAACCTCATCAAAATTCGACGGAAAAGATAATAATTAACGACATATTTCTATAACAAACAGATTTTAAGATTTAAGTATATAAAACATATAATAAATATAATAGAATATGACGACTTACTCAGTGATTTTTAAAGCGTACAATTTTTGACTTATGACACAAAGTTTTGTTTTTTAAATCCAACACTGTAGATTTTCATTTTTTTAAAATCACCATAAAATTAGCTTTTCAACGACATACAACATTCGATATTTCTGCAATTAATATTTTGGAGACTAAATAACAAAAATATATAAAAAACATGTAATATATAAATAATTAAGTAGTTTATGTATTCATTTCTCTCTTACGGCCAGTCTAATAAAGCAAATATTTTTGGGTATAGTAAATGTCAATTCTACGTTATGTAGCTACAGAAATCAGTCGAGTTACCAAAGTACCTCTTTAAACAATAGATTTGTTGTACAATGACTTCTGGAACAATTTGCAGTTTAAATTTTTTAAAGGATTGCACACTATACATTGTTACGTATAACTGACAAATAATAAACAAAGTTTGTGGTATCTATGGTTTGTGTCCTTGAGCTTTATTAAGTGTTATGCAAAATGCAAAACGAATTGGAAATTCACATCTTTTAAAAGCAAAAATAAATGTTGTATCTGATGGGGTTAACTCAAACCTGTAACAATTTCAAAATTCAAGCAATTGTCATACATATTTCGAACAACTAAATTGTGCAACTTAAGAGACCCAGGGAAGGATTTAGGTTTATTAATAGCATAGAAATTGTCCCAATTTTTAATTTTAGAATATATGAAAGAATACCGCTTAATTCTAAACTATTTAGAAATTCAATAGGAAACTAAAGAACTTCATCTTCTTCTTCCGTTATTAAATTATTTACGCTGGTAAGTGTTTTGACGATCCAAGTATAAGATCTATAACACTTTTAAGTCAATTTCATCACATTGTTCATTTTTAGCAGCACTAATAGCAAAAGTCTAAAACTTTAAAACATCATCTGGTGCGTCAATTTTTCCGCATAAACTTCAAAAACAATATTTTCTTTGGCAATTACTGTTGAAGGTAGTCACTCTCACATTTCTGATTGGTCCTCATTAACAGAAGAATACTCGCCATTACCAATATTTAGAAGAAAATCCGCAAATTCCAATATACTTCTGAATTTGTTCTCATATTTTTGTACAATTAAAAAAATTCAAATTCGATCCGCAAAGAAAAAAATTTCATGTAATTTTGGATTATTGTGTCTTGAAGCATGTGGAACTAGTGGTAAAACCTGTCTAAAATCTCCTTCAGAAGCAATTGTATAAATTGTCAAACATTAGTTGATATCATTTAATTATAATGATTTAAAAAACTAAAGTAATAATCAGACGTTTGCTGCTGCATTAATTTAGTCCAAAATTATAAAGCTGATATCAGTAAATATAAAGATTGCCGAGTGTAGTGTTAACAACAATTTTATCGTAACCTACTATAGTAATCCAGTGATTACGTCTCAAGCTTCTGTAAAAAAATAACCATACGTGTAGAAGTTTGTGAAGCGGGGACAGAAGGATTTGTACGAGCTTCTTGTTGGCTTAGCTTGTAAAAGAACCAAAGTCTAAATGTCTGCTAAATACTTCATAAAAATAAGAAAAAAAATGCCTTGTCATTTTGATTAAAATTTCAATCTCTAAAAGCGTGTTACATCTTATGTGTTGATGGAAAATTGCTCAATAATGAGATAACAAGCTTGTCGCTAGACGTATTTCCTGAAATGTGATTTCAGGAGCTGTATCAAACAGCTATAACAATCTTGTCATTCACTGTGAATTCACTACGAATACTGGAATAAGTAGCAATTTAGCAATACCTCGTATAATTTTTTCACCAAATGTAATCAACACAAGGCGATTCAGGTTTATTGCTTCGGGGAATCACACCAAAGCTACGCAATTATGCCAGAAATACCGAACATAATTTCACAATAGTAATGTAACCAATTGTGCAAATTGAGAACCATCTGCTGACCTTATTAGGGTCTACAAACGATCCCTAAAATGCCACTAAAATCCCTTGTCTGTCCACAACGCGTTCACGCTCTCCAGCGTTATATCCGCTAAATACTCAATAAATATACAATGTCATAAATACGATAAGACATAATTTAGGTAATTAAATGGGGAATCATTGATGTGGCTGCCTTGACCACACACTTTTCGAAATCAGACACAGAACAGATAGATAGTAGTTCTGGTTGTCGATGTCCTGTGTCAATTCGAACCGGAAATGGGAATTAATTAATTGGAAATGGTTCATCAAACGATCCGTTGGCAACTCGTAATAAAATCTTGTCATGAAAATAGGAATTACAGATCAAGCGACTACTTACCCCCAAGTCAATGTAAATGATGTAAATTGGAAAGGGAAGGACCAGACAAACAGATGCTAGCCACGTTCCAACAATGCAGACAAACGCTGGCAGACGAGGTTTTGTAGGATATCTAATGAAGCGAAATCTATCCCACGCCATTAAGAGAAATGTTAGGGTCGTTGTGTGCATGGGAATATCCTGAAATAAATTTGAACCATAATCAAAGTGAAATTAAACCTAACTACTGTGTACGTTTAACAGGTTTTAGAGAGTTTCGTTTTTTTATCGAAACAGGTACGAGTATGTAATTCTCCGACTCATTTGTCAATTCATTGGAAATTATTTGCATCAACACAATGAATTCGTTAGGATAAATATGTTCGTGTCCTGGTTAGTTAGCAATCCAATCAATGTCACAATTTCCGCGACACTTTTAAATCCACAAAAAATGCGCATCCAATGCAAAGATAACATGTTCCCACCTTCCAAGAAAATTTAATGCATAAATTTATGCAAACCCGACACATATTCGCATTGCCGCGCGTGCATATAGTAGGGTGTGGCTCTATTTTTATTTTCTGCAAATTTTATATGCCTTTCTACCCAATCATCTACGAGCCGTTGCACACCGTACCCAAGTAATCAAAAATTTAGAGCGGAGTTTTATTACACTAAGTCGGCTGATTACCGTCGGTTACGTTAGAGCTTTTAAGCCATTTACACAAAAACACTGCTAAATAATTGGAAGGCCTTATCTTTGTGCTCCGGTTTCTCGTTTTGGAGGCGGGATTTCCAAACATTTTCTGATAACAACTTTCGTTGTAATTAAACAAAAAATGATGGAAGTTTAATGGAGGCGCTTCATCGTGCGAAAATCACTAAACACTTCATTGAAATTTAAATGAAACTTTCAATTGTTAATGCAGAAACCTTGTCTTGTCTTCAGTAAGTTTAGGTATCATCTTTATTAAAAGCCTTGAATAATGATCGCTGTTTCAGACACAATTCATTAGTCTGGTAAAATACAAGATTTAACGTTATTAAAAATTATAAAATTCTTCCAGAAATGACAAAAAATCTCGGCTTATTGTTTTGTTATTTGCTGGATTCCTTCTTGATTGGCGGTTTTCCCGAATTCTTTGTTTAATAAATTTTACACAAAGCAGACATATTATCGTATTTTCGTTTAATTATGTTACAGCAGAAGCCTGTAAAATCTAATCTGTTGCGCGTTTTTGCCGCTTTCATATAAGGTAGAAACTAATGCGGTATTTGAACAAACAAGCCCGGATTTCCCACTCATTCGTAAAAAGAAGAATTCTAATTTAATGCTGGGGGGCGTGTTGTAGATTGTGGTAGAAATTCATAGAAGGAGAAATTCTTGTCAAGAGTTTACCAGCGGAACTATGTTAAGACTTCAATGTTCAACTAATGTTAAGATTTATAAAAATGTGGAAAAGTGTGCCGTCAAGTTCCTGCAGAAGTCTGCGACTTGCACATAATCAAATATGACTCTTGCATACATTTCAACAATAAATTATCATTAAATAACAAATTATTGCCGACGGTTTTATCAATCTACAATACAATAAAATTCCAATTTGCAATAGTCAACTACTCATCAGGACTTTATTAAATTTTTATACAAACGTCCATATTGAATGCTTTCAAGCCAATACGATAAAAATAATGCTTTTCATAGTAAACCGCATCAAACGTTTCATTTATAATAAAATTTTGGGTTAGGCACAAAATACCAACGGAATGGAAAACAGCAATAAACATTCCAATCAACGATAAAGGAAATTTTAATGCGTGCGTAAACTTCAGAGGAATATTTCATTACAGCATACAAACTCTATGAGCGAGTTTTAGAGAAAATAAATAAATAAAAAAGATCCTGAATGGGAAATCGAAAAATGAAGGAGAAGTATGAATAAATATGGATTACAAATTAATACGCAAAATATTAAATTTATGAAAATATCGAACAATCCAGAAAAGATACAAATAGAAGTAAATGGGAAACAATAAAATAAGTTAAAAAATTATAATACCTAGGTGCATACAGTTACAAACGCGCATGGTAGATTAAAAAAAGAAATTATCGTTAGAATAAATAAAGTAAAAAGCCTTGGATAGAACACTGTACAAAACATTATTCAATATGAAATAAATATCTGCCGAAACAAAAATAGGAATTTACGAATCAGTTCTGGTACCCGATACTGATGTACGGTAGCCAATCATAGACTTAACAAAAAATAAAGAAGTGAACAAAATCAAATGTGGCGTTAAAAGAAGCAAACTAAAAGTAAAAAAGGTAATTCAGGCAATAGAACATTTAAGATGGTTCATTTAATCAGAACGAACGAAGAGTGTAATGGGAAACAGAAGGTGTTAAAAGAAGGAAAGGCAGACCAAGAAAAAATTGCAATTGCACTTTTAAAAAAAGGACTGAGCTGGAACCAGGCGAAAAAAGAAACAGAAATAGAAAAACTTGGAAAACTAGATATGTAAATATCTTCCCGAAATAACAAAAAATCGGGAATTACTATGTTGTAATTTGCTGGATTCATTTTTGGTTCACGCTTTTCCTGAATAATTAGTTTTATAAATTTTATACAAAGCAGACATATTATATTCGTTTAATTATGTTACAGCAGAAGCCAATAATATAGTTTAATATGTGCGCTTTTACCCTGCTTAAAATTGCTTTCATAAAATCTATAAACTAACGCGGTATTAGAACCAATAAGCCCGGACTTCCCACTCATTCAGTTAAAAGAATTCTTATTTCATGCTGAGGGGGCGTCGTGCTGCTTGAGGTGGAAATTCTTGTCAAGAGTTTCAAAGCGAAACTATGTTAAGACGACAAAGTTCTACTGCAGATTTATAAAAATGTGGAAAATTGTGTCGTCATGTTCCAGCAAATGTCTGCGACTTGCACATAAGCAAAGATGGCTCTTGCATACATTTAATCCATAAACCATCATTAAAGCACGAATGATGGAGCGGTTTTATTAATCTACAATAAAATTCCAATTAGCAATCGTTAACTATTCATCAGAACTTTATTCAATTTTACTGAAATACGTTCTAATTGTAAGCTTCAAGCACTAGGATAAAAATGATGCTTTTCATAATAAACCACATCAAACGTTTTATTTATAATAATTGTATATGTGGTTAAATCTGCGGACAAAAGCATATAATATATGATAATATTGATTTCACTTTTGCCTACTCTCTTTTTATAGTGTTTTTGCGTCAGACACCACTACTATTTAGCACGTTTTTAAAATTAATTAATTACTATTTGTACTAATTTTTTGCAAAATTTCATAATCCGTTTTAACTTATACATGAAATAATGGCCACCTATTGTATTAATCGAGCATAATTGAGTCGTCGTTGTAACCAGAGCTAAATCTAAAGATCTGACCAAACATCCGCGTTTAATTAATGAGAAACTCCTTATGGCATCAAATTATATTCGCCCTGCAATTGTGAATCGTTGCTTCGGGGAGCATTACGTAAAACAGGATATGTTGAACACTTGCAATACAAATGTGATGTGATAAGTTGGACGAGATATAATTGGAATCCCGCAAAATTAGAGTAACTACAAATCACACTACGAGGTAAACAATTCGTGGTTTATATCAGGCGAAATGATATATGCGGAAAGTTATAACGCGGCTCCGTAAAATTACACAGAGAGCAAGGAATATGGGTAAAACGCGATCGATTATTGAAACGACCGCTTATGAATTATTTGTGGGAAAGTTCCGCGAAATAACTACTTTCGAATGTTCCGAAACGTAAACGTATCTGCTCCACGACACAGAATTCACATTGTTCGCCAAACAATGTAAACAAAGTTTGCTTTCCTAAGCTGAACTCGAAAAGTAAAACTAATAAAGGAAAATTTTATTATCACGCACTTTGCTTTTGCTATCCTAATAAGGCTCGCTACTTATGCATCGATTGCCCCTGCCATCGCCACTTCTCCATTACAAACTCATAGTTTGCTAATTAGGGCTAGTAACCAATCTGAACGGCAATGAAGCTCGCACTTATCACAAGACAAACAAACAAGCGTGAGTTTCGCGTCGAAAATAAGAAGTTGCGTGCGGTTCAACTTGCGGATGAGATTAACTTACTTAGAAAAACAAACATTATTTCGCGTTAACGAGTTCGCGGCTCTATATCCCCGCAAATACGTTAATTGGACGGGATTTAATGAAGAATTACGCCCTGCAGCCTCCCACACTGATCGATGTGCAATAAACATTTCTGCAATAAACACGTTTCGCCAGATATGAACTCGAACTAATATCAGCAAATTGTCGCGATTTATTAGCTGATGGGCAAATTTTGCTAACCTGGCCTAATTCGCTGAAATTCGGAGCAATGAACGTCCAAGAAAAATATTGACACTGCAATCTCGTTGACGATTTATAGCCCCTCGTAGGCTGTAATTATGACTTTAATTTGCTCCGGCCAAATATTGTCGGAGACATAATTCGACTTATGGTGGAGGCGCCGGGTTGGGCGTACTATGCAAAAATTCACACATTTGTGAAATCGATTAGAAAATAAAATCTGCATCCGCCGCGTGAATAGTCTAACCAATTACCTGGTAAGCGTTCGCTTTGTTGGAAGGTTATCCTTCAATGGGAAGCCGGAATAGGTTTTGCGGAAAAACGCAAATTTCTTTGTTGCAATTTTATCGTTTCCAATTTCACGGTAAGGCAATTAGAAGAAGTGCTTGTAAAACACTAGAAGTTTTTCCATTATAAAAAGGATGTAACGTACTTCACGCGAGAGAATGCACGTCAAGAACAACTTCGATAACTTCTGATAGTTCTAAGAAGCAATGTCAAATCATTGAATCGCAAGAACTTATTTAGCGACTCCCATGCAATATAGGTCGTATTTGCACACAACTGTTTGATTAACGATAAAATTCTCTTGTGCGTTGATTCAAGATTTTATTTGTAATGTACGTGAAGACGTACGTTTATTTGAACACCACTAATTGTTATCGATTCGGTCTGAGCTTGTTGAATTAAGCTCTAAGCCACTTAACAACTTTCACGAACCTGGCAAGTTTGCGAAGCACAAAGCCAGCGAACGACATAAAATTTTACGCTACCGTCCCCGGAACACGTAAATATTAATTTCAATTTCTTTTGTGCGTAATCCGCTCCGCTGAGGATGATTTACCACTCACCTGCAGCATGGGCAAAAACGAGCAAAGCAACTCGCCCAGGATCCAGTTGTTTACCAGCAACACGTAGAGCGTGATGGGCAGCACCACCACGCATTTAACAATGTCGCTGATGACATTGTTGAGAATGAAACTGCAAGTGACATCGTTGTGCAATTTGTTGCGTGTTATGTGGATAAGAACGGATAGATTAAGGGCCACTCCTGCGACAATCAGGAGCGAATAAACGAACACGATAAAAGAGTAGCTGGTGGCGACGAAGGGCCTCAGATGCGGCTCGCGAGGGTCGAGCTTGGGGTCCGACTGTCCCAACAAGAACTCGTGGATGATGTTCCAAACCTGGGGCGGGACGTCGTCGTGCACGTCTTGCGTGTAATTATCAACTTCCATGTCTTCTGTTCACATTTTTTTCACTTTCACTGACACTCGCCGCTGCGGCGATTGGCGAGCAACAGCTTTCAAGCTCGGGCGGGTTTTAAATGCGCTACGGGACTCAGGAGCGTATAAATTTTATTACGGTATGTTGTTGCGCGAAGGGTTTGCGCCGGGGGAGATCGCCACCTAAGTAAAACGCTAATGTGGTCTTTGGCACGACGACACCACTTCACCGACCAAAAACGATAACAAAAGTACACACAAAAGACGCATTATGTATCGGTTGAGAAAGCAGTCGAACGGCACCGCCTTTTTATAGAAAGGAGCCGATATGAAAGCACAGATGTTTGCTTCGACTCCGTTTTTATTCACCGCGGCAGAAATGCGATATGGAAATCTCTTTTACATCTCGTGCGACCATACAACACACACAACTCGCATTCATCTAAATTTAATAAAATTTATTAAATTAAAATTGTGACTAATGCCAAGCTTGATTTATTAGTCCATAGCGGCTGAATTGTACATGTATTGTAAATTGCAAACGCCTCACAGGACTGCCAATACAGCTTCACTAAACATGAAAAACTGCCATGCTTTCAGCGAATGTAATTTAAACTAGTAGATAAACCGGGCGTATTATACTCGCAAAGCGGCACAAAGCGAGTAATCCGAAATGAAGTCAATTCGGCGAATTTGTTATTAAGATATTTTCTTGGTATTACAATTATATTGCTCAATATTGTACTCGTGTCAATCACAGAAATAGCAACTTGAGCAATATTCAGGTAAGTATGCACGGATTTACAATAGAACTGTAAGAGCTTCGGGTCCTCAAGAGACATTAAACCGAGTTTCCAACTATCCAAAACCTGGAAATTCGACGATTGTACAAATGAAATCTGGAAATGAATCGATTCTAATTACTTGGCGCGTAATGGATATAATTAAAAATGCACAGGTCGTTAGTATAACAATGTAGCTCGTAGTTTTGGAGTAGAAATTTCGACGTTATGATGGGGAAGCAGTATTACAAGATGCGGAGCAATCCTACTGATTTAAAATGTAAAATGAATGACAAACAAACTGACAACAAACGAGGGCTTAGGTCAGAAGTATCGCTGAATGGACAAGTTTCAATCGATTCTATGTTCGTCGCCCGTCAGCTTGTTTTTACATTTATTTTGTCAAAATCTCCCGGATCATCCTCTCATTAATGATATTTTTAAGCGCCCAGAGCAGTAGCCAATCATCGCATTTTAAAACTCTGTCTGCTATTTTATTGCGTAAATGGTTATAAATATAGTGAGTGGGAAAATTGTTTTCCAAGCACAATTTGTAAACATCAATCTTGTTATTTAAGCACAAACTGTTTCCAACAAATACTATACAGTTGCAAGCTGTATCTAAGAAACTGCCACAAATATGAAATCAAAATTAATGAAATTCTCCGTATTTTATTGACATGCAAACTGTATTGTTCAGTTAATTGACGAGTTGTTTAGAAAAAAATCAAACGCTCAGAAAAGTATTAAATGTTTAGTAATAATTTTAAATGCTCGGTGAAATACTGAAAAATATGCACAATCGGTAAAAGTGATGTGCTCAGTAAATTTACTAAACGCATAGAATAATCGACGAAATGTATGTACAATAATTTATTGAAAAATAAATACAACGATTGATAAACTATAGTAATGTATATCTTTGAACAATCTTTAAACAAGGAATTTATACGTGAAGTAAAAATAAATTTCTTTTAGTTAACACACAACACAACAATTAACAAAACAAAATAAATTTAATAAAACAACGATTATTATAAACTTAAGACATAAATAGAAATACAAAAAACTATTATGACATAAGGCAATTCCGAGAGAGTCGCCCACCTTAACTTTTAAAAATTGTACTATACTGATATTTGGTCACAGAGCCTTTAAAAAATTGTAATATATGTGTACTAAATTTAATCAAGAATCACTATACATATATTCTATAGGTGTTTTTTTCGGTAAGCCGTATCTCTCTTAATACTTCATCAACCAATGATTGAGCCATAAATTTTAAAGATTACCTTCATCGGCATATGCGAAAAATAAACAAACAATCCAAAATGTTAATGTTTATTTTAAAATTATTATAAACCGATTTTGTCAGAGTGGTTATCAATTTTGACATTTTACTGGTTGTGAGTTTTGACATTTACAAGTAAATTTGAAACACAAAAGTTAATTTTTTATTCATTCTTATTTGATTATTTTGAGTCACTTGTCTGCACTTTCAAAATGATGCAGTGTTATAGCAGCAAGTAAAAATTGGTGTGCTCACTTTTATTTTGTCGATAAACACACAGAATTCAAAGATTTTGTGGACATTCACTGGATATCGATGTATCAGTTTGTCAGAAAAAATTGCTTATACTCAGTTTGGAGATCTAAATTACTAAGTAAATACAATAAATTTCATCCTGCAAAACTACAAAATAAAACATATTTTCTACATTTGATTCTGAGCATTTAGTAGTTTTTACTGCACAAAGTGATATAAAATAAATGAGCATTTTATTACTACCCATATGAAACCATTGGAGAAAGAGACAATTATCCTTTTTTTACCTAAATGTCACTTTGCGAGTTTTGTAAAACATCAAAGGTAATTTATTTACATAAGGAACGTAAATCAATCAATTACATATTGCCCGTTTTGTTCTTTCAGAGAGTTGCATATTCCTAGTTAATAGAAAGAACTGTCAAAAAATATAACGAGGATTATTTACAGCCTCATCTGATTTGAACGTTATACTACGCAAGAAGTTTCGAAGAGAGCGAAACAAATAGAAGTCTGATGGTGCCAGATCAGGCGAGCATGCCATCCAAACTCCAATAGTTTTTCACAGAATATCAAACTTGTGTATGTGGTGATGAAAGAGTTGTGTTCCTTTACAATTAACAAGCTCTGGATTTTTTTTGATGGATTCTTTCAAACGTGGCAATGACGTTCTTGTAGATGTAGAATATTGCAACCGCAAACTTCATGCTTGACGCATTTTCTTCCTGTTATGGAAATTAGGAGTAAAATATGGCGAAATGCCCAGTCGACATCTTCAGCTTGTTGTAAAATCTCCAAAACTCAACCACATTGCCAAATACATTGTTTATAATGAAAGGAAAACATTCAACCAATAAAAGACAATAACCAATAACATAGATGCGAATGACTAGTACTAAAAATGAATTAGTATCAGATGTTGCAAACATGCGTTGTGACTTGTCCGACAACCCTATTGATTTTGGATTAATAATTAAAACAATTCTGATTTACCCATGCCGTGTTTATTCCAAACGTTTATTTTACATCTTGCAAGACATCATCGGCGAATCATGAATATAGAAAATTTGAACGCATTGCAATTAAAAAAAAACCTTAAAACTAAACATTATAAAATTTGTTATAGCCGTAGTCATAATCTGAGAACTGTTTACATTAGGACTAGTTAAATAATAGTACAAATAATAAATACATGACTTATCTTCTTTGGCGGCGCCGTGCTTTACTACAATGGACAAAAAGTTATTATGTGCAAACAACGCCAAACATTGCTGACAAGAATTTTTGCATTATTATATGGACCAAACTTGCATAACATCCATTAAGCAATGAATGCTTTATTATTCCAGGCAGCCACAAAGTTAAAAATGCAAGCGCACCTGTCCCATATTCCCGCAATTTTCTTATTAAATAATTACATAAAAGTTTTGTCGATTCCGAGTGCTGTGCTACTCGTAATTATGACTGACTCCGCCGCCGTGAATTATCAAACGGCGTCAACAGAAGAGACTGAAAATGACAATAATTGTACAATGTTGAATAATTGTTCAATCGCCTTAATATGACAACTGACAAGCCAGTAGCATTTAATAATCATAATTGAAACATTTCGGACTGTTTTGCTTAATTGCTCGGAATCGGTTACAGTCGATAAATCAACCACAATTTCGCATTAATGACTTGATGTAACCGCACAAAAACCGGCGGAAATTAATTAATCACTCAAGAAATGCAGCCGACAGCGATACATTTTTGTACAAATTAAATTAATGAATATTTCGGTCACAACGGCGCATCTAATTATCACTTTTTGCGTTTTTTCCTAACATGCTAGCCTTTTCACTGTTATTTAGCTCAAGTTCCATTTTTAACGAATCGAAACAAAATGTCACGTGTATAAATATCTCGCTGACAAAACAATTTACCATTACTAGCGCACTCCAAGTGATCGTTATTGTTAACAAAGGGTTGGTAATGGGCAATTTTTAATAATAACCCGATTTGCTGAATCAGTTTAATTAGTTCATCGGTTTCCGCTTACAGTTTGGAATTTTTCAAATATTGCACGAGGATTTCTGCTTGTTTCTGGCCGGATTCGAAAGCTCCATGCGTTGTGGAATAGTGAGAGCGATGTGCCGCCTCTCCAGCCATTAATATTCGCGGTTTACCATCGACAAATATAGGATCAGAGAGTTTATGCATTCCTAAAGCAGATCGGTCGCACTCCGGAGTAATGTGGCTGTAACCTCCCCGAATCCAGGGGTTCGATAACCACGACGTTCTAAAAATGAGTAAGAGGATTACGCAGTCCTCCCGAGACAACTCTGAAAAACTAAACGGCAAAATGCACAACATCCTTAAATAAATAAACTCTTCCGGCTTCATCTAAGTACAAGCGCGCCTGCTGAGCAAACAGCAAATTGTAAGAAATATGAAGGCCCATTCAGCCCACCTCACTTACTTTACAACTTTGACAGGATCCGGAATGCTTCCATCTCTTAAAAATCTCCGCAGCGTGTCCACACAATGCCTCCCGGCAACTTCTTCGCTTAAATTTTCCATGATTTCGACTCCCTCACCACCGATCCACCCCACCAGAGCCGCCGGTCCGTGGCAAACGGGATCGAAGCCTGTAATATGTCTAACCCAAGCACTTTCCCCGTCCAAAACTGTGCCTCGTCTCCAAACCAACTGGAACCCGTCCGCGTCCCACCATTTATAATCAAATATCAGGAATATCTTCCCGATCGCGTCGAAACCCAATCGCTCGATGCTTTGTGCGATTTCGCGGGGCAAGACAGGCGTAATTTTCAAACGTTTCAAAACGCCCAAAGCGGGCGTAACAATTAAATGCTCGCAGGTGATTATCGAACCGTTATCGCAGATTATTGTGTTTGTGCCCGAGCGTTGGATTTCCACAACAGGTGTCGATAGTAAAAGAGAGTTGCGTGGGAGTTTGTCGACTAAAATCTTCACTAGTTCGTCGTAGCCGCACTTTAGGTTGATGTGAGCTTTATCGTCGACGCAGATATATTGCCCCCATCCCTTCGCCGACAATTTGCGCAAATCCATACAGGAATTATCGATGATCTGGAACCGGACGTGCCAATCCAGCAACTCCAGTTTCACAGCTTTGTCATCGTCGGAATCGTGGCAATTGTTTAGATATTCCATGAATTTTGCCTCCATGAATTCGCCGACTGACCCCGGATAATCCGCCGAATCCACGAACTCCTCGCACTCGCCAAGAATCCTCCCCACTTCGAAATCGACTCTCTTAACGATATCCTCATCAACGATTTCGCCGTTATCCCTAATATAGAGACCTAATCCCTCTTCGGACGTTATTTCCGACAGGAGATCGTGCTCCCGGGCAAATTCATACAACGAATTTTCTTTCCCGTGGATCCATTGAGCCCCCAATTCCAGAATATTCCCGTTCCATTCCATGGTGTGAATTCGACCTCCAGGCTTATTCTGCGCCTCGACTACCACAAAATCCGTACAGCCGAGCTTACAAAGAGTCGTGGCAGCTCCTAAACCCGCCATTCCAGCGCCTATGATTGCTACTTTACGATGAATTAACTTCGCGGATCTGTAACAATGCGGAGCGTCTTGACAACGACGGCTGAGATAGCAGCAAAATGGTAATTTAATTTGCTGGGAATGCATGCACATGTATTCAAACGCGACGAGGTAGCGATTAGTCAACGAGAGCGGGCGCTTAAGTGATATCGCTGCAGGACCGGACTAGACAATCTGGAACGTTCTGCCTTCGTTTTTTTTATTAAATGTGAAGCACGAGTTTGCACTTAATTTATAATCCCATAAGCTCTGCAGCATCTTGTTTTCAAATAACTCAAATTCATACAGAACTCTTGGAAAGAGTTCGAGGGGTAAACCGCTGGCGCAAAAGTGTATACCATAAATTCTGTTCATGGAGATAATCCCTTTAATCCAACAATAATTCCTGGAATTCTTCAATAAATCCTAAATAATTCCTGTAAATCCTCAGTCGTATGTAGAATGTTGGGGATTTAAATACTCATGGGCAAAAAAGATGCATGGTCAGGTACTATAACGTTTATTTATACATATGTACAATGGCAGATTTAGATACGATGACGCTGTAGGCACATTTTCTACGGCGCCCCAGACCCTCAAAAGATTGTTTAAGATGTCAAACACAAAGATTCGAAGTTTTAACATTGTTTTATACATCTGTAAATTACAACAAAATAACTTTTAATTAGCACGAACTGTTAAACAATAAACTGTTTAAACTGCTTAAAACAAAGTGAAAAATAATATAACAAAAAAATGCAAAAAAAATTAAAAAACGTTTGAAATTGTTAAAATTTAACACGTTGTATTTAAGTATAATAAAAACTTTGTTATAATCATAAGAGAGAAAGAACAATTTATGCTAAATTCACAGTTCAAACCGCACCTCTCTAGATTTTTTTTTGGCCAGAGATTTTTTCAGAACCCCATTTCAAAAAAGAAAGTTGAATAAGTTGAAACAAACTCAAATTGTATACGGGTTTGAAATCCTTATTTGATTGAAACACTATTTTTAATATTTAGATCTAGGTCAGAACTCGGAAGTTATCTCGCCCTTACTTCCTTATTTGGAGCCGAAGTGTCTGATGCACGTGTGAAAAATGTGTCAAGCTTTGGAATTTTTTTTCAACAGTTATTAAGTTCTTTTGCCTTCAGAGATCTTTTTTTCCTCGATTGGTAACCAGTTAATTTTTTTCTGAGCTCACTATCACACATTATCGACTATTTTAGAAAACACGAACAAACTTTTGAAATGGTCCAATTTGACCCAAAAAAATTTTGATTTTTTTCAAATGGTAAGACGATGTATAGTTTTTTCATTTGTTGGTTTATATATGTGTGTACATATGTAGGTATGAATCTTGTATTATGTACAATCGTGGACAGTCAAGAATAACACTTTAGCCGGCGGGTGTGATGCAAATACCGACTCAATGACAATATCTCATAACACGGGTGTTATTCTTGACTGTCCATGGCTGTACATATGTATGAACCAGTGTTTTTTAGAATGCCTATTAAATTTAAGTCTTAATTCGGCGTATTTTTCAATAAATCGAATTTTCTCTAATTCCAAGTAAATTTTCAGTCCCTAGAAGATTCGAGTTCAAAAAATTCCAAAAATTAAACGTAATTATTCTACATTATTTTAAGCAAGGATAACAAAACTTCAGTTAGGACATAGTATGCACTTTAAACAATTATAAATATTATATGGGCACTTGTCTAGATGCCTTAGTAAAATATTCAACAAAATAAAAACTTTGCAATACAAAAAACTAGTGTCCGACCGAAATTTTTACGACCGAAACCGAAACCGAATTTCGGCTTCAGTCTCAGTTTCGGCCGAAACCGAAATTTAATGTTTTCGTGGGAAAAATAAAGTAAAAATTATCATAATCAGTCTTTATTTTTATTTTTTAAATTCATCACATAATAATCATTCAGGTTCTGATATTTTAACTAATCATTAACTTATCATATCGTATTATTACCCCCTTATTTCAAAAAGCACAAATAAATATACTTTTTTTCAATATTATGAAATAAAATAAAAGCTACAAAACAAAATTACTTTTATACTTTTTAGTAAAAAGAATTTACCTAATAAATATGTTTAGTAGGTACCCAAACAAAAAAACACACTTTCATCTTAAGAACGATAGTTATTTTTATTACGAGGCCAGAAACGGTCTCCACTGATTACAAGTAAAAATAGTTAGATAAAGACACATCAACACATATTCAAAAAATAGCAGAAAAAGAAATTCAGAATTTATTACCCGAAAAGTCACTACTGACAACATAAAAGCTTTCATTGAAAATTCATGCTTTCCATTTTCTTGCCTAGGCAGGCAAATTATCGTTTTCAAGACGATTTTGGCGCTTGCAAAACGACTAATTTGAGACGGAAGCCGAAAAAATTATTTCTTCTAAAATTTGGTCATTTTGTATGGTTCTCTTGTTAACGAACTACAATAAAATTAAAATTAATAAGTACCTATCTACCAAATACAACTAAATAAATTTTTTTGATGCAAATAATCCTTCAATCGAATGTATCTAAAGAGTTTTGCGAAACCTTCCGAATGTAGTTTCTGCTTCGGCCATAGTTTCGACTGGATGACAGCCGATACCAGTTTTTTCGCCAAAACCGAAACTGAAACCGAAAGCTCGGTCGGAACTACAAAAAACATAAGAAATTATCAAGAACTATGGTAAAAAACAACAACAATCTTAAAGTGAACCCTACAAATTATAATTATATATAAATTATAAGTGAAGTATGGAGGTTCATTGGGGTCACTTGTTGAATTAGCTCCTAGGAGCGTTCACTACACCCCCCCTAATGCAACTTCAAATGGAACACGATCAAAAATACTGAAGATCGTTATAATTAACAACAATCTTGTCTGGCAGATACTGTGCATGTGCAGAAACACATGCCCAATTGTTAGTTCCCACATAATTCCCAATAAATCCCTTGCAAATCCCAATAAATCCCTTGTAAATCCCAATAAATGTCCGTAATTTCCCACAAATCCCCACATTTCCAAATAAATCCCCATAATCCCATAATTCCCTCGCACTGTACACCATAAATCCCCAGCGGTTTACCCCTCGGAGTTTTAAAATTCAAAAATTTAACACTTCCAATCTTTATTATTCAGAGGGTTTATTTAGTTTGTTGGAGAAAGACATTGAAATTACTGCGACAATATTGATCCGCATAATTCAGAACTTAAATGTTGAC
This sequence comes from Eledona agricola, assembly GCA_964023215.1. NCBI lineage: Eukaryota > Metazoa > Arthropoda > Insecta > Coleoptera > Tenebrionidae > Eledona > Eledona agricola. The sequence goes on from OZ026858.1 coordinate 17,853,276, forward strand.
AAGGCAGGAGTCGACGGAATCATTCTTTTTCAGTTCTCGCGACTTGCCGGAAGCTGACAGCCGTTATTTATAACCAATGCTGAAAAATGCGGCATTCAAATCGAGACTATAAATCTCACCTGCAGTGCAAGTTCAAACTTATTGCGTCACAGGTTTGTGGGATGATGAGGCACGGAATGAAATTTTCCTAAGCGATATTAAGACAAAGAATACAGGAGCGAAAGTTGGATGAAAAAACTTTTTTACATCTCGCAACAAACTCACTTGCAGCTGTTTAGGATTCGATCGGCTTCTCTAAATCCGGACTCGATAGCTCCGTGCACAGTGGAGAAGTATTTATCATGAGTGGCTTCCCCTGCAAATAACAAAACAGGGCGTCCCAGGCTGTTAATCACGGGACTCGATAAATCTTCATTAGGGATGTTGTTGAGGTCGGCTTCTAAACATCGATACGAGTAGCAGCCGTTAAAGTGCGGATTGCATTTCCAAGCGGATCTGAAACTTCACTTCACCACTCTGCAAACAATGACCGACAAGTCACCTTAACACACTCTCGGGCTGGATTACGTTGTACTCATGTCCGAGGAATTTTTTTAATAAAAACATGCAACCATCCACTACTAAGTCGTCTGGGAGTTGTTCTATCTGAGCAACCATTTTCCCAACAACCCATCCCAGAAGCACATTTGGGTGATTATCTATTACGTAAAAACCGAAAATGTCTTCTAGCCACGATCTTCCGTTTTCGCTTGGTCCATGGGGAAATTGTTCAAGCAGCTTATTCCTATCGTCCTGGTTCCAAACAAAACTGAATCCTTTTGTGTCACTGGACCACCACTGTCTTGGAAATTTCAAGCAGATTTTATTGACATCACCGATCGCCATTATATCAATTGCACGTTGTTTTACTTCGGGTAGTTTTGGTACAAACTCTTTGGATAAGTGTTTTAAGACGCCGAGCGAAACTGTTGTGATCAAATAGTCACAAATAAACGTGGAATTGTCGGAACAGTGAACTGTAACATTTGAATCCCACGTTACCCCATCTACTTGTCTGTTCAAACATATTTTATCCTCTAGAGGTAGTTGTTTGGATGCATCAGGTACTTTTTTCTAAATAAATGCAAGTTGTACAATTAGGCGCATTGTGCAAAAGAAGCGCGAATATACCATGAGTACATCAAGAATGGCTTTGAATCCTTTATCCTTCCAATGTAAATATAAATCGCCTTCGCACTCTTTATACTGAAACGGTCCAGCCGACGAAAGATCAAACCAACTTTTTGCGGGGTCTAAACAAATGAGCAACTTGTGGAACCAATCTACTAACATTTCCGACAGTCGCTTTAACTTCTCATCGTTAATTTCCGCCACACGTTTCTGATACCTGCGACAATAACGTAACAAAATAACAACAATCTCGAAGTCCATACTCGCTGATGAAGTAATCGCCGAACGTCCCGCCAGCTTTTTTGGCGGCTTCCTCGTCGGACCCCACTTCATAAGCAACGGAAAGCAATCGATCAGTGTCTGTTTTGTTTACAACTTGTCTATCCGAAACAAAAAACGTGAAATCGGAATAATCGTTCTTGGATGAGCCCAACAAATCTAGGTCCTTCACCAAGTCGTAGACGACGTTACCCTTTTCGCCGTGGCACCATTGCGCCCCTAAATCCACAACGCCGCCGTCGAAATCCACCGAATGGATTCTGCCCCCGATGCGATTTTCGGCCTCCAGAATTATAATGTCGTGGATTCCGTTTTCGAAGAGCCGACTTGCAGCTGCCACACCAGCGGCTCCGGCCCCTATAATTACAACTTTTGCTGGAGTCGCAGACATCGCTTCCAAGTTTTTTCTGGGGGACGTCGATCTGCAAACGTTAGCTTATCGATTTAACTACCAACGACGTAGCCGTACCAAAAATTGGTCGTAAAATGAAAAGAAATTGCCGCATGACCATTAAAACTAATTAAGATACCGAAATTAGCGGTGATTCGGTTCGTAAATTAATTAATCGGGTGAAGTTAACGGGAGCGGGATCGATTGTAAACAAAGCAAATTTATTGATACGACCGAGAAGTTGTGTACAAAACAAGAAAAACGCACCAGTTAACAGAATTAAGGTCGTTTCGCAGTGTGAGACTAAGAAAGAGCCCTAATAGAGAAAATGATTACCCAACTAACATTAGGAACGAAATCGTATTTTTAAACTCACCACCCGTAATTTTTTGTTCTTTTATTGGACGTAATAGGGAGTTAATTTTGTCCGGGAGTTTCTCTTTTGCTACTCTATTTTGAAGTTACTTATACATAGGTCACGTGGAGAGTAATTGATGAACAATGCAAGTGACTCAGCTCAAACTCTCAGCGTGTGCTGTTTTCTTTGAAGATAACCTACTTCGGAAATACCTAATTTACATTCCCGTCTAGGACAAGGTAACTATGTCAGTGAGCTTTAACTGTTTCAACACATAAGAGAATTGTTGTACCTCGAAAGTCCATTCCCAAGATATCTAATTTGCTTATGATGGTTGTTAGCTTCCAACCGGAAAGAAATTGGTTTCCTTACTTTCTTTCAATTGTCATAAATTATTGGTTTGTAATTTTTTCGATTCTCTGCATCCTTGCTAAATTCAAACTATCCCATGTACTTTTTATAATAGCGAATAATGTCGCGTCCTATCATCACAATGAATTGAAAATGTAAATAAAATTATGAAAACCTTGACCTGCGCCATGTGAGGAAGCGGCGGATCACGCTTTGGCATAAATAATTGTAGAAAAGGCTTTTTGACATATTTTTAAAAAGTATTCAGGATTTGAGCGAAGAAAACTAGTGCGCCAATTAAAACTTTTGCCACTAAATAATGTAAGTGTAAGTAAGTAAGTGTATACTAAAGAAATGAAAAAATACTGTAAAAGAGAACCTTTTGTAGCGCCTTAATTTCAGCAAATATACTGTGGGTGAAAAGGTTGGATTCGATAATTTTTTTATAGGGAGCGACACATAAAATAAAATAAAAAATCATAGGAGAAAATCACAGCATACTACAGCAAAGTCCCTCTCCGACCGCCGCTTGGATTTTCGTTAACCTCGTAAATGAAAATGAACGAAATGAAAAAAAATTCTCAAAACCATTGTTATGAGACCTATTACAAATTTTATACACTACCTACAAAAAATGTATCGAATTAGTTCCAACCGTTTCATTCACACTGTATATTACATGCAAGGCGTCAATGACTGGGCCAAAAACAAACGATCTGAATTAAGCAAGGGTGCCGATAATCGAAAAAGTTTAAAAACACTATTTACGAGTACCACAAAAACCTAGACACAAAATAGTAAACGGAGGCTGAGGATTTTATGTTTTTACAGTGAGACTTTTGAAACTCTCAAATCATGGTAGTTGACAGGAGCTTTCATTCTAAACTGATTTTAAAATTTTAAAACTTGGAGATTAAATTTGTTGAAGAAAACATTAAATGTTTGTAATGGATTGTCTACGATGCAACTATTCTTCAGGTCAAGGTCCACATTTTTTTATTTTTCGTCTACGCAGCCTCGCAGCCTTTATTTTTGTATGCACGGTATAATTGGTCCGACTGTACGAAACATAACAGTATAAAAGTCTGAAACTTTCTTGGTTTCTCTTCATGAATTGATGAGGGTGAGAAAGCCCATGCAAATTATAAAGACATTTATTATTGATATTCAGGTATTGGTCCAATCACTCACCTCCTCTAATGCTTTGATACTTGATTAAATTTTGACCGATTGATTAACAACGCTTTATTAATGAAGCCAATCAGAAGCAGGAAAAGGTTCTAAATATATACCAAACAATATGCACCAATCAATACTTTATTTAATATGGGCCCGTTCTCGTACAATTATTAAAACAATTTCATCGTCCTGTAAAAAACGGATACGAATGTGCTTTGTAAAGTCTAGTCCAGATTGTATACAATTTTTCTGAACATTGTTTCGGTATAGTAAAGGAACAATTCAGAAACGGTTCCCATACTATATTTCAAAACCGTGTTATATACTAATATGGACTAGGCTTAACTTATAAAGCGTACAAAAAAAAACTGAGGCTCAGGAGGCCATAGTTTGATTTGTTTTTTTACAGTGTACATATCGTAACATTTGATATGAACTGTCAAACCACAATTATCTCAAAGACGTCTAAACCGACACCTTAAAATGAAATTTGTTGAAGAAGAAGTATCTTATAAATCGTGTCAGAACTTAACTTCAAGTGTCCGCAACTCATGATTGATCATTTTCTACACTCTATCGAACGTCGATTGGCCTACGCAACCTCGTTGTATTTTAGTACATACAAATACACGTTATTATTATATTTTCTACGAGAATCACTGCAACGCTTCAGTTCAACGACTCGCTTTTTCTTGATCAAAATTAATGCGCTCGGTTTCATTATTTTTTGCAAAAACCTTATATTTTCTATACGGAACCATGCTACTCATAATAAACCTCTAAATATCATCGTGACATTTTTACAACAAAATTTACGTAACGCTTTGATCGGTGACACTCACTGCACTTCGAATCGACCTTTAACCGCACTAAACCGTCCTTTGTTCGAAAATAAATCGCCACTTTCGTTTTAAATTTAGTTCTAACTGAATTCAAAGCGTAAGGATTGTTCGTCACTGCCTCTTCCACTCGACGTCAATTAGCATTAAGTAAATCGCATTAAGTTGATGCTGTTTAAAATTTTAAGATTAAAACTTGGCCGAGATAAAGTAATCCTTTGTCTTATATAACTAGTTAATGCAGGAGATGCAATCCCCTTATTTGTATTTCCGGAACAATGAACGGACATCAGCACTAGTTAAAGGTAATCTTTCAGAAATATTTTATCAAATCGCGGAAAAGAAATCGCCCCGTCGAGATCGATAATACATTTATGTTTCAATTCCACCTTTCAAAGAACCTGGAAACAAGCAGATAAATAAAACAATTCTATCGAGCGGACAAGAAATCGAAATTTCAGACACGTTCGCTCATAGTTTTAAAAAAAGAATCATTTAAATGTAGAGCCACAGATTACTCCAGATGACTGACTCAATGCAAATATTTTGGCGGAATGACCTTTAACGACCTTCAAATTATGTAACAGTTTTCAGATGGCGCATCGATCAAATTTTGCGGCAAATTTAAATATCCCCTCTTCTCTTTATAAGTGGAAAAAATGCTAATATTTCGAATATTTTATGATTTATTCTACAAAACTATTGTAAAAAATTGTTTTGTAGAATGAAGCATAAAATATTCCTGTATTATTTACACGTCATACAAACAAACAATTTTATAAAAATCAATTTATTATATTACATAATTTAAATTAAACAAAATTATACTCAAAATGTTAACAATTACATTTCTAAGATAGGTATAACTTACACATATGATAATTACTTGGAGTTATTATATAATAATGGAAATTTTGAAAGACTTGCCGGACAACCAATAGAGCAACCTGGCTTAGTTCTTCAAATTCATGCACAAAAATCAGGAATAGTGAAGCCTAATATCTAACGATGCCGAAAAGTGTTTTTTGCAAACCCTCCACTTTTGCTTTAGTTCTTGCCACAGTTTCGCTCTAGAATTATGTAATTAGATTTCCTGAATTTGTTGTATTAATAAAACATCCTTATCTTTCTTCACTTTTTGGAAAACAATGCAGTTTCTCCGCTTAGTACGGTACAGTAGTACAAGTAGTACAGTAGTAGTACAATACGCTTTTTAAAAAATACGGAATTGTACATTATTCAATTTAAAATAGTCAAAATATTGGGCCATTTATTTGAATTTAAATTAAAATTTTTGTAGTGACATCTAGCGGTCGTACAAAGTATTAGCAACGACTACAGCGCCTCTACATTTGCTTATGGTATCTGTGACAAAGATGTCATGCGCCTAGTTTCAATGTGTAAAAAAGAGATAGTTCCGGACAAAATCGTCCTATGAAGTCAATCATCTGGAGTAATCTGTGGTAGAGCTAACAAAACAGGATTCGCAGTGGGCCATGCAATCTAGCTTTTGTTTAATTTTTACAGTGTACAGTGTTTGACATTGACATATCGGCATGACATCAATCAAAAAGTTGCTCAAACGACTTCTTAACCGACGTCTGCAATTTGTTAAAAAAATTAATGTGTGATATCTTATGCATCGTGTCCGAAACGTTTATCAGAAAAGTTAATTTCGAATTACTACAACTAAAAATCCAATATTTTCTACACTTAAACTAATTTGTGTGATTCCATGGACTCAGAAGAGTACTATTATTGAACGTCCTGCATATTTCATTTCAAGCTTTTTGAATTGTTCCATTTATTATTTATTATACTGTGGAAGCACTGACCACAGCGCGCTCTATTCACAACCAATAAAAGCACCAAATTACAGGAACCTAGTTAGAAATCCAATCAACTTATTTTATTAATTTCAAATTATTGTAATCATTTATGTAACAGATGAGATAATACAATGTGATAAACGTCATAAAACAAGCTTTGAGAGCGTGCCAAAGACGCAACGTGTCCTTTCATTTTTTTCACTACCGGCGTTCTATTTTCGTAGCGTCGTCTGATAACAAGTCCTAATTTGCACTTACCTCACATTTTTCATCCAACCTTCGTTTATCCGCTCGTTTACTGAGCTAACACTTTGATTTATCGAAAAGCTCGAGCACGAGCAGTTGTATCGTGTCACGTCAAAAACTTTACGTTGTAAAAATGTCAAAATTCTAGTATTTCCTCGCCAGATATTCCGCATCAATTCCATTCACATTACTAACCAACTATTTATCTGCACTAAACGCTAATCGGTGTCCTTGCAAACCAACAATGTACCGTCCAAGACTGTCTCAATCTTTCCCCTACTGCCCTAACCTCAAACTTCTGCTTTTAGAGCACAAGAATTTCAACGAAGAGTGCCACAGGTTCAGATTGATGATTCGCCGAGTCTCCACGCTAAAGGATCTGAAAGACGTCAAAGAGCGAGTGGAATTGATTCTTCGTAACAGCAATTTGTTTGAGACACTAAGGGAAAAGTTCAGCCGAGTCCCTAGATCGCTCAAGAACCAATCGGCGAGCGTACTACGAGTGTGGGCCCACCAGTGCGAGTGCGTATTTGCACAACGGCTTCGCCGAGGGCAGCAGATGTTCTGCTTGTACTCGAAACTTTGGGAGGAACGAGCTCTGCGTGAATTTGTCAAACAAATGAGGCTCAGAATCAGCGCCCGCGGACGCGACTTTATAATAGGAGCCCTGGGTGCTTCGGCATACGACTGGAGAGCCAACCGGATTCCCGAGAGCGAGATCAGAAAGCACAGTAAGGAGCTGGATTACGTGCACACTTTGAAAGAGAAAACGTTATGCAACAAGTGCTCCAAAAACTCAAGGATATGTCCTTGTCGGAAGGGCGACGAGAACACGGAAAAACCAGTCGTTACTTCGTACGACGACTGGAAAGTTTTCATCGAGAAGAACGACTTGGTCGTGTGGAGGAGACTCCACCCTTCGGGGAACTACGAGTATAAGGTGTACGGGTCCTATGGGGATGTCACAGCGGAAGATTTTTTTAACGTACAGATTGATATCGCTTATCGTCGTCAGTGGGACACAACAGCCGCTGCTTTGAACCTGGTGGAGGCCGACCCCGAACCCAACTCCCACAGCGACATAGTCTACTGGGAAATGCTGTGGCCGGTGAGTACCATCGTACGCATAACATCCATCAATCAATTATAACCACCAGACTCTATTCGCCAACCGCGATTACGTTTTCAACCGTCGCTATTTGGTGGACTACAAAAACAAGACATTGTTTCTAGTCAGCAAGTCCACGCAACACCCCGACTGCCCCAAAGAACAAGCCAAATTCCGAATAGAAGACTATTGGTCCTATATGGTCATCAAACCATACGGTGAACTAAACAAGCCAGGAATAGAATTCAGTCTGACTTACTTCGACAATCCTGGCGTTAACATACCAGCGTCCGTAACGACGTGGGTCGCGATGAAAGCGATGCCGGATTTTTTAGAGAAACTGCGCGAAGCGTCGCGGCACTACAAACAGTATTGTAAGGAGTCGGGTTTGTGTCGGGTCTGCAACGTTATCGACTCGTCAGACGTCGTGGACAAGCATCGCTATAAATGGGACTACTTCGACGACGACATTACAGACAATACTGTCTACGAAGCGCATTATAGAGTTAGGTCGAGCGAAAACAATAAAACGACACCGAATAAAATACAGCCCCAGTACGACGGAGACGTCGACGGTTCGAATAATACGCAGTCGATTACAGTGCAGCCCGAGAGCGGCGGCAACAGCTTCTGGAGGTATTTCCATCCAACTTATTATTTCAGCTGATAGCCGTTCAAAAAACACAAGTAGTCATTGTTGAAAAAAGACTGTATCTTTTACGCTTAGGGTAGAACGTCGTTGTTGTTGTTAAGGGTTAATTGATTTTGTACAAACCACCACTGTTTAGACACTTACATTTAGTAATTAATGCAATGTTTTGCAGATTTATTAAAAGACTATTTAAATGAACGGCGACGGTGTTTGCTTTACCCATCACTTCAAACTCCTGCTGCAGGACCAGAGCTGCCCCATAAATGTCGATTACGTAACGAATTTTTACTTGTTTACTGTATGTTGTGCATTTGCAGGTGAGACAAAGAAGGCGCTGATCAGATTAAGCACTCCACAAGAAATTAACGTAAAACTGTACAAGAAACGGGGATTAAACGCTTGAGAAAAAGCCGCTTCTCATTTCAGATAATTTATTGTACCTATACGACGATCAAGTGCTTATTATAACTTCGGCATCTAATTAAAAGCATTCAAAAAACACACACCTACAATTCCGTCTTGACATCTGTCTCCATTTCGACGGCATCCTCCTGTTTTATCTCTTTTTCCCATCTTGTTTTTGTTTCGTCATGTTTCTTGTCTTTGTCGTTTTCTTTCTTGGTTGTGCTCTGTTCGTTTTTGCTGTTTGCGGTGCTTTTTAAAACGGGATCGATTTTGTCGCGTATGTCCTCCAGCGTCGTTTGGTACAAACTCGAAAACGCCTGTGTAAAAAAAAAGTTGCAACCGATCCCAGTTTGGGGATTCAAGAAACTTACGCTTATTTTATTGAGCGAATCTTCGGTTGTCCTCAGTTTGTCTTTGTAATCCTTCAAATCCGAATTGAGGTGCTTGATTGTAGTGTTCGACTTGCTGTATTTTTCCGAGAGTTTGTTGTTTTCGTTCTTCAAAGTGACCATACGCGTTTCCGTTTCAAGACGCGCCTTTTCGCTGCGTTCCAGTTGCGACATTAACTTCCCCACGTCCACTAGAGCACCTCTAAACATTACCAAACCTGGAAAAGTGCCATCACGAGTCAGTATTGCATAAACGAGTAAAACAAAACAAGAAATAGTAGGTTATACAGGGTGAGTCATTAGTGGGGGATCGGTCCATAACTCCTTAACCATGTAGGATAGGAAAAATTTTTTAATATAATTTGTACACCGTTTCCCAGGCTGTACAACCTAAAAATATTTTAATGTATACAGGGGGTTCGAAAACTACCGCATGCTATACAACTTTGATTTTTCAAATAGAACTACCTATATTTTATTTCTCCATTACAACCCCCTTTCACATAGATTTATGGCGATATAAGATATTTTACATATTGGATCACCGTTATCAAATTATAAATTTTTTTCACATTTTTTGTCATTTACAGAGGTTTACTTAAAAATTTACTGAGAGGTCGTTTTAGCAGCTAGAAGGCTGAAAGTTGGTATAAATATGAAGAAAAGATTGCTCTTTATGCCAGGCATGCAAAATATAATTTTTACTATACAGAATCTGCAACAATTCGTGTCGCATTATACTATTTTCAAATAAGCTTAACTTTAGTTTTTTAAATGGCACCCCCTATATTTTTGTATTCCATCGAATGCGTCTGTAGTCTGGCTACGTTTTTTATTAAGCTTGTTATATAGCTAAAATTTATAATTTACGAGATATTTGATATTTTTGGCTGTGATACAGATTGAGCCAAGATAAAGTAGATAGTGTGCCATGAAAACCATGTTAATCATTTTAACTCACATTTCAACACTGCACAGTTGTGTCGTCACCGACTTGTCATTTGATTATCCATTCCATTATCCACAATAAATTCTATTTTACAAAAACAAATCGATTTGATTTATTGTCTGAAATTAAGCGAAACATCCAAAGAGAACATGAAAATAAGAATATAAATGCATTTAGAAGCGTTTGCCAGCAAATTTTACGTAATATTGGAAGATCATTCACCCACCGCGTGAAAGTGTGCACAGAGAGGTGGCCGCAACATTGAATATATTATTTAGTTTAGCTTACTTTATTGAATTTTTATATTTATTTCTTTAAATGTTTATTTGTTGATTTATTTAACGTTGAGCGTAAACTCTTGCCGCAAGCAAAGGATTTATTTCGCCTTCTTCCAGACAATAAATCATATCGATTTGTTCTTGTTAAATCGAATTAATTGTGGATAATGGAATGGATAATCAAATAACAAGTCGGTGATGACACAACAGTGCAGTATTGAAATGTTAGTTCTATGATTTCTATGATTTCCATGGCACACTATCTACCTTATCCTGGCTCAATCTGTATCACATCCAAAAATATCAAATATCTCGTAAATGATGAATTTTCGCTATAGAACAACCTTAATAAAAAACGTAGCCAGACTCCAGGCGAATTCGATGACATACAAAAATATAGGGAGTTCCATTTAAAAAAATTAAGTTAAGCTTATTTAAAAATAGTATAATTTGACACAAATTTTTGCAGAGCCTGTATAGTAAAAATGATATTTTGCACATCGGGCGTAAAGAGCAATCCTTTCTTCATATTTGTATCAAACTTCAGCCTTCTAACTGCTAAAACAACCTCTCAGTAAATTTTTAAGTGAACCTCTGTAAATGACAAAAAATGTGAAAAAAAATTGATAATTTGATAACGGTGATTCAGAATGTAAAATGTCTTATATCACCATAAATCTATGTGAAAAGGGGTTCTAATGGAGAAATAAAATACAGGTAGTTCTATTTGAAAAAACAAAGTTGTGTAGCAATTATGAGTTTTGGAACAACCTGTATACGTGAAAATATTTTTAGGTTGTGCAGCCTGACAAACGGTGTACAAATTGTCTTTAAAATTTTTTTGTATCTTACATGATTTAGAATTTATGGACCGATCCCTCACTAATGACTCACTCTGTATAAAAAACGGCACTTACCATCCTCAGAACTTGGAGCATCATCGTTACTCGACCCGTTTATTTTGACTTTCTTGGACGGCGTTTCTTCATCCTTGAAAACAGGCAGCAGTTTTTTATTCCCCACGGCCAGATCGTGGAGGCTGAGGTCTTTTTCGGCATCGTCGATCACGATGAATTCGGTACTGTCCTTGGGCTTGTCTGTTAGTTTCCGATAATGTAACGAATCCCTGGTGACAACTTTTCCAACGAGCTTTCTAACTTGCGCACGGGACAAGTTCAAACCCAGCGTGTACAGGAGATCTTCGATGTCCTTGTCGAAAATATAACCGCAGTGAGTTTGGTCGAAATAAATAAACGACAATAGCAAATGTTTGTCTTTGGTGTACATTTTCACGCGCTCCTTCTTCTTTTTATCTTTGTCTTTCCTCTTGTCTTTACCCTCGTCTTCTTCGTACTCCTCGTCGTCCTCGCTGTCGTCCGATTTCTTGTCATCGCCGCCGCGTTTCTGATCTTTTTTCTTCTCCAAATCATCTTTCTTATCTCTTTTGTCGTCCTTACTTTCCTCCGCTTTCTTGTCTTTATCTTTGCCATCCTGTTCCTTGTCCTCTCTCTTGTCGTCGTCTCGTTTTTTGTCGTCGTCTTTCCTGCCCTTGCCGTCGTCGCTCTTCCTACAGTCAACGTCATTGCCTTTTTTGTCGTCGTCTTTTTTCTTTTTCTCATCCTTGACTTTTTCGGGGAGTTCATACAACGCCCGATAAATATTAAAGCCGAAATCTCTCATCAACATTTCGTTGAATAGTTCGGCGAATAAAGACACTTCAAACGAGTGCTCTTTGGTATCTTCAGGTCGATAATCTAAGAGCAGGGACAACGACATCGTGGTGCAGTCGAACCTGCCCGACTTCGCTGATTTCGAAGGATGGACCAAGATGTGTTGCTGTTCCGGTAAACCGTACCGTTTTTCTAACAGCGCTTTCTCTTTTTCATCGATTTTCTTTTCTTCGGCCTGCTCAAAACGCTGTGAGGGTTCACGTAAGTCTGGGTCTGATAAGCCTACCTCGGTTTTTTTCTCGTCGGCGTTGGTCGCCGCCTCTAAATCCACTTCTGGCTGTATTTCTTTGGACGGATCTTCGGCTTTTTCCGCTTCGGTCTTGAGCGCTTTGGCGAGCCGCGCCACCAGCTGCGATTTCAACCCTTTCGAGTTGACGTTTCTCGCTTTGAGTTCGTTCCTTAGCGCGCTGACGGTCATCGTTTTGGTGTCCAGTTGCGAATAGTGAGTCGGTTCGAGCTTGTCCGCTTGCGGTTCTTCTTCCTAGAGACGGAAATCGGAGCGTTAGTTACAAGGCAGCGTTCGTGAGGGACACACGCCGCACTCGCACTTTACATTCGTTCGTTCGCACTCGCTCTCCGATCATAAACCAGTCACCATAACAGAGCGGTGGAGGTGGGTGGTGGAGTTAGGCCATTCCATCATAAATTGGTGGTGGCAGAGAGTGCAGACTGGCCCAGCCCACAGCACAGCACAGCGTATACCTAGCCTATCTGTTTATACATAGATTTAACAAAATTGATGCCTTTTCGTCAGGTGGTGGAGTATCGTCGCCGCCCTCCACGTCGACTTTCAGTCTGCGCTCCAGCTGCTTTCTGTAGTTCTGATGGAGGCCGTCCCACTCCAGGCGGGTCGGCACGCAACTCCAAACATCTGGCAGAAAGAGCACCACGGTTTCGACCCTCGCCGGTACGGCCCTGCCCTTGTGGGTCGATTCGCTGCGCCGGTAATACAGCTCCACGAACCGGTACCTAATGGAATATAACGAGTGAGCAGGTGCTACTAGGTTTAGCTACCAAACACGATTTAAGCACACCTTTGCAACTTCCGGCCGGCTCCCTGCCGACTACAGCGCCACGTTATCAACGGCATGCTTACGCTACATTGTGCCAAAAATAAACGACAACGAGAGATACCGTGTTTTCGCAATGGGGCACCTAACTGTGGCGCCACCCTACGGCAACACCACGACTCAACTAATGTCTAAAAACATCCTTCAAAATTCACACACAAACGCGTTCTAATTCGGTTTTTGTATTTCGATTATCATTCTAATACAGCCTACAGCCTGTTTGAATACACCAGCAGCACCTGGAATTAATAATTACTTGCCATATCTCGGCTATAAAAAATGATTTAAGATTTTTTCTCTCCCACATATTTACATCATTGGTTTATTTTTATACCGGAGCATTATGACAGCAAATTCTCGAGACCGTAAATCAGAAAACACATACAGACTGAGGAAACGAGAAAAGAACAGTAAATATACCAGACCAAGGATAGTGCAAATACCACTCCGAACTATATGCTAATCCTCTACAATGTTTCTTAGAAAAGAAATCGAGAAATAATGATCTGTTTTTTAACTAGTTTTTTTTCATTCCTACACCTTAAGGGACTCAAAAATCCCTGAATTTAACCAGCTTAAGGAGAGATTCGGTAGACCGATGTTAGAAATCGGAAGGGGTTTCAGGGGAGCACAATTACAGCTCTCGGTTCCCCCTCGAAACAAGAGCAAAATATTATTGTCAGTAATAACAGTGGTCCTCGGGTTCCAACTTTACAATTTTATTGGACCTTTCATGTCACTTGGTTCTTTGCGTAAAATATAAATTTGGAATACAAACATTCAGCAAAACGAAATATATCAATATTATATTGTCGTTTTGTTGATTTGTTCCTTATTGCATATTTTTGTCCAATTTACAGTAATATTAAGCGTTGCGATCGCCAGCCGCTGATGATAATATCAATTTAAAAACAATTGTACATAATTTCACTATTTATTATTTTTAAAACTAGTAAAATTAACAAGAGTATGAAAAAATATATTTGTTTTTCTCATTATAAACCTTTATACAGTGTGGAACAAAATGATTATCATCTAGTTACCTTTGGACTCTTTTCACATGTAAATCTTCCTGCGCGGCTCTACTATTTTTAAAGTTCATAGTTCTGTCAATAAATAATATCAATCAAATTGACAGTTATTACAATTTATTGAAGTGAATTGAATTAACAAAGACTAAAAATGTTTACCGTGCAAGAGAACAATTTCATCATTGAGGCGTATTTTCGTTCTTTATGCATAGTTTGAAATTTTAATGTAGATTTTGAGGTTAGGATACTGCCCTCCAAAGTTCCTTTTTTTTTTAATTCTTTAATAACAAGATTCGTTTAGTATCAACACACAAAAAAACAAAAAATTATTAGTGTCCGACCGAACTTTCGATTTCGGTTTCGGCCAAGTTTCGGCAAAAAAACTGGTTTCGGCCTAGTTTCGGTTTCGGCTGTCATCCGGCCGAAACCGAAACTACACTCGGGAGGTTTTGCAAAGCTCTTTTTATTTTGATACATTCGATTCAAGGATTATTTGCATCAAAAATGTTTATTTAGTTGTTGTATGTGGTAGGTAGGTACTTATTAATTTGAATTTTATTGTAGTTTGTTAACAAGAGTACCATACAAAATGATCAAGGTTTAGAAAAAATAATTTTGTTGTTAAGATGAAAGAATTTTTTTTGTGTTCCTACCTACATATTTACTAGGTAATTTCTTTTTACTTTAAAAGCATTAATTTTGTTTTGTAGCTTTTATTTTATTTCATAATATTAAAAAAAAGTATATTTATTTGTGCTTTTTTAATATGATATGATAAATTAATGATAAAATATCAGAAGCAGAATGATTTAATCACTAATAGTATGCAATTGGTTAAAAAAATTATAATAATAAACTGATTATGATAATTTTTACACAAAAACATGAAATTTTGGTTTCGGCCGTAAAAACTAGTTTCGGTCGGACACTAAAAATTATAATGGTGACTTCAAATTGTCCCTGAATTTGATAATAGTCATAACTTTTTTTTCAGTGCGACTATGATATTCTGAACCTGTGATTTTACCAATTATTGTTGCTTTGTACAAAAAACCCACATTCACAAATTGAATTTTGATACAAAACACCACGTATATGTTCCAAAGCAGCTGATTCATGATCTTTACCCAATTTTGTTGAATAGGTCGAAGCTTTTTTATACAAATGACAGTTTTTGCACAAAGGATTTTATTTCTCATTTTGAAAACACGATCAAATTGCTCGCTGTCAACTTCTTCAAGCGCTCACTTCTCCAAATAACATTCAGAGATTTTCCTCGACTGTTTTCTCTAATTCAATCATTTCTTTCTAACATTTTTTCAATTCTTCCAAACATTCTACTTTTAATTTATATATTTCAGGGTTCATGTTAGATAATTATCCATAATATTTGCGTCTGCTCTTCCTATTATTATATATTATATTATATATTTCTATTAGATTCAGTAGAATGCTTCTTAGTTTTTTGCTTCCGTTCTAATTTTAGCTTCCTATACTCTCGTATTTCGTACAAGAACATGCCAGCAGCTTAAATGGCTTAAAAAGTGTATGTATATGGCATTACTTTTCCGATGTATTAAATTTTTGCGTTTTTTATATATGTAATGCAAAACAAATCGGTCTGTTTAATTTCAAATTAATTAATTTCTGAAATTCACAAAACGTGGTTTTTATACAAACCAGTACCTCTTTGCTGACGGCCGACATTCTAGAAAAATTGTCTTGACATTTTCTTAGACATTTTAATCAATTATGGAATTTGCTAGAGAGGTGTGAATTTTAATCTGCATTGTGAAACCCTGTCTTTAAGGCGGTACGGAGCAAAATTTTTAGTTTTTGTATCCGCTCCTGAGTTATTTCTTGTTGAAAATGTCCAAAATGTAATTTCCAGAAATCCGAGTGGGTATTTTTAATAAAGGTTTGATTAAAGAAAGTTGGGAAAAAAACCTGCATCGACCCAGAATCATAGTTCATTTATACACAGCAAAAAATTGAGTTGATAATTCTATAAATAAGAGAAATTGGTCTAAGAAACTGCGTAATTTTTTACATGCGTTTGCCTGCCGAAACGTCCCCATAAGAAAAACTGTTCAGACCTTATCAAGAATATATTGCTAAACAACCCATGACAAACTATTCTTTGGGATTGATAAGAACTCTACCAAGTACCTATAATGTTGCAGTAAGGTGTGTCAACTGGACCACTACTTCCGTAGATGCCTCATTACAAGACAAATAAACAAGAAATGAAAGAGAAACGTGGTGAAGCGATTCGTATCGTGGAAATTTACCTAATACGCTATAAACCTTATCCAATAATAAAGCTAGAAAAATGTTTTGTTTGGGCAAGTGGTACTAACCATTGCGTGCAGCTTGACAGATCGATGCCGGTGAGAGCTTTGCAGGTGCGGATTGCAGTCTTGATGAGCACCGACGGATCCTTGTCGGGATTCTCGCCGTCCAGAGATGGACTCCACGGTCCGCCTATGGCCATTGTCTCGTTCTTGCCGCGCAAGCCCACCAGAAAATTGAGCAAACGTGCGGGATGCACGAAATCTCGCTCCTCGCTTTCCCTATCGCGCTTGTCTTTGTCCTCGGCCATGGCGCAGCATTTTTGATACAACTCGTCCAGGCCCGACATGCTCATCAACATGACCTGTTTCACATTTATTTATTTCTTATTAATTGCTTATTAGCTGCACTACCTTTGCTGAATACAAATAGTCGGCATCTGGTGGTTCAAGAACGGCGTCGTTCTCAACGACTGGCTCGACTTCCTTGTTCATAATATGAAAGAAACAGGGTTTGTTCATTGTGAAGGGTTTGTCTGGAGGGAACGCGTCGACCCAACGAAAGTGGGAATAAAAGAAATCTGAAGGGATGTAGAGATTGGCGTAGCGGCGTCGTATCTCTAGCACGTCGGCGTCCGACCTGGAGGATTTCAAGTTAAATGGTTGTCAACACGGATAAATGAGTATGAGCATACAAATCGAGTGCAATCTTGGGAATTTGCACCATATACCGAGGCACAATCCTCGATCTCCGTCTCGACTTCGGCGACCTGGAACGTCTCCGCAACGGCGATTTTTTCTCCTCTTTTTCGCGCTCCCTGATCCGTTCTTCCCTGCGCCTCTTTCGTTCGACTTCATCGTCGTCCCGATCCCGCTCCCGGGACCTCTCCCGTCCTCTCCCCAGGACCGCTTTGGGTCTTTGATTATTGCGCCCGAAATTCCCGTTGGAATTGTCGGAAGGCGGCGGTACCGCGTTGTATGTGTTCGAATTAGAATTATTATAATTCTTCGAATTATTCGAATGTCTGGTCGAAGGCTGATTTGACATCGGAAGCACTTGAATTCGGGTGGCGTTCCACTTGAAAGGCATGCTGGGATTGTACGAGGCTTCCACCAATACTCTGTCACCCGCCATCGGATTCGAACCTTTCACGCAGGCATTCACTTGAAAGAAGACGTCCTCGTCAACGAAACCGAAATTTTCGTGCACTTTCGTAACGGTCCCCGTGAATACGCGCTGTTTTGCACCGACATTTGTATTGTTTTGAACGGGCGGCACGGCCGAAATGTTCTGAGTTTGGAACGCTGTTGGGTTGAGACCGCGAGGATTGGGATAACTTACGGCCCCGACTTGCTGGAAAATCTGATTGGATGCCAGCTGGGACCCCAAACCTGCAAACGTTCGCAAAAAAGAGGTAGATTTTACACCTCGAAAAGCTCATCTATAATTATGTAATGTAAAGACCCTGACCCATATCTTTTGTGATTTAGACCAGTTGGTCAGAGGAGGCAAAGGAGGTAGTGCCTCCCCTCCATCAAATGACAAATTAATACACACAATATAACTACACTGCCTCAATAAAGTCAGGGATATTGCTGTTTAGACTTGTTACGAAAAAGCTAAAAAAAATTATAACCAAAATAGGAAGTTTGAATCCGCCAAAAACCCATTTCATTTAGGCGAAATGTTACAAAAAAGCTGCTGTTTAAACTTGTTACACAAAAGCTAAAAAAAAATTATAACCAAAATAGGAAGTTTGAATTCGCCAAAAACCCATTTCATTTAAGCGAAATGTTACAGAAAAGCTAAAAAAAAATTATAACCAAAATAGGAAGTTTGAATCCGCCAAAAACCCATTTCATTTAGGCGAAATGAATACTAAGAAAATGTCAAAGTATCCCATCACAAAATATTTCTCATTTTAATTTTCTAATTCAAAAATTTAGCAATATCCCTAACATTATTGGGTCAGTGTACATATAACTATTATAACTATTAATTAATTATAATTATTAATTAACTATTATTATATATTAATTATAACTACACCCCCTCCTAATGGAACTTCAAATGGAACACGGTCAAAAATCCCGAAGAAGATCGTTATAATTAATAACACCGACCGCGAAAGCCTACATACTTTAACAAATTAATTAGTTCCAGACTTTGTAAATTTAGAATGTTTTTCACAATTCAAGTTGATTAAATTTTACAAAAACATTTGATTTGGTTAGAGAGATCATTTTCAGCTTCAGATCTTAACAATAATTATTTCAACCGAATTTAAAAGGAAACGCCCGACCCGCGCTTTTTAGACATTTTTTGCTTGAAAAACTGCAAATCACAGAACAGACATGGCTACGCGCTATAACTTTTTTGGGCTGCTAATACGTGATTGGATACGTTTTTCGAATAAGGCATGGCTTCGGTGACTGAAAAACTCTGGACCGAAGGCAAACGCCCACCGTCTCAGATTTAATCAGGAGCCGAACTTTGAATTTAGCGCAGATCATCTTTGTTTATTAGCGTCATTTTACTGTTGACAAGCTGTTCTGTGAGAGTTTGGCCTTTGGTCAGACTTCTATTGAAATTAAAATTTTGCAATTTTAAAATGGAAAAATAAGCATCCAGTGTTCGTGTGTCGGAGACAATGATAAAAGCGTAATGAATTACACGCTCATCGTATTTTTTATTAAATACAAATTTACTCGGCTTGTTGTAAATTGTCCGTCACAAATCCTCTACCTCCTCGTCCAGACTTGAGTCGTTTTTTGGTTAATCAAGACAAACCGCCTCGACTATTTCTTAATTATTGTTACAGGAAAAATAAATGGATAACGGGTAGTTTAATTTCAAACAATTGTTTTGTTGGCCATGTGTTTATTTCTGAAGATATTTAATCAAAGACGGAATTTCGCTCTATTTAAAATTAAAATCACTTGTACAAACAAACAAAATATAATAGATGTAATTGATTCAGCACGTTAAGGGGAAATTTAACAAATATTTTATAACTCGGTGACAAAAAATAATAAAAATACAAACAATTAAATGGAAAAAATGAGATAGGGCAACAAAACAAGTCAATTGGAAATGAATTCAAAGACGGGTCGGTTGATGAACGCAGCGAATTGTAAAACTTTTTTCTTTGCTTGGCTTTATGTATTGTGTTGTAATTTGCCTGATAACACTCTCAAACAATTCATGTAACTCTAAAGGGATCATTTATCGTACATTTCCGTTTTTCATTTAAACCACAATACAATTCTGAGAAGAAAAAAAAACTAATTTAGCACAGTTTTTTTAAATCTCAAGGTGACCACTCAAATTAAACGGGTCTAAAGACTCTTAAATCACGTCTACGCTAACTTGTACTGATACGATTCAATTCCTGATTTTTTATATAAAAATTATATAATTCTAACTATGATTCCACTACAAGCTATTACTATAGTTTTTGATCTGCCTAATCCTTCACTGGGTAAATGTTTCAGTCTACAAAATACTGTGTTATTACTTTTCATAATTTAAGTCCTCAAGCCTTATAATAAAGGGTGTCTCATTTGGAACTATAGGTTTTGATTTTTGAATAAAACACAAAATATGTCACAAACTGTTTTTTATTCAACATAAAATATATGTACATTACGGCTACAAATGAAAAAGGATATAATTCATATTGCCGCCTCGACTCATCTGGCATGATTTCATTCGCTTAGCAATATTTTGTATAACGCTGACACATAAAACTGGCTCTATTTCCCCCTCACAAATGTACGACGTTGCAAATGGTCTGTAACTTTTAATTGTTACGTCAACTGAATTTTGGGATAGTGACAAATGCAGATCCTTCTTTAAAATCCGATGCATGGTGGCTCTTGAAATATTCATTTGTTGTTAACGACGTCGAATTGATGTTTGGAGGCTCACGTACACTTTCTCTCACTGCAGCAATATATTCATGCGACTGCGGAACTGCCGGAAAATTGGGCAGGTCCGACATGCTTGTGGTAGTTCGCATGTTTGCTTAATTAAAAGAACCAATCTTCAGTCATATTCCTTAAAAACCCTTATATTTTATTTGTCCCATGTGCGGTCCTGGGCATGCTTGCTTCACAAAATTTTCCTATTTGTTGTATTCTTCTCGAATATCTCGAAATACTTGTATTGCTAGACAGCTAAGCAAGCAGTATTGGTGTTCCCTTATCAATAAGAAAACCCGTTTCTTCATATTTCTTGATTATGTTATAAACCGTTAACTCTGTACGCGCTTCATTTTGTGCGAATTTTTAATGCAACTGTAAATGATTGCTCATTTTCATTGTACACAAACTATTCGTGGCTGAACTGTTAAACACAAATGGGGCGCATTTTCAATATTTTAGTTCCAAATGAGACATCCTTTAGTTGTAAATACAAATCATTGGATAAAAAATCAATATTTAAGTTTTTTTCTGTCCTATGGACCAAAGCCCAAATTCGCACAGAAGAAAAATAACTAAGGTTTTTCAATCGTTGGTTTAATTCTAGTTAGTAGCTTTCTATAGAAAATTTTGCAATTTAACAAATCAAAATGCTGCTTTTTTAGTTTAACTAGTGGTTTAACTTTAACCAACGATTGAAAAACCGGCCCTAAAAGTTTATACTGTTTTTATTGAGCTAAAACATATTCTAGACCCATTCAAATCGATATTAGGTATATTAGAAATCCGACGAAGAACAAAGATTTTTGCTTTGCTTTAGAAGAGTGTATTGTATCCGCAAATTGTACAACTTTACAAAGGATTGTGTAATATTTTGTATTGGAGTGGGAATGAAACTGGAAACCAGACTAAGGAGTTGCTTTTGTTACCACAGTAACCAATGATTGTAAAACGCGCAGATTAATGTTAAATTTAAATACATACTGGACTTGAAATAAAATTACGATTACTTCATATTTCTTTGCCTTGCGGTACCACAAATTACATCATCAAACATGAACATCATGGAGGGCAAATTGGAACTCCGCTAGCAGTTTTTACACCCACCTTCTCTTAATAAAAAAATCGTACAATTATTATATTTGCAAAATAACAACGAAACGCTTCTTAACATTTAAATTACGTTAATTCCTCGCGATTGTCTGTCTACTTATTTCGATACAGTGACCAAAACGAAGGTGTCAGAGATCAAAATTAAGTTGTTTGTTGACATTTAAGTGGTGGAAGAATTTAATTTTAGTTTAAGCGAACAAAGGCGTTGGAAACAGTCAAATATAGCATATGACTGAAGGAGTTGCCATTGTATTAAACGCAACAATAGCATTTGAAACTCAATCAAGAATGTCCTACCTGCAGCCCCCATAGCGTTGTTGGCCATCTGCTGAAGCCCAATTCCTAAATTCTGTTGTTGCAACCCCATAGCGTTCTGAAACACTTGCTGCTGGTGTTGTTGCTGAAACTGCACCATTCCGGACGTGTTCATATTGTTGAGGGCACTTTGGTTCATAATTTGTTGTTGCAAAGGACTCGGTTGGTTGACAATGTTCGGTGAGTTATTAGTACGCCCCCATGGCGGATTCTTATTGTTAAACTGACCTATATTACTCATTTTCAAGCAGCTAATATCAAAAAATCAATAAACAAATCATCCGTCTTGAACTCTATTAATAATCTTGGCTATTTTGGTTCCGTCCACCCGCATTCACGAATCAGAAATCGATCTCCTTAAACTTAACTTTTTACATGCGGAACTTGTCTTGCCTTCTCAATTCACTGTTTGTGTTTACTGCACAATGCTATGATATAATTTGCGCCATTTTATTTACGTTTTTTATAGAGATGAGAAAATGACGAATTATCACACTTGATTTTCATTTGTTGCGTACTGCGCATGCGCCTTGCGAACACCGTGCGGAACACTTGATGTCGGCTCGTGATACCACAACGGAAATAACAAAAACACCAAATCGCGGCGGATTCAAAAACCGATCTGAATCTGCGTTCAAAAATCGCATCGGATATATAACAATTATCATAATAAAATTAACGGAGGTACTGCTGGTTTAATCGAAAAAACTATGAAAAACGACAAAGGAAACGCTTATTTCATATCCTAGCTTGTATTGCAGGATTGAGACCCGTATGGTAGGTCATGGTTAGGCTTGGAATGTTTTTGAAGTAGCGGGGCGCTACAGTCGAGTCGCTCGAATTTAGTATTTTTATAGAAACCTGTAAAATTTAGCGAGGAAAGTGTCAAAGTATGGTCAAAGTGTTGAATCAGCGTTTTTGAATTTGCAGTTCTAGTTTATATTTTTTGGATTTGGTGGGCTTTTTGCTTGTGTAAGTGGAAATTTTTGAATCGATGTTACACTAAAAACAATCCTTATCATTCTAGTGGATCTAATTGTGAAAAGGATGAGGAAACCTTGCGGTCAGATTTTCTGTCGAGGAACTCCCAACGACCAGGATGTTGTGAATAACTGGTTATCTCCATCAGTTGGTGATTCAGATATTTCGGAAGATCAAACTACATTAGGTTATAGAAAAACGGTTGTGAAATTTGTACATGATTTCAAACATTTTGGTCCTCTGAACTAACGTGCGTTCAAAAAAAAACGAGGCTGCGTTGGCCATGGAATTTATCGGCTTTCCAGTGTAGAAACCATAGAAAACATAAAGATAGATTTGACAAATGTCAAGATCTGTCAGTTTAAAATTTACCATCAAATAAAACGGCCCAAACGCTAGGACAGTTTAATTTTATTTTTAATGAACATTTTTAATAATCATTGGTTTTTAAACCTTCGAATCCAAACAAATCCAAACCTTTTTTTTCTAATGTATATTGTGTAATTTATAACTCACTAGTGATCAACGTTCGTGTTTAACTATGTATACAACGATTGGTAGGTCACAAACATATATTATTATTATTACTTAAATGATGGGGGAAAAAAAATTTGGTACTTTAAATAAAATGTAAACATGTAAAAAAAATTAATGTAAACTTTAATGAAAGACAATCCGTAATTAAACTCCGAAAACAAACAACATTTATCGCGATTGCTTTCGATTTTTTGCCGTAACTCGTCAAAATTTTTTGGCCTACTAAAATAATAAACCTTCGAATCCAAGCAAACCCGAACCTTTTTTTTCTAATGTATATTGTGTAATTTATAACTCACTAGTGATCAACGTTCGTGTTTAACTATGTATACAACGATTTGTAGGTCACAAACATATTATTATTATTATTACTTAAATGATGGGAAAAAAAAATTGGTACTTTAAATAAAATGTAAACATGTAAAAAAAATTAATGTAAACTTTAATGAAAGACAATCCGTAATTAAACTCCAAAAACAAACAACATTTATTGATTGGCATTGAGAAAGTGGTCCAGATTAAATGTCCTCACTAGTCACGCAATTGCTTTCGATTTTTTGCCGTAGCCCGTCCAAATTTTTTGGTCTATTAAAATAATAAACCTTCGAACCTTCGAATCCAAGCAAACCCGAACCTTTTTTTTCTAATGTATATTGTGTAATATAACTCCCTAACGGTCGACGTCCGTGTTTAACTATATATACAACGATTTTTGAAATATTAATTGAGAATGCAGTTGCTCTTAAACTGAATTGGTAGGTCTCGAGTTGCGCATAGAGACTGATGACCCATGAAGGTTGACGGGTAACTGAGTGCTGCCAAATATTCTCAAAACATTTTTCGGTTTTGAGACTGATTCTTCTTCATCGATCTATTCACGACTTACAGTTATATCAAATTAATGACCGTCCTGGTCGTGCCGATATTCTCCTCAACAGAGGAGAAGCTGTAACAATGAATAGATTGATGTTTGGATTCACAACGATACCGGGAAATGTTTTGCACTTTTTTTTTATCCCATTGTCAACAAGGAAACTAACCTAAACATGAACAGACTCGAACTTTGAAAT
The DNA here is from genome assembly GCA_964023215.1 of Eledona agricola. Classification (NCBI taxonomy): domain Eukaryota; kingdom Metazoa; phylum Arthropoda; class Insecta; order Coleoptera; family Tenebrionidae; genus Eledona; species Eledona agricola. The sequence goes on from OZ026858.1 coordinate 17,877,761, forward strand.
TTTGCTACACTAAATTGATGCACAAAGCTTTTCCATGGCCAACGCAGCCTCGTTTTTTTTTTTGAACGCACGTTATATTCATCATCATTGTGTGGAGTTGCGTTAATATAATGATGACAAAAAGCGGCCACGCTACGTGAATGTAAATTTAATGTTATTTATTTTTAAAGATTTGTTACCATTTAAATGTTTTGTTCGAGTCTGTAATATTTCATCAGCATATTCTCGAGAGGCTTTATAGCCACCAACATACAGTTATAGATTTGTGTTATAGAATATGAACATAGTGACACAGTACAAGAATAACTTTTTAAGATATTTTTAGGATTATATATTTTTGAGTATAGTAAAAGCAGCTGTTTTGTAATGAAGTTGCCAAAAATGTTTGATTTACATGATAGAACATTTTTATATACACGCAGGATAGTTTTTTATTTTTATTAATATATTCCCTGTATTATGAATAGTTAGGGTAGCGTGAAAGCCATGCCATTTCGTTGTGAGACTTAGCATTCCAGTCCAAATAGTATCTTAGATCAAAAGCATTCGTTACTGTCGTTTTAAATTCTTGCTACCTATTAACTCAACGAATTAATACAACGGTGGCGGTAACATTTGATCTATCATATATGTTTGGATTTTGGAAAATAGTTCTAACAACGAAGATGAACTGAACATTCAAAACTACCGCTTAAAGTTGAATATTTAAATTAAAATTCCCGCCATAACCAGAAAGTTTTTGAAGGTAGATGGCGCATTTAGAGGACCGTCGAAATACAAGGGAGTTAGCGTTCTATACTTTTCTCTTTTCTGTGATATCCAACATCTGGTGGCAGATGGCGCCGTGGTGCACGTTATTTTTGACTTTTATGATATGCCATTTTTTAAATAGAACGATCGGTCTAGAAACTTGAACCGTTCGTTTTATTTATCGTCACTGTTATTATGTTAGTATAAAGTTACGATAAACTACAGGAATGCAGGAAATTTTGAACTGCACCACTTGTCAAACGTCACTTTTGCTTGGAGCGTCTAGTTTCATGTCGAGTTCAAGCCGGCCCGAGCGCTTATCGCCATGGAGTTACAAAAATAGAACACGCGGTGTTAGAATTTTTAGGTTCGTGTTGACTGTCACAAGCGATGCGTGGGGCGATTTTCGAGATTATTTGTAGTAAATGTGCATTTGACTAGCGCGGTACTTCCGGCAAGATGGCCTTCTTCGTTCTTTCTCGCCGAGCCGGCTCTCTGTCGTCGTCGTTGAAGAGCGCATTCGCTGTGCAGCGCACGCAAAGTCCTCTACCGTTGTCTTCGCAAATCCTAAGAAATTTCAGCAAGATAATGGGTCTCCCACGTGTATTTTTCGACATGACTGTCGATAATCAGCCCGTCGGCCGCATCGTGATCGAGGTAAGTCCCCAACACGTGTCTTCCAACCGTTATAAATAATAATAAAGGCGGCGTTTTGACATCCACCATGCTGGATTGCAAGTCACCGATGCCGGTTGCCGGCAATGCGTTTTCCTCGAGGAAAATTCCATTCGCTGACCTCAACCTTTAGCATGTACAATGCGAGGCTGTCGGTACTTTCCTGCGTTTTCCCGGATGATTGTATCATTTTCGCGACCTTGACGCGTCACTCCGGTGAGCAGACCGGCGTCCGCCCCTCTACCCAGATTTTCGTTGTAATCATAGCTTATTTTGGACAATTACCGGTCCTGTGACTAAAATTGGATTGTCGCGACAATGGGCAGCTAAATGCCGGAGTTGTGTTTTGCCGCCCAGAAATTGCAGCGGAATTGAGGAATTGATTAGTTCCTGCTGCAACTGATGAGTTATCCGTTTCCCACATCGCTAAAAGCGCTGTTTCATGTAATTTTCACTGGAAAGGTACCGGTGTGTGTTATGATGTAATTGACTCTCACAATGCCTTGACGTAAACTCATAATCTACGGTCCGTTTATGGGAAAGAGTCGACGCCTCTAAACAAAAATTGATCCAATTAGAACTAAGGACGCGGCCAATAAACGGGCAACGCCAGATTTATCATTGATTTTAGGCAGGCACTTATTACCTTAAGCTGATCATAAAATCGCAATTTTAGTAAAGTCCAGCAAAAAGGGCGGTTCTTCCGTTTGAATAAGTGCATTTGTGAATATAATTGCTTATGTAACATAAAAGCCACAAATATTGTAGTTACTGCTGTGTAAAACAATGTAGGAGAAAATAGTACATTCATTTTGTCAATAGCATATTATTTTCAACTAGCTCAGGTTTTTCTGTTTTGAAGTAAAAATATTTTTATTCTTTCACTATTTCTTGTATTGCTTTCTTGGCACGGATTTTTTTCTCATTGCATTTTTTTGTATTAATTTATTTGAATCAACATTTCGTAGTTCTGCAGTTTGCAGTCTGCAGTGTTATTATTAGCTGGATGTAAGATACTTGTGGAGCACCTATAAAAAGCAGTTGATTAACCAGTGTCTATTTTTTCATATTTGGAATAGTCCTAGTTTAGTTCATAATGCAAAATTTTTGTGTAACTATCGTTTTTGGGTCTGGCTGTATACAGGTGTACCTTTAATATTGCAAAACAAGTTAAGGAGCGATTCCTTTCTCCCGATTTTCCATTTTTGAATAAAAATTATTTATACTCTTACTATTTGTGGTATATCTTTCTTGGCAGGGTTTTGTCCCATTGATTTTTTTTGTATTAATTTATTTTAAATAATCTGTCTTAGCTCTGCAGTTTGTAAGTTATTATTAGCTGGAAGATACATGTGGAGCATCCCATAAAAAGCAGTCCTTACCAATTGAAATACTCCGTTTAGTTCATAAGGGAAAATTGTTGTCACTATCGTCTTTGGATCAGAATGAGTTGGCTCAAACCTTGTGTATACAGGTTGTATCTTTAATATTGCAAAACATTTTAATGGGCGATTTCTTGCTAAAAAAATAAGGTGATTTTCTTTACAGTCGCGCAGAAATATGGAATCATGTATATCGCAAAAACCCTAAGTCCGATCTGAACCAAATTTGGCATGAGACAGGGTAAATTTTTTAAAATTGTATTTAAGAGGTTTCTCGGATCAAAATGACGGAAGTGGGCTTCAACTTTCTTATTTTAAATTTATTATTATATTATTTTTAACGCCGTTACATCTGTTTAATATGCTACACTCTTGATCCGAGTTATGTTTACTTAGTTGTTATGGTTACGGAGATATCACAACTTTTATGCAAAAATTGCTACTGGGGTTTGTTGCTCACAATAAAAAAATAAGCAAAATTCCCGATAATAGCAAAATAATTGTTCTTACCTTCATGAGTATTGTCAATAAATTTATAAAAGGGATAACACAACTCTTTTAAATGGAACCCTATTTTCTTTACAGATATCTATAGAGAATTAAATTTAGAATTTTTTTAATGATTAATGAAACTTTTTAACACATTGCGTAAAATGATGGGAGTAATGCTGCCAATCTCTTCTCTTCTTCGTTGCTTTAAATCCTCAATATTAAGTGGTTTTGTTGCACAAACTCTTATTTTTCACATAACCCCACAAGCAAAAATCGAGGTGACCAATCAGGAGATCTGGCCGGACATTCGATTGCTCATAAACTTCTCGCTTGTAGAATCTAAGTAAATCTAAGACTTCAATGCAGCAATAATTATTTTTTCTCGCTGGAGACAAAAGATAAAAAGTGGAATTATGGCATATCGTCGAATTTAAAAAAAAGGTCTTTCTATGAAGATTATTTTCAACTAACAAACAAAAAATTAAGTTAGCTTTCAATCTCGAAAAGAAATGACGGGCGAGACTATAGCAAAAATTGCAGCAAATAAGCATTATAGACCCCTACATACGTGCTAAATTTCGTTCAGATTGGACTCGAGTTTTTGAGATATCGAAGTGGTTGCATACTTTTGCGCGACTTTGTATAACCTTAACCTTATTTCCAAAAACATCTATCGGAGTTGCGCCCCAGTAAAATTAATTTTTTATTTTATTTCTTAAATTTGGAGGAATTACGCAATCGTGTCTTGTGGAACAATTCGACAGATTCCCGACATTTTTTAACGTGTTCGTCAATCAATGCGGCGCAGGATGGAAACTGTATTCAAATTGACGGTTGCAACAGTTTTTGCAAAGAGAAAATTAAAACTGAACATTTTACAAAAAAAATGCAAGAGAACTTTTTGAGGGCGCCCGTTTTTAAATGGCGATTTATAAATTAACTGTAAAAGACACAATTTAAATGTTCAACCCCTAGCAAATAGAAGACGTTTTTGAATATAAGTTTACACCCTAATTTTTTGGCAAGGAATCGCTCTCTAAATTTAGTTCAGTACTACTTATTTTCCAATAGCCAATCAGAATTTTCATGCATGTATTTCTTCAACATAGTATTATTATGAGAGAATTATGGAGAAGATGCTTAAATTCACTTCATAATATTTGGGATTGTTCTTAGCTATAGAAACAATATTTAGCATCTTTCAAACAAGTGCTTAATGTTTTGCTGCTGATAAGATAATACTATTCAGTTTTTTCTATTCTATTTCAAAACTTACATCTTACATCACGATATCATTAGGTAGCCGAATGTACCTTGTTTTTGAAGAGTAACAATCTGTAAACTTCAAATTTTTTTTTTTAATTGTTTTATGTTTGGGGTTATCTTTTGCAATTGAACAACGCACGCTTCCAAGTTCCAACTAACGTTTTCTCCTTAAAAAGTCTAGCCTTGTTTCCAATAACTTAACTGAAAACCACACTTAATTACGTAATTTAACGGATTAAGTGAACACTTGGTGGAATTAATCTTCTTAATATTATATTAATCTTAAATGCCTTAAGTAAAGTAACGAATCGATTCAACTTTTATGTTAATTTAATTAAAGTTAAGAGATTGGTAGGTTTTGTTCATAATGGCTTCGCCGTAAGTGTCATGGTCAAAACATTTATTTATCACCTCTAAAAGTGTTACATGCACGTTTTACTAGAGCCTTTACAGATCCAAGGATGCAGAAAATTCAGATCTATCACAAAATAAAGAGTGTTTTATTTACATGTGTTTTTTTCTAAATAAATATTTGGTTTTGCGGACGTTGGTTGTATTGCCCTTGACTGGGAAACAATCCATTGCGTATGAATTTATTATCCCGTTTTGAATCAATAGAGTCACGAATGTGGCCGATTAAATGTGCATTGGTTTAATTTCAGCTCCGAAGCGATGTGGTCCCAAAGACGGCCGAAAATTTCCGTAGACTGTGTACCGGAGAGGCCGGATTCGGATACAAGGGCTCCACATTCCATCGCGTGATTCCGAATTTCATGTGCCAAGGTGGCGATTTTACCAACCACAACGGTACCGGGGGAAAATCGATTTATGGTAACAAGTTCGAAGACGAAAACTTCATCCTGAAGCATACCGGTTTCGGTGTGTTGTCGATGGCGAACGCGGGTCCCGACACCAACGGATCCCAGTTCTTTATTACCACCGTCAAAACGACCTGGTTGGATAACAGACACGTAGTGTTCGGTAACGTCGTCGAGGGACAGGATGTTGTTAAGAAAATCGAAGCGTTGGGCTCTCAGTCGGGCAAGACGTCGAAACCAGTTGTCGTCGCCGACTGTGGCCAATTATAGATTTATAGAAGCGATTTTTTTAACACTTACCTAAGTTTACAGATACACCTGTACCTAATATATGTTTCTTTTCAATGATATTTTCATGTTAAATTTTTTTGCTAACGTCCTTATCATTCCATCTAGATCGGTGTATCGTGTATTTAAAAAATGTTTCCAGTAGGACTTGTGATCAATTTGTCAAAGTTGTTTGCCACTAATTAGGTTTAGTGAATGTCTGCATTTATAATAATATTTCTACTTCAGATCTGCATTGGACGATATAATGTAATAAACCACATTAAACATGAAGAACATTAAACTGATTTGTTTTAACACCACCATCTTCACCTGCCCTACTGAAATGAACTCCTTACATGTGATTATAAAGACGAAACTTGTCATGAAGCTTCAAATTTACAGAACGCAATTAAGATGAAGACTTGCAGTTGCAGAAAAATCTTACGAAAAAACGATCGAAATAGCGTCAATAAAATGAGAAAAATTTTTAAATTATTTAATGAGCGGATTAATTTTTATTTCTTACATACATTAGGAATGCTTTGGAACTAAACAATTTTTAATAAAGCAAGTAATTGGTCTTTATTGTTTATTATACAAAGGTTGTTCATTTTCTTTTTAGCGTTCCCCAACACCTAACAAGAATAAATAATACATTTTAAAGTCTGAACCATTTCCATTATACAATTGGTCAGGAATCGCAACTCGCGGTAACATTTTCGGTTATGGAATTAAAATTACAATTGGGTTAAAATTTGAAATTTACACTTCATGGTATTACTGTCGTCAGCAAGACTTCTGATTTTATCGTGATAGAAATATTAACAATTCGTTGTCTGAAAAATTTCCTGCTCTTTGGACATCGAATTGCACTTCCTTTTATCTGTTGACAGATTACTTGAACTTCCAACAATAGTGTGTTTTTTAAATTGCCCAAGTCCACACGAAAATATCTACTGGAAATTTAACAAGACTGCAATCTTTATATTGTAATACTGAATCAACTGCACAATCGACTTCTATCTTTGAGTGACACACAGGCCACAAATGCTCCTCCCATCTTGGGTCAAAAAAATGGGAAAGCGAATTAAAATGTGTTTGCAATTGTGACATCGCAATTTGTTAACGTCTTATGCGCTTAGCACTGGTAAATCCATCGCAAATTCTGCAAATATTACATGCACCTGATTACTGGGTAATAACGCAGAAAGAGTTTAATTTAAAGATAGCCGAATTTTCTTTCAGTTTTTACAGTAAAGTGTATAATCGTTATGTTGAAAAAGTGAGGCACTTGAGAAAAAACGAACAAGCTAGTTCAAATATTTATGTATTATCATACTTGTCCATAATGGTTAATTAATGAAGAGATGTCACTAGGAAGTGTGTGTACAAAATTAATCACTTGGAAATTAATTAGAGTGTAGAAACATTTTTACCTTGAGATTTGTTAAATTTAAATCTGTTGATAACCGATTCGGACCCGATGCATAAGATACATTTAGAGACTTTTTAAACAAATTGTATCTCCAACAGTTGCTTACATATCGTATGGACATATTTTTGTATTGATTTTGTTTACACGGTAAAGAATAAATAAAACAAAACCTGGCTTTCATAAGCCTCCGTTTTTTGTATGCTTTTTAAAATAATTGCTACAAAATTATAAGAATGGCACGCTTCCTCGGTATACATCTAGCCCATTTTTTTTTTCTTAATTAACAACTTAACTTACCTTTTTACAAGTGGCTTTTCACATATTCTGGATAACAAGTCAAACTTCTCGTTTTATATGTGAATTATCTTTTACCATCTGATAAAAAATGCATTTTAGTGGAATAAAAGTCCAAAAATAAATAATTAGAGAAACATTTTTATTTTAACATTTATAACAACAGTCTGTACATCTATGAAAGAGTGTAGGCTTTCACGGTCTGTATTATCAACAGTGGTGGTATTTCTCGCTTTCAAAGACCATCTTCCATTAGAAGTTATTTTGTTTGAAGGAATATGGAGGGCGTTCTTTGGGACTAACCCGACAAGTGATCCTTATGAAATGTACCCAAACGTTTCGTCTTAGACTGCGGCAGATATTATCAGTGACCGACGTTTGAAACAACTTCTAATGGATCACGATCTTTGAGACCGACAAATACCACGACTGTTGGTAGTCTGTACATCTATCTATTTACAACAACGATCAAAAACATCAAACAACATTATATCTTTAAATGTAGACTTCAATATAACATTAAATCGAGTATTTAAAATATACACTTTTTAGAATGTAGCTTCAAATTTTATTTGAAACATGATAAATGTTACAACTGATTAGGATTGTCTATACACAACATTAATATGGTCCAAAACGTTATAACGAACTATATACATTTTGTTCTTTCTATTATAGTGACACTTTGGCCCGCAAAGTGCTCACCGACACGAAAATTTCTGGATCAGACCATACATGCGTCAAGTATGCACGTGTAAAACTGTGAGTGGTTATTTTTAAAAGGCACGTTAACGAAATATTTTGGATAGTCAAACTTCGGGAACTGAAACTTACTACGGCGAGTACAAAATAATTAAGGTAAGAAACATCGAGCCCTCTAATACCTTATTTTAATATCTACACTTTAGTCGGGTTGTGTATTATTTCCATTCCTGGAAGCTTTCAACTGATTAAATTGAATAGCACGATAAAAAAGACGTAATTGAAAATATTCAATTGCCAATGTCACAATTCTAATGATAATAAACGATAGTTTTCAAGGAGTAGGGCCAGCAATTGTTAGAGTTGGCAGGGGTTTATGCAATTTCGATTGAAAAAAATCAACAAGTGCCTCATTGACATTATCTGCCGCTTTATTAGCATGGAAATGGTAACGAAAATTATTATTATATTACTGTGAACTACAAGTAGAATCAATTTTATACAGTATCTATTTGCTCAAACCAAACGTCTTCTTAAAATAATTAGTTTGATTTTTTTATGTACCAGTGCTGAGGAGAAATAAGATTACTCTCAAATGAAAAAAAGATATCGGATGCGGTTTTCGACAGAAGGTAAAATGCATCTAAGAGAACATCTGAATATCTGTTTATATACAGTATGTCCAAAGTGGCGCATCAAAGTTAAGTTTTTATTAAATGGAACACACAGTATATAACGTCTATATAACGTTATTTTGGGATTCCTGGTCAAAAAATAATTATACTTTGTATAACCTTGTGGATATACATAACTTGAGTTGTTTTTTTATTAAGTGCCACTGAAGCCAACAAAATGGCTTTATTTGAAAAATCGCTGCTCCCAGTTGAATGTAAGTTGTGGCTTGAAATTTTGACAGAAAATATTCAAATATCTTTTTGTTCATAATGATCAATTCAAGATGTGAATTGTAGTAATAAAATATACACCGTTGCTCATGAACACAAATTGTTAATTTAATCGAATTTTCAAATGGAAAAGCTTGCATCGATTACATTTTTGATGGTATGATTGAATAGTGGATTATCAATAATTTGGAAAATAGTTGTTTAAATAGTTGAAAAATGAGTCATAAGAATGTCGTTCAAATGGTGTTCCATCTGAAAAAGTCGATTAAATTAACAATTTGCGTTCATGAACCACCTGTATAGTAAATTATTAAAACTCAAAATTTGACTATAAATCAGACGATATTAAAAAATTTTTGTCAAAATTTCAAGCCCAAATTATCTTAGCTTAGGGAGCAGGATTTTTTCAAAAAAGGCTTAAATATCAAATAACGTCAACTGAAGATAAGGAATCCGGAAATAGCGTTATATACTAGACGTTCCATTTAAAAAACATAACTTTGATGCGCTACTCTGTATGTGGTCATACTGTTGTATTTAATCATATATTTTCAGAGTGTTCTCTTGTATTGTACTTTTTGTCAAAAACTGCGTTTTGATGTTTTTTCATTTTAGACAAATTTTGCATCCTCGCAGCGCTGGGACAGCCTGCATATGATCTGGGAAACTAATGCATAATGCGAAAATATAATTTTAATGCCCTGACAAACTTCTTCAAAAGTGTTATGAAAATTTTGCAACTGCGCATAATAATATAATATATAAAAATTTTATACACCACCATCATACAGTTTCATCTCTTACGTCAGATTTACTTCTCGGAAATATTTTCAGGTTACCGGTGACACCACCTGCTGCTTTGGTCGCAATAAAATCGTAACGGAAATTATTTATTATTGATAGTTTGTGTGCTAATGCCAAAAATCTTCAGAGTCAATTTTCAACGATTTTTTAATCTTCAGACTAGGTGCAGTATCAGGAAACCAATCACATACGCAATATTTATTATTGATAGTTTGTGTGCTAATGCCATACGTCTTCAAAGTCAATTTGCAACGATTTTTTAATCTTCAGACTATAGGTGCAGTATCAAGAAACCAATCACATACGCAACAGGGCCCAGAATTGAGCCTTGCGAAACTGCAACGTATATTTAAGTTATTTGCACGTAAGAAGCGGAATTAGTGTTGTGCAATTACAGTTAGCAAACAGTTCGACTCGTAGAAAACGTAAAGTTTGATATTGTTCGATTTGTTTTTACTGCTTCTTCGTCGCCTCTATGACTTTTTGATAAATTATGATGGCCAACCGTAATAATCGCTCGTCCAAATTGAATTTTCTCATACAACATTTCATTGTAATAAGTGCTTTTGAGAATTCGGATAGTAGATAATCGTCTAAGGTAGTAATAGATGATTGTAAACCGTTTTGTGCGTTACATACTTATCAGCGATTTTGTCGTATCGTCCAAGGTCACTTTTCTAACATTTACTCTAAGAGAAAACGCATAACTGCCAGTGAATCGTGGGGATTATTGGATTTGATTGTACTCCACCAAAGTGATTATTAATAAGACACATGTATATTGTAACACCGATTAGAAGATCGATCTAAACATATTGCCGTGCAAGGGCAGCACTTGGAACGACCAATCGAAGAACTATTTTACAAACAAGTCTTTAAGAGTTGAGCAGAGTGAAGAGTCGCAGGTTTCCGTCGAATCACTGTCTCCCTTGTTGGAGAACCAACTAGTTTTAGCCCGTCCAGCGGCGCTTTTATTTGTTGGTGTTTTGCTTTTGCTGGGGGAAGTGTGCGGGGACGTCGGAGTGTTTCCCGGATCGGGAGTGCTTTGTCTGAGGAAGACCTCGATGGCGCTGCCCAAGGCGTGCGCGTCCACCATGGAGCCGCTCCTCTCGTCCCAGACGACTTTCCCCGGCGCCTTTTCCACGACCTCCACGCACTGCTGGGGCGTTTCTTGCGCGGCCTTGGGCTGGTGGCGCTTACTGAACCAATTCGAAGGAGAGTCCGCGGCGTCTGCGACACCGTGCAGAATAGATATGTCAAAACTGTTCGACCTGTTGCTCTTCAATCGACTGCGTTCGCGATCAGATTTGGGCGCTTGTCCGCTCTCACACTGATCGATTTCAGTGGAGGACGTGGAAAGAGAGGACAAAATAGATATAAGGTCAGTATTAGAGCAAACTATTCCGGTGGTTGGTAGCTTACTTGCGCTGGTCGTGGTGCAGGTGTTTGGGGGCGGCAGTTCCGAGGCGCGTCTTTTGCTCGAGCTGGGAATCGGCGCCAGCGTGGTGCCCACGAAGTCGGAATACCTCCGACTCGACGCGTTCGTGTATCTTTGCGCGGTGCCCGACTCGTCTAGGGGTTGCACTTCGCAGACGCGCTCGTTGCTGGTGTTCCACAGCTTCATCCGCACTTTGCGCGCCTGGACGATGTCGTCCATTATGTCCAGCTGCAGGTTGTGCACGCTTCCGCGGGGTTCCGTCGACGGAGGACAAGCGATCGACTCCCTCCGGTTCGGAAGGATACGCAAAGGGCCGGAGGGGTAAGACGTGACGGACTCGCGTCGGCTCCTTCCGAACAAACTGGAAGGGACTTTCGAGATCGTCACCACGGAATGTCTGCGGCCTCCTGGAGATGGGGCCGGCGCCGTCGACAACGTCGCCAGGAACTCCGCCTGACGCGGTCCAGGTCCCACCAATTCTCCTCGCTCGGAAAGACGCCGGACTTGACTCGCGGTGATTCCGCTGCACTGAGGCGTGGGCAATGAGTGCTTGCGGATGTCGCGCGAGTACGGAGACAAGAGGTACGGGTTCATGGTGGGCGACTCGTCTTCGGAGCTGTGCCGCGAATCCGGATCGCTTCCCTTTTTCTCCTCCGCATCTTCGTCGTCGTCCTCGACCACGATCAACGGTTCGGACGTTTGAGATTGGAGCACGGATGATCTTCGCATCGTACCTGAATCCTGAAATAAACGGCAATTAAGCAAGGCCGTGAAAAGCTTTGTGGGTTACTCAAATATGTACACAGCCGGCACTGCTTATCGATTAGCTCTAAACATAGCTCGGGAAACTGTCTGTGCAGGGGATGAGACTCAAAATACTACGGAGTCGCAAACGTGTTTCTGTGAATCCGACAACTTCTAAGCTCTCTATGCAAATTGAAACACTCCGCAATTCTGCTTACTCGCACACTTCCCGATTTGTACCAATTACAAACTCACTTCAGCTATTTAGTTAACTCCCTAACCTGCTGTTTATTGACTTTAGCAAGTTGCGCAAAGTTGTAAATTAAAACGATTCCTTTTGTGTACCTGGGGCTTTGCTCGGTCTTCTATAAATGCATGCGAAAGCTTTGCGCGATTTCCACACACCGGCTAACTAATTTTCCGCCTTCTCAAGCAAACTTACATTCGTTAAACAACGTATTCATTTAAAACGAATTATTCCGCAAACATTACAAGTTAAGTCAAAAACGGAATTGAGTCGCTAAATGTTTCCTCTAAAAGCAATTTCGAACGCAATAAATTACGTCTAAATGAAATTCCGATTGCGGCACATTTTTCCCGCTGACTCGCAAGAAGACAAATCGCCACGATTCATTCCCCATATCTTACGGCACAGACATTTCATAATTTATAAAATCATAACTGCCATTTTTGCTCCAGAATTTTGCAACTCCACCAACTTCCACCACTATTACTTCTTTTCAAATCTCCTAACCAATATCACGCCTTCTGCATTTGGGTGTGGATTTTAGAGTCCAAGCGAGTTGGTCCACGTTTTAAGAAAAAAAAGAGAAAACAATTCACACGTAATTTTTACCAAAAGAGCCGTCCAACTTCAATTGAACAGAATCGACATCAGTTAGGCTGCAATAGAGAATATAATTCAGTGCAAAGGCGTACGATGTCAATTACAGGCCGAGGAGGTTCCTCCTCCACCTTTGAAAAAAATAACCGAGAAAGGTGACGTACGAAGTCAAACAAATAGAATGCGGAGCAAAGAAATCCCACCGAGTCAATGTCAAATGGCCAACGCAGTGGGATTCAAAGATTATCCGAAAGGTCATCTACGGTAATTTGGGAAAAAGTTCATGAGCTAAAATCATATTACAACGCAATTTGCCGAGAAAAATGCAAGAAAGGTGGTTACGGGTCAGAGGACGTGGTGAGAAAAGTGGAATACTTTTTAAGAACACGCAAAATTTAATAACATTGTGTAATCGTGTTTTTGGAGAAGCACCTTTAGAACTTCAGTAGTGGAAATTATCGTAAGACATGTTGAATGGAACACAGTAAAAGAGAAAATGTCAGAACTTTATTGTGGAAAAGAGAAACTATTGATTTACGATAATCAACCGCAAGACTGGTCCAGCAATACACTGGAAAAGTGATGGTTCAGACATTACATAGCAACAGTTCCTATCATATCGTTTCAAATTTTCTGGTGACACTTTTTTGGCAACAGTTGTCTGAAACCAAGGTACCGAAACATGATATTTTCCAGCGGCGCACTACAATATTAAATATTAAATTATCTTTAGAATATTTTACATGAAGAGTGTAACAGTCACCCGAATTTTTAATGCATTTTTTTACTGTTTTGGAATTAAAATGTCAATAAATAAATGTTTATTGAAAAAATCATATATTTTTTCTTACTAATAAATCAAATCTTCTTCTGAATTTATTTATTTTTTCTCATACTTTTTAGTCGCTAAGGAGTTATCCTCGTCGAAGAATAATACCTACAACAACCGAAACACAAGAGCCCATGGAACTTAGTTTTTATTTTTTACATTGTAGACATTTGACAGAAACTGCCAATGAAAAAAATCTAAACGACGAATAAACCGACACCAGAAAACGGAATGTATTGTTTGTGCCCAAGCACACAAAAATTCAAAATTCTCCAACTCAAGCTCAAAATTTTGCTACCCTCTATCCAACGTAGAAATTACTCCATGGTCCACACATCCTCGTTTTATTTTTGTACACACGTTATAATTTACATCACGTCATAATTTACATCGTTAATTTAAAAATAAAGATTTGGTCAGTTAGTCAGTGTCTCTTTTTATAGAAACATCCCAGAATTGCTTATAATTTGCATCCTCTTCATGGCGTGTCGCTTTTAACTGATTCATACTGTTGAAATGCATTTTTTTACGATGGCGTCATATTTTTCAGTAAATCTGTTGGACAGTTTTTCTCTCTGTTTTATTAGTGATACTTTTAACAAGCGTTCAAAAAAAGGGAAGATCAGGAGCTTATGGAGTCTAGCTTTTGTTTTATTTTTTCCAATGTAGACGTTTTAAACTGTCAAATCATAACATTTGACAGGAGCTGTCATTCAAAAAGTTACTCAAATGACGTCTAAACCGATATAAGGAGATATAATTTGTCGAAAGCGGCACAAAAGGTACCATTGGGTCCGAGACGGTTATTAACAAAATTTCAAATTTTTTCAACTCAAAATAGAAATTTTGTCAAACTCTTTCTAATGACAACGCAGCCTCTGTTTATTTTTAACGCTTACAATTAATAATGTATGTTTTTTTATTATTGTATTTGGTCATGCATCGCAACTATTAATCCTTCGGTTTCAGGATACAGTTTCCTTTTTTTGTCCATCCAATATATGTAACTACATATACGGTTTGGTAGTGACCTTATTTGGTAATGCCTTTTCCGCAATGTTTTCTTACATACAATATTTTATAGACACCGGAAGTTCCAAGATTAGGTGATGTACTGTTATTATCTGTTTTAACAACTGGACCATATGCAAATGATTTAATAAGGAAATACATCTTTTTCCTTGTTCCGCTCTTTGTAGGTATAATTTATTAATTTTACACGTGTGAAGATATTTGTTTTCTACATCTATTGACTATTTTTTATTCTAAAATAGTATGAAAGACTTTGTTCGGCGCATAATGTCCAAGATATGCTGTTTCCTTCTTCTTATTGTCTTCAACGAAGTAATTATTAAGGATATCCAATTATTAAAAATAAATTTGAAGCGATTTTTGAAATTCCTTTATTTTATTGGAAATAATTTATCGTATATGTTCCGCATTTTCAATTATGAATAATTTTTATTATAGTTTAATGTACCTAATTAAATTTTTGTCGCTTTTTATTTTCCCTCTTGTATGTTTAAAATTTTACATTTTATTCAATCTCATTTCAATACCTGTTGTATTTTCTTATTGTTTTTATTAAATTTACAATGAATAACTGTATAAATTTTAGTGCACAATATTTAATTTGATGAAATGGTCTATTATTTATAAAAAAGAAAAAGTAAAACCTCTTCTTTAAAGTGCTTGTGAGTTCAGGCACATCCAAAACAATAAAGCTCTGCGAGAATATCGCTGAAATATGCCTCGGTCTATTTTAGTACTATCAGCAAATTCTTTGTTTGTTTTAAATTGAATCTTCGTTTGTCATGTATTCTAGGAAATTTAATAACAGAGAATGTTTTTATAATAATATTTATCAAACTCCAACTAGCCAATTGGCTTTTTAAATGTCATAAAAGTGCAACTCGTATGTAACTAACTATATGCAATATATTATAAAATATTTTGATGACATGACTAATATTATTGTCATCCAGTTTGCATAACAACTATTCCAAGAAATGAACAAACAGCATTTTGTTTATATTTTCCATGGTGTGCGAATTGTTTGTCTAATATTTAATTATGTATAATATTTTGTAAAAGCGGCTGATAAAACAAACGAGGCGCTGGAGTTACATATTTCATGTTTAAAATTAAAATATGGCAAAAGGAAAAGATATTTCGCAGAGTCTTTGGGATGCACGCAAGTGAGAAAATGATTTGAGATAAAAGTAAAAACCTCAGTTTCCGCAATAAGTAATTTTTGTCGCACTAGTTTTCGACTGATGATCGAATGTTTTTCAGGCGCGGCCGCGTCCGTAACTGAAGCTTTCCACTTTTTTAAAATAGATCAATGGCTATTTGGCGTCGGATTTAAAATCCAATTTAAATTTGCATTAATTAAACAAAAAACCAGCGCAGGAACAGAACAAAGGATAATATTAAATGAAAAAGTATACGTTTTGTGTAAAATACGAAATTTCAGCCGGAAGCTTTTCCCCGTCCACAATTTCTGAAAGTTGGAGCGAATTTTCCTTTTACTTCAAGTTCGAGATATATGTGCTCGACGTAAGTGAAGTACACGAAGAATGGGAATGAAAACAGTTTATTTTTGAACATAAATTCGCGAGATGGGAGTGTTCTTCAATAAGAGTGGTTTTTAAAATCCATTAAAACTTCATTTACAATTCGAATCGCGGAACGCATTCGTTATTAAAAACCAATATACATCCGCGCCATTACATCCCCTTTTAGAAAAAAAACTCTGGATTTTTTCGGGTCGCAACTTCTTGCTCGGTAATTATCCTCGGCGCGACAAAGCGACATTTTGCAATTAAAAATTCTCTTGGTCGGCGCAAGAATTAAACGCTTTCGGCGAAAAGTGCTCAAATTGAATTTTCACCTGGATATTTCAAACTCCATTCTGCGATCTACACGTGCGGACTCGTTGTTTATTTTTCTTGACCGGTAAATGTATTATGCAAGCAAACTCGCGTCCAATATTTCAACTAATGGATTTCAGCATGAAAATTTCATGCTTTCATTCTCGCTTAAATTTACTGCAAAAACTTGCTTCCGCTCAACACCTTGTTTTAAACATTTGCATACGAGTTTCTGGGTCACGTGAAAAAAAATCCAACATCCCGTTTTTGTCTAAACTAAACTAAAACTAAAAAATTTCGATTGTTCAAAGCTTAGAGGACTTCTATTAGTTGTGCCCCTAAAATACCCGGATCTCGTTAAATATGCATAATTATATGTAGCTCGATAAAAAACTCGCAGACGCGATCGAAGACGCGTTTCAGTGATAACTCCATCGGTTCATTATCGCATAATCTAGTTAATTTGATTGGGCTCGAACCCTTTAATCATTTTAACCGACTTATCTCGACTGAAATTGGAAAAGTTTGGTAACGCGTGTGCTGACAATTTTCGTTTGCAGGACTGTAAGTATGAGTTAGAGGCGCACTTCAACCTAATTGCTTCTAAGGTGTAATAAATGTCCCTTAATGGATTTTGCACGCCTTGTCTCTCCAAACACAAAACAAGGGTTGTGTTTTATAAATTACACCCAGACGCAAATTGATTGCACGAATTTTTCGATGTTCGAAAACTAAACTGTTGATTGGGATTAGGTCACAAATGTAGGAAACTTTTATTTATGACATGCTAATTTACACAGTAATCACTAATAAGCAATTTGAGCGACACTTACCACCAGTAACAATTCACTTGGACATCGGAATAGGTTTCAAGGAGTGGAGCGTTGCGAACTTTATAACCGAGTGTTAGTGCCTGCACGAACAAATGCCAGAGTGATACTGCCCAGGATCATGCAGGATCCTCCCCACGGCGTCAGCCTCCGCCTGCGATTTTCTGGACCAACAACCGCCGCTTAGTCCTTTGAGAAACCCAGCACAATCAACTCCTTCATAAAACACACGATGTTAATGAAAAACCAATCGCAGCCCATTTTTACCATTCGCCCATTATCATGCTAAAACAAGTCGATTAATTTGTGAAAAATCCAGTTTGAATTTCCTGCGAAAACCGAAAAAGGGACGAGATAAGCTCGGACTTGCGCAGCGTCACTTTGACTGCAGCATTTCGGGAGTCAACATGATGCTGAAGAGCATGATTTCGGCACCATCTGACACGAAGAGGACCAAGAAGTCATGAAAGACGTGCTTTGTGAGCGATGTTAATCTCGTGGAGCAGCAGTGTGGTGATTTTGGTCACAGTTTTTGGCTTGGCAGGTGAGACCATTAGTGTTAGTTTTGGACCAATTGCTTTTGCTGTCGCCCTTTTATTAGTGTTAGTGTGAAGGGCAGTTGTTGTCCATCTTGATTGACCTATAAATTTCAAAAAAGACGCCGCTGCTATTGACGTCGGTGCAGCGGCGCTGACTTGCGTCAGTCGTCGTGGTAACCGGGGCGTTATTGATTGCAGACTCCAGCGAACAGCAACACAGGACCAAAGCGGCTACAGAAAAGCAGCACGATTTGTGGTGTTACCGCTGCGATACCATGGTGGATGGAGATCGGTGCTTGGATCTTTTCGGAAACCACTCGTACATGCACACCAAATGCCACAAGGACCAGAAGAAGTGTCAGGTAGCTTCAGTACACTTCTTTCCTTCGCTTCATCCCATTATTTAGGTGAGAAGGATATCCATGTCCACTAGCACGGACGAAATCACGGGGAAGCCCAAAATGTGGCTTTTGCAAAGAAATTGCTCCGAATTTTGCGAGCCGGGTTGCATCGTCATTGGCGAAAGAACGAAGCTGCATTCTTGCATAACTTGCTGCGATGAGAAAAATTTCTGTAACGCCGGGAGCGGGACTTGGCGTTTGCAAATTGGAAACGTTTTATTGCCGCTGGTGTTTGTCCACGGTTGGTTGAATTTGTTATGACCAATAAATAAAAAATGAGTGACAAGTCGATATTTGGGGCGATTTATTTTTCCCGCAATCCATCACTGACCGACAGCGCAGAAATTGCTCGCATATTTCCGCAAATTACAGAAAATGTAAATAAGACGTCAGCAACAAACAGCTTGGTATTAAAATTGTTTGTTATTGCTGGAGCGACGTCAAGTGCAGATTGTCTGCTTAAGAAGCGACAACGCGTTGTTTTCAATCAATAGAAGTACATCTTGCGAGATAATGAGCTTAGCTTCCACGTGAGACTGCGAGCTTTGACCATATTTTCCAATGGTGGCTGAATGTGAAATTCAGCATGGATCAAAAACGTTTCAGCTTTCATTTGGTGGCGGTGTTTGCTAATCCGGCCCGAAATTAAGTTTCAGCGATACTCGCACATCCACGCAAATGTGTGGTATTTATTCGGCGGCTCACTAATTACAAATTAATTAATGAAACTGGCAATGGCGCCGGTCTGTTTTAACACAACGCAAATTACAAATTTACTGCGTGCGTTTCTTTTATGAATATTTAAAGGTCAAAGCGCAGAGCCACTCTCCTTATTTTGATCCGACGAATCTCGTTACGCAAATCTGATCGCTGAAAACGCCTCCGAATCCGGAATTTCAGCACAAGTGAGCGATTTCGGGTTTTGCATTTTTCACGGATCAGTCCACATGTAAAAGGCGACAAGAAACATTGCCGGACGATTTTTCACGGGCCGGCATTTCCTGAGACACAGCTGCACGAACAGTGGCGTACTTGCTCGGTTTTTTAGGAACATTACGCAAATGCTTCGTCTTGAAACTTTTATTTACTTTTCTTCCCGTAAGATTTTATTTCGAATCTATGTTAGACGTTTCAAAATTGTTGTCTATAGTGTCCTTCGTCTCAGCTCCTGTCTTCTGTATCTTAGTTAATACTTAATTTGTAATTTTGTTAAAATAATAATTTTGATTAAAAAAGTTTTTTTTTAATTCCGCGAATGATATAACAATAAACAGGGATTGAAACGTAAAATAAGAAAAATAAAAGTCGTAAACTTTGCATTCCTGTAATATTTCGGATCAATCAAACTTGAATAACAAGACTGTTAGGCTCTATTTAAGTAATTACTTAGTACTAATATGTATTTTTATAAATTTTTAAATCTCTCAATTATTTTCTGGGTAACGAGTTCATTTTTAAAAGAGTACAAGTCCATTTTTGTAATTTTTTTGTTTAGATGACACTCTTATACTTTGCGCTAAACCGATTTAGTGGTGCAGTTAGAATTTATCAAAGGGGTTTTTTAGATTCAGTGCAAATGTCTAGCATCAAAAGTTACAGGTCTAAAGCAGTGTATAAAGTATCAAGCAAAACGTAACAAATCCACATTCTTTTCCAAAATTATCAGCTGTTAATGTGTTGAATAGTGAGGATAGTGAACATTATCCTTCACCATAATGTCATGAATAGTGACAATTGAAGGTGTGGAAGTTATTGGTGCTTCTTTTCGAATTCAAATCGAATCAGTTTTGGAAATTGATGCGGGAGGAGAAAGATATCGAAACCACCATGTTTTTATTTTCAACAAGTTCAATATCTGCCCAAAATACCAATTGAATCGATTATTGTCGAAAGGAATATTTTTATGCAAAATGCGATTATAACGCGATTTGTTATGTTGCAGGTAGACCGATCGTTTAATGTTAAGGGGGCTATATTATGATATTCTGAATTAATATTATTATGTTTGTAGTCATTTAGTGTCAAGTGCAGACATTGCTCGTTTCAACAATAAACTGGTGAACTATCTGGCGTCTGCAACAAGCATTGTAACTATTTTTATTTTAGTTATACAGTGAAGGTATTAATTAATCCAAAGCCAAAACTGAGAATGAGACAACATGAATATGAATACCACCGAAATAATGTGCTGGCAAAAGTTATGTCCCGGAAAAAAATAAAAAAACACCGTTATTAGAATGTGAGGGACTTTAGCAAATTTGAAATTTTTTTATCCTATCCGGAGGCATTCGTTTTTGGACTAATCAAACCAAAACTAATAACATAGAATACACAAACTTTAATTGGAATAAATTCAATATCTTGAATAGAAATAATTTTGCGAAAAAACTAGGTCGATTAATTAATTACAACAATAATTAATTAAGAACAATTGTTCTTTTAACTTGCTACTTTTCAGCTTAGTTGCAGTTTTTTTATTCAAGGAGTTGTAACCACCATGTACTTTTTTTTAATGGAAAGATATGTCAATTGACACATCATTGCAATGCTCATGAAAAAAGGATTACCACGATGTATTTTGTATTCACGTTTTATTATTTTTGTTTCATTTTTTTTTAGCTTATCAATGTTAATTAAAATTTCAATTCTAAGATGTTCTGGGGAGATCCATCATATAGATATGACAAGAAAAAGTTTGGAAAACAAATATTTTTTTAAATAAATATATACTTATTAATGAAATACTTATACGGTTTTTTAATTTCCTGTACAATTTAGTAAAAGCTACTAGGCACCTTTCAAAAATAGGTAATAGATTAAATTCAAGAGACAATATACTCGCTGCAAGTAAAGTTTTTTATCATTTCTACGTGGTAGATTTTCTATTTTTACCAGTAGACTGAAAATTTAACTTTCAGGGATTTAAACAAAATAAAATCTGCGTTAATGCATTTTTTAAAGACTCGTGAGTTCCAACCTCAGACAGAAAAATTGTGACATTTTGCACACATTGTCTTCTGGTTGCTAAAAGAGGCTTCCGCTCATATTGTAGATGTCTTGGTAGTTTTCGCTGTGGGAGGACATTCCTTTCTGCGATCGAGTGTTTGGAAGGGTAGAGAAAGAAATCCGCAAATATGAGCATCAATATGGATATCAAGAAGAAATTTGGAAACGTTTTCCCACTTAATAAAGACTGGTTCGTTGATGATTTGAAAAAGATACTCAACAGTCTCAAAAAGTATGATGGCATAAGCGAACAAAAGCGAGTTTCTATAAAAAAGGTGATTTTCAAGAATGGATTAGACGATGTGAGAGCCTGCGGACGACGACTCATCTTAAAAATATATTTCTTTGATCAAGTGAGACAACTGAAACTTTCCGCGATTGCAAACAAGTCTGCGCTTTCAGCAGATAAAGCAAGGGCGGTGAATAAACTGCTGATGCAGCGTTTGATGAAGAGTGGTGATTGGACACTACTTTAGAATGGTTCTTTGATCTCCTATCTGGAGATTTAGCCGAAGGCAATCATGCTCACGAAGAAAATTAAACTTGTGATTGTCTTAATGATGATGTTGAGGCCCGTGCTTAGTGTGTTTTGCTTTCATTTTGTAACAGTGTTCTCGAATAAAGACTTAATTTTACCATTTATTAATTATATTTGTATTATGAAGGATTATATATTTTATCAAAAACTGAAGTCTATGTTTCTCTTACGAAATGGCACATTTCCAAAAGAATAGTGAAATATCTTTATGAAATGGGTGTCCATTTACAAAATTGTGACAAACACAGCGAATTATGTGGTTTAAAGGTCGCCGTGTGCATTTTGTTGATTTTTGGTCAAAGTGTCGACATTTTTTATCAAAATTTTACAATTTTTTTACTAAATTATTATTTGTTTTTATAATTTTAGCATTTATAGTAATTGCGAGTCTATATATATTGTAATTGTTGCTGAAAATTTTGTCATTTTTAATAAAAATTTTACCACTGTCAAAATGTTGCCATTTTTTGTCAAAATTTTACAATTTTTGTTCTCAACATTTTAGCAGTTACAGTCATTGCGAGTGTAAATATTGTAATTTCTGGTACAGATTTTACCATTTTTAGAAAACCATTTGCCATTTTTAGTCAAACGATGATAATTTTTGGTCAAATAATATCCCAAATGGCACAATTCCAAGAGAATATGCGAAATATCTTTATTATATCAAAATTGTGCTCAAACACAGCTAATTAGGTGGTTCGTAAAATTCACCCAGACTAAGTCATTTTGGCCAATCTCCCAACCAAAAAGGACTTGTTACCTATGGAAAACTAGTTCCTCATATACGAAAACTGTATAAATTATTAACCGCGAACGTTTATACATTTCAATAACACTTTGCACCGCCCCTGCATTTCAATGCCCGCAGTTGTGTTGATGACCATGTGTTTAATTAAAACATCAAGAAGCGACAGTTTAATAGAAAATGTGTCCGTTACTAGTGGCCTGTGTGGTAATAACAGCAATTACGTCGGCATTCTGCTACCATACAGCATTTTGGTCCGATTCCCCCGACTTGAACGACTTCCAGACCGTTCACCCCCGCATTTACGAAAAAACAATCCGCAGACGCCGCGATATATCCAGCACTGTTTACCTCCACGAGCCGAGCAAATTGAAAATGATTGAGTTGGGAGATTGGACCTTACAACTTAATCCTGAGAGTAATTCGATTGTTGCGCCAAGCCTCGAGGCCGAGTGGGTCTCCGGTAATGGGGAGGTTACCCCAAAGGCGCTCCAGCGATGTGATTATAAATTAGGGGTCGTTAGTAGTCTGGAGACGTCGTCGAGGGTCGCTGTGACTCTTTGCGGAGACCAAATCACCGGATACATCAGTGTGAGCGATTTCGCGTTATTTATTCAACCATCAAACGGAACGGAACATCTCCTCTACAGGCAACGACTCTTCTAATGCTTTCCCAACACTTAAATACGTTTTTCCGCAGCAAGAGACGCACGAAACGGGCTTTGAAACCGCCGGAACAGTGGCTTTTTAATTTAACGGGAGATGTGATCGACATAGAAAGCGACATCGATTTTGAGGGAGATGACACAGATGCGGAACATTCCGATACGGGGGAGCAGAAAATTAAAAACTCGCATTTTTTGGATTGGAGACGCGAGCGTGTGCTCCAAGACGAGGAGTTGGGGTATTTTTACGATACGGCTTGGACTGCCGAGGCTCCGAGAAGTAATAAAGGAAATCCGTACGTGTAAGGGTGAACGAGTCGACTGTTTTAGCGAGAACTCATGGGGCGGGGGCTTTGCTGCCTTCCAGATATCTTGAAATTGCTGTGGCGGTGGATCACACTCTTGTATCGTTCCACGGGAAGGCAAAAGTGGAGCAGTACGTACTGGCATTGATGAATATTGTAAGACTATTATTGGTATTGATTGGCCACAAATGCAAGCATTACCCAAGGTGAACGCCGTGTATAAAGACCCTTCGTTGGAGGCCAACATTCATCTTGTCGTGACGCGACTATTACTCTTCCAAAACAAAAACCAATCGGTGGTGCGTCCAGGCGATGCAAAAAAATCTTTGGAGAGTGTTAACAGTTGGAACAACCGCTTGCACATGTCTCTGGCACCTGGGGAACCTCACCACGACGTGGCGGTTTGGCTGACTCGTTCGGACATCGGAGGTCCCTCAGGATACGCCCCCGTGGCCGGGGCTTGCGATCCGAAGCGAAGTTGCGCATTGAATCGAGATGAGGGTCTGACAAGTGCTTTCATCATAGCCCACGAAATGGCCCACGTGTAAGATTTCGCTCGCTAATCGAACCAAATTGAATTCGGTCAACAGATTAGGGTTGCACCACGACGGCGATAAGAAGAACGCTAACAATTGCGAGGAGGAGGCTGTAAAAGGGAGTATCATGGCCCCGTTGGTAGCCGCGACTTTTCATCAATTTTTTTGGTCACCGTGCTCGAGAAACGAGTTTAAGAAGACCGTCAAGTATGGCGAACAATCTCTTTTTTTTTACTTGTGAATTATTGCAGGAAGTGGTCTTGCTTATCGAATTCCCCAGCTCGGGGCGAAATCCTCCTCAACGCCACTCTGCAGAACGCATTCAGCATGGATGAGCAGTGTCGAATGGAGTTCGGCGACGGGTAAATTCATGCATTTAGCAAGAGATTAGATTAAACATGCAAACTGTTGTTCGTATGTTGTACGATATATCAAATCGATACGGGCACAATTTGGCGGAAAACACGTCTCCGGCGCGCTCGTTTTCCGCTTCATTACTTTGCAACTGGAAACGTAATATCATCTCAATTAGTTTTAGCAATCGTGTTTCACGACTTTGACGTCGGACGCTGAATTCGATCCGTGTTTGCAGATTTAGTCTGTGCAGGGCTTTCGAAATAACGGAGCCGTGTTCGCACTTGTGGTGCGGCCACGAAAAGTCGCCCCAGGTGTGCAAGACGAAGCGCGGATCGCCTTTGGAGGGAACCGAGTGCGGATTTAATAAGGTAACAATTTAGGCAGTCCCCAGCACCTGGAGCTCGCGCGCGGTTTCAGTGGTGCCACAACGGATACTGTGAAGAGATTTCAAGAGAAAACGCGAGTCACGTGCCCGTGATGCTGAATCCCCAGGACGGGGGGTGGAGCGGCTGGAGTCCTTGGGGATCGTGTTCGAAGTCTTGCGGCACGGGAGTTCAGTTTCGAACAAGGAAATGTAATAATCCCGAGTAAGGAAATGTGATGATGCATCGTCGATTTGTTCGCTCGAATTTTCCGCTTATTAAACCCCCTCTTGCAGACCCTCGTACGGTGGAAATAGCTGCGAGGGAGTGTCGGAAAAATGGAGGATATGTAACAGTAATCCCTGCCCGGAACCTCTAGGGGATATGAGAGCTCAGCAATGCAAAAGGCTTCCCAAATTATTGGATATCGTCGGCACGAAACTCGGAAATATGACTTGGCTTCCGTACGAAAGCAGGGAAAGTGAGTGGTCGTCCCTTGATCGTATTATCGACGAATTGCTGAAAAGCACTGATTTCAGTCGAAAAGAAATGTAAATTGACATGTATCAGCGCTGGGACTAAGGAGCTGTTCGAAAGCTCGGAAAATTTAATAGACGGAACGCCTTGTTCGTACGATGAAAACTCGGATAACATTTGCATTCAAGTAAGTAAAGGACTGACGACGGGACGACGTGTTCAATGCTTCTTATATTGAAGGGAGTTTGTCACTTTGTCGGCTGCGACGGCCAATTATTCTCTAAAATGAAAACCGATATGTGCGGGGTTTGCGGCGGAAACAACTCCGATTGTTCCAATATCGAATCGATTTTCAAGCGAAGGCTCAAGAGAGGTATCCTTCTATCAATAATTCCATTAGGATTATTACGCCGTAATCGATTTCATTTTGCAGAAGTCAGCAGAGTTGCCGTTTTGCCTCGGATGGCCACCAGAATCAAATTAGAAGCGAACGTTTCGGTGCCCCAGAAAAACGACCCGTCCGTTGCGTTCATCTTAAAAAACCGGAAGAAGAAGAAGTACACTATTACGATTCCCAACTCGGGGATCCACGCGGACATCATCGAAGGCACCAAATTCTACTACGAAAAAACTAGAAACAAGCACAAAATATGGGCGAACGGTCCGGTCCTCGCTGAAACCGTCGTCTTAGTAAGTTAACACTTGACAAGTTTTTGTCATGTTAGTTGCTTAGGTATATGCCCCGACTAGTCAAATCGAAGAAGGTTTGAACATTTCGCTCCGCTCGGAATATGTCATCTACAAGAACTCCTCGAGTTCCCCGAGCAGATTCCTTTGGATTGTCGGAGGTTGGGGTCCGTGTTCGGCGAGTTGTGGAGGAGGTCGTCGCCAGAAGACCGTAGCATGTTGGGACCAACAAGACCAGAAGTTGGTACGAAGGAAGCATTGCTCATTAACTACCAAACCCAGCGTAGCGTGGGAGAAATGCAACACGTTCGAGTACGTGTTTATTAATCGCCCACTGATTCCAATTAACATTTAACACTGCAGATGCCACTTCCAGTGGGTCCCAGGCGAATGGGAACCGTGCAGCAAAACCTGCGGTCTGACCGGAATCCAGTATCGCGAACTGTACTGCATACCCAATTCCGTTCTGAACAAGATTCATTTGCAGAGTAATCAGACCACAATTGCCCAACCGTGGAAATACATGGTAAATCCGAACAGATGTTCGGGAATTGCGCCGCTTAATTCCAAGCCCTGCAACCGAGTTCCGTGTACGTCGTTCTGGACGTACGGTGATTGGTCGCAGGTAAAATTTTCCACACTTTTTCAGAAATCTTGCAATTTTATTTAAGTGCTCTGAAAGCTGCGGCAAGGGAATCGCGCACAGGTCTTCGTACTGCCCGCCGCCTCAGGGTGAAAATTTCTATTCTTGTGGAGAGGCGCCGCCGCATACACAGAAACGTGAATGCTTCAATTGGGGCACGTGGAGCCATCCGCATTGCAAAAATCGAAGAAGGAAAGCGTGCGCGAAAGACAAGTCTGATTATTGCGCGCTCGATATTTTATCGAAGTATTGCAAAGTTGGGGAGTTTAGGAAGATGTGTTGCAAATCCTGTTTTTCATTTCTTAGCAATTTGTAACAGTTTTTAAAACAACATTTAACAGTGACAACACTCACGATTAGACTACTCATGATCTATTAACTATGTAATGTTTATGGTTTTTGCTGCTTGATTATTAATTATAATGCTTATGTGCGATAAATCTGTTCGAATTACGAAATTAAGTTTTATTATTTTAGTTCTCCTGCACGTTTATTAATTTTATTATTCTAGTATTTAAAATTAGTAAATGTGTGATTAGTGACTTTACAAACTTAGTGTTGGTAGCAAATTACTAAGCTTGTAGGGAGCGTGACAAGCACAGAAGTTGGCAACAATTCTCGTCACCAAAGGTTGGCAACAGACGGATACAAAAAGAGCAAACAAAGAAGCATCGCTCTCTTTCCTGTGTTGACACTGGTGTTACAACTGTCTTCTGGTTTATCATTGTTATTTACGAATATTATTATTGATTTATATTTGTTATGTGTTAATAGATTGTTACAGTTAAAGTCTATTTCATTTTAACGAAATATATTTGTGGGCAAACGCCACAAGCTTCCCAGATAAAATTTCAAAATTGACATTTGTCGTTTGACACTCTTGCAGTGAGTTGGTGATAGGTGAGAATGATAATCTTTATTTCATCGAATTATTTCTGCACCATCCTTCACTAAAAATCAGTAAAAACTAAATAAATAACATGACAGAATAACAAAAAATGCGTGTAGCTGTATATTTTAACAATGAACGAAACCGGTGATGAGTTATCTCGTCGAACAAAGATCCTGTCCCTTGAAGATGAAAACCGCTTGGAACAACAAAACTCGCGTTTGGTTACTCCACACAAAGCATTATTGCTAGAAAAAGAGGCGAAGAAGCACTGGGATTTGTTTTACAAACGCAACGAGGCACGATTTTTCAAAGACAGACATTGGACTACAAGAGAATTTGCAGAGCTGCTCGACGATTGCACAACAAAGCGAGTATTGTTGGAAATTGGATGCGGTGTGGGTAATTTCATTGTACCACTGCTGGAAGAGAAGCTAAACTTTTACATAATTGCTTGTGATTTGTCCACGAAAGCAATTGAAATTGTGAAGCAGCACAGTTTGTATGACGAGGAATATGTGAGGGCTTTTCAAACTGATATAACAACTGGGGACGTGTTTAATCATGTTGAGGAGAGTAGTGTGGACATTGCTACTATAATTTTTGTGCTTTCTGCCATTCACCCTGAAAAGTTTGTGGACACACTAAAAGTTGTTCACAGACTCCTAAAGCCTGGAGCTGTTCTCCTGTTTAGAGATTACGGCTTGTATGATATGGCTCAGTTGAGATTTAAGGCTGGTCATAAGATAGCTGACAATTTTTACATGAGGCAGGATGGCACCAGGTAATATTTACATTTTAATCATAATTACTAGAAATTTGTTTCTAGAAGTTACTACTTTTCAACAGAGTTCTTGTCAGAGTTGTTCCAACAAGCTGGGTTTGAAATTGGATCAATTAGTTACATACACAGGAGAACTGTAAACAAGAAGGAACAAATAGACGTTCCTAGAATATTTGTTCAGGCAAAAATTAAAAAACCAAGTTGAGGTAATTGTTGATATGAATTTATGTGCACATTTGTTTATTATTTATTTCTTTGCAGATACAATTACAACTATCAATATCTTCCAAATTATTTGCTTGAAAGGCATTTCCATAATGTGTCAACTGGAGTAAGTATTCACTTTTTATATATTCGTTCTGTAACAGTATTTTAATGATGATTTGCATAGTTCAGATGATAGTAATGATTATATTTTCATGTCTTTCGCTCCTATCTGACTAAACTTCATTGTAATGTAAATGTTATCTGTCTTGCTTATTTTAACAAGGTCTTTTTTGTTTTCAGGTTTGAAGAATAAAGAAGGCATTTCAAATTTAAATATTGAATGCACAGGTAAATATTGTTTTTACAAGTATATTATTATAAAAACTCGATTTGTGTTTGTATGAAATCAATGATTACAATTTAATTTGTTTTCGTTTCTAATGATAAACTCATATAATTGTTTTGCACTTATAATTTTATTGATATTAAGGCAAATATGTCCATGTGTATCAAAGAATAGTATTTGGGAGGTGTCTCTTTAATGGCTTGAAAACTTCAGGGACGTCATTTCAATTTTTTTTAAATGACAACGTTAATTTTTGATTGCGTCATTTTAAAGAGCATGTGTTTTTGCATATAAAACAATAAAAATTGTAATAGGTTGCATAACATTATTTTTGAGAATTTTTTTTTTCATTTCGTTTATTTTTTTTTCGAGAACAACGAAAATCCAAGCTCGGATACGGACTTGCTGTAGTATGCTGTGATTTTATCCTATTATTTTTTATTTTATTTCATGTGTCAAAGCGATTTTTTTCTGTTGCTCATAAAAAAGTTATCAAATAGTTCCAAACTTTTCATCCACACTATATGATGACTTGCATAGTTCAGATGATATTAATGATTATACTTTAATGTCTTTCGCTCCTATCTGATTAAACTTTATTGTAAAACAAAAATAAAATATTTTACATTTGTTTCACAATTTATCTTTATTTTCAGATTTGAAGAAGAGGAAGTGGTTCAGCAACTAGTAGACAGGTAAAAATGTACATCATTAATAACGTACAATAAAAGAATTCAGAGGAGGTCAGGGAATCACTTTGGAATTCGCTACAAAGTAGAATATATTTGTCCTTGAGCTGGAGAAATTTAAAATTTAAGTTTTCACAATTTTGGACACGATTCATAGGACACATTTCATGTTTCATTTTTTAAAAGTTTGAGCAACTTTTTGTTTCATAGTTTTTGTCAAACGTCTACACTGTAAACATAAAAAATTCTAGATTCCATGGCCCACTGCCTTCGCCCTTGGTTTTTAAAACTAATATTTTCTGTGATGAGTTGCATAGTTCATATGAAAGCAATGATTATATTTTTATTTGTCTTTCGCTCCTATCTGACTAAATTTAAATGTTTATTTAAAAAAAATGTTTTGCTTATTATTTTAAATTGGTTTCTATTTCAGATTTAAACATCACTCAGGCACCTTGGCTTTGAATATTTAATATTTTTTTACTTTGAATATTTAATCTACAGGTAAATGTTTGTCATACAAGTCTTTTATAATAGTGAATTAATTGTACTAGAACATGATATTTTATAGTTTTGTTTGTATTGAAGTGCTCTTAATAATTTTTTTGTGATAATAAAATTGTTTAATTTTGTGAAAACTTTGTCTCCTGAATTTCACATTTATCCTGTGCCTTGTCCCATGGTAAATTATCTAATTTTTATATTTATTTCCAATGGTAACGTGTGTTCAAAAAGAAAACGAGGCTGCGTTGTCCATGGAAAAGCTTTGTGCATCAATTTAGTGTAGCAAAATTTCAAAGTTTCAGTTCGAGTCTGTTCATGTTTAGGTTAGCTTCCTTCTTGACAATGGGATAAAAAAAAAGTGCAAAACATTTCCCGGTATCGTTGTGAATCCAAACATCAATCTATTAATTGTTACAGCTTCTCTTCTGTTGAGGAGAATATCGGCACGACCAGGACGGTCATTAATTTGATATAACTGTAAGTCGTGAATAGATCGATGAAGAAGAATCAGTCTCAAAACCGAAAAATGTCTTGAGAATATTTGGCAGCACTCAGTCACCCGTCAACCTTCATGGGTCATCAGTCTCTATGCGCAACTCGAGACCTACCAATTCAGTTTAAGAGCAACTGCATTCTCAATTAATATTTCAAAAATCGTTGTATATATAGTTAAACACGGACGTCGACCGTTAGGGAGTTGTATTACACAATATACATTAGAAGAAAAAGGTTCGGGTTTGCTTGGATTCGAAGGTTCGAAGGATTATTATTTTAGTAGGCCAAAAAATGTAAACGAGTTACGGCAAAAAATCGAAAGGAATTGCGATAAATGTTGTTTGTTTTTGGAGTTTAATTACGAATTGTCTTCCATTAAAGTTTACATTAATTTTGTTTATGTTTACATTTTATTTAAAGTACCAAATTTTTTTCCCCATCATTTAAGTAATAATAACACGAACGTTGACCACTAGTGAATTACAGTGAATACAGTGAATTACACAATATAAAAAATTAGAAAAAAAAGGTTCGGATTTGATTGGATTCGAAGGTTTAAAAACTAATGATTATTATAAATTCTCATTAAAAATAAAATTAAACTGTCCTAGCGTTTGGGCCGTTTTAATTCGATGGTAAATTTTTAACTGACAGATCTTGACATTTGTCTAATCTATGTTTATGTTTTCTATGGTTTCTACACTGGAAAGCCGTTAAATTCCATGGCCAACGCAGCCTCGTTTTTTTTTGAACGCACGTTATTCATTTCCTGGTCAGTATTTTTTTGCAAAAACATTTTGGACATTGGAGAAATTAGCAATTCGAATTAGAGTTGGCAATCATTGTTGTGATGATTAGTGATTTTTTTTGGCAAGGTTGCCAACTTTAAGCCGAATTTCTGGAATGATCAAATATTTGAGTTAGTAAAACGAAAGCAACTTATCCATTTTATTACAAATCATGGGAATTATTGAAATTATTTGAATTAAATTATTATTGAATTAAATTATTGAAATTGAGGTTAAGGTCAAGTGACAATTGGATGACAAACGCAACGCTTTAAAGCGAGAATGCGCAGGCTCAGAGACGAAATTTAGGACTCGTGTCACACAGCATTTCACATTTTTTCCAGAAATTTAGGACATAATTTTCATACCTATTTTAGGACAAAATTTAGTACTAAATTTAGGACCGTGTCACACATTTGCCTTTTTTTTCATTATTTTAACATAGGGGAATTCCTGGTATATAATATGACAATCAAACAGGAACACGTGTTCTGTGATAATCATATTTACATAACCTCAAAGTAATGATTCTAACAGTTCATGTCATCTTGAATTTTTTATATAAGTTAGTGAATTAGATAGATCATCACAAGACGACAATGAGCGTATTTAATTCAAATATTACACATCCCCTAGCTCAACGTGACGTGGAAAACGACATCAAGTTCGATCCCCCAGTGTTCAAACAACGCTACGAACGAGTCTCCGATGTTTTACTGCACGAAAAATGGAAAGATTCGATTTCAAAAGTAGTAGATTTCGGCTGTGCCGAACTCGGCTTGTTCACTTTCCTAAAGAACATGATTTCTGCCAGAGAGATGGTTTTTGTGGATATCGATGAGCACTTATTGCAGGAGTGTATGTTTAGAGTATTTCCTTTAAACGCCGATTATTTGCGTAACAGACCCAACCCATTAAACGTGAAGCTTTGTGTGGGAAGCGTTACGCATCCCGACAAAAGTTTACAAAACACTGACGCTGTTGTTGCAGTTGAATTGTAATAAAACCCTCACCAATTTATCACAAAAATGCAACTATTTCTCTTCCAGAATCGAACACTTATATCCCGATACTTTACAAGCATTTCCTTATAACGTGTTCGCTTACATTCGCCCCAAACTCGTCATTGTTACAACCCCCAATGCGGATTTTAACGTTTTGTTTACAAAGTTGAAAAAATTCAGACATGCAGACCACAAATTTGAGTGGACCAGGGAACAGTTCCAGTCATGGTATGTTATGTTTGTGTTGTTGTAGCTACTGAGAATGTGATTTAGGGCCGAAAATATTACATTACGTTTTCCTGCTTACTCTGTACAATTTGATGGAGTCGGTTTAGGACCTCCTGGAACTGACCACTTGGGCTGTTGCTCTCAACTGGCCGTTTTCATTAGAAAAGACGTCTGTGATATTAATTGCCGTTTTGATTCTAAGTCTGTTGATGTTGCTCGCGATTCTTTGCCAAAAACGTCGTTTGGTGTTTGTACATACTACTCATGTTCCAAATCAATGCCGCCAAGGGATGAACCAGATTCCTATTTTAAGCAGTTAGCCTCAATTGATTATCCTCATTACGTTGATCAACGCACAGACGAAGAAAAGCTGTTAGATGAACTAAAATACAGAATACATCTTTTTGGGAACAGCGACGATTACTACAACTACGAAAAGACTCGTGGTGAAATACCACTGGAGCGTTTGTTGTACAAAGGAGACACGCCGATAGCTGCAGATTCGGAAGTGAGGTAACTAGCACATTTTATTTTAAACATCAGACCAGCGTGTTTTGACAAGAACGTCAAAAATATGTTTAAAATTCGTTGTGTTTCAGAAACCTACTGTTAAAACTCAACTACTCAATCGAAGAATGTTTGAATGAAGACAGTCAAAGTCTCGTAAGTTGCGTGATATACGAGCCTGATATGGAAAACGGAGGCTCTGGGAGCGACACCGAGGGTTCTGGGTACGACAGCGACAAATACAACAATGCCGAAGATGCCGACGTTTCCGATTGGGACGATGAAGATGCAAGGAGTGGCGCTACTCCTAGAGGTATATCATAACTTTTGCGTTAAAACAGACGGGTAAATGCTTCCACCAGTAAAAAATCGCCACTTAAGACCACCGGAAATACCCAAGCCCAAGAAACCCGAAGCCCCGTCTCCACCCCAGCCCCCCTTACGAACCCCGAACCATGACTATCCCCCCAAATTGTCGCACATATTGTCCGTGTTCAACAATTTCGATAAAATCAACGAGCTGGACGCAGTTCAGAAAGAAAAGAAATTCTTCAATTTTCACTCGAATATGCCGCACAAAGAAGTCATGAAGAAGATTTGTCAGGAAATTGCTAAGAATCCCGTAGCTGGACCATCACGCGACCCGAGAAGGTTTAAAGTGAAGAAGAGCCCTTCATCTGACAGCGAAGATTCCGCTAATGGTGTCAGATCAATCACGACTTGCATTCTGGAAAACTCCCTGAACAAAATCGATGTAAAAGACAGTAATTATCGCTCTGAACTAATTGAGCTGCAACCGGAAGCGGTGCAGGAACAAGAAGCTCATCAGCAAGAACCCGCCCCCGTGTTACAGGTGCAGATCTGTGATTTATCAAATAACGACTCAGATGATTATCAGTCAACGGATAACGAGCACACCCAACACGACGATGGCACTCAAAGTGAAAGTGACGCTGAAGAAGTAAACGCGCATGAAGGTCGCGTTGTGTGTTATGGAGTCCTCCCGCCTTCCAGTGACGTAGTCGCGTGGGCAAGTCGCGAAGCCCTCTTCGACGACAACTCCCAAGTTGATTTACTTGAAGATTTTGACTTTGAGGGCACTGCCGATTTCTCTATAAATAATAGCTACGTCCCCGACAATAGCGATAACGCCTTCCCTGACTGGCTCATGCAGATTTTTGAAAACGCAGAAGCGCTAGTTACTGCTGACGACGACTTACACGACGAACCTCATTACTACTGTCAAGGCGATGGACTAGGTTTGGGCTTTTCCTTGACTTACAACATGTTGATAGATATTGTCTTAGGGGTGCATCCATCTATTGTAGGCCTCAACGATGACGACGATGATGAAGGGAACGAATCAGGGTCTGACTCGTCCTCCTCTGGTTCTGTAACCTTTGCTAACGCAGAAGGTGAGCTTGAAGAACCAGAAACGCCCGACGACGAAGCGACCAATGATTTGACAGTTGTGGGACAAACAGTGGACTTAATAGTTCAACATGCAGAAGACACTTCTGAACAAGAAGAGGAGTTCCAGAGTGCTCAAGGATCTGAGTCGAATTTAGTAGCGGAAGCGTCGAATTGCTGAATAAATAGTTTTAATGTTGTTGGGAGTTTATCTAACATCAGCTGTTTTGGTCTGACAAGGGTAGGATACGCGATCAACACGTATACGTAATTCAAGTTAAAATTGTTTTAGAACACGGATTATTGTATGTTTAAATGATTTTATAGTCTTTGCCATTATTTACATCTTCTGACAGATACCTAAATTACCTAAATGCTTTTATGAGTAGTTAAAAGTTTTATAGGTGAGGCATTTACAAACGTCAATCATGTAATCCCCTCGTCATCAACTTATTCCAACAACTCAAAGAGCAAGAAATTTTACAAAAAAATGGGTAAAATCTCATCGAATTATCATCAACTTCACCACACATACATAAATAAAACAATAAAATAAAGAAAACATGGCGCTCCTATCTTTCATGGCTTCTCCCTGTAATTTCTTTTTTTTATGTCGAGTATTGTTATTATTATTTCTTAAAAATGATAGAAATAAATTGAAAATTTTTCGAGCTGTGCGGGTTCGTTGTTTGAAGTGAAATACGAAAATGACTAATAATTAAAAGAGCAAGGCTCATTCCATCATGTGTAATTTAAAATAGTTTTGCAAAATCTCATCGAGATATCATCATCTTCTTCGCACATATACATAAATAAATAAATAAATTAGATAAATGGCTTTTATTGAATTATTGAAAATTTTTCGAATTGTTCGCGTTCAGTGTTTGATTGAAATAAAATACGAAAATGACTCTTTAAAAAATGAGAGAGCAAGACTGATTCCATCATGTGTAATTGAAAATACTTTTGCAAAATCTCATCGACAAATTATCATCTTATTCGTACATACATAATTAAATAAATAAATCAGATAAATGGCGCCACTACCTTTTATGGCTTCTCCTGAAATTTTTCTTTTTTTGTGTCGAGATTTGTTGTTAACTCTGAAAATTGATGGAAAAATATTGAAAAACTTTCGAATTGTTCGCGTTCATTGTTTGATTGAAATAAAATACGAAAATGACTCTCTAAAAAATGAGAGAGCAAGACTGATTCCATCATGTGTAATTTAAAATAGTTTTGCAAAATCTCATCGACATATTATCATCTTCTTATTCGCACATAAATAAATAAATCAGATAAATGGCGCTCCTACCTTTTATGGCTTCTCCTGAAATTTTTCTTTTTTTATGTCGAGATTTGTTATCAACTTTGAAAAATGATGGAAAAATATTGAAAATTTTTCGAATTGTTCGCGTTTATTGTTTGATTGAAATAAAATACGAAAATGACTCTCTAAAAAATGAGAGAGCAAGACTGATTCCATGATGTGTAATTTAAAATAGTTTTGCAAAATCTCATCGACATATTATCTATCATCTTCTTATTCGCACATAAATAAATAAATCAGATAAATGGCGCTCCTACCTTTTATGGCTTCTCCTGAAATTTTTCTTTTTTTATGTCGAGATTTGTTATTAACTTTGAAAATTGATGGAATAATATTGAAAAATTTTCGAGTTGTTCGCGTTCATTGTTTGTTTGAAATAAAATACAATGACTTTCTAAAAAATGAGAAAGCAAGACTGATTCCATCATGTGTAATTTAAAATAGTTTTGCAAAATCTCATCGACATATTATCTATCATCTTCTTATTCGCACATAAATAAATAAATCAGATAAATGGCGCTCCTACCTTTTATGGCTTCTCCTGAAATTTCCTTTTTTTATGTCGAGATTTTTGTTATTAACTTTGAAAAATGATGGAAAAATATTGAAAATTTTTCGAATTGTTCGCGTTCATTGTTTGATTGAAATAAAATACGAAAATGACTCTCTAAAAAATGAGAGAGCAAGACTGATTCCATCATGTGTAATTTAAAATAGTTTTGCAAAATCTCATCGACAAATTATCATCTTCTTATTCGTACATACATAATTAAATAAATAAATCAGATAAATGGCGCTCCTACCTTTTATGGCTTCTCCTGAAATTTTCCTTTTTTTATGTCGAGATTTGTTATTAACTTTGAAAAATGATGGAATAATATTGAAAAATTTTTGAATTGTTCGCGTTAATTGTTTGATTGAAATAAAATACGAAAATGACTCTTTAAAAAATGAGAGAGCAAGACTGATTCGATCATGTGTAATTTAAAATAGTTTTGCAAAATCTCATCGACATATTATCATCTTCTTATTCGCACATAAATAAATAAATCAGATAAATGGCGCTCCTACCTTTTATGGCTTCTCCTGAAATTTTTCTTTTTTTATGTCGAGATTTGTTATTAACTTTGAAAAATGATGGAAAAATATTGAAAAATTTTCGAATTGTTCGCGTTCATTGTTTGATTGAAATAAAATACGAAAATGACTCTGTAAAAAATGAGAGAGCAAGACTGATTCCATCATGTGTAATTTAAAATAGTTTTGCAAAATCTCATCGACAAATTATCATCTTCTTATTCGTACATACATAATTAAATAAATAAATCAGATAAATGGCGCTCCTACCTTTTATGGCTTCTCCTGAAATTTTCCTTTTTTTATGTCGAGATTTGTTATTAACTTTGAAAAATGATGGAATAATATTGAAAAATTTTTGAATTGTTCGCGTTAATTGTTTGATTGAAATAAAATACGAAAATGACTCTTTAAAAAATGAGAGAGCAAGACTGATTCGATCATGTGTAATTTAAAATAGTTTTGCAAAATCTCATCGACATATTATCATCTTCTTATTCGCACATAAATAAATAAATCAGATAAATGGCGCTCCTACCTTTTATGGCTTCTCCTGAAATTTTTCTTTTTTTATGTCGAGATTTGTTATCAACTTTGAAAAATGATGGAAAAAATATTGAAAATTTTTCGAATTGTTCGCGTTCAGTGTTTGATTGAAATAAAATACGAAAATGACTCTGTAAAAAATGAGAGAGCAAGACTGATTCCATAATGTGTAATTTAAAATAGTTTTGCAAAATCTCATCGACAAATTATCATCTTCTTATTCGTACATACATAATTAAATAAATAAATCAGATAAATGGCGCTCCTACCTTTTATGGCTTCTCCTGAAATTTTCCTTTTTTTATGTCGAGATTTGTTATTAACTTTGAAAAATGATGGAATAATATTGAAAATTTTGAATTGTTCGCGTTAATTGTTTGATTGAAATAAAATACGAAAATGACTCTTTAAAAAATGAGACAGCAAGACTGATTCTATCATGTGTAATTTAAAATAGTTTTGCAAAATCTCATCGACATATTATCATCTTCTTATTCGCACATAAATAAATAAATCAGATAAATGGCGCTCCTACCTTTTATGGCTTCTCCTGAAATTTTTCTTTTTTTATGTCGAGATTTGTTATTAACTTTGAAAAATGATGGAAAAATATTGAAAATTTTTCGAATTGTTCGCGTTCATTGTTTGATTGAAATAAAATACGAAAATGACTCTGTAAAAAATGAGAGAGCAAGACTGATTCCATCATGTGTAATTTAAAATAGTTTTGCAAAATCTCATCGACAAATTATCATCTTCTTATTCGTACATACATAATTAAATAAATAAATCAGATAAATGGCGCTCCTACCTTTTATGGCTTCTCCTGAAATTTTCCTTTTTTTATGTCGAGATTTGTTATTAACTTTGAAAAATGATGGAATAATATTGAAAAATTTTTGAATTGTTCGCGTTAATTGTTTGATTGAAATAAAATACGAAAATGACTCTTTAAAAAATGAGAGAGCAAGACTGATTCGATCATGTGTAATTTAAAATAGTTTTGCAAAATCTCATCGACATATTATCATCTTCTTATTCGCACATAAATAAATAAATCAGATAAATGGCGCTCCTACCTTTTATGGCTTCTCCTGAAATTTTTCTTTTTTTATGTCGAGATTTGTTATTAACTTTGAAAAATGATGGAAAAAATATTGAAAATTTTTCGAATTGTTCGCGTTCAGTGTTTGATTGAAATAAAATACGAAAATGACTCTGTAAAAAATGAGAGAGCAAGACTGATTCCATCATGTGTAATTTAAAATAGTTTTGCCAAATCTCGACATATTATCATCTTCTTATTCGCACATAAATAAATAAATCAGATAAATGGCGCTCCTACCTTTTATAGCTTCTCCTGAAATTTTTCTTTTTTTATGTCGAGATATGT
The DNA here is from genome assembly GCA_964023215.1 of Eledona agricola. Lineage (NCBI taxonomy): Eukaryota > Metazoa > Arthropoda > Insecta > Coleoptera > Tenebrionidae > Eledona > Eledona agricola. The sequence continues at coordinate 17,916,573 of OZ026858.1, forward strand.
TATTAACTTTGAAAAATGATGGAAAAATATTGAAAAACTTTCGCGTTCATTGTTTGATTGAAATAAAATACGAAAATGACTCTCTAACAAATGAGAGAGCATGACTGATTCCATTATGTGTAATTTAAAATAGTTTTGCAAAATCTTATTTCATATCATCAGCTTATTCGCACATAATATCAATCAGATAAAGAAGAAATGGCACCTACCTCTTATTGCCAATTATTTTGAAAAATTTTGAAAAAATTGTCCAGTGTCTAGTAAAGCTTTCGTTTGTTCATTTTGAATATAAATTGTTGTACGCACGACAGACAGACAGTGGAGTCTGTGCTGCAGTCAAGGTGTCAAAGTATCAACCGTCAGCTTCTAGAGCTAAACTAATAATGGCATTTGTCGACAAAAATCTGAAAACTGATTATATAAATTCCGGTTCGAGTAGGTTGTCTAAACTGCGTGCTTTACGCCACGAGTGGGTCATTTATTTTATTAAAGAATGGAAATAAATGGATTCAGAGTTGGCCACAGAATCATTGTTATTATTAATTCTTAAACATTGAAAAACCTGCGAGCTGTTCGCGCTCGTTTATTGATTATAATGAAATACGAAAATGACTATCTAATAATTTAAAGTCTGATTCCATCATTGTAATTTAAAAAAATAGTTTGGAAAAATCTCAACCACATAACATCAACTTCATCGCACATACATAAATAAATCAATGAAATAAAGAAGACATGAAGCTTCTGTTATTTTTAAAAATGATGGAAAAATGCATGCAAGTTCGCCAAACGAACGACGACTGAATAAATGAACTGACGGATATTTTTGGTTATATGAAAATTTTTTTGCTATAATGAGTCATCCTCCGGTTTCAAATTTTAAAAAGCATTTTTTGTGCTGCAGGCTGTGACAGCAGGTGAAGAATTGTTTCTAAATGTGTAAATTACCTGAAACATGGTCAGCTGGTAAAAAGTACTTTATTACAATGTTAGCAACTATATTAACCCGCCAAATTAATTGTCAATACAAAGAACTGTGTAATTTTGAGAAACGATCGAGCTGTTCGCGTTGTCTAAAATGAAATACGAAAATAACTTTCTAACAATTTAAAGAGCAAGATTGATTCCATCATTGTAATGTAATTAATTGTTTGACAAAATCTCATCGACATATTATTTATATCATCAACTTATTGTCACATACCTTGTATAACAATTAGGCAAAGAAGGCCTGATGTCACCTGCTTGCTACCTTTCATTGCTTTTATATCTATTTATTTATGTCGATATTTGTTATCAATTCTGAACAATGATGGAAACATTTATGCAAGTAAAAGTACCTTCCGCCACCTTCGCCAGCCAAAGAACGACTGAATAAATGACCTGGCGGATATTTCCGGTTATATCTCATTTTTCATTATATTACGTCATTATTTGGTTACAAATGCTGTTTTTGCGCTGCACAAAAATTTACTGCAAGGCAAAAAAACAACTCTAGGGATAATATTATGGTCTACGTAGCTGCTCACTTTTTTTGGCGGTTGGTAGGTAATCTTCCTAATTAAAGTGACGCTGACACTCTTTCTTTTTGAAGCTGGTTTTCCCGTCTTCAGTTTTAATTCCCATAGCTTCCCTCTGCTAGTAGAGGTAATAACACCAAACGTCAAAATTTACAGTATCATCTGCTGTTGACAAATGATAAAAATGCAAGCTATGATTTTCCTTATAGAAGGCATTACACCCAAACACGCAACATTATTTAATGCTATATGAAGTAAGCTAAACTAACGTGCGTTCAAAAAAAAAACGAGGCTGCGTTGGCCATAGAAAAACTTCGTGCATCAATTTAGTGTAGCAAAACTTCAAAGTGTCAGTTCGAGTCTGTTCATGTTTTTTAGGTTAGCTTCCTTGTTGACAATGGGATAAATCATTATGGGATAAAAAAAAGTGCAAAACATTTCCCGGTATCGTTGTGAATCCAAACATCAATCTATTAATTGTTACAGCTTCTCCTCTGTTGAGGAGAATATCGGCACGACCAGGACGGTCATTAATTTGATATAACTGTAAGTCGTGAATAGATCGATGAAGAAGAATCAGTCTCAAAACCGAAAAATGTCTTGAGAATATTTGGCAGCACTCAGTTACCCGTCAACCTTCATGGGTCATCAGTCTCTATGCGCAACTCGAGACCTACCAATTCAGTTTAAGAGCAACTGCATTCTCAATTAATATTTCAAAAATCGTTGTATATATAGTTAAACACGGACGTCGACCGTTAGGGAGTTATATTACACAATATACATTAGAAAAAAAAGGTTCTGGTTTGCTTGGATTCGAAGGTTTATTATTTTAGTAGGCCAAAAAAATTTAGACGAGTTACGGCAAAAAATCGAAAGCAATTGCGATAAATGTTGTTTGTTTTTGGAGTTTAATTACGGATTGTCTTTCATTAAAGTTTACATTAATTTTTTGTACATGTTTACATTTTATTTAAAGTACCAAATTTTTTTTCCCCATCATTTAAGTAATAATAATAATAATATGTTTGTGACCTACCAATCGTTGTATACATAGTTAAACACGAACGTTGACCACTAGTGAGTTATAAATTACACAATATACATTAGAAAAAAAGGTTCGGATTTGTTTGGTTCGAAGGTTTAAAAACCAATGATGATTATTAAAAATGTTCATTAAAAATAAAATTAAACTGTCCTAGCGTTTGGGCCGTTTTATTTCGATGGTAAATTTTAAACTGACAGATCTTGACATTTGTCAAATCTATCTTTATGTGTTCTATGGTGTCTACACTGGAAAGCCGATAAATTCCATGGCCAACGCAGCCTCGTTTTTTTTTGAACGCACGTTATATAGCGCTCCTTTATCCTACTTGGACGTCACGTGATCACATTGCGACAAACTGCAAACTACCGCCAGAGGTCGTATCATAATTAAAGAAGTCTATTGGTTGCGAAAACTACTGACTTTCGATACGATTGCGTTGGCAGCAGTGTGTGAAAATGTCGAGTATTTTTTATTGCCATCTACCGACCGTAGGCCGAAACTTATATAGAAAACTACTGATTTTTATTCGATTATGTTGGAAGCACTGTGTTATAACACTTGTCAATTGATGTTCTGTTCTGTCACTGTCAGTCAGTTCGTTAATGGCGTTTGTGTGGTGTTGTGGCTTTCTTAATTAAGTGTAATTTACGAAAATTAATTACGAATTTGAATGAGACCGGCCGTAATTACGCTACAAATTTAAAAGGTAAGACCACTATCTCTTCTTGTAATTTTTAACACAAATTTAACAGTTGTTGTGGTCATCTGTTTGTAGCAGATTTTTCGTTTTCTATTATGAATTTTTTCGTTGAAATGCACCTGTTGTTTATTAAAATTGTGGCTAATTGCACTCTAATTAGCCACTTCTTATACAACAACTACAAGGAAATACGAAGTGAAATGTGCACAACAGATAATTTTGAAAGCAGCGGTTACGATTGCCTTTTAATTCGTTTTTGAGGTTAGAAACCAAAGCCAGAAAGTGTTGTCGAGGTCCCTTACAAAAACTACACAATTATACGCTGGCTGTTACTTTCGTGCCAATACTTTTAACCCACTTCGCTTTCCAATCGAAGGACAGTGAAGAAATAACGAAGTATGTTAAGCACAATTAATTTCTGAGGAGTCCTCCAAGATGGGGAACAACACTTGTTTGGAATGTTTGAGTTGCCATAAAGTGGTGTGCGTCAGTGGGGTTTAACGATTGTTAAAATTCAAAGAGCTAACGATTAGTTGTTGTAAACAGTTCAGCCACTGATGTTATCAGAGACATTTACAGATCCCAGATTATGTTCGACGTCACGTTACGTTATTGTCCCAAGATAATGGTTTAACACTATCTTTACAATTTTAAATAAAGTTTTTTAAACTAAGGCCAAGAGCCATTGGCACCACTGTGCAAATTTACCCAAAGCTATCGCTTCCAGCTTGTAAAATTTTATTGGGTTTGCTCTAACAAATCCACTCGCAATGTAAACGTTGAAATGATCCAATGGTGTTGCCGATTTAAATAAATTCATAAATTTAGCTTTGATCCATCAAACACGAACACAATTTATGTGCAAGTGTGGGTGTGAATGTGTAAAACGAGCCCGATTCGCCCGACCAGACAATGATAATACGATATTTCGTTTTTGCATGTTTGAAAGTGTAACGTCACATTATCGATTCTTTAGGAAGAACTCATTATTTAATATATTAAAACCCAAATTCCGAAGCATTATTTTAATTAAATTTTTTGTGCTTCCTCTCGCTCGTGGCTGGATTCCAGGTCATTAATAGATTGCGAACTTTAAGCCAATTTGTGTTCAATGAACTTCGACTTTATCAATATCCACGTGCCTTGGTGTCAAGCGATGAAGTTTTTCTCTTTTGAAAGATCTTCCAGCTTCTGTAATGGAATGCGTGTTCCAAGAGAAGGCATGATTTGGTGTGATTCGAGCGAGGAACTGGGTCAGCGATTTGTTGCTAGTTACAGATTTTCGGATGCAGTTAAAGTGGTTTTGCTCAATGAATGTTAAAAAAAAACTTGCAGCCAATGTTGACAAATGCCATTTTCCATTTCTTATCGTATCGTTTTTAAATTGTTTTGTCAAGGTTGCCCGCGACATGCAAATGCAGTTGATACATTTGTTAATTGTTTTGTTTGGTCGCTCCCATTTGTAACATTTTGTATTGCGTTTTATGGGAAAATTTTTATATTGTAACTAGTGCCAAGAATTGATCCTTGTAATTAAATCTTATCATTAAGTAATTTGCAACAAAGTATGCGTTATCTATTTTTGTCATTGTCAGTAAATCAAATTAATAATTAAAGGAATAAAACAAGATATTATCAAGGGGTTTTTCTAATTTTGTAATATTGTACAAATTTCTCAAAAACTTGGGGTTTGAGACCTTCATCTGTTGTTAGTGCCCTCAAAAGTAATTAATTTATCTTCACAAGTGGTGAATTAAAAAAAAAACAAATAGAATAAGATAGATACTGAAATACAATTTGAGTGCAATTGGAAAGAATTCGGGCCTGCACTAGTAATACTATATCGAAAAAAATCAAATTTTGTAAACGATTAACTTGTTAGTGTTTGTTAAAATTCTAATTGCAGTAGTTTTTTTATCTTTTTATTAATGAGCGATGATGGATGATTTCTTTCAGCAGTAAGTTGTTGGTGGTGTTTAAAATACCGGGTGACTATAAATGATTGACATTTTTCGTGTTAGGTTGGCAATATATTTTAACTCTTCCATTGGGTGCACTGAATTTCAAATTTGAAATTGTCAAATAAACGTCAAATTTAAAAATTTCCCATATCAGAATTGTTTTCAAAATGGTTTTTACAACTGGAAGATCTTTACGATCACTCGCTGTAACCATTCTCTCCGTTATTTATTATTCGGTAAGTTACAATTTTTGACAACAATATTCTAACCTGAAAAGTTAATAGACATAAATCACGATGACAGTTAATCGGGTACCAATTCCTCACTGTTGCCAATTATCTAAATTGAAGTCAATCATTTATAGTCACCCCGTACATATATTTTGTAATACAATAAAACCTTCTAAGCTGAATTCTGTATTCGTCGATCAGTAATCTCGATCAGTAAGAATTTTATATTTTTATTAATGGTTCGTAGAAGCGACGATTACCGAATTTTGATATCTCTTATCTTTTAGCAATATACATAGTTTTAAATACTATTTACTTGCTTTTTCTTCATAATTTACCTTCAACTTGAACCGCTGCGTCTAACAAAGTTGTGTGGTTTTCGCTTATCTTTAAGTACAAAGTTGAGTCAGTTATTAGCTTTTTATTTGGTATCAGTGATAATGAGCGGACTCGGAAGCACTGTCCGATTTTTTGCTCTGCAGTCATAATACATTTCAAATTCGTCATTGTCGTTGCTGGAGATTATTGACGTTTGGTTTAAATCCGTTTCAGTCTATGATGAGGCACGCCTGAAGGCGGAAGCCCTCTTTTCCTAGCGCTCATCAAAGGGATCGTTCTGATTGCGTTGTCTCGGAAACGATGCCTTAAAAGCGGAATTTCTGCATGACCAACGGACGCGGCGCCGGTATGGCGTCATTCATGATGAAGAAGAAGAAGTACAAGTTCCAAGTCGGTCTCTGTTTGGAGGAACTGCTGGAAGTGCCTTTCGTTTCTGCCGTCCTATTCGCAAAAATAAGACTCCTCGACGGAGGAAGTTTTCAAGATCACAGCAGCAGGTAAGGAATTAATTCTGTGTCCGCTGTTCGAGTATCGACTACTGAGTATTCCCACGCGACGTGATCCAACTCCGAAGAAAGAAATTAGTTACCGACTGTTTCTTTGTAGAGCGTGTAGAGGCCCGCATTCACTAACACACGCTATTTACAATAAATTACAATTCCCGAACAGACCTGAAAAGTAATGCGAGAAGATTCACTTTCTTTGCTCATTGTTATTTATGATTTCGTGACGAAAAGAAAGGAAGCGTTACTTTCTTTAATAACGTTCCAGTTTCCGTCAAGACAATACTTTAAATGATCGAATTAGCTGACTAATTTTATTTCGGGCGATGAAAGCTAATTACATCGCATCGGTAAGTCAACACTAATGGCTTGGCTACTCGTGCAGATTTGTTGACAGACAGAAATTCTCAACTTTCCTAATAGCTACTCGAAACTCGCTACTTCCTAGACAAGGGGTTTGATAAATTCAAGCGTTTATAGCGTCTAATAAACTGAATTAAGTAAATATTGAGGCGGTGCTCAGGAGTCAGGAATTCTGCGAAATGTTGCTATTTTTGTTTGCAACGGTTAATTGTTATGCAGTTATTCGTGGTAGTTAGTCGTGGTCTGAACTGGTATTATTTAACGCATGCAAAAAGCAGCAACGTTCCAAAACTTTAAATTATAGTTCTTAGTCTTCGAAGAGCCATTTTAAGTATACAAAAGACAAGAGATTGTTGTGCAAAGTGTTTTTGTATAGCAGATCAATAATTATCCGCAATGCAGCTGAACCAAAAATAAGGAACATATGAACAGTATCTCGTTTCATTTCAAATTGTCGTTACTCAATAGGATAATTTGTTGAAATAACGCAATTTTGTTTCGTTCTATATCAATTTATGATTTTTATGTGATAATATATTTCTGATGTAAAGAACTGAGATTCGACTTTTTTGAATACATAATCCATTTTAACATATCACATCCGTAGGAATTAAGGATTAAAAGTGGTAGAAGTTCAGTACTTTATTCGGGCTTATATCGATGAGTCTTGGGCAAAGTAATTATTTTCAGGGACTACATACATCAAATATCCAATAACATTACAGTTTACGAGATAGATAATATGTTAAAGGAGATCAGGAAACCAAAAATAAACATCCAGTAAAAAAATAGGGGGATGAAAATACTGGTAGAAGCATCAGACAGTATAGAACTATATTGCAATATTTAGAACAGCGTTTGAAAATATTTTTATTGCGAGATGATTTTATCATTTCACGTGAAAGAATTCGTTCGTGTTTGAAGGATTTTTTTAGTATTTTTATTGCTGCTATGGAAGTATGCGCTGCAAATCGAGCCCGACCAATTTCAGGAATCCAGCTGATTGAGGCAATATCAATAAAAGTCATAATAAATCAGTGAATTGGCCGCATTAAAGTCATGATCTAAATGGTGGAGTGTTGTTTCTGCACTTTACTGCGCCCTGATGCCCAGAAGAGAAACAAATACTTCAGCAAACGCGCATTTCGCAATGGAATTTTCGTGAGTGGCAAGTTTATCTTCGGCGATTCTCTCAGCGCGTTTTTATTGAAATCGCCGAACGTGAAGCGAGTGTAGGTCGCCTCGCTCATGGCAAGGTTGCGGCCCGAACACCTCGACGAAGACGTGCACGTCCCCGCATCGTAAACAAGCAGTGCTTTTATTACTCTCGCCACTTATTGCAGTCGCGCCGACGTGTTAAATGACCTTGTAAGGTTGTCTGCTCCGTAGAACTCAATCATAAACATGTCAGCGACCAAGTTAATTGCTGTATGCGTTAATAGCGTCCATACATTGCCTTGTATCTCCGCAGATTTGAGGCGACACGAGCTGAAAGATGCATGCATGTGACGACCGGGGTTTTCCCGATTTTGAGGTCGCCTGTAGTTCAAATTTATGTTGAAGATCTTGTTGTGGGCAGTGTCCTTATCAATCTCTATAAGATTTCTCAAAAGTGTTTTTTGTCAGTACGCTATATTTCCGTTAATACTTCATCAAAACCAATGATTGGGCCATTGTTTTAAAGATTACGTTCACGTCTATCTGTAAAAAATAAATAAACAATTCAAAATTGTAATTAATGTTTCATTTAAAATTATTAAAAACCGTATTTTGATCATAGCACCATCTATTTAATTTTTCCCACTTCCCAAGCGCATGTTCATTCCAAGCGGTAAAATGGTAAAACAAACGATTGTGATGCGATTTGCACTCAATTTTAAGTTTTTAATAGAAATTTTGCCCCAGAAGACCTACAACCTCACGACCGACTATTTAACTATTATTTTAATTGTCTTAAGTCTTTATTTGTAGCTCGTTTAATTTTATATTTAGTCTCTCACCATACTTACTAGATGCTCTTTTAACTCCATATATTACCTTTTTATGTTTTTGTATCCCACCTTTTATGAAAACCCCATTCTATTGAGAGCTGGTCTAAGGTCGAGGTTTTTTTGACTGCACATAATTCTAGGTTTTTTCTCTACTGTGGTTGGTATTGTTGTGTAAGTTATATTTGCACTATTTATAGACATAATATTGTTTTTATACGGTTTTTAGTCATTACTCGTAATTTATTTTTAATTTTTTAGGGATTTCATAGATTTTCTTTAGAAAATCTTTGCATATATTTTTAAACATATGTTATTTATTGCTTTTTTTTGTACATTTTTAAAATCTTGTTAAAAATTAGACTAGATTTACTACTTTTAATTGTCTGTTTTTTTAAGCTTCTTTCGGAACGTCCTTAGATTTTCTTTAGTTTTAAAAATTATTTAATACAAATTAGTGTTGCTTTAAGAGCAACACTATAATTTGTCCTAAATAATTTTGTTTGCAATATTAACCTCATCTCTACAATGCCGAGTTATTTCAAAAACTATTCCAAAACGATTAGTTTAGAACCTCTTTAGGTACAGTCGAGGCCCTAGAAAATAGGTCATGTCTTGAAGCAGTTTTTAACGATTTTTTAGTTGTTTGAAACCGATTTATACTTCTAGTGTTGTGAAAATGTCTCTAGTTATTACGCCAAAATAAATATCATAATTGACATGAACATGATTTTCCTCAAACCATGTCCGAACGACTCCTGCGCCGAACAGTTCTTCTAGAAAATGGAGGAAATTCACAAATTGAAATGGACATAGAATAAAAGGTGGAATGCTAAGGATATTTAATTTATTACCGTATTTCAGTCACCTTAAATTAATTGAAGAAATACATCCAACAACCTATCATTATTTTTGTTAAATGCGTCTTGCATAACAGGAAAGCTGAAATATTATTCTATCCAATTGCGTAAAAATCCAACATGGCGGCTATAAGAAAATAATAAGTTCAATGTCAGTTTCATAAAAGTACGCCACAAAACACAAACGAATAGGATTATTGTGATTTTTTATCTCTATAATAAACATGAAATAATGCAATTTTCTCTAACCGATGTTCTATTTCTAATAGGTTCCGAGATGGCAATGATGGCTCAAGAAAAATTCACCACCCTGTATACTTTTATGCTTTCGTTCAAGCAGGATTGAAACGTTTTATTATCAGAGAAAATTAGGTATCTCCAAAATTCTTCATTTCTTTCAAGTTCAATGAATTGATCTCTTATCTTACCTCTAACAGGAATTTCAACACAGATGTCGATAATTGCCTAATCACGTAAACACATCGACAATTCAATTTTCAGCCTTTGGTTTTAAAAGTTCTAATAAAATAGTTATAAATATTCAGATATTATGTATTTGCCAATGTCAAAAAGTCAAAGAAGATTTAACAATGACAGAGGTGTGAGAGCACGATTATTATAAAGTTTACACTATTAAGTAATAAACAGTGACAATCGAAACGAAAAAACATTTAGATATAGTTCAAAGTTGACTGGTTATTTTTGTTTTTATTTATTTGGATTGGACAATTAGTTTTGGAGGGAAAAACAAATTTTTTTACATATCACTTTTTTGTCAAATGTCTATTGCGATGCAATTGATTTGCATAATGTTAAGTTTTTAATTTTAATACTTAGATTTATTAAACATACAAATGCTTAAGTTTCAGTATGTAAATTTAATAACAAAAGAAAATTTACAACTATTATTATAATACGTATTGATCGAAGACAGAAAAAATTTGGTGTACTCTTCTATAAAGATATTTTTTACTCCGTAACAGAACACCCATCTACCCCCGGCAAATTGCTTTTCTGCAATAAATTTATCATAATATGTCTTTTGATGTTCACCTTCCAACCTAAAAGCCTGTTTTACACAGTAAAATGTTTGGTGAGCCGTTTTTTACGGCCACGACTGTACCTGCTCTTTGAACTCATTTTGCACTTTTTAAATCACTAGGCACTCATTAGTTTTTGTACTTTCTCTTTAGTGTGTTTTGCCTTAATATCTAAGCGTTTTTCGGAACCCCGATAGGCATTCTTTAAATTATAATATCTTTTTGGACGATCTTTGTCTTGGTTTCTTAACCCTCTTCTTCTCAAGCCAGATCAAAAGCTGGGTTTTACATTTTTGATTCACAGTTCAATATCTAATAATAAGTTCAAACGAATTAAATCTGCTAGTGTATGGTGTGCTAATGGAGTCCACGTTTTAAACAAGAGCCATAATCAGCTTTAGACAACTCGATGGATACCAATCGAATCACATTCAGCTCTTGTGTTCCAGCCAACCGCTCGTGACACAACGAACAAAAAGCGAGCGTAATGAGGAAGTGAGTCTCATTTATTTTCGAAACAGCTGCCGCAATTTTAATATTCATACGTGCCATGACTCTATTACGTTTGGGAAAGATGGAAACGATATAACGGGAACCGATGGTGCACCCAAACTTGGCAGTTTGGTAATAAACGATTCGAAATGAATAGATTCCTTGTGTAAACTACGCGTCTTTGTGAGTAGGCGCCTGTTTACACATAACAGACAACAGTCATTACTTATATTGCAACCGAGAATTTGGGCATTGGAAATTGACCCAGTCTATTCGACCAAATTCATGTTGATCTCCATTTCCGCGGGGGTCCGCACGATGACGAAGAGCGCACTTTTAGTTATTAAATTGCGTTTGCTGTATAATGAGAACGCTGCCATTATTCTCGGCGATATTCATCACTTATTTACGTCCACTGAATCATTTTATCATCGTAATCTACCTTTGGTAATAAAGTTTAATTACGGCAAAAATGTTGCAAGCGTCTGTTTCGGTTTGTTGAAACTCGTAAAAATAGAAATAAATGTCATGTGTTGGTGTGTCAATACTAAATTTACACCAGTAAATCAATGCGGAAGTTGTTATTCTAGACGTTTGTTAATAAATTGTTTCTTATCAAATAGCAGTTTAGTGAACTTGCAATCACCGTGATTCAACGAAACGTTATATTTCTTATACAACTTAACGAGTGGATTCTGCTGCGGACGTATTTTTGGAAGCATAAGTCGACGGAAATTGATTTGACCAGCGAACTTCCGAGCGTCCTACGATTTCCGGTTCTGCGTATCTAACACTAACCGCACAGTTTATAAAAAGAGTCCAAGTTATGGTGGAAATTGCGTAAAAAATGCATTCTCGTAGACATCTGGATTCATGTGGCTTGGTGAAGTCACACGTTTTTGCAGATGTCTCTCAGTAAAAAAACCGAATGTGGTGCTCGTATCGTCTTCTGCTTGTTACGGCGTCCTAAATGGATTTTATGGACATCCGCACGCCTTAAAATAGTGCACTACATCAATTCTTGAGTAAAAAGTAAAGTGCAGATCGGTAAAACGGATTTATTGCACAATTCAACCGATTTTAGAAAGCGCACATAGAAAAGGGTTTTATGAAAGCAGCTCAAAAATTAAGTTTACCTGGAAGGGACTACCGAAATTTTAATTAGGCTCAACTAGTTGATGATGTGATAACTGATAACTAACTGATGGTAATTGTTTATTTACTAAAATAATACAGGGTGATTCACGTAGAACGTTCATTAGAAAATTTTGAATTTTCCGTAAAGTTAGAAAGTTGAAATTTGGTGCATGATCATTATCGATCATTCTGAATCGAAGTCAAATACTTTCAAGATGGCGGCGTTTTCGGTTATGCCGGAAATTGACATCAACTTTGTAATTTTAAATGGCAACCCCCTATTTTTATGCACTCATTCATTTGGTCACTCAATTCTGAATAAGACACCCAGATTGTCGGCACTTACCTCTCATAGTTTATTTTATATTCTTAATTGTATGCTAAAATTTGAAAATAATTTTTTTTTTAATTTGATATCTTTTGAACCAGTTGAAGTATTGCAATAATTCTTCTGTCTGTCGATTCGTACAATTTCAATAAATAGTTTGAGAGTACTTCTAATACTTTTTAATATTTCAGGGGGTCGTTCCCGAAAATGACTATAACAAAACTCAATTTTTTCAAATGGCAGCCGCACAAACTAACAAAGGAATTCGATGTAAATGTAAAAAATAACTCCACCTTTATAAAGGTTTGTTAGGCGAATTCTCTATAGTTTTTACGATATTCCACATTTTGTAAAAAATGCATCTTTTATTTAGCTTGTTAGGCTGTGGAATAAAAACATTTAAATCAAATAATTGAAATTAGAATGTTATATGAATAATGCTTTTTATCAAATCTATACTATAAATTTATTTTGTAGATTAATAACAATGACGCAGCAAACAATAAAGTAAAACAAAACTTTAACTTAACAAACACTTTACATTATTGTAAATGTACAACATTGTAAATAATGCAAATGTTCATGCATATTTACTTATACAATTTACGACACGTTTTTCTGCAGATTGAGTTGCTCTTCTTATTTCAGCTGGATCAAGATTATCAAACGCCCTAAAGATTTTTCTTTTAAGATCTTTTTTTAAAATAGCCATGCTGTACACTATTTCCTTTGTGCGGCCCCATAAATAAAAACCAAGAGAGGTCAATATAATTAGGTATTATTAATTATTATTTGCCATTCCAACAATAAGTTTGAAATCTCAATTACAGAACATTTAACTGAATCTCAATAAACTCAGTAATCAATAATCTCAATAACAGGTAGTGATTTTAATTGTTTGCGATTTATTTTTTCTATTTCACAGCCCACAGATATCAAAATCTAAAGATGAATACATTTTTATAGAAAATGAGAAATATCGTAAAAACTAAGCAGAACTGGCATATGATACCTTTATGAAAGTCAAGTTATTTTTTATTTATGCATCGAATGACGCTTTTAGATTGCTATGTTGCTATGTGAAAAAAATTTGTTTTTGATATTTTGTTATTATCATATTTAAAAAATCACAGCAACCCTTTGAGACATTCAAATTTTATAAAAAGTACATTCAGATTATGATCTGAGGTTATGCAAAACGACAAAAAAAACTTTTGCATTATATCCAACGAATGAAGAGTTATTAATTTTTACAAAAATCCTTGTATATCCAAATTTTAGCATTAAACATGATAATTTCTGGTGAAGACCGTACTTCCATCTGGGGATGGTGGAGCCGAACGAGTTCCTTATGATTATTTGTGAAGTGTGAACTTTACAAATAATAAATAATAATAAATAGAAAATATTTCAAAAACTATGAGAGGTAAGTGTCGATAATCTGGATGAATCTTATTCAGAATTGAGTGTCCAAATGAATGAGTGCATAAAAATAGTGGGTTGTCATTTAAAATAACAACAAAGTTGATGTATAACCGGAAACGCCGCCATCTTGAAAGTATTTTACGTCGATTCAGAATGATCGGTAATGATCATGCTCCAAATTTCAACAAAATTTTCTAACGAACGGTCTACGTGAATCACCCTGTATGTATAATGTACATTTGAAAATTTAAACAAGTTATACTATTAACTGTATTAAAACTATTGTGATGACGACAAATAAGTTACTACTTCTAGATAGCCTTACAAATGTGCCACTTTGAACTAGTTTGGAGTGAAAACTTTGTGAAATGTTTTAGTGCATAATTTAATAAAGTTTGCGACGAGAGACACGTGGAGATCATATCTGCGTAATATTTTTGTTTTCGCCCACTTTGCTATGCCTGAATTCGCACTCCAAAACCCATCGAGACCGGGAATTTAGCACAGGCACACGTGGAGGACATAAAACATGTCATAAACTAACGACATGTGAACTGTTCGTAGCCGCTTATCAAAATAATCGAACCGCGAGCTTCAATTCGGTTCAATATAACTTTATCTGTAAATAATGGCATGAGTGGCGTTTGCGAGGCATGGATATCATCGGGTCCGCTTTGGACTTGGACAGGAGCGGAGATTAATAGATTCGATTTACGAAATCGTGATGTATTATGTATGCACGTTTCGTTTGGAGATGCTGTCAGTAGACGCGAATCGGCCGGATAAACAAATTAATCGTCTTGTGAACAGATCCTCCGCTCAAGAGGCCCGCACGAATTTTCTGTTATTGGCTCTTTGTTTCAGAGAGGAAGTGCGCGACCACAAGGTGAAATGGGGTGCGAACTTCTCCTTCCCTTGTAAAATGTCAGCGAACGCTTCGACGGGTGTCTTGGATCGCTGTATCTTGAGGATATCCGTGCGGAAGGAGTGTAAAGGAGGACGATCCTTCACAAAGTTGGGTTTCGTCGACTTGAATCTGGCGGAATTTGCCGGGGCGGGTTTGACGTACAAGAAAGCACTGTTGGAGGGATACGACGCCAGGCACCGCCAAGACAACAGCATGCTCAAGTTTTCCATTAACATGAATATGCTTTCGGGTGATATATTATTTAAAGTGTAAGCCCCACGTCTCGGTGTTGGACGCCTTTAAAATCATGCAATTCTCAGACCGTCGCCTTCCTTAAAACACAAAAATATCGCGTCCGAAGATGCGACGAACGAGTCTCGGACGGACGAGTTTTCCAGTGAATCCCTCGGAGGTTCCATCGCTAGCGGGAGTTCCGGGTTCGGAAGTTTGCCCAAGAAACGCCCGGCGTTGCTGTCGTCAGGTAAAACTGAACCTGGACGCGGAGACCGCCTAAAATTTGCGGTTTTGCAGATTTGGTGATTGGTCACACTCTCGCGGAGACTAACGTTCCTGTGACGGCTGCGGTGGAAGCTGCGAGTGAACAACCGATGCAACATTCACAGGAACACGAAGAAGTGGTGTGTGAAACGGGCCACTCGCGGAACTCGTCGAATACGAGCCAATTATCCAAAGCGTCCGGCTACAGCAGCATCCATTCCCACAGTCACAGCAGACAATCCAGTTCTGGAGATTCTGGACATATCAGGTTAGTTGCACTTGTGGTGGTTGGGTGAAATGTGGGGGCGGATACGAGGGCTGGTGCATGACTTAATTTTTGTTTATCAGGGTTCTATCACACAGACATAGCAGGAATCCAAATTGCAACTCCCTCCTCAACTCGAATTTCATTCGAGTCAATACGTATCCCAATCGAATTCGCATCCCTAATCCCGTAATTCACGAGGATATTTTCGGTACTCCTCCAGATAGCACGCCTCCCGCCAAGCAACCTCACAATGGTACCGGTACCATCCAAGACGACTCTGTATACTTTACTCCGGACGGGTATCAAAAACAGACGAGCAATACTGACTCAAGTACTGACGACTACACAACTCCAGACGTATCTCTCGACGTCAAAACCGACTTATTCGCTCAGAAATTCAACGAACTGCAGAAATCCTCATCGACTAGTCTTCTCGAGCTGGCGCCGCCCAACGAATCCGAATTATTGCTGGACAATAACCGGTTGAGTTTCGACACCGGCAAAAAGCCCACCGAAGGTGTCTTAAAGTCGAAAAGCGAGTTCGAAATTCCGCGTGTCAGTCCCGTCCCAAGAAACGGGCGTCGCTTCCCCGGAAACTTCTTCAAAACGGATCACTTGCCCGCCTTTCTGACCCCGATATTGAAGCGTAAAAGTGCGTTTCATCAATCAACGCCCGCGCGCGTCAGTCCCAGTAACAGCCAGTTCAGAATTCCCAACTCTCCCGTTCTGAGAACCCATAATTTACCCGAGACACGCACCACATCCCTCAACTCGCTGCGCTCGGGAACGGCGGGAAACGACGGCCAAGGCGTCCAGCCGCCCAAAAGGTAAGACGTAAGACTCGCGATCTGGTTTTGGTTTGGTTTCTGCTTCTGTTCCCGCAATACTAATCGTCTACTAACGATCTCGACGCTTTCGGTTCCGGTTTGAGTTTGCAGGCCTGGCATTGGGCTTCACCAAAGGTAACGTGGTCTCGTCTTTGACTGTTTGTAGCCCCGTGTGTGTGTTTGTCGTCGTTCTACTCTCGTGATTTTTCTTTTTCCCAAAGAGGTGTGGGTGTTGATTTGCAGGGGCTTGCCGCATCGCAAACTCCTGGAGGGCACCTCGGGAGGTAAGCTAACACCGCTGGCCATCAGTCCCGATGAAACGCCCGCCACTGTATCGTCTGATTGCTCACAAAACCTCACGATTCGGCGTCCCAGCGTCACCACGTTAGTCTGTTTCTAAATGTTTCTTGTGTTGTCCCGCTTTTTTCTAGTGGTTTTCGTTGTATTTTTGGGCCAGTTTTGTTGTTGCAGCAATGGTGTGTGATCAAATTTAGTTTATTACGCACATTTCGCTGTTTATAGGGTAATAAAAGCACGTTTCTCCTTTTTTTGTGCTGTCGATACTTTTAGTCTGCTTTATTCGATGAGCTTATTTTAGAACGATTTAAACTGTCTCAACTGCAATTCAAACCGGCTGTATTTGCATTTTGTATCGGTCCAAAGTTTTTGGGGACAATATGGGTTTGACCAGTGGCGGCGTACCATGGGTTGGCATCCGGGGCGGTTTTTTTTTGAGCACCCCCAAAATAATACAAATAAAATACTAAACATGCTTACGTGACTTTATTTTCCTAAAATAATCGATCACATTATCAAAAGTTACTTTCCTCTACTTTTCAATAGACAATATGGAAAGATTAGTTAGTGTCCGACCGAAACCGAAATTTCATGTTTTCGTGGGAAAAACAAAGTAAAAATTAACATAATCAGTTTTTATTATTATTTTTTAAACCAATCACATATTAATTATTCAGCCTCTGATATTTTAAGTAATCATTAATTTATCATATCATATTATTACCCCCCCTTATTTAAAAAAGCACAAATAAATATACTTTTTTTTAGTTAATATTATGAAATAAAATAAAAGCTACAAAACAAAATTAATGCTTTTAAAGTAAAAAGAAATTACCTAGTAAATATGTGTTGGTAGGTACAACCGTGGACAGTCAAGAATAACACAAGAATAACAATGACAATATCTCATAGAGTCGGTATTTGCATAACACGGGTGTTATTCTTGACTGTCCATGGCTGTACACAAAAAAAACAATCATTCATCTTAACAACAAAATTATTTTTTTTAAACTTTGGTCATTTTGTATTGTACTCTTGTTAACAAACTACAATAAAATTCAAATTAATAAGTACCTACCTACCACATACAACAACTAAATAAATATTTTTGATGCAAATAATCTTTCAATCGAACGTATCAAAATTTAAAACTTTGCAAAACCTCCCTAATGCAGGCAGTTTCGGTTTCGGCCGGATGACTGCCGAAACCGAAACTAGGCCGAAACCAGTTTTTTTGCCGAAACTAGGCCGAAACCGAAACCGAAAGTTCGGTCGGACACTAAAGATTAGTAAGTGTCGCTTGGCTCATTGTGGATCTTAAGGTGGGAAAAAGCATGTAAATTTTTCATAAGAGGGTTTTGAGTGTTTAATTTCCTAATTTTCCAACAGATTCGTCTGATTTTTTGGTATAGGTAGCATTCGTTGAACATTGCACTTGAAATTAACATCATTTGAGATTCATCCTAATAGTAGTTATTTAAGAAAAAAAACATGCAATTTTTCCATTAGGAGGGTTTTGAGGGTTTAATTTCCTAATTTTCCAACAGAATCGTCTGGTTTTTTGGTATTGCGTTCACTGAACATTGCAATTTAAATTAACATCATATGAGATTTATCGTAATAGTCGTTATTTAATAATTAATTAATTAAATGCTGAAGATGACACCAAAGCAGATTATTTTGGAATGTGATTATGATGAAGATGCCCCAGTTTACCAAAACCTTTTACCAAAAAATGAATGCCCTAAATTACCTAATAACTGAGATTAAGCATTATTTTTAACGTGTTTCATGTAAAACCTATGTTCTCAACTTGAAAATGAGATGTCGCTGCCCATCAACTTTTCGTTCCCAAATGAAATGTCGAAAACTTATTTCCAAAATTACTTTCTACAACGAATACTAGCATTCATCGTAATTTTTGAGGCAAAAAAAACTAGGGAAAATGCCAAAATTTGGCCGCCTGCCTTTGATGGATAAATAATCGATCTTTGCGACATCTAGCGGCCGTGAATCGTAACAAATGAAAATATTCCCACCTTGAGTAAGATTTTGTCAACTTTAATTTTGAAAATCTTCTTTCACAACAAGCCACCGAAACACAAATAGTTTAAAAAAATCTTATACATAACGCTAGACTCGGAACAGATTTAGAATAGTCCCATGGTACAATTAATTTCAGAAGCTCCGAGGTAGTCCATTGGACCGCTTTTTGGAAAGAAATGCAGACGGCTTCTAAGTCGCACCTCAGTCGTAAAATCTCCAAAATAATGTCCTCGGCAGAAAATTCATCATATATTTGGTCATAAGATTTGGAACCATACCACGAAGCAGAGTTTTAGGCTGAACAACAACAAATGTTATCCATTGTCTTGTAACGATAGTCTAGTTCTCCATAAAATCTATCAAGACATTGTCAAGCTACGCGAGTGAGTTGTCACGCCGCCACTGGGTTTGACTATAAAATACATTTTGGAATTTAACATATTACATAATTTCGATAATGATCCAAAGGTATGTTCGAATTTAAATTAACCTTCAAAAGTAGCGAGGTCAGACTATT
This sequence comes from Eledona agricola, assembly GCA_964023215.1. Taxonomy (NCBI): domain Eukaryota; kingdom Metazoa; phylum Arthropoda; class Insecta; order Coleoptera; family Tenebrionidae; genus Eledona; species Eledona agricola. The sequence goes on from OZ026858.1 coordinate 17,935,867, forward strand.
AACGAGTTGTGCTCAGCACTTTGTAATATTAATACCATAAACTTGTTGGATTTACGAGACGGTCGTTACAAAAGAATTTCTTTTCAGAGTGCAAATATTCAAAATAATGGAATTGCAATTTCTCATTGGATTCTAGTTTTCTTATTAAAAAAATAACGTTTTGTTCCTTTTATGTCGCTTTTATCATATGGTTTTTTATTCACCTCTTTGTATTTTATTAATACAGTTTCATTTTACCTAGTTTTATACTTGTGTGCTTGTAGTATAAGTAATTTAAACAACTTTCGGATATAGCACCGATCGATTTATAAGACTTATTTAAATTGTTAATTAATTGCTAACATGTTGCATAACATAAACGCGTTATTAAAATTTTAATGAAAGGATGACTACCGAAGATGTTGAGGAAACGGTTGGAAACAACAGCAAACACGGCATCGATCCGAAAACTATTTAAATTACTTGAATAATGGACGTGAAAGTTTTCATATTAAATGTTTGCAGAATAGTTAGTGTCGCCCCTTGCAAAATAGTTGCGCAAGCATTATTTGCTCATTTGGCTTGGAGCCGCCAACGACGAGCACATTTTAATGTATTCCATGTTCATTGCATTGGCCTCCAAATTTTCCCGAAACTCTCCACGCAGCACTAATTTGGGGTCCAAAGCAATAACCGCTGAACTCACCCCAGCATGCATATGAAATAGTGACGTCAGCAACTCCCATCTCCGTCCCGTCCGGATTAATCCGACTAGATAATTCACGCTTACGTCTCCCGTAGAAATCCCAGCTCAAGCAGTTTGGTGCTGTCCGAAACTGGTTCGTTGGACCGAGCTAAGGCGGCCTACGAAAGACGCAAGAAGACCCAAATCCAAGACCCCGACACTGCGACAGTGTCAGGACGAGTGGAAAACACGCGCGTCAACGCGAAGAACTTAATAGCCGAAATCCTAAAGGACACGAATCTGGAACAGTCCGACGAATCGGCCGAAAGTGAGTTGCGACAGGTGTGATGAATGGATAAAGAGTAACGGTTGATGCAGCTTCAGGTCTTCAGTTGTTCATTGCCAAAGACGGGACCGCCGCGCTGGGGAATCACGAAGTCAAGTCCCAAATGTCGGCGGGTGTACAGGTTTTTAAGCAAGTCGTCATGGATGACAACAGGTAGTCGATGTAGGAGTTCGTGACGTGTGTCGAAAGCTAGAAGATTCTCTAAGTTGATTTTACTGATGTAAAAGTTGACGCTAGCACGGATAGGAAGGAAATCAAGTATTATTAGTGTCGGCGCAACGCTACGAAATTTTTACGTCAATATTTGAATTTGTTTGTTAGACAGTGTTGCCAATTTTTGTGATATAACAACGGTAGCGTAAATGTTATTGGATGGAACTCTGAGTTGATTCGATCGACATTATTTATTGTAAATTATGATTGTCAATAGTCATAAGTATCAGTTTTTAATAAATACAGTAATAATAATTTAACACCATTATGTTTTTTTTACAACGCCAAGAAAAAATAATTGTGTGAGGATCAGTGACGTAAACATATCTAAACGCACACGTCAGGCTGACTAATGATTGAAACCATTTATTTGCACATTATTGTTTTTAGTATAAACAATAATTAGAGCCACTATTAGCGAGTCCGGTTAATAATAAATGTTTATAACCGGTAATTTGTAAATTGTGATCATCATAATTATTTTATTTTTTCCCCATATGCTATATTGGACCAATAAAAAATTATATTCATTGTCAACTCATATTTCCGTGTTGCCGTTTAAAGGTATTATTATGTCAGTTATCACTGCTTCTGTTAGAAAAAACAATGACATTCTCGGAATAATTGAAAATTATAAAATAATATTTTCTTATATCTTGAAGAATGCAGTTGGATAATAAACACTTGTTCAATAAACATAAACCTGCACGATCATCCTTGTTTTCCTATGATTTGCTCATAATGATCAATTCGAATTTTGAATTGTAGTAATTTAATATACAGGCTTGTTCATTTAATCGAATTTTTCTAGTGGAACACCTGTATCGATTGCATTTTGATGAGGTTTTTAATGATATGATTGAATAGTGGAATATCGATAATTTGGAAAATAGTTGGTTAAGAAGCTGAAAAATAATAAGTATAAGGATGCCATTAGATGGCTTAGAAAAATATGATGTCAAAATGCGTTTGATACCAAAATAAACAGGCGATCAGTTTGAAAAATTTTATTAAATTAAAAATTTGCGTTCATGAGGTATACTAAATTATTAAAATTCAAAGTTTGACTTGACCACTATAAACTAGACGTTAGTAAAATTTTTCCGTCACAATTTCAAGCTCAAATTCACATTGGTTTGGGAGCAGCAAGTTTTCAAAAAATTACTTTTTTGTTTAGATGTCAACTAATAGCAAAACAATTGAAGTTAGGTCCATTTAAGGTTATACAAAGTATCCGAAATGGCGTATATACTGAGTGTTTCATTTAAAAAATAACTGTTGCGCTTGACTTTAAATCGTAATGAACATGCACCACATGTCAAAATGCGTTTGATACCAAAATAAACAGGCGTTCCGTTTGAAAAATTTTATTAAATTAAAAATTTGCGTTCATGAGGTATACTAAATGATAAAAATTCAAAGTTTGTCTTGACCACTATAAACTAGACGTTAGTAAAATTTTTCTGTCACAATTTCAAGCCAAAATTCACATTGGTTTGAGAGCAGCAAGTTTTCAAAAAATTACTTTTTTTGTTTAGATGTCAACTAATAGCAAAACAATTGAAGTTAGGTCCATTTAAGGTTATACAAAGTATCCGAAATGGCGTATATACTGGGTGTTTCATTTAAAAAATAACTGTTGCGCTTGACTTTAAATCGTAATGAACATGCACCACTACAAATCACTTTAATTATTGGAAAAATCACGGAGTAATTTCTGATAAACTTCATTTTATCTGAATGAGTGTCCGAAGAATGTTTTTGAAAAATTATTTCGCATTTACGGCGTAATATCGAACAAATAACGGAAGATGGTTTAAGCTAGGCAACCAACAATTTACCAAACTGCAACACTAGGAGATTTAATTTTTTAATGTATGCAAATTACCTAAACTACACTACACACTATCTGTCTCCAGAAATGGTATTTCAAAAAAATGCAAACAATTACTTAATTAATAGCAAACACATTTGAATAAACATTAACATTGTCACAGTGTTAGAAAATAAAACCTTGAAAAATGGAATTTTAAAAATATTGCTTGGAATAAACAATGACAAGGACATTATTAATATTTTAAATAAACTGAAAAATATTTTAATATAACGTAAAAAAATTGCGAAATTGAGATCAATTATTAAATTAGTGAAATAAATTATAATATTACGATTTTACTGACGTATGTTCGAATTTATAACTCGTAGTGATTATCTTATTGCTTTTTATAACAAAAAGATCATAATAAAGAGATATGAGGAATGACACTAATTTTTAATGTAACATCATGGTTAACGGTTTAAAGTAGACCCACAAATTTGCTCATAAGCAATTCTTCTAATATATCGTGATTTATGCCGAGTTCTCGACAAATGACAGTGCCTTTTTTTATCTTGTTTCTCCAGTTGATTCTATCTATTTACAAATACTTTTCTCTTCTCAAATCGGTCTTCTTCCATTTTATGATAATAGATATTTTTATAATATTTTTCAATCCACACTAAAAATTTTCACTTCACAAAGCGTTAAAATCAAACTTTGTTGTTTAAATTTGAACCTACATGGTTTTGAAGACTGGAATTTGACCATATTCTTGCAAACAAGATTTTTTTCGTTTAGTTTGTGGAAAGTCAGGAAATACAAATAGTATTTCGAAACTTGTATTAGTTTCTGGTTGCAGGACCAGCTTTATGTAACTGTACAGAAAATTAAGGGGACGTTAAATATTATTTTAATAAAATTATGTAACAGTTTACATATTGCTTATTAAATACATCAGAGTAATGACTCAAAAAATCTTATATAACTTAAATATGCTTTTTTTTATCATTATGACCTTGTTGAGCGATATTCGCACATGTTCGAGAAAAGTAACACAAATCCAAGTGTCATTATTTAGTTAATTCTATAAGTACCGTAAAATTGTCATTTTTTGTTCTATGCAAATGTCACAAATATATCTGTAGGTACTAATTGCCTTTTAATGACGCAAGTGGAAATAGTTACATATCTTATTAGCAACTTGACCAGTGCTAACTATGTACTACTTTTCAACTTGCCAAAAATATATTTATATATATATATATATTATACATATATGTACTATACATATAATATTAATTATTAGAACAGCGGGAAAACTAATATTTATGAAGTGATTGAAATGTCGCACCAAAATTTTATCGACATGAAAGGTTTTAGTTCTCAGTACCGGAAATTTTTGTCAGAAGATGTCTTAGGCAACAAAATAGTAATGAGCGATATTAAAATAATAAAAGATGCGAAATGTGATCCATTTGCATTATAAAACGTCTTATGCAGAAACCGGCTTTAAATAAATAAATATTGGTAAGAAGTAGAAGTTGCTACTGTCAAATTATTGTATTTAAGCAAAAGTTTGTTTAAAAAAGACAAGGAATTTAATTTAATATTGAATATGTACAAAAAAATTACTAAACGCGGCGCGTCACAAAAAGTGTCATGACTTAAAAAAGGGATGGACTTTAGGGGATGCGAACATTTTTGTGATATTTCAGTGAGCAGAAACAATGCGCACTGCTAATTAATTTTTTTAAAACACTTCAGTATTTTATTATGCTCCTCTTGAAAAGTAGAGATTTTTGACTCGTGTACAATATTGCTTAGATTAAAATTTAAAATTACGTAATACGTGTGGAAAATCACACAATCCGATTCTTCTGGAAAAGGCAGTAACCAATAATTATTGTGCAACTCCACCGAATCGTAATCATAATGTCCCCAAGTTACAAAATGAAACGAAAATGAGTTCTACGTTACATAAAACTGGAACTGCTAACGAAGGCTGGTTTAAATTTGGCGGAAACTTTCTCCACTCTTAGATAACATCCACTATGTATGTACTAACAAAATTTTCATTTTTATATAAAGCAGCGACTTAACACGCGTGACCCTGCGTTAATAATAAATATTTATGTCCCAGCAAAAGGACGCTGACGTGCAAAAAAATCTCCAAATACATTCCTTTAAAACACGTCCACTCTTTTATAGAGAAAGCACCCCACTCGCGAGCCCCACTCAACTCTTCTGATATTATACCTTTAATCTTATAAGAATTTACAAACGCGCCGGCTTTTCCTCAATTATTTTCCAACTTTTGGAGAAACCGCTCCGATGAAGAATCGTTAATGATGGTATTTCGTGTTTTTTTCGTGATCAGTTTCGCGGTGCAAGTTCTGTGCCTCGACGACGCTCTAGTGGGACAATCAGTCCTTTACGGAATCGCGTATTTGACCCAAGAGGAGGCGAACTCTTCAATATGTCACCAGGAGCTGTTCGCGCTCTACGAAGCCGTGCAGACCCATCATCCGTGGGCCCTAAAAGGTAACAAACAATTTGGATTTTATCCAACTGACCTCTTGAGTCTCCACATCGGTTATACAACATTTCCGCATTGATGATGCGTTCAAATTTTTGCAGCGTCGCGTTTTGTGTCAATATCATTTTTACTTTCACTCATGTAACCGTATTATGTGATTCAGCTTTGGACGCCAGCGGTAATCCCGGTTCGGGTTTCTTCTACGGCAACAATTTGTGGTTGGGTTCTTATCCGCAATGCGCGGACTTGTCCAACACCCGGCCTTTCGAAATCAGCCACGAGAAAGTCAAGCATGCTGCACCCACCCAGCACGACTTTCCGCCCTTCGAAATGGGCTTCTTCGTGGCTCACATTGAGCACAACAGCACCTTTCAGCATCACAGTCAGCTGCCGCTCGAGGTAACTTGAACTTGAACTCGCACGTGAAAGTTATATTATTGCAGACGATAATTATTGTCGTGCAATCTTATTGCATAAGCGTTTTTTTTAAATGGTTTTTGCCCTTACTACAGGTGCGGTCGTTAGAGATCAACTCGTTTGTTCTTATGTAAACCGAAGGGTCGTTGAAATGCTAAATGTGAAAAGTGTTACGGCAATTCGGTGCTTGCCACACACACAAATCGCCGTTTTATTCATACCATTTGCGATTCTAAAGATACCACCCATAAACATAAATATTACACTTCGACTTCGAAGAGCAGTTGGAAAATTGTATCTAAGATGCACTTTACACAGGACATTATCATGTATTATACCACCCACGAAATTTCCTAATCTATAAACCAACAATTCCTTTCTTACTTTGAGAATTTGGAAAATAGTATCTAAGATGCACCTTACAGAGGATACATTATCATCTAACCACCACCAAATTTTCTAATCGATAAACTAACAATTCTCTGTTACTTTTTTCTAACGTATTTTCAGTTCAAAGACTTTGTATTAAAAAATAATAAATATGTATGCATCGTTCATCTGCTGAGCATTTGGAAAATAGTATCTAAGATGCACTTTATAGCAGGTAAGAAAATGAGTGAAGAGCTACATAATGTAAATTACCATTAAAAAGCTACAAATACCTATATTTTGTACACCAAGTCGATTCTTCTGTCCTTTACAGCTGCGAATTTATCAATTATGTATTTATAGAAAGGTTGTGTTCTTGTCAATTTTAACAGAAGTTTCTAACAAATATTTTTTCCAGAAAATTTCTCTAAATTTTCAAATGCATCGATAGTAAACCGTGAACTATATCTTTCGAATTTTGTAGTGACAACAAAGTAAACAAATTGAATATTTTCATAACCCTGAAAACCTACGTCCACCTCCATCAAAATGTGGTCCAATAATCCATAAAAAAGTGTTTTGTATTTTCCTCTAATTGTTTCCCGATTTAGACGAGCATATTGCCGTTTAGAATTTTTCACTTCTGTGATTGCATCTGTCTTGCCAAACATTTCCTCAAAAAAATTGTCAGTTCTATTCTTTACCAATATTTCACGTGTCGCATTTATTTGCGTTATACAGAAATTAATGAATAATGATTTGTAATTAAGGACATTATAATGTATTATACCACCCACGAAATTTCATGATCTATAAACCAATAATTCCTTTCTTATTTTGAGCATTTGGAAATTATTAGTATCTAAGATGCACCTTACATATCATCTTACATTATCACCTTACATTATCATCTAACCACCACCGAATTTTCTAATCTATAAACTAACAATTCCTTTCTTAGTTTTTTCTAGCATATTCTCATTTCAATTACTTTGGATAAAAGTAATAATACATATTTGCACAACGTTCACTAAGATGCACTTTATAGCAGTGATGGCAGGTGAGAAAATTCGGTAGGAAAACGTGAACAATATCTGTCGAATGTTGTAGCGACAGCAAAACAAACAAATTTAATATTTTCATAATCCCGAAACCTTACGTCCATTTCCATCAAAATGTGGTCAATTAATACATAAAAAATACATAAAACAGTGCTCTGTATTTTCTTCTAATTGTTTCCTGCGATTAAGACGATCATATTGCCGTTTAGAATTTTTCACTTCCGTGTTTGCATCTATCTTGCCAAACATTTCCTCAAAAAAATTGTCAATGCTCTTTTTTACCAACATTTCACGTGTCGCATTTATTTGCGTCATACAGAAATTAATGTATAATGATTGGTAATATTATATCCCTTTCGTCATCCTCGTCATCTTTTCAATACATTACAACAATATCGTTAATTGGATTCATTGTTTGTACACTAAAATAGACAACAATTACGCAGTATTACAAATATACAATTTCTCTAAAACGAAAAAATATATCGAGATGCGGTTGTCCACAAAAAGTACAATCCATTTAAGAGAACAGTCTGAAAATATACGCTTATATATAGAATGTCCAGATACAGAGTAGGGCATCGAAGTTAGGTTTTTTTAAATGGAACACCCAGTATATTATGCTATTTTCGGATTCTTTATTAAAAAATAATTACACTTTGTATAACCTATTATGGACTTAACTTCAGTTGTTTTCCTATTATTTGACATTTAAACCAACAAAATCCCGTTCTTTGAAAAATCGCTGCTCCCAAACCAATGAGAATTTTGGCTTAAAATTAAAACTGAATTTTTTTTAATATTGTCTTGTTTATACTGGTCAAGAAACCCTTATAAATATACAGTGTGGATGAAAAGGTTGGAACTAATTCGATAACTTTTTATCTCTCTCTCAAGGCTATGACGTCATTTCATTTTTTTTAAATGGCAACCTTTATTTTTTATTGCGTCATTTTAAAAAACATGCTTTTTTGCTTATAAATCAATAAAAATTGTAATAGGGTACATAACAATATTTTTGAGAAAAAAAGTTTTTGAATATTTTTGTACAGAGTATTTATTCATTTGTTTTTTTAGTAATTTAATGATTTTAGCAATAGCAGTTTATTTGAATATACCCTTGAGGGAGATGACATTACAAAGCAAAGTTTTAAGTCAGAATTAGCGCATTGAAAATAAAAAATGAATATGTCCGAGCAATTTTTTTTCCAAGGTATCGAATTAGTTCCAACCTTTTCATCCACACTGTATATTTATAAGGGTTTAATGAACTTTAGGTGAAGAGGCACTTCATCTACTTCACCTGACCAGCCGCCACTGCTTTATATAGGACATTATCATCTACCACTCTAATCTATAAACCAACAATTCCTTTTTTAGTTTTTTCTAACATATTCACATTTCAAAGACTTTTATTTAAAAATAATATTTGTGCAACATTCATCTGCTGTGCTATGTGGATGAACAAATACCATTTGAAGTTTTTATGAATTTCTCACTTTTAAGGGAATGTTTTGACCCAATTTGCAAAAATTTTTAGTTTGTCATCCAAGTGGGACTTTGCGCGCCAAAGTCGTGCTCAAAAAACGACTTACAACCTCTCCTGGGTCTCTATTTGAGCCAGAGATACTTGACGGTGCAAAACTTGTACGACTTGGACTTGAACCTTACCAAAATCAGAACATTGCAGCCTGTAGGTCTTTGGTTGCTCCAATTACCCAAAACGATAATTTTGCTGTAAGTTAAACGCAAATGGGTTTGAAATGTGGGTTTAGTTTATTTTGAACCCCCTAGTACCATGACGTTTACGGTCCTGATCCTGGCCATTGTTGGGACTTGCTACGACGTGCGGAAGCACAACCGGGAAAAGATTCTCATCACAAGAAAACAACCCACGGGTATTAGACCGAGCTCAATCGTTCACGAGTAATACTAGAAATTGCAGATTGCGATGCGGTTCAAAACAGTAGCGCAATTGGAGAGTTTATTAAGTGCTTTTCTATCTACTCTAACGTAAAGAATTTGGTCAAGACTGATCTACCACCAGACTCGATTCCAATTATTCATGGTTTAAAGTTCTTTGGAATGCTTTGGGTCATCATGGTACATGCCGTGTTCTACCAGTCTGATTTTTTGAGTAACGTACCAGTGGCTTACCGACTGTCTGAAGACATTTTTGCCCAAATTTTGAGCAATTCCACGTACAGCGTCGACACTTACTTGTTTCTAAGGTAATACTCCTCACTAGCACCTCGCACCATTACTTAATCTTTTTCCAGCGGTTTTCTTCTCGCTTATTTATTCTTCAAATCACACCAAACGAAGAAACCAGTCAGCTATCTACGCAAATTGTCCGAATTTTTTTTTATGTGTCTTAATCGATTTTTACGGTGAGAATATTAGTTTTAATGTACAACCATTAAGGATGTTTTTTTACAGGCTCACTCCTCCATACGTATTTATAATCTTATTTTCCGACGTCATGTACAGTTATTACCGAAGAAGCTCAGTACTCTACTCCAGTGAACACAATGATATAACATGTCCTAAATATTGGTGGAGGAATTTGTTGTACATCAACAATTTATTCCCGAGGAGCGAGATGTGTCTTAGCTGGTCGTGGTACTTATCCGTGGACACTCAATTCTTCACTATAGCCACATTTTTGCTGATATTGTCCACCATGTAACTACTACCCATCTATCGTTCATCATTCTAAAGGAACAGTTTCAGTAAATTCAAAATTTCTGCCGCCATCACAGTTCTCTTGATCTTTGGAAATATCTTAGCAACAACTTACACGTCATACAGCATCAGATATGTACCAACGTAAATCTATAGCAATAGTTTTTTCAAAAACTTAGAACTACTGTTGTAGAATGGACGATCAGCTCACGCAACTGGACGCAATCTACGACTTACCATGGCACAGAATTGGGCCATATCTAATTGGTGTGATAACAGCGTACATATACGTGGTCAAAATGAAGCGCAAACTTGTACTCAAAGAACCAGTCCGCATTATTTTATGGATCCTTTTCCCGTTGCTCAATCTCTGGATATTGTTCACGCTCTATACCAGGGATTTGTCGGTAGAGTTTTCAGCAGTGTACATGGGAGTATCGCGCATTTTATGGGGAATAGGTCTTAGCTGGCTCCTTATAGCTTGTTGTACGGGAAATGCGCGTAAGTGTTTACAACATTTTAAATTAAGCTACATAGTGTTTGTAGGTGCTCTGGAGAAGTTTTTGTCTTTCTCCGGCTGGATTCCGCTGAGTCGTCTTACGTATTGTGCCTATTTGCTGAACCCTCTTCTTGCAAACATGATCTACATGGGTTCTGATAGTAGCTTAAACGCATCAAAGGCTTCATTCGTACGACTTATTAACATTAATTTAGGGTATTATTTAACTGACTGTTTTTAGGGAGTGATTACACAAGGAATAGCGATGTCAACATTTTTTCTGGCATTCTTTATATCCATTCTTTTTGAGTCCCCAACAATTCTCCTCACGAAAATGTTATTCAACAAGCTAATGAGAGCTAAGAAGTGACCAATTTGTAACATTAAAGTATCTGTGATTGTAGAAGAGTAATATATTTTTGCATAAATCATAAAGCTTAATTATTGCCTCTCCATGGGTTCAACTTTAGGGCGTTGTAACCTTATCTTCCTGCACCCTTTTAAACCCAGTCACTAATAATTGACGCTATTTTTAAAAATCGTGAAATAATAAAAAATTGAATTTATTTAAAACAATTTAAAGAGCATTTAAGCAAAAAAGAAATTAAAAAATTACACATTTATTATCGTTAGATGTACAAAACCGAAATGCAAAAATTGATACAACAATACCCTATGTATCAAGTAAATTGAAATCGTTAAATGCACACATTACAAATGCAAAGAAAACACAAGAAAATGAAAAAATGATAATTTACAATATGTCTATTTACAATTAAAGAAATACATACAAAATGCTTTTAGAAGATATTCGAAAAATTCATTTCTATTAAATATCTCCTGAACATGGACAATCCGGAGCGGTAAAAGTATTTTTTCCGATCCGAATGAAATGGTAGGACGTCTTGAACTATTAATTGCTAACTATTAAATGCTGGAAATGATTCAATTGAACTATATCATGAAATCGAAACTTTAAACTGAATAAATCAGTTTAATAGATCCGAAAAGAATGATTTTGAATAAGTTATTCTGAAAAGCCTATTAATTTATCCGAAATAAAAGGTGAAATTTCCTTTAAAAAAGCAACTCTTTGGTATAGTTGGGATAACATTACTGAAGAGTATAAAAATAATGAAATAAAATCTCGAAAATTACTTGGTGATGGTGATGATTTTTTAACATCAGTTTCGCCTCAGTCCCCGCTTTATTTTGATGTATAATATATATTATGCAACTAATCGTTTTATGTTAATTATACGTAACGAAGATTATGAAATTCAGTTTTCGTCATACACGAGAAGTCCATAACGAGTGTTATTTCCATATTTGAATCTAATCAATTGTTTTTTAAAATTTAATATATGATAATTGTTTTATAAATGGAAAAATATTTAGAAAAGTAAATGTATGTATGATAGGTATACCGAAAAAGTTGGAGTTTGATATCTATATATAAATAAATTATTATTTAGTGCATCTGGCCTATCTTTTTAAGCCCTACCTCGATTTTGATCTTTTTTTTAAATGAAATATATACATCAGATAAAACAAGTTCAGCAAAGGCTCACGAGTATTGGCGAGTTTATATACTGTATTATTTCGTGAGATTGGACACAACTTTAGGAAAAGAACATTTTGCAAATAATAATCGATTATGTACGGGTAACTCAAGTTGATATTGATAAATTAATTCAAGATGATATGAGGATAATTCAATATTTATATATAAGATCTGAACGATTAAAATATGAACTAATACGAATAACAATTATTAAGGCATTAAGTAACAGACCAGTTATCACAGAACAACCAAATTCAACCAAGTCCTCTAAGGGGTTTTTTGAACCCAATTTACCAGACTTATTTTCAATAAATTATCAAGATAAATTTTTAATAACTCATAACACCATTTGTAATTATTTTACAAAAAATGGGTTTGAATAATGAATATAAATGACAAACTATACAGAGATCCAAAATTAATATCTGAATATTTACCGTTTGTAAAACAAATCTCTCACATCTATCAAAGACCTTCTAGAGAACTAGAGAACTAGATGAAAATAAATATTGTTTCATTGTCGCTTCTAGTTTTTAGATAAAACCGTCTGGAAACATTTATGAGTTAGGGGTATAAAAATTGATAAAAAAATTCAAACAATTTTTAATTCGTACACACAATGCATCTTAATATTTTATGATAATTATTATTAGATGTATACCTATAGATTGAATTCAATGAATGTACTATGTAATCAAAACAACACGGAATTATTAACGAACTATTTTCTGGGATTCCATCTGAATTGTAATGGTGTCTTTCGTTATGAAAATGGAATTTTGTACTTTTTTATTTTTATTTTGATACTGATTAAAAAATACTTCTTTAAGCAGCACACTAGAGAAATAAAATACCTAATACTAGAAATTCTGATTCGGTAAATGTTGTGCTAGGTATTATTAAACTTTCCTTCCGTCCTTTTTTTTTAATTTTCTAAATTTATTTCTACTGTCTGACATATAACATAATTGTTTGTTTTCCAATGTACCAATAAACTTGCGCATGTGTGGCTGTTTAAAACCCTTGAAATATTCCCAATTTGCCTTGGCCTAAAAGCTAACAATGGTAATTTACAGTAATTAAAATAATCAATATCGTATTAACTTAGAATCTCTTTTTTAAATTGCCTTTGACAATTTCTGCTTTATGTTTCATTTCTGGTATCATCTTATCATGCTTCATTTGCATGATTTTTTTGTCTTTTTGCAATATCGATATTTGAATCTCCTTGTCTCTGTTGAACAATTCCTAATATTTTTCGAGTCGTACACGTAATTTATATAATTCCAATTACTCTGATGCCATCTTACTTACGCAAGTCGTAAAATTATAACGTTAGTAAGAAATTAATAGGTTGTAATGTTGGGTGCATACAATTCAAACCAACAACTTTCTTTAATAATTATGGGATCGATAGATTTTTTTATATTCTAAAAATGTATATATTTTTGTCTGAATGGCACGTCCCTAAAAATCAGAAGCCAAATAATTTTTATTAAAACTGATATTTTTTGTCTAGAATTTTATTTCATTCTGACTCATTTTAATAATTACACAAGCTATTGACTATGAATGTACCTACAAATCATTGTGTATCGAATGAGCTCTCCATTTTTAGTGTCTGAATGGAACGTCCCGAAAGTTGATATGTTTCAATCAAAAGATATTTTTTTGTCAAGAATTCATTTAAGTATGACTACTTTTAAAAATTAAAACATAAGATTTTTTACTTAAAAATCGAATGTCTTGAATTTCAGCGCAGCTTTATAATCCGAAGGCAAATTTAAAATACTTTAAAAATAGATGAAATGCCTTGATAAATTAACTTTTTTAATACACTTTACAGGGCTTAATCCTTAAGAAGTGTTGTGTACTAAACATCAGATTCATATAAAAATTTTAAAACAGATCGAAATGCGTTGACATTTGAACTTTTTGAATATGCCTTTAAAAAAAGAGCACAGTTTTTAAAAATGTTTTTTTAATATACCTTAAAAACAGGGCAATATCCTTGAAATTTTTTTAAAACAAGGCATAATACGTGGTTAAAATGAACCACAAAATTGTACTCAAAGAACCAGTCCGCATTATTTTATGGATCCATTTCCCGTTGCTCAATCTCTGGATATTGTTCACGCTCTATACCAGGAATTTGTGTAGAGTTTTCAGCAGTGTATGGGGAGTAGGTCTTGGCTGGCCCCCCAACAATTCTCCTCACAAAAATTGTATTCAACAAGCTCATGAAAGCTAAGAAGTAACCAATTTTTTAATTTAATTTTTTTGTAACATTAAAACATCTGTGATTGTAGTAGAGTAATATATTTTTGCAAAAATCATAAAGCTTAGTTGTTGGCATTAGCCAGGTATTGTTTAATGAATCGTGCCACAATGACTTGGGGCCTGCTCTGCCACCCCATGAGCTCATCTTTAGGGGTTGTAACCTGATCTCCTTGAAGCCTATCAAGTAGAGTCACGTTCACGATTCCGGCTTTGATTCCGCAGTAGTGAGTCATGGCAGCAAATACTGTAGACTCCATCTCGATATTCTTAATACCTTTGCTTTGTAAATCTAACAAATAAGTCAACTTGTCCTGTTCGGTGTGCTCGCAGATGGCACCATCAGTTCGTCCTTGCCCTTCATAAAAACAGTTAGTGGACAAAGTGAGTCCAGTAACCAATTTGAAGCCATCATCAGGCTCGCTTAAACCGGCCAGCTCTTCTGCAAGTCGCTTGTCTAAAATCGCAGGCCGTCGTACTATTTTGCCACACACGACCTGTCATTTATTTGTATATTTTTTTTATCAACTATAGGTGTTATTTGATACCTGCTCGTGGTGGTTATTGCACAGTTCGTCGACAGCTCCTTCTGAAACTACCACACTACCAGCTGGCAAACCGATTCCTCCGCATGTCCCAATTCTGAAAAAAATCGGATCTTTGACTTTTGCATGGTACATGAGTTTGATAATTTCGTGGAGAAGAATGCTTATCGAGGGGATTCCCATGCCGTGCTGCAATTGATAAGGATTTGTGTGTGGCTCGTGTGAACGCAAATGCTCTTACATTGACACAAAGCACCGGACCCACTTTGTACATCGCAAACCGCAGGGATTTAATGCTGATGTCGTGAAGTATGGTACCCGTGGGAAGCTGGTATCCGATTTCGCCCATGATGTGGCCAGCAAATAGTTCCATGCGTTTGGCCGTGCCTCCCATGCATACAAACTAAATATTTTGAGTGCTTTCCCTGTTTTGGGTTTCGACTACGTACTTTAACATCGCTGAACATTTTTACGAGGTCGTCAGTACCGCTTCCTAGAGCAAGATGGTAGAGGAAATCGCCGTCAAGATTTTTAATGTTGGGGTTTCTGAGACGCACTGTTCCATCCGGATTTCTAAACAAATTTAGTTTTTGCAGTTTGCATGAACGAGTACATATTTATAAAAAAATATGAATGGTAGCGTACCTGAATTTTGTTACGTTGCAATCGGGATTGGTGCAATTGTACTGATCGTCGTGGTAGTGATAGAAATTGTCATGCTTGGTTTGATTTGGTTCAGACGCATCGGTCATCTTGTAATGTTGCAGTTTGACTCACTCCTTGATAATCGAGGAGAGATTTATATACTCGTGTCCGCGCATTTTATCTGCCAATGTAAGCATTTTTAATCAGTTAGATATACAGTAGACTCCTATAAAGTTTCAAACTGATTCTAATATTTAAGAAGTAGGTGTATTTAGAAGAAGTAGAGGCTTCGCAATAATTTGAAGAAATGGAAAGGCGAGCATTACGTTGCTGTTAGATATTTGTGTTAAAAAGGGTTACCACCAAAAGCAATTCACGAGGATATTTTAACGTATTTCACTTAGGCAAATTTAGGTAATTGAATTTTAAAAAAATGTTAGACAGTATCCTACAATGGGAAGTTTAAAGAAAAACAGAATAACAGAACTTCTAAAATTTGTCCGTGTAAATCCCAAGCGAGAAGTTTAGAGAACAAATACTTGAATTTTAAATCGAAAAAAAATACAGTAGAACCTTTATTATCCTGGCCAGCCGGGACCAAGCCCTTGCCGGATAATTGAAAACATGGATAATTCAAACTCCTCATTTTTCATTTTTTATTACAAATTTATTTGGACAAATACATAATATGTATGTCAAAGACACAAAACAAACATGACAGACAATTCCATATAATAAAAAAAGTCAAAAAGTATGGATCCGGCTTAATATCTTCAAAACCATTAAGCGAATTAACTTGATATTTGGAATTTGAATTTGACTAATTAATATCTAATACACCTAATTTTTTCAACTGTTTTACATTGTTACTGTACGAGATATACAGCCAACTAGATTTTTTTAAATAGCAATAGGGGTCAAATTTGAAATAATTTGAAAGCTTATTTTTTTCTGAATTCAAAACTATGTTACTCTTGTCTAAACATTGCCACCAGAAGTGTTAAATAAATTAAAAATGAAAACATCTAGTCACTTAATCAAATGCTTTGAAAGTATCACAGGTGACACATTGAGAGCACTGAATTTGCCAAATATGATTAAATTAAGTGAAAAAGAGAGAATAGAGGTCCTGATGGTGATCGGCTATGGCGATAGAAGCCGTAATCATGCAGAAGTATGCCCTTTTTAACGCTATGCATCTTGAACGAAAGCCTATTTGTAAATCTGCAGTAACTAAAACTTTGAAGCAGTTTAACTACATGGGAAATGTAAAGGAACGTATAAGAAAAAGATAAAAAACACCAAATCTTCCAAGTGTTTCAGTTTTGTTTTGTTATTTTTCTTCTTACCTTAATCATTTTAAAGAAATAAATGTTTAAAGCCATTGCGTATTCAGTTTTCATTCTGTCAGACTTGTAAAAGTGTTAAGTACAGGTGGTCTTGTCGTTTTAACGATAAAACATGTTTGCTTGATTTTTAATTTATTTACGCATGTTGTCAAAATGTTTTGACACCAACATTACATGATGATATTCAGAAAAAAATTAGGTTTAGGCTGTGTATCTCGTAAACTAACAATGTAAAACATTTGAAAAATTTTGGGATAATAGGTATTAATTAGTAGAATTCATATCCCAAATATCAAGTTATTCCGCTTAATATTTTTAAAGATATTAAGCCGGTTCAATACTTTTTGAACATCTGTATGTACAACCGTGGACAGTCAAGAATAACACTTTAGCCGGCGGATGTGATGCAAATACCGACTCAATGACAATATCTCATAGAGTCGGTATTTGCATGACACGGGTGTTATTCTTGACTGTCCACGGCTGTACATACATGTGATTTAATTCATTTGAAAAAATCGGTAATTTATTTCTGTTTTTGCGCTTCGTAAATTGTGCTCCCAATAATTTCCTTCATCTTTCTAACCTGAATTAGATCAATAGTGTCAGGTTGAAAATATTCGATGAGTACTTTTACTGCATTTTTTGCTTCTTGATGACTTCTTTTGATGACGCAATCATCACTACTTTTGTCAGAACTTTCTGCAGAAGTCTGGTTATTTACATAGTCATCATCATTCATAATCTGATACTCTTTTTCTTCGTATCACATTCTATCCATTCCTGCATTTTTTCGTTGTCTATTCCTTTCAAACCTCAATGTTAAAATGCCACACGGAGAATCCGCTCCCAGGATTAAACGCGCGCGGATAATCGTGGTTCTACAGTATCCTAAAAATTTAAATTCTAAAATTTGTCTAAGTAATCCTTATAAATCCCAAGCGAGAAATGTTATAGTTGGAATTTTAAAGAAAAAAAGACCACCAAAAACTTTTTTTGCTAATTCTAGTTGAAATGAAACCCATACACTCAAGAAGTATTATGGAATATCATAAATGTAATTTAAGTTTCAAATTCTAAAAAATTAATGGCCTGGAAATATGCTGAAAAAAGGAGTAGGGCTGTAGAAATGAAAAGATATGTTAAACTGGCAACTATTTTATTTTATATAGGCGACATACAACAAACTACACTAGAATGTACATCGATCAACAATAACGGAACGAAATGCACTTGTCGGTTGAAAAACTGGCGGTGGTAGAAGTGGGAGAAGAAGCCTGTACATAGTTGTCTTCAAACACTGACTTATATAAAATTTCATTACGAACAAGTCCTATAACTGTGAGCAAATTCAACAATAACGATGTATGTAATCAACAAATTAGGCAAATTTTTTAATCACATGACTACGTCGTTGTCTACAATAAAACGTGTAAATTGTAACAAATGTATTGTCCAGTACATATCTAAAACGTCACGACATTAAATTACGATGCTTTTATATAACTAGCAACCGGTAAGGAGTAAAATGCAAAGCCGCGCTTGAATTTCTGGTCGAATTTGTTCTTTTTGGAAGTTGCAACAGAATGTCACGAGTCTTTGCCCTGATATGTTTGGTATGAAATGCAAGATTAATTCCAACAACCAATCCAGCGGACATGTAGTGCTTCACTTATCGTACAACAGTTATGTTTCTATGCTAGAGTGCTGGGTGCAGGATTAGTACCATTAGTACCTCTCTTGTACCTTTACACTAGACGAAAACTTAAAACAAATCTGAGTCGCCGCAAGCTTAGTCGAATGTTTCGGACTCTTGCTGGACCAACTTGAACCGTCGTGGACTTTTCACTGCCATGGATCCGTGCCCCTCGAAGGATATCCTACCTTTGGTTTGCAGGTACCGCCTAATATATCGTCCCACGAGCTTCTGAGGCCGTATCTGCCACTCGTTCATCACTTCCTTGGGCGAGCACACTTGATCCCCTTTCAAACGATCCAAAAGCGCCACGCACACAACCCCCGATTTGATGCCAGCATGATGGGTCAACGCAGCAAACGGCAACACTTCCATCTCAATATTCTTAATGCCGTTGCTTTGTAACTGTTGCAAATATTCTATCTTCTCGGCTTCGCTGTAGTCGCAAAATGCTCCATCCGTTCTGCCTTGACCTGAATTTCTGCGTAAATGCACCGGAACTCCACGTTTAAAGACACTTACCTTCGTAGAAGTCATTAGCGCACATTGTCGTCCCGGTTACCGTTTCGTACGGATCTTCTGGGTCGGCCAAAGCTCGAAGTTCGCGGACCAGACGTTTGTCTAACTTTGCAGGTCTTCGTACCGGTTTGCCCAGCATCGGCTTCAAAATTTCACAATTTCACTGAATTCGTAAGCAACTGAGACAACTCACCACTTCGTAGTAATGGTTGCCCATTTCGTCGACTGCCTCGTCGGAAATGATTACGGTACCACCTTCCAGGCCAATGCCGCCGCAAGTACCGATTCGGAAGAAGATTGGGTCTTTGACTTTGGCATGATACATGAGTTTGATTATTTCGTGGAGGAGGATTGTAATCGATGGTACTCCCATTCCATGCTGCAATTGTCAGCGCTTATTTTGTGGGTTGTCATTAGGGAAAGACTTACGCTAACTGCTAGAACGGGACCCACTTTGAACATACTGTATCGATATGAATACTGGCTGATGTCTTGAAGAGTAGTTCCTGTGGGGAGTTTATGACCAATTTCCTTCATTATGTAATTCGCAAACGACTCCATGCGTTTAGGGGTACCTCCCATGCATACGAACTAAAAAATATTACAAATGTAACAGAAATGCATTGGACCTTGCTTTGCCATTAAAATACAAGATGCTATAATAAGTTAATTTAATAGCTAGATAACGACTTTTTTAACCGTTTATTTTTATAAAAGTGCATAGTTTAAGGGTCAATCAGTTTCGATTGGAGATATGAAATTTCGTACGTGCCATTTAAAAAAAAATTAAATATTGACGTTGTGTTTTGGGCTTTTTCATTGTAAATTATTATATAATTTATTGTAAATATTTAAAATCTGATTTAGATTTAGTAGATTGTTGAGGCCAACGGAAGATTCTACAAACTTTCGGTTATCAACTGCAAAAAAGAGACCATCGTAAATGGGTTAGGATAAAATTGCGGAACGGTCGTATAATATAACTTTCTTAATAAAAAAGTTTTTGAATATTCAATAATTTTCACCTTCGGTTTAACAGAAAAGGGAAGCATTTTGTTGTTTGTTTTGTTTGTTTTTTAAATGGGACATCCATAAAATTTTAACATTTTCGGGTGCAGATTAATAAAAACTACCTACAGAAATATTAACATTAGTTTTTTTATTCTTAATGAAATACTACATAAAATTTAAAAAACGCGAAATCAAGATATCTCTGAAAATCATTTTGGACTACAAAAAAATTCTATTATATCACTGCCAAGTTTGTAAACGGAGCACAATTTGAACATTTTTGTAGTCATAAAACGGTTTCCAAAAATGTATTGATCTGCGTATTTTAAATTATTTGCATGACTTTCTAAAGCATTGTTTGAACGTAGTTTTTATTTCGCATCCGCAAATGTAAAAATATACTGGGTGTCCCATTTAAGAATTATAAGTAAGAAGCATTTCCTGTTTGTCCCTCCATACTCTTTCCATATTATAAAATTGAAGTTGGCGACTATGTTACGAATATAGTTACGAATAAAATGTCCTTGTTTTCTCCCGGGAATTTAGTTTGCTCAATTGTTGTAATATGAGAGAAATGATCAAGTTATTCTGAGTATTCTTCTTGACACATTATCTTTCAAAAGTATTTTTTACATTTTGGGGATTACTAAGCACACAATTTCTTCGTGTTTTTCTAGGGTGTTTAATTTAGTTCCAAGAAGTATGAAATATCCAACTTTATAAGCAATTTTACATCATAGCATTAATTGATCCGCTATCCGTAAATGAGTAGAAAATAGTCAAACGAATTACATGGGTACATTCCTTGTGAATAGACTCTCAAATGATATACCACAAGATGGATCGTTCCATTTAAAATATTGTTTGTCTACCCCGCTAAAGGGTGAGCTCTGGCAACTATTAAAAACCTATCTCAAAAATGGCCCCTTCTGATTAAAAGTTGACATGTTTTTGGCAATTTCCAAATTTCCTCTCTGCTCAAAGTTATTGACGGTGTGTACTTTTCCAAAAATTACCCTGTATATCCGTACCAAATTTGAAAAAAAACTTTTTAAGTAACAAAGTTATTCGACTGTTCTGGGACTTTATACTAACTCTGTAGATGTCCTCTAAACTCTAAGAAAACAAAAAAAAAATTTTCTGACTTTGATATTTGTGTTTCGCAATATACATATAATATATTTATTTACATATAATAATATTTATCTTCTTATTGTAATATTTGTTGGTCAGGGGCAATAAAAAAATAAATATAAATGAAGTTTATTGTAAATTGATGTCAGCAATGTAGTTTGTTTTGTTTTAAAATAACTGAGTGCGTAATGATTCTAAGACTGCCATATACTTAATCCCATGTGAAAGACTATTTATAAATCGCTTCAAAAAAGTCTCTAAATTTGCCCCCCTCAGATTTCCATTTCTTCCATTGGCGGTAAGCAATATTCGTCAAAAAAGGAACATCTATAAATGTATGATCCCATCTTTTTCTGTTTTGCTGTTATGGCGGTATTTTTTTAAATGGTACCTAATAATTTTTCAGGGATATTGAAACAAGCATATTTTTCTCAATTTTATAAAGCAATTTTACCATTATAGAAAAATATAACTAAAAATAATAAAGGGAAAGAAATTGATTTAGTAAGAAAACACAATCATCATTTTTGGTAAAAAATGTCATGAAAATTTGATAACTAAAGTTATACAAAACAGACAAGCAATAAACATTTTTTCATAACTTATTAGATGCCCGCCACTTAGTAATCTGGTGCCTGATCCTTTTTAAGTATGAAAGGTTTAATAATAATAATAAATAATAGGTTCTATAATGCGTTTCTAAAAACATTTCTCAACTATAACTATATAAAGCGATGTTTCCTTGATATTGCTGCAATATGTTGCCATAACAAGAAAACGAACAAAATAAATGTGTGAAGTTTTTGCGAAATGAAATATAGACAAGATAGACAAGACATGTGTACACAGTTTATGCTTCCCATTTAGATTAGAATTGATTACAAACTGCATTTTTATGTAGTAAAGGATTTTGATATCAATGTTTATATTCTTAATGCCTTTCAATGCCTATAAATTTGACACGCTCATAAGAGATGTTTCGCGGAATTTCCAGTGTCCCAGATTTTTTAATAACGATATGCTTATTCATTATTTTCAATTTGGATCGCTAATCACGACGACGATGAAGGATGTCGTACATAAATTTTAATAATAATATTGTCAATAATTTATCGATATCTGGCGTTGCGAAATCCGCAAAGTTCACGGATACAACAATGAGGACGTTTTTCGTCTAAAGACTATAAAATAACAAATTATTGGTTAACTTCTTACTTTAACATCACCAAACATTTCGACTAAGTCATGCGATTCGCTGCCTAATGCCAAATGGTAGAGGATATCTTGATCCATGAGCTCGATGTGTGGGTTTCTTAGCCGTACGGTTCCATCTGGATATCTGCAAGAAAAAAAACGATCGATAGTTAACAAGCATTGAAACGGTTGATGCTAAATTTTAGCGCAGTGAATATGTCTTGGATCTACCTGAATATTGCATTGTTACACTCAGGGTTTTTGCATTGTGCGTCGTCATCGGAGTGGTAACAATTTTCGCTTTCTTTACAATTTGAATTATGGTTATTCTGCATAGTGGAACTAACACAAGTATTCGCCACAAGAGCCACAATACTACTGACTATCCATCACAATATATACTTATCCAGAAGGTCGAAGACTTGATAATAGAGTACAAACTAGTTTTTTTGTAGAAGAAGATCCAACATCCTCAACAGCCGAGCGCAACAAAAGTGAATTATGCACCGTTATCGCAGATCACATTATACATATAATATTATAACGAACGGTAGATGTAAATATTTGCGAAATAAACAGTACGCGGCGTGAAATTACAAATTTATCTCTGGCGGCCAGCGTCGATGCTAATATTAATTTTTTTGGATAGTTCGAGTGTTGTTCATTTTTCTGCCTCGCTGCAAACAAACTGGAGGGAAAAATACCGAGCGAGACGGGTATTCGTGTTAACTGTCGCTTAAAATGCAAAAAACCGTTTCCGGTTGTGGACGTATTCATCAACTAGTAATAAATTCATTGTATGGTGAATATTAGTTATAACAGGTATTATACAAGAAAGTGTGAACTTGAGTTAATCTTATATAATAATTGGTTTTCATTAGAAATTGCCGACCTTTAATTGGTCCGGTAATGATTCATAATTGCACATTGCCTCAAAGGTTAAAACATTTCTCACAATTTACTCGCTCCTGGTTTTTGTCGTTCCAATAAATAAGTTTATTAATTATAAAATAAAAACACATTTGATTTATTTTTTATATTGTAATATGTTTATTTCGATAGAAATCAACATCTCACATCATTGATATCATTTGAAGTACATATGTTCATAAGTGAAAAAATAATCGTTATGAAAACATTATGTTTATTTTTTTTAACTCTTGATTTTTAGCATTTATCAACCCTATCAATTATATAGATAAGCAAAATGTTCTCGGAATACGATAATTTATTTTTAGATCATTATTTATTACCTTCACTTCTTATCTTGCTGCAGATTGTTAATTTTTAAGTTGCATGGAGACAATGCTCATAATTTTAGTGTTGTTAAACAATTAATGCACATATTTAATAACCAATCAACGACAGATAAAGATAACATTTGTGTTAAATGAGATGATGAAAAGAAAATTCAATTAAACATGAAAAGCATACAAAAACCCCCGCTTAACTGCTGAAGGAAACCGGAAAAACAAATTGAACAAACTAAACAACAAATCCTTAAATAATTATTGAAACAGTGAAAAAATATGATAACACGATTGATATACATAGCACTTCAGTTTTATAATTATAAAAAACCGCCTCAGACTGGAAACTGAATAATCAGTTACGTAAAGTTTATGATAATTGATATCAATAGACGAAGTAAAAAAATGTAATAATTTTCCTCTGCTGGCGCTACACTAAAGTAGCCAATCTTTCCTTCCCTTCCCTTCAATTATACTATTTATAAGAATCAAATCCATAGTCTACTTAATTATTTAAATATATATTGCAGATATCAAAAAAATATATAGGGTGTTCGATTTAAAAAACACATTTAAAATCATATTATTCGTAAAAAACAATTAAAAAATAGTCATACCTTTTTAAAAGTAACTCAGAAGAGGTAAAAAGAAGAAAAAACTCAAGGAAGAGAATAAGAGCAAATAAGGCAAAAATTAAGAGTTTGCTTTGAAATATATAGAGTTTGAAAGTTGAAAGAAGATGCATATAAAAACGCAACTACTGAAAAAAATAATAATAAATATAATCGGATTAGCAGATAATGAAAACGACAAATTCAAGACCCGTATTTGTTTCAAGTTTTCGATAAGATAAATCCATACCAAGCTATCAGGCTGAAAATAAGTCAATAAATTTACAAGATGAAATACGAGTATGATTGATTTCAGGATTATTTAGATATGTGAGGAAGAAGGCACAGAGAAAGAAACTAGCGAGAAACAGAAATAAACGAAAATGCAACAATGTACAACTGGAATTGGTAATGATTTAAAACAGAATAAAAATAAGCAAAGAAAATAATTTCTTTCTTTCTTTCAAAAACCACATAAGAAAATCAACGCCAGTTTTACTATTATTGTTGTTATTATTATTATTATTACTAGTTGGTTAAATAAAGTTACCATTTCTGTCACAGATTCGGCTAGAAAACAACTTCAAGGAATACTTAAACTCTTCTTTACAAATACAAGAATTAAATTCACTTCCCAGTATCGCAGTATTCCAAACTTGGTAAGATTGGATTGGGCAACTCCTGGATATCAATACAATTGTTGAAACTCGCTCAGCAACTCAATTTAAACAACCTTTGTACCCAATTCAGGAATTTGAAAGCCATCCAGATTCTACAATGATTTGCAAAAAATAAGCAACAGCAAAGAAGCAAATGCTCCACAAGTGTCATTACTATTACTCGTTGTGGTTTGTCAGACAAAAACACGTATGAGGCAAACGATAATTGCTCGCTGAGCAAAAATGAGACCGTTTGTGGTTTGCCGCTGCAAAAAGCAGCAACCACGTATGTGCAGGCAATGCGGAAAATGTTATATTTTTTACTCTTTTTCTTAGATTATCTGATCGGCAATTTATCAACAAGTGCGCTTTTTATAAGTCGTAAACAGGCGTTAGTAATCATCTTATTTACAACATAAGCTTAATCAGTTGGTGGACTAAAGCTCGCATTTCACACACCGATTGAAATCCGTAAATCCCTCGAGCGTTCCTAACGATCGTTGTCATAGTAATACAGTTCATGAATACAAGGGTGTGCCCTTTTTGTGAAGAAGGGTGCGAGCTAACGGCCGCAATTATTACAAAACAAAGATAGGACGAAGCGTTATGTAAGAATTTTTTCCTGAACCGGAGTCTGTTCAAGCGATTTCGTGGTAAAAAACCGAATTTATGAATTTGCCGAACTAGTCCTTGTCCCTTCTAATTTCCACGTCGGCCGTGACCATCGAGCGCAAACAAGCGTGAAGACATCGATTAAAAAAATCACACGAATTAATTTCACACAAAAATCGAGAATCCACCAATCAATAAAATGGTTCGGAACTTACTCGTCTCGTTCCTCGTCGGACACAGACATTGTCTCAGCACTGATCGCAAGAAGAGTTATAAAATCGTCCGTGTTAAAGGAACTCATACATTACTACAAACAGTAAGAAACTAAGAGAAAGGGCGCGTCACGTCACAGTTTCGTAATCGACCACCGCAGGCTGAGGGCGCCAACAGGATTTGTTATCCTGTTGCAGGATCGGGCGATTCCTAGTCGCCTGGTAACACAGAAACGACCTCTTACGATTCTTTTCCGGGCCCTCACGTTTTTCAGGGCGCCGGAAGCGCCGACTTTGAATCCTGAGCTGTTTACAACCAAAGCGTTTACTGCAAGTAATGGAAAAAATCTTCAAGTCGATTGTTTACCAGACGCTGTTTTATTCCAATGAAGCCAATTGCACAATGAATACAAGAGAAATATATTTGAAAAACTCATTGGAAAGTTATCAATTGATTTGTTAAATTGATGAGTTGCTAAAAATTCCACAAAACAAGGGCGAAATGGTGTAATTATCATTCGGTGACCATAATACAAAAAAATACTAGAAACAGAATTCTTATTAGTGAATATTTTCTCACACAAATTGCTCATCGCACTGACTGAATGTTGCCAAAATATTTGTATTGTTAGATAGACAATGAGAAAACTTGATCTGTTAAATACTCGTAAGAAGATGAAGGCAATGGAGCATGAACTAAATTCCGTGGTTTCCGGGGGAAAAGGGATAAGTTGAAATTATATATGTATCAGGAAAATTGATTTAAATCAATGGTGGGATTCTCAAACTTTCAATATGATAAGTACTTTTTGGCAATTTTTTATGGTATAGCGCAAATTTAAATAAAATTGCATGAAATGTACTTTGTCAGATCATAGTTATTCCATTTCGTCCAAAAAAAAAGTTATCCCCAGTTTTCCAGAAACCATGGAATTATTAAATAAGTTTTAAGTCAGTCTGACAACAGTTACAATATCATTTTTAAAGAAAATTATATCTAGAGAAGCTACAGCCACACTAAAAAATGTATATGAATAACTAGGTAACAAAAGTGCTTCGAGTCTTGCGAAAGACTTAAAACTCAAAATTATTGCAACTTCAGTAAAGGGCAGGGACACTATAAATTAACATTTGTGTTCGTAATTAAAATTGTTTTCTTAAATTATACGTCTAACATTTGACCAGACAAATGTTACCTATTTGTTTATCAGCTTGCTAGGCAAATTGTGGGTTTCTTTGAGTTATTTGAAATAAAATATATATTTTAAATATTTTTTTGTTAGGTACTTATGTACTTGTTGTAATTGGTATAAAATATAAAATAATAAAATGTGTTTTATATAATAAAAAATACCGACAAGAAAAGCATAAAAGAACACAAAACAATATACATATTTCTATATTTACATTACACAAAAGAAACAAATCAGTTCATAAAAGTTAAGTGATAAAAAAAAACTATTTGTTTGTGCATGTCAGTGACTGATGGCAGCGACTATTGCACGAATTATTATTATACCAGATTTTAAGAATGCCTACTCTAATGCAAATTTGGTAGACAACATTTTTCTTGTCTACTATAATACACTTTTTTTTTATCAATGGGGCTTGATACTTCGGAATTGCAAACACAATATTTCCTCCAAGATGTAACTCACCTAAAAAAACAGATTTACTTCGATTGATGATATAATTTGCTGCGCTAGTTTGTCCCTTGTATGACCCCAATCTCTGAGCTTTAATTATATACTTTTTTACTGTTGAGAATTACTACAAATTTTGACATTTTTCTCTCGAGATTTAGAACATGTTTAGAAGATGTTGATAATTTTTGCCTTGATTGCAGTTGATTAAATCTATAGTAGTTTTACTACGCATACAACAGATTTCTCCAGGT
Source organism: Eledona agricola (assembly GCA_964023215.1). Classification (NCBI taxonomy): domain Eukaryota; kingdom Metazoa; phylum Arthropoda; class Insecta; order Coleoptera; family Tenebrionidae; genus Eledona; species Eledona agricola. The sequence continues at coordinate 17,963,651 of OZ026858.1, forward strand.
TCAATGCTAATTTCGGATTCAAGTTTATGATAGTTGGCAGGTAATTTTATCCTTCAAGAATCTGGTTGGCTAGATGGATTTCTTCACGAAGCCCGTGAAGGCCTTCAAAACAATTTTTTTAGACGATAGACGATAATATTCTCCTTTTCGGTCTTAGTTTTCAATATTACTTTTAATACCTCAGATATTTCTATAATCTGATATTTGGAGGCGTAATATTGTTCGTTTGCTAACATTTTTCCCCATATGTTTTCTTTCTGCTATATTCGCGCAAAATTTCAAAAACACTGGCTATTTTTTTTATTCCACGATGTCGAGGATATATTTTTAGTTTAACTGATTTCATTAACAGGAACAGCAAATTCTTTTTTTACTTCTTGCATAAGACTTATAAGGCAAGTGGCATATTTGTCTAGTAAAATGCTATTTGCCTAGCTGAATAATTTAAGAAAACAATTTGCCTGGCCGAAAACTATTGGTCTGGGTAAATGCTACTTGACTGAAATGATTATTTGCCTGCGACAACTTCACCATGAAGAGACTTAGTCAAAATAATGCATTGAACAGTATCGCTGATGAGACGCTGGATAATCCTGAAATAGCAATAATCGTGACGATAACTATTCCTAACAAGCCAAAAACATTTTCCAAATGATAATCAGCGGGTGTGGATTAAGGTTTAAAAAAGCACTTATCGTTGTGTAACATTTACTGAAAATTTGTATCTTGTAGACATCCCTTTCCTGGAATTTTTCCTTTAACAAATGGCAAGTCCATTTTTTGCCAAAATTACATTTTATCAGCATTACTATAATATATGTATAATATAGTAATATAATATAATATTGATACAAAAACAATGTATGTACATAAATATTTGATGGTTGGTTAAATTGCCCCAACCTAACATTTTTATTTGCCCCCCTAAGCATATTATTGCAAAATTTTTTTCATTTTTCTTAAAAACACGAAAAGTGGACTTGTCTCTTGCAGGATGGTCTTCAATTGCTGCGAAGGGAAATAAACTTCAGTGGTATTAAGAACAAAGTAGAAATCAAGTTTTAGGAGATGATAATGGACATGGAGAGAAATGCATAATCTTCAGTTCGTTGTAAGAAGATTTAGGGACCCAATTCCAAGTGGATTTTGTGGTGCCTGCTCACATTTAGTGTTCATTTGAGGTTTATTAAGTTCAAATCAATATATCGATTACATTTTGAAGGTTATTATTTTATTGGACTCCTCGAACCCTCCTCTTGCAACACTTTTCAACGGATTGAAAATGACAGTTTATTTCATTGAAGAAGATAAGATAGGAGTATTTGCTTGGTAACTGCGATCTTCCAATCTGACAACTGAGACCATGAGTGGGATTCTATGGAACGCCCATTGCAACTTAACCAAACTGGAACAGCAGAGAATTGATTATTTGTTTAGGGCCAGCTGGGGGTCTTGGAGATGTCATAAATTTGTATTTTTTTCATTAGTATTTTGTAATTTTCTCTTCAAAAACTTATCAACTCATTAGAAACCGCAAGGATATATTTTGAAAGTAAATGCATAGATTTAACAAGACCGTGCAAATCTAAATACCATAGAAAAACTGTAAAAAACCAGCCAGAGCATTACGTGGGTGATTGAAACTCAAAATTTTGAGTCAAATGAAACAAATAAGGAATAAGTGGCACGGAGAGAAGAATGAACTTCTGTTTTTTTATACTGCTTGCGGACATTGTTATTGAGTGATTGAAGAGTTAAATAAACTGGAAACAAAGACAGGCGTAGAGATTTATTTTACACTTCATCAAGCAGATGCAAATACTATTAAACATATTTTTTTGTTGGTATAATGCGCCGACCTATTCTAGGACGTTCCTCGACCGAATCTTTCCAAGTCAAAGTCTGCTGCACATGCTTGATTTGCGCTTCCGCACGTGGCAGTATTGCGTCTGTGATGTCCCAAGCAAAATTTTTTCTCACGTTTAACTGTAAAACAAAGGTGTCAAGCTAAATGTGTGCCTGACCCATTTCAGCCGGCCAAAAAAAGGTTAAAGTTCCGTAACACCTGAAACGAATCGCCCTGAGATAGTCAGCGGATCCGCGCTTAATATCATTAGCCACGTAATTAATTACGATATCACCAAACCGAACTATACTTCCCGTGACTCAAGCTAATAATCTGAATCAAGGTTGTCGTTTGGCAGCACAATCAGAAGACATTCCCAACACCTTAAGGTCGCACCGCAGCGGTTTCCCCACTCGACGCCTGCTAAAATTCCACAACAAACTAAGAAAATCAATCAAGCAAATCTTCACGCTTTAAATCATTTTACTATATATACACCCGAACGACGTCCGAGTAGTCAGAAACGTTCTTAGCATCGTTTAGTAAAAATACCATTCAACAATGGCCAAGCTTCTGGTCCTGCTCGGTTTGTCGGTCGCCGTTTTGGCACAAGAACCCCACGCTTCGCTCAAGCCGGTCTACAAGTATCGTTACGAGACCCAGGATACGATGGATACAGCTGCTTCCACAATCCCTCTGCGAGGATACCACGTCGTGGAAGGCGGATACTACCCTGAAATCGGCTTGGGAGGCGCAGGACTGGGAGCAGGAGGAATCGGCCTTAAATATGGAGGATACGGCGGCGGTGTAGGACTTGGGGGCGGCTACGGAGGCGGACTTGGTGTGGGAGGTGCCGGGTTAGGAATCGGAGCCGGCAAGTTCATCGGAGCCCCAGGACTGATCGGAGGCGGAGGTGGAGGACTCATCGGCGGAGGTGGAGGACTCATCGGCGGAGGTGCTGGACTCATCGGCGGAGGTGCTGGACTCATCGGCGGAGGCGGCGGCTACATCGGCGGACCTCTTCTTCACCATGGCTACGGCGGCGAGATCATCGACAAGAACATCTACAGCGGCGAAAACAAGAAACTGAACGACGAAGCGTTCGAAAAAGCGTCCGGCAAGAAAGGCGAGGAGTTCAATCAAGGAAAGGAGGGTTTCAGCAAAGGAGTCGCGGCGGCGAAGAACCATAAAGGCGAATCCGGTTATTTCAACGAAGGCGCGGGTGGTAAGAAACTGGCCGAAGACGGGAAGACCTACTACGGAGGACAACATTTCGACAAAGAAGGTGACTATTAAAACGCTCTTGTGTTTTAAATTTTTATAATCGTTTGACAGGTAAGCACGGTGGACAGTTCAACGAAAAGAAGGGACACAAGAAAGGGCACGTCATCAAGGGATTCAAGTCGTCGCACCACAAGGACGAAACCGGCAAAACCGAAGAGTTCTACGATGAAGAGAACGACGAGGGTGGCAAGCTCAACTTCAACGGAGAAGCCGGAAGCTTCGGCGAGAAGGCGGCCTCATCGTTCAAGGGCGGCCACGAAAATGGTGAATTCGCTGAGGGTGCCAAGAAGAAACAAGGTCACTTCGGCAACGAGCATCTTATTGACAATAGCAACGCCGGCGAAGGCAAGTTCGGAGAGAAGAAGTACGGTGGAAGTGGTGCTGTTTACGGCGTTAATAACGGTATTGACCAGCACAGTCTTCTGGGACATCAAGAAAACAGCAAGTTCTTCAAACACTATCCCCAGCATGTGCCTTTTTACTAATCTGAACACTGCGATTAGATCGTAGATGTATTTAATTTATGTTACCGAATAGTATTGTCGACTTGTCCCTTTTATAACGAATGCCATGACTCGGTCCTTGTTCTCTAACTGTGTATTTTTGTACATTGTATATAATATATACTTGCAATCATTACTTCTATCTTTTTTATTCCGTCTCAAAAGAAAATAATTTTCACACAATAAGTCTTTCAACTGATAATGAAACTGGTGTTCTTGATACGAATGATCATAAACTAGTATACTAAAGAACGAGTTTCATAAGGCATATTTTATTGCACGAGCGCAAGTTTATAAAAGCCATAATAGCCTTATGAACCACTTTTTATAATATTTTTTGTACTTCGCATCTTTTATGCAAGTTGTAATTAAAAATTTGCAGTTTTATAATTTAGGAAATTTTGCATGGGTTGGTCCAAGTTGAAATTTCGATTTTCAAATTGGGGGAATTAGCCCCCACAACAGTTGGCGGTGAAAATTATTTTTAATTAAAAATATTGTAACGTTTTGTGTTGGTGTTTTAGTAGTTGGTCATTAGTGCGGGATCAGTCCATAACTCCTAAACCATGTAAGATACAAAAAAAAATTTAATACAATTTCTATACCATTTGTCAGGCTGCACAACCTAAAAATATTTTTACGTATACAGGGGTTCCAAAACTCACGCTGCTACACAACATTGTTTTTTCAAATAGAACCACCTATTAATTATAACGATCTTATTCGGGATTTTGGACCGTGTTCCATTTGAAGTTCCATTAGGTGGGGTGTAGTGAACGCTCCGAGGAGCTAATTCAACAAGTGACCCCAATGAATCTCCAGACGTTTCATCCACAACTGCGGCGGATTTCATCAGTGGTTTAAGTTGCGATGTGGAAGAGCTCGAAGTGTTCTCTTCGCTGTCACATTCGCGACTGTCACATTTATTTTCTGAATTTTGGAACACGGTCCAAAATCCCGAATAAGATCGTTATAATTAATAACACCGACCGTGAAAGCCTACATACTTTCATAGAACCACCTATATTTTATTTTACTCTTAGAACTCATTCTGACATAGATTTATGGCGATATAAGATATTTTACATTTTCATTCACCAAATCAAATCAAATCAGAATTCAAATCAAATATAAAATTAGAAATTTTTTTCACATTTTTTGTCATTTGCAGAGGGTCACTTAAAAATTTACTGAGAGGCTGTTTTAGCAGCTAGAAGGCAGAAAGTTTGTAGAAATATGAATAAAGGAATGCTCTTTAAGCCCGATATGGAAAATATCATTTTTACTATACAGGGTCTGCAATCATTTGTGTCAAATTATACTATTTTTAAATAAGCTTAACTTTAGTTTTTTTAATGGAACACCCTATATTTTTAAATACCATCGAATGCACCTGGAATCAGGCTACGTTTTTTATTAAGGTTGTTCTATAGCTAAAATTCATAATTTACGAGATAATTGATATTTTTTGTTGTGATACAGATTAAGCCAGGATAAGGCAGATAGTGTGCCATGGAAATGATGGAAATCATTTTAACTCACATTTCAACACTTCACAGTTGTATTATCACCGTCTTGTGATTATCCATTCCATTATCCACCATGAATTTTATTTTACAAGAACAAATCGATATGATTTATTGTCTGGGAGAAGGCGAAAGAAATCCTTTGCTTGCGGCAAGAATTGGCGCTCAACGTTAAATGAATTAATAAATAAGCATTTAAACAAATAAATATAAAAATTCAATAAAGTAATATAAACTAAATAATATATTCAATGTGGTGGCCACCTTCCTGAGCACATACTTTCACGCGGTTGGTAAATGATCTTCCAATATTTCATAACATTTGCTGACAAACGGTTGTAAATGCATTTTCGATTCTTATTTTCATGTTCTCTTTGGTTGTTTCGCCTTATTCCAGACAATAAATCATGTCGATTTGTTCTTGTAAAATAGAAATAATTGTGGATAATGGAATGGATAATCAAATCATAAGTCGGTAATCACATAACTGTGCAGTGTTGAAATGTGAGTTAAAATGATTTTCATGGTTTCCATGGCACACTATCTACCTTATCCTGGCTCAATCTGAATCACAGCCCAAAATATGAAATATCTCGTAAATTATGGATTTTAGCTATAGAACAACCTGAATAAAAAACGTAGCCAGACTCCAGACGCATTCGATGGAATACAAAAATATAGGGTGTGCCATTTAAAAAACTAAAGTTAAGCTTATTTAAAAATAGTATAATGCGACACGAATTATTGCAGAGCCTGTATAGTAAAAATGATATTTTGCATATCGGGCGAAAAGAGCAATCCTTTCTTCATTTTTTTACCAACTTTCAGCCTTCGAGCTGCTAAAACGGCCTCTCAGTAAATTTTTATGTAAACCTCTGCAAATGACAAAAAATGTGAAAAAAATAGTCAATACCTGATATCACCATAAAGCTATCATAAAACGGGTTCTAACAGTGAAATGAAATATAGGTAGTTCTAGTTTCTTTCAAATAGTGAAAAAACAAATTTGTGTAGCATGCGTGAGTTTTGGAACACTCTGTATACGTTAAAATATTTTTAGGTTGTGCAGCCTGGCAAACGGTGTACAAATTGTATTAAAAAAAAATTCTATCTTACATGGTTCAGGAGTTATGGACCGATCCCGCACTAATGACTCAGCCTGTAGATGAGAAGTAGAAAAATATAATTTTAATATGTTACGAGGGGAGTTTATAAAGTTATCTACCAGCCATGAAGGAAACGAGTCGGCCAACAAACAAAAATTTATTTTTCTACACAATAATTTCAACGTTTCTCCAATAACAATCCCTTCGAAAAAAAGCTCTTTTGGTAATTCTAAAATGGTAAAATAGTGCAGAAGCCTATGTTACCAATTTTTCTTCCTTCTTCGTTCGACGAAAAGCGGCGCCCCCTTAAGTATTTTTTGAGATTGGAATAAAATAGTAGTCAGAGTGAGCCAAGTAAGGCGGATGAGCAAGTTCTTCAAAACAGCAATTAGTGATTTTTTCTTGCAGAACTCTGCGATTTATTAGCTTTTGGTCCGGCAATGATCTTGCATTTTCTCCGCAAAAACAAGAAATGGATTTTTGTTCGCACTCGCATTCATTTTAAAGCAATTGCGACCAAAATTGCACTAAAAGGTTCTCTGTTACAGACTTTATGATTCTTATCAAAGCTCCGGAAAATCTGCCCTACAATTAAAATGTAGTCCTTTAAATTTTGCGAATTTTCAGGGCCGTGGTATAACTTTTACTTCTTAATCTCGATCCATTGCGTTAATGGCTCCTTCGAATTTGAAGTTTTCAGATTCACTTTGAGTACCATAATTTTTTTTACACCAAGATTTCGAAACCTCAAATGGAAAAAAGCAAATGTGGTGAAAGTGCATATTACTTAATTGGTCCATTTGATCCATGTATCAGGTTACTTACCTACTTGTATTTAAGATTTATAACTATTTGCAACTAGGTTTTTTCTTTTGGCGTCATTACTTTAAATGGTAAGTACTAATTTGTTATAAAATGATTCCATAGTCGATAACACGTTCAAGCACTTGAAGCCTATTTTCGGGCCTCAGATTCAGAAAGAATGTCATACTATTCTATCCTCAATTGCAATCAAAGTTAACATTCGCACTACCACTGAAGGGCAACATTATTAAATATGTCATAAAGATCAAAAGAGAATGTCGGACGAAGATTAGTCAAAACGTTTCGAAACAAGTTCTTTACATGACATTCAAGTAAAAATCATATAAATTTGTCTCGATTTGATAAGATCAAATCAGAAATGGATAATCTTATCGCTGATTAAAAAATATTGTTTGAAAAGAGGATTATCCCAAGAAAATCTTTGATTGTTATATTCGTTAATAAAAATGATTATGACAAGTTTCAGTAAAAACCACATTAAAAAAATGTGGCTTTGTATTATGTTTTTCGTCGGAAAAACATGAATTTAATGGTCGCATTAAATAAAATAGTGAAAAGGTGTCAAATGAAACACAAACTAGATCATATAATTTATTCAATATTAGCCACTACTAGTAAAAGCTATAAATAATCTGAGGAAACGAAAGTGTAATGAACAACACAAAACAAAATGAAAAAAATCGCTGAGCAAATATAAAAAGTATACACCACGTCTTCCTCAGAATGTCTTGTTGCTACAACCTGTCTACTTACAGAAAATTACGATTTTGTACATCAGATGAAGGAATGACACCGCAGACGAAAAATATTACTTACAACCAATAAATCTGCCCTTGTCTAGAATTTTGAGGCACAAGGCAAGTCCACTTACATATCGTCAAAAGTACCCGCCCGAGTGACCACACACAACTGGCTAAAATTGTGATGAAAATTATGCTTTCTGCTGAGAAAGCGGTGTTTGTTCACGATTCATTAGCTACAGATTTGTTCTAACTTAGACACATTTAGGAAAAATTTCTTATTAAAATATATGCTCCTATAACAGCCTTGAAACACTGGTTCCACAGTTATTACTAATTATTTCTACACGTTAAAGACAGAGGGTTGTATGATTTAACAATTACCCATCAGATCACGACGAAGTTTGTGGAGTTGTTCGAAAAACATTGATCATTGAAGACTAGTCTTAGAACACTTGGAAAAAACACAAACCAGTTCTAAATAATAATAAAAAAATGATCACAAACGAAGTGAGATCTCAGCCTTTACTACAAAAAATGGAATAGATACGTATAAAAGTGATAATTTCTTTGGTATGGCGTAAATCGACAATTTACGTAAATAAAATTTGCACGAATCTGACTAGATTAGTAGGTAAAGTTATGGCGGGGAAAAATCGCTGTGGCCAACTTCTCCTCTGGATCAGGCAAGTTACGGTATCTCCTTGTAAGAATCAAACCTGCTATCTACAAACAAAACCGGCGTTCATACAAGAAATTCGAAAACGTTTAGAATCATGAGTCAATTTGTTAGAATCCATCCACCGGAATGCTGACAGTTAACTGACTAGAGAAAAGCGCTGGGATTAGCTCTGGGGTCTTTCTGGTTGCGATATCGCACTGTTAGTAGAACTCCCATGAACTGAAACATGCACCAAACCCGTGTTACCCCACATCACACAAGCACGTTACAATGCACACGATCCCCAAATCTACAACACCTCACCTCTGTCAGACTGAAGAAGAGTCCAATCCACCCGCACAGCTTGAAGCCGTAGTTAATGGTAGCTTGCAACTTCTTCATGCACGGCAAACACGTGCAGTTGTCCGTACAATTGAGGTAGCAGGTCGTCTTGATGCTTTCGCAACTCGGAGGCGCGATATAACTATCAACAGCCCCTTGATCAAAGCCGCAACATTGAAACTTCTCCTGCACTTGCATCCTAGTGTCATTCCCAACGTGGCTCCAACCTTGCTCCGCCAGCTGATGCTGCTGCTCGATATTAACGGCCAAACAGGCGCAAGCCACCGAAAATTGGATAAGGAACAGCAGAAACAAGATAACCATGTACTGAACGCTTGTTAAGAAAAGGAAATAGGCAATCTGTGTGGTTTGCGACACCCACGACCAATTAAACGTAACGGAAACGGCGCGACGTCCTCGATTTGCAAAAGGATACGAAAAACAACATCACCTGGTGATGTTTGATAGCACCCAAAAGTCCGAGCACGGAAATTAGAATCAGGATGATGCCGCATGCTAGAATTCCTCCAACGATCGGCAAATTTGTCACAAGAGAAGCAGCCCGGCCGTAAACAGCCACTCCAATTAAGATAAAAGCGACAATCTACAATAACAATAACCAGGAAGTCCTAAGTGGTAACTTAACGAGTTTACTCACGATATATAGCACATTAAGTGCTATTAGTGCGTTTTTTGAACACGTGAAGCCGCCACACATTTTTCTGACATGCAAATCCAAGTTTTCGTTACAAAATCAAATTAATTTAGCTCAAAAATGAATACTCGGAGTGAAGGACCTCAATCGATGCAACTGTCAAATTAGTGTCAAATGACAGCCGCACCAACCCAGCAGCTACAACTTATTGTTTATTTTACCGACATCATTATAATATTGTCAATTAAAAACCGATTTTTAGTTGTATTTTTTCTGCTCGCACTTCATTAATGCTAGCGTGCTCATAAAAAGTCGCCAATTACTAGTTACAGCACAATTTGTAAAATATTGTATAATTTTGTATGTTGGTGATATTGCGTAATGTCAAATAAATGTCACAACTGTCATTCTCTTTATTTTTCTGTCAAGTAATAAAGCACGTGTTTGTAAGTTATTTACAATGAAAGTGGCAGAAACCTTGTCTCTGGACAAAAACCAGCAACGGAAAGTCGCAAAGGAAGTGAAAAAAATCAAAAACAAAGTCAAAGTAAGCACACAATAGTCAATAACCAAAATGTTGTGTTTGTGTTGTAGTCAGGCAAAATCACCATCAAACAGCACTTTAAAAAGCAGCCAAAAAAGCCAGAGGTGGAGCGCGGGTTGGTCTTCATCTCTCACCTCCCGCACGGGTTCTACGAGGAAGAAATTAGGGATTATTTCACACAGTTCGGAAAGCTGACAAACGTTAAAGTGTGTCGCTCACGGAATAGCGGGAACAGTAAAGGGTACGGATATGTTGAGTTCGAGCATCCTGAAGTTGCGAAAATAGCGGCGGAATCGATGAATAATTATCTAATGTTCAAAAAGCGACTCACTGGTCGGTATTGATTGATTGATAAATTTTGCATTTACGGATTTGTTTTAGCTGAGTTTGTTGAACCGGAGAAGAGGCCACATAAGCTGTTTATAGGCAGGCAAAGCAAGCCCGAACAGTACACAAAACTGAGACGGCAGCGCAGGAATTTTGCATGTAAAAATAAGAAAGTTGATGAGGAGACTCATGTGGAGCAGAGTAAAGTACGACTGACGAGGCTACAGAAGAAGCTGCAAAGGCTCAACAAGCTTGGCATCAACTACGAGCTGACACCTGTAGATGTCCCTGCACGCTTGCTGGACAAAGTTACTAAATCTACACAAAACTGTTAGAAGCAAACTTTATTTAAAAAATACAAGAGGATTACAAACTAGTTAATTTCGTTTTGTTTTGTTGCCACCTTTGGTACGTTTCCACTTCATGCGTCTGTTTTGAAACCAAACTTTCACCTAAAATCATTAAATTGTGGTAAAGTACGACATAAACACCACGAACCTGTCGCTCCGTCAAATCCAAACCAACGGCAATTTCATATCGCCTGAGTCGCGTTAAGTAATTCGAATTCTCAAACTCCTGCTCGAGTTGTTTGATTTGGTTTTTAGTGAACGCCGTCCGTTCTTTCCTTGTGGCGACTTTAGCGTCTGAAATTAAACGAAACCGTTAGCTGTGTTGAGGTTTTAGTTTATTTTACATTATTTGTTACAAATGCGCGATGTTTTAAATTACATTAAGTTTTATTCACTTCGCTGTTGTTTTTTTCTTCTTCGTCGTCATCATCGTCGTCGGCGTCGTCGAATGTGTGTCTGGTGAGTTTCCTGACAGTCCAATGAATCATTGACTCTTCACTCAACTCAGTGTTGATGATAGTTGGGAAAATGTAAGTTTCCTTGAATTTATTCACTTCAGATTCGACTTCTTCCCAACGCAGATTACCATGAACGCCATCTTCGCCATATCTTTTGTCATATCGGTCGTAGTGGACAAAGTCCAGCACCAACCCCAGACCTGGTGCTCGAGGTATGCTAATATGGTCCATTCCGAACGCCAAATCTAACGTTTCTTCATTAGTGTATCCTTTAACAATCGCTATTACTAATCCCACCATTTTCCTGATTTGGTGCATCATGAAGCTTTGTCCAGTGATCTTAATAACAATGAATTCAACATCGTCTTTGATGAAAGGCTCCTCACAACTGAGCGCTTTCATGTGGCGTTTGGCACTGGGATCGTTGGGGTGCTTCCTAGATGTAAAGTTGTGATAATTTTTAGTGCCCACAAATTTTTGTAAAATTCTATTTATCCTTTCTATTGTTTCCCGAGGCAAGCGAAAGCCTTTCTGAACCATAAGTTCCTCACGTGGGACGAAAGTCACTGTGGGTAGCAAATAAATGTAGGTACGACCATCACACTGGATTTTGCTGTTAAACCCTTTCGTTACGCGCTTAATTCCAAACACGCGTATAACCTCGGGTAGGTATTGATTAAGTTTGTCGGCTTCAATGTTCTCTGGCAGTTTCAATGATACCACTTGTCGGGCTGCCGATACTCCTTTATCAGTTCTGGCAGCTCTTTGAAACTGCATCGTTTGCACTTGGCCGTAGTTCTCCTGAGTGATGTATTTGTTTTTGTAGAGCGATGTGAGTAGTTCCTCTTCGATTGTGGGCGTGTTTGGGTTCCTTTGCATTCCGTAATAGTTCGTGCCCGAGTAACCAAGTAAAAGTGTAAATTTTCGCCGTTTTATTCGCTCGAGGAGTTCGCCCGTTATTTCGGTTTCCGTTTTTGGCAGTTTGGGGCTGGGGGGGTTCAATTCCTTGCCTTTGTCGCTTCTTCGTTCTTCCCACTGACGTTTTTTGATCCGGCCGTCGTAGCGGGGCTTACGCACGATTTTTATTTCGCTCATTTTTATGGGAATTTTCGGTATTTCTGAAGAGCCAAAGGGGAAAGGGATTAATTTTCGAATTGTTTGCAACATAACCTATAAACCGATTGATGACAACGTGACACTTGGTTTGACGTTGACATATGACAGTTTGTTTTGTTAAGCTCACTTTACACTTAGAAATATGTTAAGCCTACTTTATACTTACAAATATGTAACTTTTACAAAATAATTATATGTAAAAAATAATGTTTATGTAACATCCATTATGCCAGACGAATTATTATATATATTCTGTTCAACATATTACGATTTGTGATTCGTTCAAAAAGAGAGGACATTACATAGGTCACGGAATCACTTTCAAATTGATTAGAGTGTAACAAATTTATAACCTTGAGAAACTATTGTGAAAATGACATATTTTAAAATCAATCTAAAAAATAAAATCTAAGCAAATAAATATATTACATCTTGTCCTAGGACTACATGTTTTTAATTGCACAATTTATACATTCTCAAATGAAAGAGGCAACTTACGCTTATCTCTAACAATTATTATACTTTATTTTTTGCATGAACAAAGTATAATCGAAAGCCAAAACTGAGATGTTGCAAGATAAGTGGCACGATATGTTCTTGTTGATGGTAATTGACAATACTTTAACTCCAGTGGCTTTTAGTGTCTAGTGTTGTAATTATGTATAAAATAAATAGTCCACATCCCAAGTTTTTTTTCATTTTCCTTAGTGTGAAGGCCTTGAAACCCACTGGGTTTATTTCGCCAGACGCAAGTGACTTATAATATTACTAATAATGAATAATTTAGAAGTTGTATAAATAAGTATAAAATAGCACATAACAAGCCACCAATAAATGACAGCACGAATTATAATCAGATACACTGTTTCCTACTGATTCAACCGAATGTAAAATGCAAGCAAGAATGCAAGAATTGAAAGGGTTGGAGCAAAAGGGTTCAAGTGACAAGAAACAATAAAAAATATGCTAAGTGTGTATTTGCACACTAAAAAGCATTAATTTGTTGGTGACACGGCGAATTAGTGATCCGCAGTTGGTAGTAAAAAAATCGCAGTGAGAAAATTTGATTCGATTTTTATTTTTTGTACCTCCAACTTAACCATGAATATTAGGTCTTTGAATATAAGTTTTTGCCGCACAAAATAAAACTGTTAATATTAAATGTCAAAAAAACAAGATAAAAAATCAAAAGTTGCTAATGTTATAACTGAAGAAAAATTTTATTTGGATGACTGAAGGGTTGAATTAGATTCTGACTAATGTTATAACTGAAGAAACATTTTATTTGGATGACTGAAGAGTTGAATTAGATTCTGACTATGATTATTGTTTTGTATATTTGGTGCTTTTTAGGAGTTTGTACTTTGGTCTACTTTAATAAAATATTATTCATCTATCCTAAAATATTGCGAGTTATTTTTTTTATATTTTTTGGAAGCGAAAGGGTTTAAGTGCATTTTATATCAAAAATGAATAACTTAATGAAGTTTTCAATAAATATATCTACCAAAAAATTGGATACCACACAGACAACTTTTCGGATTTTGAGCCACGGATTTTATAAAAAAGGAGAATTTAAGATCCATTAACTCCGCTTTTACAATTTTGCACTAAACCATTTTACTTCTGACTTCTTAAATAATTGTTAACGTTCATGATAAATATCAAAAATTTTATTTTTATTGTAGTAGACAAAGTCATGGAGTGTAATATGGGTTAGGTAATATAAAATTGATAAAAAGCAGCAAGACACGCACCTACAAGATAAGTGCTAGAATATTTATCCGACAAATATGAATATAATAAATATGATACACACATAAATAAATTATTAAATTAGTGTTGTTCTTGAAAATTATATATATATTTTAAATTAATTTATATAATGAGTGCATACAACTGCATTGAAAAAAGAAGCAAAGAAACGCTTTTCTACATTTTAGACTAATTGATATAAATTGTTCATAAAAACCGCTAAAAAATAACATGCAGAAGCCAGGATATTTATATATCTGACGAATGTGAATTTGTTGAATATTGAGAAGAGTTTTCTACACAATTTCAATAAAGTATTTTGTTTATTTATCTCTTTCATTTTTATATTTTTTGACCAAATTCTAAAAATTTCGGTGTTAATATTTACACATTTTATTAATAAACATTCACTTTTCCTTTTAAGAGCGTGTGACACTATCCATTTGAAGTAGCTTAAAGAAGTCCGTTTTTAGATTACTGCTATTTTTGACTAAAATTTAAATTGTTTAAATATACCTACATCTTCATAATTTCTGTGACTTGACACTTGAAAGTTTCCTAAAATATAAAGTTAATCTAAAAATTGAACATTCAATGTACTTAAAAATGGATAGTGTCACACGGTTTGTTTTTGACTTAAAAATTTACATTTCCTTCAATGAATCAGTTTGCATATTTTCGTTCTTTCGGCTATATATCTTATTTCATAACGACTCACCTTCAATAAATCACACCCTTATAAAAACAATCACCACAGATTTTCTAAATGTCAAGCAGTGTTGACCCATCTGCTCCAAGTTGAGTCATAGGAAGCAAAAGATAATTTGTCAATCGTCCGTGACAGAAAATATTAGTGGGCGAAAACGCAAAGAATACAAATGTGCTAATTGAAGGAATGTCGAAATTTCGTGAGATGAAGGCAAATGTGCCGGGATTTGGTTGGCGATTTGTGTTTTTTTCAACATCAAACGTTCCGCTCTTTGATGGAGCAGCGTCAGCTTCCTATCCAATTTTATGGTGCAATACATGTCGGTCTTTTAAATCACTTAATTTGCAGTTAGACAGAAGAGTCATCAGTGATGGTAATTGCATCAATTGTTCTAGTTTTGTAAAAAGCCCACAAAACGATAGTCAAATTGAAAAATTAATAAAATATTTTAACTACGAGTACGTAAATTACCTGGCGAGTGTTCCAAAAATGGTGTATTGTGTATAACTAGTGCGTCATCAAAGCAAACTTCTTTGGCTGATTCATCTTCTTGGGGCCTCTCTAATAAGCAACTCGTATCACTTTGACAACTCCACACTTGACCCAAACTCGCACCGTCATTTACATAGAAGCGCCCAAAATTTCTTTGATAAGCCAAATAGTCGTGGATGTTGTAGTACGGTGTTTGAAAACTCTCATTGCTTGTAACGTCGAAATCAATAAACGCCTCGCTTTCCAAATTTTCGGTGAAGTTGGGTTTTATGCACGGGTACGTGAAAAAGGTACAATTTTGCGCGGCGAGTTCTTGTGGACAATTATAATTATGAGCTTCCGTTTTGATGGTGTTGACGAAATGCATGATGCACAAAATTACACACACTCGTAAAATGATCCAGATTTTTGTAGGGACATCTCATTTACATGAGACACATTTCGGGTCGGCCAATGGAGCGCAGGTTTTAGTGGTTGAAGGAGGGATCTTGCAAGATTTGAATCTCATTGGGTTGTATTTTTAACCGGAGATGATCCAACTGTTGGCTAAATACGCATAGTTAAAAAAATATTTTTTTTAATTACATTAATTAATTCAACTTCATTTGAATTTTCACAATCTCATCCCGCGTTTTGTTGGCAAAACAGTCAAGTATTATTTTTTGTGCTGTAAATAATATTTCCACTAAATGAAATGTTAACGAATTGCGTTTGTCACTCGACGACCAGTTGAATGGTAAGAAAATGAGAATTTTTTATACAAAAAAACAACATTTTTGTTTACCATACGAAAATTAAGAATCTGAACTTGCAACAAAAGACTACTAACCTTTAGAATCACAAATAAAAATTTTCAACAAATAAATTAAGCTTGAAAACAAAGCAACTAACGTGGTAGAATATTAACACTAGACTGGAGTTGGGTAATTTAAAATTGGGCCAAATTTGCCACTCCTGGACTTATAAAACTTAGAAAATAATAAATATCACGTGCGCACAAATAAAAACGGAGGCACAGGTGGCAATAAAATCTAGCTATTGTTTAATTTTTTTACAGTGTAGATTTTTGAAACTGTCAAATCATAATTGATAGGAGCTGTAATTCAAAAATTGCCTCAAACAACGCCTAAACAGAGAACTGGAGATGGAATTTGTTGAAGAACTTCTTAAATTTATCTCATGTATTATGCCCAAAACGGTTATTAACAAACAATTTAATTTCAACTGTCTCCCACTCAGCGTCTAAATTTTGCTACACTCTTTTGAACGTCAAAGTTATTCCATGGCCTACGCAACCTCGTTTTATTTTTTTACGCACGTTAGTTAAAAAGCCAGAAGCCGTGGTTGAGGTTCTGGATTATTGAATTTTGCTGCATTTATAATAAAAAGGACTGAAATTATAATAGTATATTAAAGAACTAGTTTTATAATAGACCAATGCAGAAATGTTTTATGAAACGAGTTATTTATACTATTTTTTCTATTTGCGAGGTATTTGGGACAATTATTGAAAATAGAATGAGCAGGAAGGTGGTCTAGGGATTTTGTCTAATTCCAAAAGGCTGATTTTCGTATATTTTTGTGTATTTTTTAGTTTCCATAAAACTAGAAATAATAATGATAATATTCATTTGCTATGTACTTTACTGTCTAGTATCAAATTGTTGCTTTACAGGCTTGATTAGGTTAAAATTTTTAATGAATAATGAATGACACTGATATTTCACACTTGACATCGAGCGTTGCCAACTGTAAAACAAGAAAAATCTCTCACGATATTTAGACTCATTACGAACTCCAAATGCGTGTCGTATTGGCCTCATTACGACACGCAAATAGAAGAATAAAAATTTTCTACAGCTAAATTTACTGTTGAAGAAAAAGCGAGTGACTTTGTAGTTATTGTAGACTGAATCAACGTATTGGCTAATTTTAAATTAACCAAGAGTTGCTAGTCCAAGATTTACAAAACAAGGAAGAAATGGTTAAGTAGGCAGAAGCTATAATGGAGTTATAAAATACTTAAATGCTATTGTAAATTAGAATAACACTTCAAGTAAAATTTGATGTAATTTCTGATAGTGCTTGTGGTCAGTATTTTTTGATAAAAATGAAACATTTTTGTACCAGAAAGTGTTTTACTAATATTATACTGACGGTTCCAAAAGTGTGATTGATTTTTACATTGTATCCAAATTGGTTGTCGTGCTGTTGTTAAGTGCATAGTGCCAAATAAATAATTAAGAACGAGTTACTAATGATATGTAAATCTTATTGGAGTGTTAAGGTGAAGAGCCTAACGGAAGCTGTAATCAAGTTTTTTAATCTTTACCGAAACTCGTTTAGCTAACCGAAACGGAGGTCTTCAGCTTCTGAACAAACAAGAACCGTCAGTGTCCACTGACAGATTAACGTGCCAAAAGATACATCGTGCAACAATATTTTTATAACCCAAAACAGGTACGAATAGATTTATTATTTTGTTATTTTTAGTCTTGGGAAAATCGCACTAAATTGTAACGCAACGCTCCCACATTTATTACCAATTTTTTCCGTTATGTTTACCCATTATGATGGGTTTGAACATGCCGCCACACGCATTAGTAAAAAATTTATACAAAACAAGTGTTGTAAAAGACGCCGACAGGGTTGATCTGCGGATGTTTTAAAAATGCGGTGGCGCCTCTTAAATTTTTACTAATTGTGCAATTAGTTTCACCGAAAGCTCGTGATGGCTTTCGTTCTGAATCAACAGTATCAGCGTTTCGGGACGAAAATATCGGATTTCAAAGAAAAGGGAAGGTGCGAGGGTCGTCAAGCAGTCTGTCATTCGACCGGAAATGGTATTGTCACCAAATTTATGGGAAGCAAATGCAATCTTGGAAATTACCGCCGCGGCTCTTCATTGCTTCATGGCTGTGCTCTCTAAAAATTTCCCATAACCTGATTTTTTTCAAAATTAATAAGTAGCGGCTGTGAAAGTAATCAAGCCCGAATTGCGCTCGAAAAACGCTCGTTGACGCAACACTTGTTTCGTCTGGACCAGATTTATTACATTCCTATTAAAATCATTCCTCCTACGATTTGGTTCGGTAAACAAGATTCAGATTTGTGCATGATGCACCTGAAATCTATTTCTGGAGTTATTGTCAGACGTCAAAGCAGTAAATAAAACTGCGTGGAAATTAGCTTTATTGCAGCTTTACGTGCTTTTTGAGGTGGGGCCGGTTCCGGGCACAAAGCTAATTGTGCCAGAAAGAAAGCTCACGTAACGTTTCATTCCTGCATATAAAAAATTTACCACGCCACAAATTTTCAAAAATATTAAACTCACAAATTGCGGCTATGCAAATTTTGGAATGTAATCATGTATTAATAGGTTAAGTGCAATATGTAATAAAGTTTTGTGCACGGGATGCCGCATAAATTACATTATGTCATTTGTTTGGAATGTGGGACATTACTAACTGCAAGTGGATTGAATGAAAGTTGCGTATGGAAAATAAGGCCCGTGGTGTCATTAAAATTGGTAACATAGCAGGAAGGAAGTCATAAAATGTTAAAACGTGATATTGGGGAATATTATTAAATATTAATGTAATGTAGTCCTGGAAATATTTTTAAACGATTCTCTCTTGTTCACTTAAATATCGTCAATTTCAATTCTACAGTAAATTTGTCATTAATTGTTAATTAATTAATCAACACAATAATTAAAAGATAATATTTAATTGGGATTTTTTAGAACTTAAACGAAAATGTATGATCAATTATGGATTTTAGATCTAACTGCAATTCTAAAGGAAATATAATCTCTTAAATATTAACATTTTTGTTGCAGATTGATTCACATTTGTTGCAGATTGATTACTTTTTTAATTCCATTTGAATTTCAAATTTTTGATTGATCTGACTGTTCTAATTTTAAATTCAACACATAAAATAACGTCGGATTACTTTATTTATAGCTCAATTAATGTTGAAATAATTTTTATTAAGTCACGTTTATTTATAGAGCCGACTAATAAAATTGTCATTACGAGCAACAATGGGAAAGTTGCAAGTTCAAAAATGGTTCACAAAGAAAAATAAATTTTGCGAGTTGATAAGAGTACAAATAATGAAAATCAAGGCTCAGCAGACTATGGAATTTAGCTTTTGATTTATTTTTTAGTTTTGACATTGATTTATAATGACAATTCACAGAAAATCAAGAAAAGATGAAATTTGCTAAAAAATCTTATATTATGTGTCGTGTCCGAAACGGTTGTTGAACCATCTCAAAATCATTTTCTACACTCTTTCGAATTTCAAAGTGCTTCCATGGTCCACGCAGTCACACATATTACATTTTTATATTGAATAAATGTCTTCCGTTCTACAAAAATTATGAGGTCACCTAGAAAATTAAACATTGAACTTGAGTTGGAAAATTTCGCAATTAAGTTCTCTGTTGACAACCATTTTAGACACAATCCATAAAATACATTTAGTGCGTTTTTAAAGAAATTTAATTCCAGGCATTGATTTAGACATCATTAGGCATCTTTTTTTCGTCGTCAAAATTCAGGATATTCAATATCACTAACCTACACTGTAAAAAATTAAACAAAAGCTAGATATCATAGCCCACTAGAAAGAAAGAATTCTTTGTTTTTGTACGCCGTTAAATAAAATTTTGTTGAAACAGTTTGATTACTTCTTGGTGTCCTTGTTTTAAAATAAGCGGTATATTTTTACACTTTTTTACTCTTTATTTATACGTATTTTAGTACAAGAAATATAAAGATTTAAAGAGAGTATTTTTAAAACTTGAAATCTGAGTACATTTCTACGAGGTCTAGAAGTATTTTATTATTAACTGGAATTTGTTAATTTTGATTTAATAATTTTTGTGAGAATATTTCATGGTGCAACAACAAAGGTCTGCAAAATAATATTTGATTAACAAATGTTTTTCAAATATCATATAAAACAGCTCAAAGTCAATTGTGCATGAGTTCTAGCTTCCATCCATAAAATACTTGACAAATTATTTTTTTAATCTACTAATTCGTTTTTTCTGTTTCTTATAAACAATCTTAAGCCTAATAAACTTTTGTGCTCGAATTTTTGATAGCAGTGTTAGCAAATTGGTTATAAAATATAATTTTTTCATATTATTAATTAAGTCACAAAATATAGAAAAAAATATTTTCGCCATTGTTTGTGATTTGAATAAAATTGTACGGAGTCTAACGCATTTCGCCTGATCTTGACTTTGGGTTTTTAATCAGAAAAAAGCTTTTTATTAAATGCTCACATTCTACAAACATATATTTATGTGAGAGCTTTCGGTTCAAGTCATGAAAAATGTAACCTCTACGAAATTAGTTATTTTATAATAAATTATATTGACATATCATATTATTTATAATCTGAGATTTATTTTTGTGGTTGAAAGAGCTTCAAAACTAGGCGATAAATTGTGTTTATTATTTAATTTATAAGTAAGCTCATAAACACTTGCGAAATATTTAAACGCAGAAATAATGCATGATCTAAATGCATTTAACCCTTGCCCTGGATTCTATCCCCAGTTAGGTATCCGAAAGGAAAGTTTCATTTACAATAAAATGTATAAATTATGGAAATGCAAATATTAACATTTGTGGCAAGTAAAGATAACTGACAACCAGTTTATTAACCACAATAGATTAATTTTAAGGAATTTTTCTTCGTATTATTACATATTATCTGGAGGCGGTGGTTTATAAAAATAGAAATAACGTTATGGAGGGTTAAATTAGGATGCGGCTTGCGTTTTTTCCACTTTTTCTCGTGCATGACAATTATTTGAAAACTGATTAACAATGTAAGCAATAAAATTGTATTAGCGCATAAAATGACATCACTTATTATGGTGAATATGACGATAACAATACCCACACGGTATAAAGTCAGACATTATTCTAAATTTGTGACTTGTCTAACATGTGTCAGCTGAAACAATTTATGTTTGTTTTGTAAATATCTGTCGGATTAAATGGAAGTGTGCTACAATCTCGTAGTTAGTTACTCAGTGAACGTGAGGTGAACGAGCATTGTGTGGGCAAACCGGAGGATTTTCAAATGAAACAGTCGGTTCTTCCTCCGGTGACTTCAGTGTTCAATAAAATTACTCAGCGGTACGCAACGCGTCTTAAATTAAGTAAATGGTATAACATGTTAAGCAAATGATCGGTTCACACGTATCTGTGAACGTGAAGTGACATTACTTTGCCGTTTCGTTTTTTGAATGTTAGCTAGTGTCGAGTGAAAATGGTTGGCAGAACTGAATATTCTAGTAAGTATTTCCATTTCACGTCCCGGTGGGATATCTGATATTGTTGATTTTTACTTCGTGTCCTGACCCATTTTTCCTCGTGATGTAATATAATTCGGCCGCTCCTCCCCTAAACTTGATAATCTTCTTAGTGTCGTAATTTTATGTCTTAGCCTGTAATCTCGCATCATTTGGAAAATAACAAAGCAAACATCTCGCACGTAATCCCGCTAGAATTTCACTTTTCCTTTCATAAAACCGGCTATAACCCGACAAATTGTTATGTAAGTGTTTCAACAAAAACAAATGGATTTAAATATTTTTCCAAATCGTGTGTCGTCAATTTTGAAAACAAATTTCAAAATCAGTATTTCAAAAAGTTTTATCTGCACCTTCAGATGTAGAAGTATAAAAAACTTGAGTGCGTTCCTGAGGATGTTCACCGAATATGTTAACTAAACGTTTGACAATTATTTAACAACTTGGCAAAATTTACAATTCGTTTGAATCACTTCAATTACGACCGATCGCTTTGATCATTTTTATTTTGAACAAAATTTAAATTTTTTATGACAAGCTGAGTCATTTCGCGGCTTTTGAATATAAATCCACAGGATGTAAGGGCAAGATTTAACGATGCTTTAACACCGGTTATACAATTTCCGTTCTCGTTTTGCATTTTCAATTTGTTGTTCTATTTGTTAATTCGAGTGAAAAGCAAACTTGAGTTTTTCATTAACACTTGCGTCATGTATATTTAGTTTAATGTTTTAATAAGAAATATTGCGGCAACATTTGCGAACAACACTTCCCAACAATGCACTGGAATAGCTCGTGCCATGTGCGCCATCAAATTCTTTTTCCGAATAATATTTCATAAGCTAATCGGACAGATGTTGCGAGTTTCAGATGTAATTATGTTAAAATGGATGGAAAGATGTGAGACGATTGACTGGTGGTTCTGAAACGACCGCTGAAATATGAAACTGAAATGTTTATAGAGATTTAATCTTTGTTTACCGACAACTCTTACTTTTACGCATAGTCACAATTAATTGAGTGCTGAAAATTTACAGCGAATATTTGTTTTTGTTTTAAAATTCAGCACGGTTAAATTTGCACCTAAGTGTTCTTGAATCAATAAGCTCTGCTTAGATAAAACATTTCGTAAAATTTTCAGGCTGAAAACGTGGTTCGTAAATTAAAATCACCAAATATGCGAATTTGTAGTCGAATTCGGTTTCAATCCAAAATTAGACGTTTCTGATGGACTGAAAGTGAATTTGAATTAGGTTTTCGCTGCAACAGTACAAATTTAATGTACCAGAAGCAGCTGTATTGAAATTGAAATTGAATTAGATTTTTCAGTCCAAAAATAGAAATTTTGTGTCAGACGCAGCTGAATATTATTATTCAAAAACGCTGAATTTAAAAGGTGGAATTATTTCTGTCTGGCTGGAGTTCTGTAGCTTTCGTACCGGTAAAACGTTAATTTCGTTCCAATTTTTTTAAGTTTAAGTAAACTGTAGCTGTAAAAATCTGGACCGGTTCAAAGTCAAATTTAAAATATGCTTTTTACCTCGACCATAGTTTATAATTTTCCCAAGTAAACAACTAACGAAAAGTCGGCGATATTATACAAACGGGGCGCTTCTGTTTGAAGTCGTTTTATTTCAATTTTTGAGGCGCACAAATAAAAGGAATATAAAATAGAATGGTAGTAAAAAAAACGTTCTATTTCTAAAGCTGACAAAAATCGATCGGTGCGGTCAATCCAATTAAGTCTATCTTGACATCCTCACGCAGAGATATCGGAAGATTGGTAAAAGCTCCTAAAATAAACCGCCCTGATCCGGCTAAATATTTGTGAAAATTTATGATAAAAGCGCCGGCCTGAAATATATCTTTCACGCCTTCCGTTGCGACATTTAATCGCTCGTCGACTGGACCTCTGTTAAATGTCGACAATTTAACAATCTGCTGGGGTGGACTCGCAGGTGTACTAAAAATAAAACGTTTCGTAACCGCCGATAAGGTGAAAATGGAAAATGTTGCGGCTTTCGATGAAGCGTATTGACTTTCGGCCGTTAACGACTCGTGTAACTGTCAGAAGATCCACTTCCGCGTTGGTGTTTGTAAACAAATCGCTTAAAGAGCGTAAATGCATGATGCACACCCAAGTCGTGAAAAATCTTGGCATTCACGCCCGATCGCATCCTCTTTTACAACTTACCTCATTCCCATTGCGCAACTCCCATAAACAAAACTGTTAAAAATAAGATCGACGACAAAGTACAATTATTTAATAGTGCGAAGATTGCGCGAGCTTCCAGTCGGTGCGACTTCCGGACGTCCCGACGCTGAGCGTCGTCAGTGCACCGGGTGGACGTCGTCAAGACAGCGTCGCGACTTTGTAGTGGTGGAGTGGTGAAATGCGCTAATTAGTTTGACACTTGACGTGCGAAAACATGGTCGGACACTACAATCATGGTAATTGGGGCCTGTTTCCGACCCCGGCTTTTTTTAAATTTTATTACTATAAATTTAATGTCACAGAAATGTCGCCACAAAGGTCACGCGCTTACCAATTGTTCTGACCCAATTCGGCGCCGAAATCTTTCTTTCAAATTGCGAAGACTATTAATTTATCGTCAACGGCGCGCCGCTGGAAAAACGGGGCGCTTGCCAATTTTTAATTAATTCAATGAATGAATGAACGAGGCAAGTGGGGCCCATTCACTTAAATTAAAACGACTTACTTACAGAAATTTTTAGTCTATAAGTTGTCCATAGTTGATAAACATTTTTTATAATGCCCCGAACGTTCCAAATTGGCAGAAGGAATTGTCAAATTTCAGGATGTGCTATCCAGTTTTTTTAGTAAAAAGTTGTCCTAAATATACAATCTAAAAAGACATCGATAACGGAATTTGGTGGTCCCATTTGACAAAATTGTGTTTTGTACTTTTGAAATGGTTCGAATTAAACACGTTGTATTTATATGAATATGATACTGTTTTTAAATCAGGGCAATTTATGCTAAATTGAACAGTTTAAACCGCTTCTCTCTGGGTTAATTAGGCTCAGAGATACACGCATCTATTCAGATCGCTGCAAAGGTCTATTTCAATAAAAAAAGTTGAATAACTCTAATAAGTTCATTTTAGTACCCACTTATGTAAATTAATGTTATCTAAAATCAAACGAGGAATCTGAAAACGCAATAATACATAGAGTGTTCCGTTTAAAATACGAAGGTGGAGGTGCGTGTGGGCTAAACGGAACACGCTGTATACTCAAAAGTAGTAGTTTTAGGTGATAGAGTACGTGACTAGGAAAAACTTTTATCGTAATCAGTTTCGGCCATTTCTAATACCTGTATACAGGGTACAACAAATTTATGGTCTGCCTTTGTTTCCGCAATTTGTAAGATATCTTTTTTAGATTTTTTACATGAAATATGCTTGTCATTTGTCACTGTTTGACATAAAAAGCAATTTTTTTTAAATATTCAGGCTCTCCGGAAATGACACTAGTTTTTGATTTTTATGGAACACTACATACCTATTATTTTAATTTGAATTCTAAATGATTTTCTAAATGGGACAGCACCACAAAAGTGATATTTGATTGTGTTTTATTTTTTAAGCGATTTATACTTATTTACGATCTAGAGGGCTCCGATCTGCATCAAATTCTTTTGATCGATATCAACAACTTTCCAGACATTTAATTAATTCAACTAATCAGGTCTTTTCTCTAAGATATCGTTAATTTGGACAAAATGTTTTTTTGCACAATTTCAAATCTTTCAAATGACAGAACATTGGTACACAAGTGTAATTATATCGTTTATTTAAAAAGGGATACTTTATCTCCATGTCAGTAGCTATTTTTCATTCTTTGAAAAGTGCCATCAATTCAGACATTTAAATCAATTTTCTATTACATTGACAAAATAATAAATGGCTACTTACATGGGAATATTTCTTTATGAATGTAAATGAACTCTCTTGGTACATAATACTTGTGTGTACCAATCAAAAAATTTTTAGAAAAACAATTTTGTTCAAATTAACGATATCGTAGAGAGAGAATTCGACTAGGTTTTGATTTAATTCGAAGTGTGGAAGGTTGATGATATCAGTTAGAAGAATTTGATGCAGATCACAGCCCTCTAATTCGTAAATATAAATTGCTAAAAAAATAAATTTCACTTCTTATATGACTTTTTTGTGGTGTCGTTCGATTTAGAAAATCATTTGGAATGTAAATATGATAGAATATACAGAATGTTCCATTTAAATATTTGGTCATTTCCGCATAAACCGGAAGTTGAAAATATATTTCTATGCTAAAGAGTGACTAATGACAATATTTCATGTATGTACCAAGACTGACAAAGTTATCTTACAAATTACGTGAAATTATGAAAAAAGAGGGGTGTTACCTTATAATTCTAGGATTATATACTGGCTGTCCCAGAAATGGCGGACCTTCTGTGCAGTACGTTGTTGGGGAGTCTTCTGGAAGTCAGGGAAAAATAATAAAAAAGTCATTCAGGCTCTATCCGAAGAGATATAAACGATTTAACAACACAATTGTATCTTCCACATTATGCAATATTTAAGGAATAAAAGTATTCCAAATCAAGAAGTGCCTTTTTTTCCTCAAGATATAACAAAAAAAAAACAAAGTTTAATTAACTGATAAATTTATGGTCGATTTTTTACAAGGTCATGAAAAAAATCTGGCATGGCTGTGACAGTGACAGTTACCTAAGCACAAATGGAATTAATTACATCATAGCGATCGTGACATACTTTTTACCAGCAAAGAAATACAAAGTTGCCAAATTGAGCATGCAGTTTTTTGCTAATAACTAAAATGAATTGGGCGATGGATTTTTTTTACAATTTTTTTCTGACTCCCTGAAAACTCCCCACAACATACTGTACAGAAGGACCGCCATTTCTGGGACAACCTGTATTATTTATAATTAATATAATATTATAGTTTAAGAATTTTTTGGATTATGTTGTTATAAACTGTTTAACCATAAAAATCGAATAAGAAATCGTTTTTATAAAACGTATTTTATTTGGAAATTTCGTTAAAGTAAATGTTTAGAGAGGTGCAAAAGTGTTGCAAATCAATTAATTTCATTCTAAAGCCACAATTTTTTTAATGTTTGTTTCGAAACGCCCTTTTAGCAGCAAGTATCTCAGGAACTAAACATTTCGAAAACTCGCTTATTTGTAACAAAACGCAATAGCAGCAATTTAATAAATATTACTATTTTTCCTAATGGAACAAAATACTACTTCGAGGTATTTAACTAGGCAAACACACGTATTTAAACCATTGTCATGACTCACCTTGACTCTTATTATTAATACTAAATGACTCACGAGTACATAAATTTAGAGAATTAAGTTTCTATCACTGTGTACACAATGACCAAATCTGATGTTTTATTTGATTTATAGGTGTGCCCACTGCGGTGGACTTGGAAAACAACAGCAACCAAAAGAAGTATACAGTGAACAGAAAACCAGAAGGAGTAGTAATTGCCAAATCGCTTTGCGTCCTAATGGCAATCGGAGCGCTACTTTTGGCAGTTCTTGTAGGCTTGTTAGTATTTTTCCTAGTGCCACGATGTGGCGGAGCAACTCTTCAATCAGACAGTCAACACGTCAGCGACGAGGACTCTTTGCTTTACCATTCTCCAAGCATTGATGGGTCAGACGTTAGTTTGCTCAAGCCGAGCACTCCAACAAAAGAAATCGACGAAAGACTTCCTCGAAGTATCGAGCCCACGCATTACAGGTCCGTGCCGTTTCAATTAAAAATAGATTTATTGCTCAGGTCTAAATATTATTCGTAAACAAACGAACGGATTACGTACGAAAATCATCCCGATTCGAAATGAACAACTAGAGCAGACAAAATTCCTATAATTAGCCTCGATGTGATTTATTCCGATGAATTACGCCATTGTTTACAGCCGTCTCCAATCGAACCCATCAAATCCGATCATTAATCCTAATAGAACACTGACTTATTATCTGTGGGTTGCGTTCGAGCGACATTTCTTGCGAACAAGGTGCCAAAAGGCTTGGCTGCACCCAAATCTTAATCCGAATCTAAATATACGCCAGATGTGTCATCAGGTGGTTTATTTTTTCGCATTGATTATTTCCGCGGGTGAAACTAGGTGAAGGCGTTTTTTTCCAGGACTAAAGCAAATATTTGGCTCGCTGTTCAAACACTCCCGTCACAATTTCCTCCAATTGTTGTGAGATTAAAAAAATTAATCTTTCTGAAAGATGTTGGAACACATGTCGCGCTTATAAATTTATGGTCACTGCTCGTTGACAAGACCAATAAAATTTGTTGTCGCTTTCAGAATTCAAATACTGCCGAACCTCACGCACCAAACCTTCTCTGGAACTGTGATGATAGCGCTTAGCGCAACAAAAGACACGGATGAAATTGTCCTAAACTTGAAAGATATCACTGTTGATAAATCGTCAGTTAAGGTGAAGTCGGCTAAAAACTATAAACTCTTGCAAGTGGGCAATCAGGAATATTTGGACGGAGAACGATACAAGGTCGTTTTGGATCAAACGCTCGTTAAGGGAGAATTGTACACAATTGAGATGCTGTACGAGGGACAATTAAACAATCACTTGCAGGGATTCTATAGAAGCCACTATAAAGAAGACGACGATGGCAATACTAAGTGCGTCTTCACAACTCTGTCAAGAACTTGTTGAAATTACAATAATAATTGCAGGTATTTGGCGAGTACTCAGTTCTCTCCAACTGATGCCCGACGAGCCTTTCCGTGTTTCGACGAGCCTTCGTTTAAAGCAAACTTTTCGATAATAATCGGACGCACTTCGAACGTAACATCTTTGTCAAACATGCCACTAGACAAGTCGGACCCGGAGTAATTATAAATGAGACCAAAAACTGTAATGATTGTTGTTTTTAGCCCCGTGAACAAGAATTTGGTGTGGGACTACTACAAGACAACTCCTCGAATGCCCACATATCTTGTGGCATTTGTAGTCAGTGACTTGCAAGGATATGCATCGGCTGAAAACTTTATCAAAGTGTGGTCCAGAAGATCGTTGACAAGTGAAGCACGCTACGCCGGCGATTTAATACCCAAAATCCTCCACTTCTACGAAGACTACTTCCAAATCAAGTTTCCGCTTCCTAAAATCGATGTTGTGGCAATTCCCGATTTCGGATTCAGTGCAATGGAGAACTGGGGACTTATCACTTTCAGAGAGAGCGCATTATTGTATAACGACCGCGACCCAGACATCGACAGCAAGAGATCCATAGCGACCATAACGTCCCACGAACTAGCCCATCAATGGTTCGGAAATTTGGTCACTCCGAAATGGTGGAACGACTTGTGGCTAAAAGAAGGCTTCGCCACGTATTTACAATACATCGGAACGAGCTTCGTAAGCTTCACCCACTGATTAATATTTAAATCGCATGACTATTGTAGGCGGAGCCAACATGGAAGATACAAGAAGAGTTCATTTTCAGCGAAACGGATCGAGCTTTCGCGTTAGACGCTTTGGAGTCTTCAAGACCCATTTCGTTCGAAGTGAAGAGCAGCAAACAAATCAGACAGACCTTCGACGAACTGTCTTATGCGAAAGGAGCCGCAATCGTGCGGATGATGAACCATTTTCTGGGCGAGGACACTTTTAAAACTGGCTTGATTAACTACCTCCAGCAGTATCAATACGCAAATGCGGACCGCAATGACTTGTTTAGCGCCTTGACGGAAGTCGCGCACAAAAAGCAAACTCTTGAAGGTTCGCTCACGGTTAAGGATATCATGGATTCGTGGACCGAGCAACCGGGATTTCCGGTAGTGACCGCCATCTTGGACACGGCTAACCGGAAGCTGATTTTATCTCAAAAGCGCTTTTCGTTGGTTAACAGTTTGAGCCACAACTTCACGTGGTGGGTTCCGATTTCAATCACCACTGACTTGAAGACGGATTTCAACAATACGCAACCTACAGTGTGGCTCAAAAACGAACCAATGGTGACAGTCGATGTACGAGTCCAACAATGGTACTTGATTAATATCGAGCAAACCGGATATTACGTTGTGAACTACGACGAAGCCAATTGGCGCTCGCTGACTGAAAATATCATGCTTCTTCCTACAACAATCCGCGCTCAGTTGGTCTCCGATTCTATGAATTTAGCAAGGGCAAACCTCTTGGACTACGACATTCCGCTTAAATTAATTCAGCGAGTGGCGCTGCAAGACAGAGACATCATGTTTGTTCCAACCGTTGTCATGTTTAAGAAGTTGGAGTTTCTGAGTGACATGTTATCGTCAACTCCAGCTTTCGGTTTGTTTGAAAAGTTCCAAAAAACCATTTTCCGAAACACCTATCGAACGGTGGAAGCTGATCGTTACTATTACACCGACAATTACATCACTCAGAGGATTCGTAAGGCGGTTCTAAAATGGGCTTGCAGAGAAAAGGATTCGGAATGTGCAATCAACTCGCAGCGCATGTTTAGACAATGGATGACGAATTCCACTTTCACGTACCAGAAACAACACTTCCAAAAATCGTTTGCTTTATTTTCTGTTGCAGGGTGCCACCGAATTTGCGCGATACTGTCTATTGCACTGCGATAAGACAAGGAAATGCCGCTGAATGGGAGTTTGCGTTTAATCAGTACCTGCAGACGAACTCAGTGGCTGAGAAGAATGTTCTTTTGGACGCGTTAGGTTGCACCACTGAGAAATGGTTACTTTCCAGGTACTTCAAGCTCAAAACTAGCTTATCTGTAGTACGACCATTGACTAGTATGCCTTCTTCTTCTAACTCTTTCCTCGTCTAATAAGTTAATATAAATACAATTAACAGGTACTTGGATAATTTGGCCACCAATGATTCTAGCATCAGGGTACAAGACGCCGATAGGGTCTTCAAATCTGTTTGCGACAACCATGCAGCTAACTCTTTAGCGTTTGACTTTTTGCGCAAGAACTGGCACGAGCTCCTCACGCAGTAAGTGACATTTCACAACTCAAAGCCGTGTTTTAACGACTTGGTTCTAGTTACGGTGAAGGTTTCAATATCATCAGCAAAATGGTGAAAAGTCTTCCGCGATTTATGAACACCGAGTACCAACTGCTGGAGGTAAGTTTGTAAATTATCGAACGCTTGTTGATGAGTTTGTTTTTAGTTGATCAGGTTCAGGAATGAAGTCAGACACAATCTGGGGACGACGAGTCAAGCGTTTGATAGTGCAATAGAAAAAGTGAAAGCAAACGTTGACTGGATGAAGAAGAGTTATCATTCCGTAGAGAACTGGTTGACGGTGCACCAAGAACACTTCAACTTATAAACTGCTGGCATTACTTAGTAGAAGTAAAAAAATGATTTTTTATGTTTTAATGCAACTCTGTGCCTGAAAACTATAAATATATAGACTATGGGCAACCCAAAGATTGTTTTCAAGTGATAGCTCCTGTGTGGTGCGATTATCGTCGTAACTTATTTTTATTGTACAGTGTATATGAAAATTGTCATTGCACAAATTTATTGTAATTTTTTAATTGACGTAGAAGACAAATGTATATTTCAGAAGTAGAAATTTTTAACAAATGTGCCTCAGCTTCAAAAATAAAGTTGATAAATGATTTGCGTATTATTTTATTTGTTGCAAACGTATCTGTGCTTTGTAAGTCTTACAAGTTCTTGGAAAGATCGTGAACGTGAGGTCAAATTCGACTTTCCTTTTGTCTATTTGTTTCCCTTGAACAAGAACCGGTTTCAAAATTATAATTTCCAATGTTTGGTATTGGTTATAATATTTATTAAAATGTCATTGTTTACAACACTACTTTTATTTTTAAGGCACACGTCAAAAAGTTACTAAGTTTATCGAAGTCGCGAATACTAACTTATCTTGCAGTTATTACCGTCTGAAACTGATAAACTCAAATTATTTTGTACTAACACTTATCTTGTAGTTATCCCCGCCTGAACTGATAATCTCAAAATTACTTTGTATGGAGATAAGTCATTTACGATTTATCTGTATATTATCGTTGGCTGCTAGACATGGTTTATAACAGCACCGATACTTTGACTACAAGAAGCCTCGAGGTGAGACATAATTTCATTTTATAACATTATTGCTCAAGGTGATTTTGTAAGGTGATTCCCACGCAACCTCAAGCTTCAAACCAAACGAAAACTCAGCTTGTTTTTGTCGACTGGAACCGACAAAAAATTTACTCGTTTCTAGGATTGTCCATATGTTTCGTTGTTTGGGCATGTGTGTACTTCCCTTTGATGCAATAAAACAATAATTTAACACCCCAATGAATCTTGACTCAACTTATTGTACGCACAAAACCGTACCTATGAAAACCACCAACTTTGAAAACTGATGAAAATATTTTGAAAAATGTAAAAAATATTTTGAAAAATAATGGAAAAAATAAATAAAGAGCAATTCTGATTCCATCATCGAAATTTAACTAAATAATTTGGTAAAATCTCATCGACATATGATCAACTCATATACACACATAAAATATATTAATCAGATAAAGAAGACATGGTGCTCCTACCTTTCATGGCTTCTACATTTCTTTTTTTATATATCGAAATTTGTTATTAATCTTGAAAAATGACGGAAATATTTTAAAAAACGATGGAAATATTCTGACAAACAATCGAGCTTGTCGCGTTCTATATTTTAAATAAAATACCAAAAATACTTTCTAACAACTCAAAGAGCAACTCTGATTCCATCTTTGAAATTTAACAAAATAATTTGATAAAATCTCATCGACATATCATCAGCTTATTTCTACGTAAAATATAATTATCAATCGGATAAAGAAGGCAATGGGACCTACCTTTCATGGCTTTGAAAAATGATGGAAATATTTAAAAAAGGATTGAGCTTTTTGCGTTCTCTGTTTGAAATAGAATACGAAAATGACTTTCTAATAACTCAATGAGCAATTTTGATTCCGACATTGAAATTTAACAAAATAATTTTGTATAATCTCATCGAAATCAGATAAAGAAGACTTCTACATGGCTTCTACATTTCTTTTTTTTATCGATATTTGTTATTAACTTGGAAAATGAGCTGTTTGCTTGCTCTGTTTGAAATAAAATACGAAATTGACTTTCTAATAATTCAAAGAACAATAAGTCTGATTCCATCATTGAAATTTAACAAAATAAGTTGGTAAAATGGCATTGACATATCATCAATTTATTTGTACATACATAAAATATATCAATCAGATAAAGAAGACATGATACCTACATTTTTTTATATGTGATATTGTTATTAACTTAGAAAAATGAATGAAATATTATAAAAAATGATTAAATATGTAGAAAAACGATCGAACTGTTCGCGTTCTGTGTTTGAAATGAAATACGAAAATGACCTTCTAACAATTTAAATACAATTTCTAGTAATTTAAAAAAGTTTGGCAAAATCTCATGGACATATCAACTTATTCGCACATACAACAATGAGGTAAAGAAGACTTAAAATTCATTACGTCTACATATATTTATTTATATCGATATTTGTTATCAATTATAAAAATTATGGAAAATTCATGCAAGTGAAGATACCATCCGCCACCTTCGCCAGCCGAACAGCGACTGAATAAACCATTACCGATATTTTTGGTTATATCTGATTTTCTATTATATGAAGTCATCCTCCAGTAATAAATTAAAATGCATTTTTTGTGCTGCAGGTTAAAAGTTTGTTTCAAGAGAATCGCGGAGTATCAAAATTTAAGTATGATCAGTAATTTATGGTCAGCTGGTAACATGGGTACCGGTACTTTGTTACAGTGTGGCCAACCATATTCAACCGCTTAATAATTTGTCAGTGTAAAAAAACTGTGTTTCTTTTGTGCCAGTCGCGATTGTGACAGCTGGGAGAGTACTTCGACCACGACCACGCCGCCATTGAAGATGTCCACCGCAGCTGTGGACGAAACGTTTGGCAGAGATTCATGGGGATCACTTGCTGAGTTAGCCTCCCGGGGCGCTCACTACACCCCCCCTCATGGAACTTCGCTTGGAACACGGTCCATAAACCCGATTAATACCACCGTTGTTGACAACACCGACCGTGAAAGCCTACACACTTTTTTATGTGTTTCTTTTGTTAAAAAAATAAATAATTGCTAAGTAAGTAATAAAAATTAAATAATAATGAAATAAATTAGTAGTATAAATATATATTTTAATTCTGAGACACATGAATAAATACATAATTTAATTAAAATAATAAAATAATGATACCATAGATTACTCCAGATGACTGACTCAATGCAAATAACGTGCGTTAAAAAAACGAGGCTGCGTTGGCCATGGAAAAACTTTGTGCATCAATTTAGTGTAGCAAAACTTCAAAGTGTCAGTTCGAGTCTGTTCATGTTTAGGTTAGCTTCCTTGTTGACAATGGGATAAATCATTATGGGATAAAAAAAAAGTGCAAAACATTTCCCGGTATCGTTGTGAATCCAAACATCAATCTATTCATTGTTACAGCTTCTCCTCTGTTGAGGAGAATATCGGCACGACCAGGACGGTCATTAATTTGATATAACTGTAAGTCGTGAATAGATCGATGAAGAAGAATCAGTCTCAAAACCGAAAAATGTCTTGAGAATATTTGGCAGCACTCAGTTACCCGTCAACCTTCATGGGTCATCAGTCTCTATGCGCAACTCGAGACCTACCAATTCAGTTTAAGAGCAACTGCATTCTCAATTAATATTTCAAAAATCGTTGTATATATAGTTAAACACGGACGTCGACCGTTAGGGAGTTATATTACACAATATTCATTAGAAAAAAAAGGTTCGGGTTTGCTTGGATTCGAAGGTTTATTATTTTAGTAGGCCAAAAAATTTAGACGAGTTACGGCAATTGCGATCAATGTTGTTTGTTTTTGGAGTTTACTTACGGATTGTCTTTCATTAAAGTCTACATTAATTTTTTTACATGATTACATTTTATTTAAAGTACCATTTTTTTTCCCATCAATTAAGTAATAATAATAAAAACTAGCTGAACAATGTGCTTCGCTACATTTCAGATTTATTATCACTGTGAAGCTGTGAAACCTCGGGGAGAGACCAGTGTTGGAGAACAGGAACATTAGCAATTAGGGTTGGCAAAACGGTTACCACTGTAGGTTGGCAACAGCCGCCTAATAAAGTAGCGTTCACAACGGCGGCGCATGTTTAAATTTTCATATTGTTACTCATTGTTATTTTATTTATAAATCTCTGTAAATCGATATATATGTTTTTGGTTAACCATCTAATTATTAAGTGTGTGCAGACACTTACCAGAAGACACTTAGAGAATGAGTTTGAGTCTGTGGTTTTATTTAAAAGCTTTTGCTTGAAAATCTGTGTACTCAATGGAGGAGCTAGAAAACATTGACAAACTAACAAAAAATAAAATAAATTATTTATAGTCACCCGGTATAAATTTGTAAAAACCGTTTGGAAAAATAAATGCTGATGCAACACTCAAATTTGATGTTTGTATGACAATTTGAAAATCAGTGTACCCAATAGAAGATCTAGAAAACATAGCCAACCTAACAGAAAAATACAATTATAATGTCAACTATTCAGTTTCACAATTTTAAATTTGAAAATCAGTGTACCCAATAGAAGAGTTAGAACATAATGCCAACAAAACAAAAAATCAATTATAAAATGCCAACTCTTCAGTTTGACGTTTGTTTGACAATTCTAAATTTGAAACTAAATGTGCCTAAAACATTTCCAACCTAACAAAAAATACAATTATGATGCAATTCTTTAGTTTGACAATTATAAATTTGAAAATCAGTGTACCCAATTGAAGAGTTAGAAAATAATGCCAACATAACAAAAAATCAATTATAATGGCAAGTTTAGTTTGAAGTTTGTTTGCGAATTCTAAATGTGAAACTCAGTGTACCCCATAGAAGACTTAGAGAACATTGACAACATAACAAAAAAAATACAATCATAATGGCAACTCTTTAGTTTTACAACTTAAAAAAACATTGACAACCTAACAAAAAAATGTAATCATTTTTAAGACACACGAAGTTTTTACAACTTTATATCGTGTTGTATTTTAAAAAACACGGAATTGTACATTGTTCAATTTAAAATAGTAAAAATATTGGGCCTTTTATTTGAATTTAAATAAAAGTTTTTATAGTAACATCTAGCGGTCGTAAAAAGTATTAGCAACGGCTACAGCGCCTCTATATTTTCTTATGGTATCTGTGACAAAGATGTATGCGCCTAGTTTCAATGTGTAGAAAAGAGATAGTTCCGGACGAAATCGCCCTATGAAGTCAGTCATCTGGAGTAATCTGTGCTATTGTTAAAAACATTAATAATTGCTACGTAAGGAATAAAAATTAAATAATAATGAAATAAAATAGTACATTTAATTTATAATTATTTGTTTTAATTATGGGACATATGAATAAATAGATAATTTAATTAAAAATAATGATACATAATATGGCGCCATCTAACCATGATAAACTAAACAACAAAGTAATAAAAAGAAGAAATCGTTTATATTTATTTTTATGACATAAAAAATCTCAGGTACACTAATTATATAATATGAAATTACTCCTCGTGGTTTATTAAGTTTTAATATTTGTGTTTTATTAAGACAATTTAGCAAATTTCAATTTCTTTTTTAGTGAACTAATAGTGTTTTTATAAATTGTGTGTTGGCAGCGTTGTGTTGAGTCAATTTCTCAATTTATTCGCAAGTGTCCGGTGTGTGTTAGTGTTGATCGTTAATTACTGTTAAAAA
Organism: Eledona agricola; assembly: GCA_964023215.1. Taxonomy (NCBI): domain Eukaryota; kingdom Metazoa; phylum Arthropoda; class Insecta; order Coleoptera; family Tenebrionidae; genus Eledona; species Eledona agricola. The sequence goes on from OZ026858.1 coordinate 18,000,103, forward strand.
CAATAATTCTTGTAATGTGTCCAGTTTCCCATCTCCAGTCGAGCCAAAAATCTACCGATTAACCCACCGTTACACATGTAAGCCTCGTTAAACTTCCCTAGACGCTCCAACCAACGCTCTAAATTTTCCAGGTTTGGAAAAGAAGATGACAATTTTGGAAGATAACGCCGCTCCTTTGCGTAGCAACTTGCGTCTGTTGACCCTCCAACCGGCGAAGAAGCAATTGAAACGCAAGGGTTCACCCCCCAACGCCCCGGCCACCAAGCGACAAGAACTGGACGGCATGTTGAACGGTTACAGATCCGAGCAGAGAGGCAACGGAGATGCCGTTCACGAGTCTCCAGTGGCCACTCTCTCCAACATGGGTAACACGTGCTTCCTCAACAGCGTACTGTATACGCTGAGATACGCGCCCACATTCCTCCACAACCTCCACCATCTGATTGGTGACTTGTCGCTGGTCAACTCGCGCCTCAACCAGAACAAAGCTAAAACGTCGTCGTTGGGCCGCAACGTCGGCCTCATAACCGGCCCCAGCTCGCGCAGCACCAGTAGCAAGGACTTGCTATCGCTCGGCGTTTCCAACGACGTAGTCCCCAAATCGAAAGTTCAAGTCGTAACGGAGAAGCTGCATGAGTTGTACATGACCATGCACAATTTGGAAGTGAAGGAATCAAACGACGCCTACCAACCCGTCGCGTTGCTTCAAGCAATCCGCGAAGCTAACTACATCTTCGAGGGCAACCACCAACAAGACGCGCACGAGCTGCTCGTATATCTATTGGACAACATTAGAGAGACTTGCGACGTGTTAGCGCAACAAGTACAACAAAACCCCGACCTGCTGACCGAAACCGAAATAATTCCCTCGCCCAACAGCAGCAAAATATGGAACGTGCGTCGCTCGTGGAAGAAGACGCAGAAGAAGAAGGAAAGAAGCGGCGCCAAGGAGGCGATAAGCGAGGAACAAGTGAACGGCGCCAGCGTCACCGATACGGAGGACGCTTGCTCCGTAGACGGCGCCGGCGAAGTTGCCAACGACAAGAAGAAGCTGGCGTACAACTTCGTCGCCGAGGATTTCGAGGGGGTGACTCTGCGACGGACGAAGTGCTTGGAATGCGAGAGCGTCACCGAGCGCAAAGAACCCTTCTACGACATCCCGGTGCCGATCGCTGTGAAAGACAGCGAGTTTGAGAACGAAGTGGGGCCGAACGCCGCCAGCGAAATCTACAGAAAGGCGTGCGTAACGAGCGAGAAGCTGTGCGATGCCAATAAGTATCTGTGCGAGAAGTGCCAGAGATACAACGAGGCCAGTCGAGACGTCCTCTTCGAGCGCTTGCCGAACATTATGGTCCTGCAGCTCAAACGCTTCACCACGTCTTCCGCGGGCGTGCAGAAAGTCAACACGTACCTGCCCACGCCGCTGGAACTGGCGTGTTTCTGCGAGACGTGTTGTAACATCGAAGAGAACGAACCGCCTCCGCACAGATATCGTCTTTGTTGCGTTATAATGCACCTGGGGGCGTCCATGGCCTCGGGGCATTATATCGCGTACGTTAAGGCGTCGGACCACTTGGAGGACTACGCGGATTGCTCGCGTAATTTGCCCAAAGGCAGTCTTTCGGCGAGCAGCAGCGAGAAGTCGCTGAATTTTTTAAAATACTTCAAGCCGCGGACGATAGGTGGATCGCTCGGCGATAGCAGGAGTATATTGTCTAAAAGCACCCTGAACGGGGTGCGAATGTGCAAGAGCATGGATTGCTGCGGCGTCAAAATTAATAGGAACATCGTCGAGAACGTGGTAAATTCGCATCCGCGCAAAAACGGACACGAATATCACAGCGGAGCCGAGGATATGTGGTTGGAATGTGACGACGAGAGTGTCAGACCAATCACGAGTCAGGAGTTCAAAGACGAACTGGCGTACAAACCGAATTCGACGTCGACCCCTTACTTGCTTTTCTACTCGAAAATCACCGATGTACCCTTAGACTAAGCACGTTTGCAAGAATCAATTGTTTAGGAAGTACAAAGCCCATTGACTAAATGAATGTGATATTCAAAGAATCTTTATATATAAAAAGCGAACTGGAATTCTCTTATATTACTCGTTGCGTCACTCACTTCCTAAATGAGCTAATAAATATTCGCAATATTGTTTTTTGTTAAATTGTCTAGTCTTCTATCGTCGTGGGGGTGTTGAAGTTCAGTTGACTCGTTAAATTCGAAATTAGTTTTTCTATGATGATCGTAATCAAATCGTTGTGATATCGCCGTTTGGTCATTGTTGTGAATTGACGACTTTTAAATCAAAACAATTCGATGTGTCTCGATCGCTTGACAAATGTAACTATTTGCGCAGTGTTCCACTTGTACTGTTCGTTATTTGTTGGTGTATGGTTTAGTAGAGCAAAGCGAGCCGACGGGTGACGAGGAAAGCGAACATTCGACCAGTATTATAATTTAGATTAGATCTAGGTATATCATGCCTATATCATTGAATTCGTGATATTAGATAGAAGATAAAATAACCGACCGGTGGTATGGGGTTCTCAACAATAATCACACCATTCCTTTCGTTGAAAAAATCCCGAACGGGATTTTTTCCATTTAATTTATTTACACTCTCGTTTAACATTAAATAATCGAATCAATTAATGCTGCTTTCTTAAGTACATCATTTGTAAAATATATTTTTTGTAGGATACTTGTATTTAAAAGTTAATTAGTTAAAAGAAATAAATCCTTGTTTTCAATATGTCCCTTCTTTAACACGATTCCTCAACAAGTTTTTGACGCTGCTGAAGTGGCGCTTCTGCCATTGCACGTTCAATTTGGCGGTCTCCAGGCACTGTTCCACGCTTTGTTTCACTTCTTTCAAGTAAGGTTGATGGTCGCGAACGAAATTCACCAACTGAAAATTATCAAAAGTTTAGTCTGTGTGCTGCTTCAACACGAGCGGCCAATAAACCGACAATAATTTAAACCAGTTCCAGAGTTATGCACACAGATTACTCCAGATGACTTCATAGGGCGATTTTGTCAGGAACTATCTCTTTTCTACACATTAAAACTAGGCGCATGACATCTTTGTCACAGATACCATAAGCAAATGTAGAGGCGCTCTAGTCGTTGCTAATACTTTTTACGACAGCTAGATGTCACTACAAAAACTTTTATTTAAATTCAAATAAAAGGCCCAATATTTTTAGTATTTTAAATTGAACAATGTACAATTCCGTGTTTTTTAAAAAGCGTGACTGTTTCTACGCTTGTTGCTTTTTTTCTGACTAATATTCTAAAAACAGCATTTTGCTGCAATTATAATCAAGCCAGTAAATGTCAAAACTTGCTTGTCGATTGAATTTGTGAAAAATTTTAAGCGAAAGAAAGGTCTTTTTTACATTATTTGTTGGTGAAAACTAATAAGCGGAGAAACTGCATTGTTTTCCAAAAAGTGAAGAAAGGTAGGATGTTTTATTAATACAACAAATTCAGGAAATCTAATTACATAATTCTAGAGCGAAACTGTGGCAAGAAGCTCTAAACGTCCAAAATTTCAATCTAAAGCAAAAGTGGAGTGTTTGCAAAAAATATATGTGTAAGTTTTACCCATCTTGGAAATGTAATTGTTAACATTTTGGGTATAATTTTGTATAATTTAAATTATGTAATATAATAAATTGATTTTTATAAAATTGTTTGTTTGTATGACGTAAAGGAATATTTTATGATTTATTCTACAAAACAATTTTTTACATTAGTTTTGTAGAATAAATCATAAAATATTCATAATATAATAGCATTTTTTCTACCTATAAAGAGAGGAGAGAATATTTAAAATTGCCGCAAAATTTGATCGATGCGCCATCTGAAAACTGCTACAAAATTTGAAGGTCGTTAAAGGTCATTCCGCCAAAATATTTGCATTGAGTAAGTCATTTAGAGTAATCTGTGGTTATGCACATGCTCATTCGGACATTTGCTTCCAAAGCGAAACGTTTGAAATCAAACGATTGCACGGAGGAAAATTATACAGGCTGTTTCTAATGAAACACATTTTATTTGAAACATTTTCCTCTACCACGGTTCATTTTCAAGATATTTTACTATTTCAGGTTAAATGCCGCCACTCTGTATATTTATGCTGCCAAAATCTTTTCGTCGCTTTAGAGAATAAACCTGCTAAATCCGTTTGTTCTCATATCACAAGAGAGCGAAAAAACTTAAAATAAATGAAGCCGATCATGTCGAGTATAGTCAAAAACAAAAATACACTTGGTTCTGAATTTTGCCCTTTACTAAATACAAAATAACACATAAAATATACCCAGTATAATTTTTTCCATACAAAATAAAACAAAAAATGGTAATTTTTTTATATTACCTAATTTTGGGATTTAGCAGATTTTCTGAATCGATACAATTTTAAATTATAGATTTAGCATGTTTTCCAAGAAGATTAAAAAATGAAATAATCGTACTGTTTGTGATATATTATTTTAGGATTTTATTAATTTTTCCAAAAATAAATAAATAACATTAACATAATATTTATGAAAGTATATAGGCTTTCACGGTCGGTGTTATTAATTATAACGATCTTTTTCAGGATTTGTGTTCCAATGGAAAACGAATTAATTAATTAATTCTAATGGAACTTCAAATGGAACACGGTCACAAATCCCGAAAAAGATCGTTATAATTAATAACATAATATTAATGAAAAATAAAGTCTATTTTCAAACGTGGGATAAATTGTCATAGAACTGTCGGTAATCTTCAGGCAGCGTGTTTTTCAAATATAAAAAATCTTAATATTTTCTATCGTTGATTTTTCTTCTACTTTGATACAGATTTCCTAAATCTGAAACCGACAAGGGCACTCCTAATAATGACTTTCTTTGTGGTATAACGTTCCACTCATCAGTAAATCGTAGTTTAAAAAATAAATCACCTCTTGGAGTATAGCGAATAGCACAAATGTCCGTAACTTTCAAATTAACCTAAATACTTGCAAATTCTTCAGAACTCAAGCCTTCTTCGGTTTCATTCCACAAATAGTAATAACCGTTCCTATTCTTTAAATCGTAGAATGTGACACTGTAAACTTGTAGTTTGGTTCTATAATATAAACAGATCAACAGTAAAAACATTTTTTTCTTTAATCTTATTTTTCTGCTCTTGCTTCTTCCGTCTTTTGTTGATGTCAAAAATATTTTTCTTCGGATAGGTAAACTTTAAACTTTGCAAATTTCTCACACTGATCCTTTTTAGGAAAGTATATATAATCCATAATTTTTAGTGTTAAATACTTCGTTTTATTATTGGCACCAATCAGTTTTGTAAAAATTATGTAGTGCTTGTTTTGATTTCTATTGCGATAAAATATATTTTTTGTGGTTGTTATTCGGCAGTATTGTCATTCCATAACCGGCAAGGATTCCAAAAAATGAACAGGATTTACTTTGAAGTTGGTTCGGCTCTTTATTTTTTCTTTGTTTATTTATACAATGTAATCCAATGTATTCGCAAATATAGTTCTGCATACTTTTATCTGTTCATCTCGTATTTCTAAATAATACACGAAATACTGTTTTCTTCTAGATTCATTAATATTTTTTCGTCCTTGTGGTCTTTTCACGGGCAACAAGAGAATATGTGTAAATTTTTTTCTCTGGTCATTACATACTCCAAAGACTCTTTTCTTCAGTTATATTAGTGCATTTAAGTGTGCCTTTCCATTTGCATCTGTTTTTCTTTGGCGTGGTTTTTTTGGAACTTCATAATTATTAAAACTATCTTATTTTTTCCTTCCATGGTTTTCCAGCTTCCACCTTTTTCCACTCTCTATATGTTTTCTATTCTTTTTTGCAAACCAATTCGACTTTTGCATTTGTGCCCGTTTCTTCCGTTTTTTACTTTTTTTCTAGATAAATATAATCAAAGTCTGACTCAGTATATCTCTTACGCCATTAAGCTACAAATTTAAATTTAAAATTTTGGGCTGCCAATTTTAAAGAAATAACTTATCTATGCCATTATTTTATTCGTTAAATGTTCAAAATCAAGTAGAATTTATTTTAATTTGGAACTGACTGCATCTTTAATAGTAAAAAGTGCAAGGAGTTTTACCCGCTAATTTGAAATCATGTGGATTTAGCTGTCTTAGTCATCACGCGTTAACATTATATAACGACGTCAATTTGGCGTAACAATTTTTTTTTGAAAATGCGTTTTTTCTTTCTCTTTCAAATGGTATATAAATGTCATATTTAACAAAAAATGGATTTAGCAGTTTTGAAGGCTGAATCCTCACATCAAAATCAGTATAAAAATCATTCCGGAAATATTTGTACTAGAAATTGTCACTCTTTGATAAAAAAATGTGCAAATTTGCTTAACATTGATAAACTAAGGGGTGCATACTATATAGCTTGTTGTCGCTTGTTAATTTTAGCAACTTTGTTACAAATGGGCAAAATTTGAAAAAATGTCACGTTTAAAGTGTACTTACATCTTTATAATCATCTTCGTCGGTAGTTTGCGTGGCCACCGAACTCAAATAGCGAGAAATTCGTCTGGACGCTTGCATTAAACTAAAACAATTCCAAATAGAAAAGCCTTAGGAAAGTATGTGAACTACTCACTATTTAGTGATGTCCTTAATTTTGGTGTAGAAGAAGTTCCGAGCGACGTAAAATCCAACATCGTTGCTGGCCACAGCTCCAAACACGGTACTGCTGTCCTGCTTTCTGATTCCAGAATTTGGTGTGATTGACCACTCTAAGTAACGCCTTTGTAGCCAAATTTCACGAGTGCAACCCAGCGCGTTCAAAATTGTGTTCTTTTCGGTGGCGACGTTCGATTCCTTGTATTGTTTCCACAAGAAGTTCCACTCTTCCTCGCCGCCGTGTTTGATGGAAGTGCAGTAAATCACGCTTCTCAGTTCTTTAGAAATTCTACAATTATGCGTTAGTTGGTTGCAAGTTAGTGGGCAATATTATAATACATGTTTGTGTCACTGGGGTTGTTTTGGTAAGCCTTGAAGAGTCGTTGGGAGTCGGAGACGCAGTTGGCCACGTCGAATTTGCAAGCCCAGCTTGCGATGAGGACCTGGTGCTTGACGGCGTCCAACCTGCCAGATTTGGTTTCAGCAAGACTCAAACCGCCCACGTTTTCGTAAATTGTCCCCAGAAGCTCTTTCATGTACGACTGCAACTTGTGCATGAAAAAAACACAAAGCCGAAAGTGGCCTCACCTTGAAATTTCCATAAATTGCAGACTTTTTAAGCTGTCGATTAAGTGTAGCCACATTCGACAAAGCCGCCTTCCACGGCAGGTACTCTTTTTCCAGCTGAAGGTACTTGAGAAGGTCGAACAAAATTTCGTAATTAAGATTACCGGTCCAGGCTAAATCGAAAGCATCGTCCAAAAGTTGGACTTTGTTCAGCGTTGGAATAATGGAGTGATTTGGGCTGTTGAGTGTTTTGGACAGCAACTTCCAGTTGTGCTCGTCGTAATTGACTTTGTACAAATTCCCAACTTTTATGTTAAACAAAATCCACGAACTCTCGTCGGGAAGTTTACCAATCGTGGTGTAGTTGTCAGAGCACGACAACCACGATTTGGGTTTGGTTGTGTTGAAGTCTTGTTCTTTTTCGCTGGTGTAACTCAGCGGAATCCACCAACACCCACCATCGTTCTTTTGTTTGATCTCATCCTTGAGGAATCTTTGTTGCGTTATGTCTGCCGAATTCTTCTTATAGTCCCTGGTCACGGTAATCAAGGGATATCCTGTTTGAACGGTCCACGTATCCATAACAGTCTTCACCGTCAAGTTCTTTGGAAGGACCCCGTTTTTGTGCCCCTCTTCTGTGAGCGACTCCCACAAATCATCTTGCTCCGCATTTTTGTATTTGTTTTTATTCAAGTAGTTGCTGACACCATGACGCAACGTTTCGTCGCCCAAAAACAGGGACATCATCCGAATCAAAAACGACCCTTTCTTGTAGGAAATCGTGTCAAAAATCTCGTCGATTTCATCAGGATGTCCGATTGGCACCGACACCGGATGAGACGTTCTAAGCGAATCGAAAGAAAACACGCTTAGAATGTTATTGACAGCTTCTTCTTCGAACGAGTTCCATTCAGGGTAGAGGTGTTCCACGGCTCTGCTGGCCATGTAAGTTGCAAATCCTTCGTTGAGCCACAAATCAGTCCACCATTTCATGGTAACCAAATTTCCGAACCATTGATGGGCGAGTTCGTGGGCAATGACGCTAGCAATGCGATGTTGACTGGCCAGGGACGAAATTTTGGGATCGAACAATAGAAGGGCCTCGCGATACGTTATCAATCCCCAGTTCTCCATGGCACCGGCACTAAAATCTGGAATCGCCACCATGTCCTGTTTGGGTAGAGGATATTTAATGTCGAAGAACTCTTCGTAGTACTCCAAAGCCTTAGGACCGACTTCGCGCGCGTATTCCACTTGATCCAGCGCATTTTTTCGTGCCCAAATCTTGAACGTGACATTGTTATTCTTGGACGGTTCCGACACCTTTGATCCGAAATCAGAAACAATGTAGGCAACCAAATACGTGGACATGGGAACCGAAGGTTCGTATTTATCCCAAAAGTAACCGTCTTTCTCTTTACTAAAATTGGAGGGTTAAAATCGAGACTGCAACTAAATAAAAAAAAATATACATAGGCTCGGTTAGTGCCAGAGGCATGTTGCTGATGGACGAGTACCCGTTTTTGCGTCCTATAATAATTTCAAAAGTGGCCTTCATGGCGGGTTCGTCAAAGCACGGGAACGCTTTCCTGGCACTGGTCGCCTCAAATTGAGTCACTCCGAGCCATTTCTTGTTCTTGCCGTCATCCCCCATGTAGCTGCTTCTGTAAAATCCTTTAAGTCCATCAGCAAGGACGCCGTCGAAGGGGATGAAGACTTCATAAGTGTGGTCCTTTTGGAGTTGTTGGTCCAGATTGATGATGAGGAACTCGTTGACGGGGTCCAACTGAGTCGATTTTACTTTTACAGCTTGCGCTGCTGAGCTCGACGCGTCTTTAACACTGACACCGTCGGTGATGTTCAACTCTTTGACATGCAGAGTGATGTTTTGCGTTGGTTCGTTGCAAGTTACCTGCGCAATGTGGGTCAATGGTTACTCCGCCAAAAAACTCGCGAGAATTGTTATGGTATTGAATATTAATTGTGCAATAACGCGGACAAGGTTGTGGTATTACCTGAATCCAAACTTTTCCCTCGAAATTGAAGTTGTCGGCTTCGCCGAAATGTGTTAGGATCTGGACTTTGTAATGAAGAGGGATCACGCTGGTTGGGAGACGATACGCAGTAGCACTTATGGCCACCAAGACCAATGTCCCAACCAGGAAGTGTGAACGAAACATTTTTGAAAAACCTACAACAGACAATTTGCGACATCATGACAGTCGATCGACACCTTTCACAAACGACATGGACTCGATTTGTATAATACAAGCCCATTACGATTTAGCCAATTTCATCTGTTTGCAGCGATTATTATCGATGTGACGCCGCTCTTTTTGGTTCGACTCGAACAGATTTCCATACTTTTGTTCCAAATCCTAGACGCGGCCCACGTAACCAGATAAAATCTTCGTCTCGAGTTCAGGTTACTGACTTTGCTGAATTCGATTGACCGGTGCTGCCAGCGCAAGAACTTTGTACAAAAAGCGTATTTGATCGATAAGCGATATTGCCCATGATCAAACAATGACATGTGGTGCGATAACATTGCAATAAGCGTGGCAGAGATTATTTGTCAAGACAATAAAAAAACAACAAATCATTGTTGTGCAAATTAAAGCGGTGCCAATCTGGGCACTCCTATTCTGTTATAACGAGCCGTTGGGCTTTCTCTTTACTATAGGAAAAGTGAAAACCGCGCGACAGGAATCACAACTCGTGCATTTGTAATTCTATATGATTGTAATTGAGATAGCACACAATTGAGTCAATGGCATTGTTGCACAACTAGAAAAAAGTTGTGTCCCAGTGCCATTTCATGAAATTTAGCCCCGTAATACCAAAGCCAGTCGTAGTTGCCTGCTAGTTAATTTATTTTTCATCAACAATTAGCGGTTCCATTGAAATGTAAATCAAGTCAAAATTAGCTTACCTTGACCGTGAGTCTAACCAGTGCAGATTGTGTCTTGGGCAAAGATGTGGTAGAGACGCGTTCGGCGTCTCACTTGGTACTGTTTGCTGCCGGTTGTGCCCCTCTCTTTATAAACGTAAGCGCTTGATTAATTTGCATAGTACGTCGTACCTATTGTAACAATTTTTCTATTGTAGTAGTAATTTCGCAGCAAAGTGCCACCCAATCGCTTCTACCACTTTTTAACACTTTTCCTGCTAACTGGAATCTCGACTGGCTTGAGCTGTTTTTTCCTTTTCGCGACTTCAAACATGAACAATACCATAAACTAGTTTCAGGTCGGTTTAAATTGAAGCTAATGAGTATCGCATGTCATCATGACTTCTAATTCGATTAAGAGAAACGACCAAAATTCAGCGAAGGTTGAGTTTAATTCCAACACATTGGGATCGTAACAATAAGACTTCGATTGTGTTTAAAAATTTTTTTTGCATTATATTTTGTTATTTTTTAACCCTTGTTTCATATTTTGCTGTTATCGCTTCTAATTCCCCATCGCATTTTCCGGATTCGGTTTAAACTATTTGGAGTTCGGAATTACAAAAACAACATTCCAATTTCACGACGGTTGGGTCTAGGCAAAGAGAATTTGTTTTTTATTTCATTTACTCGTTTTATTAGTCGTATGAGCACGGACAAGATTGAATCAGACTCTTCTATTTTCACTTAACTCTTTGGAAGTTGAATTTTTCAGGAAAATGCTTATAATGTGATTTTGTTTGGAGATTATAGATGAAAACTTTGACCAAATTTGAGTAAGCTGCTACCAAAAATTCTAGGCACTAGGAGGCAGTGGCAAATGAAAATTTTCAAGATTTTAAGGCAGATACTTGAAATTTCACCAGCAGGGTCGATAGGCGAATCTTTAATAGAATTTCAAAATATTCATATTGCTTTCCTCGCTTCGTATGTTACGTATTTCGCTCGTTGAATGCCCAAAACTTTTTACACTAATATTATTGCATATTTAGTCATTTTCCGTGTTAATTTTTATGGTTGTTCAAGTTTCTTTGTTCTACATTCTTGTACAAAAACTCTTAAATATTTTGTCACGCGAATCATCTTATATTTAGGGAGGAAACATAAAATTTAGGATGTTGTTTGGTCCATATCATGACCCTCCGCCCTTCCGGATCATTTGACGACAATAAAGCTCTTCTTAAAACCACATTTCCGCCACTTGAATGTTGAATAAAAGTTACAATAATCCACAGTTCGTGGATTTGTTTACGACATCCCCTCGTCACACGATAGTCCACTTCCTCAATCACTGACAATCAATTTAGGGTTGGTGCAATTACACATTTAGTGTTAAGAGGCCAAAGCATTACAAATCCACCCTCCGGTTGGACGATTACAGCACCGCCCTTATAGAAAACCCGCCCCCGAAACACGCGCTCATCATTCCCGGTCTCGATGCGAATTTACACACCTGAAATCGGCAATGTAACACGATGACGACCAAGCCGAAGACAACACAACCGTCTTCGCCGCGCGAGTTTTTTCAACGAATTTACGGTCATTTGGAAAATCAGAAAGAAGAGACGCGGGGTGACGATGGGAGGAATAGGGAAATGCAGGAGTTGATCGCACCTGTACCTATTTTGGCGTCGCCTTTGCCTTTTTTGCTGCCCCCGGGGAACGAGGCGCATCTTACTGCCGCGGCCGCTGCTGGACTTTCCGCTTTTTGTAAGATTTTTTGTTTTTTACTAATTTTAAGCGACTTGCACGTTTTAGCTTGTGTAATCATTGCATTTAAGTCTCTGTTTCATTTTTTTGTGGTGGATAAATCATGTTTTTCAACTTCGCGTCTATAACAAAGCTGTTAAAGCACTCAATTGGGTGATTTAATAGCATTTTGAGTTTCGCAATAGAACTAGTGTAATATAGTTGTGGTCATAAATGTCATGTCAAACATCAAAGTAAATACCAAAACAAAACGTTACAATATTTTTAATTTAAATTAGACTTTCGCCAATTATTATAAACATTAATCGTTGGGTTGATGCGTCTTTAGAACAATTAATTCCAGGTAAGTTGCTTGCCATATTATGCTAAAAATAATTTTCATCACCTACTGTCGTCTAAATGCGTTTGAAAATCGAAATATCAATTTTCAACCAACCCATGCAAAATTCCCCAAATTTTAAAATGGGAGTAGAAAAAACTGTACGAAAAACTCGTACATAAGGCTCCTTGGATTGGTGCAATAAAACTTGCCACGTTGTTTAATACATTACATATTCTGCAAATAATTGTAACGTGCGTACAAATAAAAACGAGGGTTGGGAGGTCATGGAATCTAGCTTTTGTTAATTTTTTACAGTGTAGACGCTTGAAACTCTGAAATCATGTCATTTGGCAGGAGCTGTAATTCAAAAATGTGCTAGAACGACTTATAAGACAAATTCTGGAGATGGAATTTGTTGACTAAGACATTAAGTGTATTTCCCTTAGTACTTAATTTTAAATACTCTCACTCAAGTTCAAAATGTATCTACACTCTAATGAATTTCAAAGTGCTTCCATAGCCTATGCAGCCTCGTTTTATTTTTGTACGTACATTCAAATGTTTTCGGAAGACGTTTATCAGGTCCCTCTCGAGATTCTCAATTTTTCAACAATGCTTCAATTTTTATTTTATCGGGCAAATTTTACTTTTTTTTTACAGTCGATTGATTCATTTCAAAGTCTTGAGTAGTATTCAAACTATTGCTTTTATGAGCCATTTTGTCGACAATTTTCCTGTTATATTGTGTTAACACTGCAGAACTAAAGAATGCATGACTTTTACTGTTTAATCCATCTTTCACGACCTTTCTTTCTTTTTAGCTTGTACTTTTTATCATCAATTAGTACGACACTTGCACTTTATGAGACTTGGCAAATTTATAATTTTAGACCGAATTTCTAATTTATATAATCTATTTTTTATATACATTTGGTAAATCAAATTAAACTCCAACTTCGTTATCCAGTTTCTTCCACTATCTCTTATTTCTTTAGAAGCGGATATTGAAATTTTTATATGCATTGTTCGTCATTTCAAAAACTCGAGTTGCCTATGTAATTTATCTTATTAATTCCTAATCTTTTATAGTGAATAAAGCAGTTGTGTAAAATTGTTTTCTTTGTTATCATGTAGCATTTGTCAAAAATATATTTATTTTTACAATTTACATTCTTTGTTCACTTATTTATTTAATTCGGCAATATTGTATGGTTTCATTAAATTGCATCCTTGTTCTTATTTATAAAATCAAATTCCAGCTTTCAGTTCTCTCGTTCTTTCATTCATTCTCAGTTTTTGCAGTGAGTTAACAATACGGTTGAACTCCTTTGCATTCGTCAGCTATTATTTTTGACTCCCCTCGCCTCTGCAGTTTTATCAATTCCTTTCCCGAGTGATTTTTTTCTATTTTATCGCTGCTCTATTCACGTTATCCTTTCATTTCTAATTTTATCAAATCTTGTTTGCGCTCGCACTGTTTGCGTATTCGACTGTTTATAGAAGAATCGCTAAAATTCTTATGTCGGTGCTCAAATATTTACTAAAAGTTTTGTTCTTACTTGAAAATTTTAAGTAATGACACTGATACATCAGTTGTTAAATTTAAATAATACATTTTTAATTAGTTTACTTGGCGTGTAGAGATTGATGCCATTTTGATTGGAAATATCGCAGAAAGAAAAAGAATGGAACAATTTGTGATGATTCCAAGAATTGAGGACAAAAAGTAAAACGAACGATTAATAACACTAAAATCTGAAATGCAAATAAGCGGTGTGGATTTTGCCACCACGGTTTCAGTTCGTGGTAGTCAAAGAAAAAAAACAAATTGTATGTCATGTAATAGGATAGATAATAGGATCAAATCAAAAAACCAGATTGAATGCATAATTTTATTTCAAGCGCTAGAAAGAACAAACAAGTAGATCACTAGAGAATGAAAACGGACAAGCATAAAAGGCGTAATCCTATTCTGAAAGTCAAACTAATTAAAATGAAAATTAAATATTGATCGATTTTCGACTAGTTTGGCGAATTAATGCGGCTTTTATTATGCCACAGCACCCAAAATGTTGGGCAACGTCATTTTGCAACAAATAATAAAGTCTGGCCTCGATTTGTTTTTAGAAATTTCTCAACGTGCGTTTTTCTCGTACTCATGAAGTCGTACAACGTGAAAATATTTTTTCAGTCAAACCGTTCGTCGCACTTTCAATTATACTAATTTATTATCGAAGGGTTTTTACCGTTCTTGCAGTCGTGAGCTGGGTTACCTGGTTACCTACATGTTTTCTCTAGTCGCCGCTTATTAATTTATACAATGCGGTGTTCGAGTTGGGGGTTGAATTTTCACACCCCCGTAAATACAACACATTTTATTAAGTCTGTTCTCTCACAGCGGCCAGAGAAGCGAATTCGGAGAATAAGTCCAACACAATATGAAATGTAAAATATTATTATGATGAGATTACATCGGTGCAGTTGAGCAGGCCTGAATGGGGCTTTGGCGCGAGTGGGGGTGGGATGAGACATGTGCCGTCCTCCAAGGAGGCTCGCGTGAGCCCCACGCCGCCCAAACAAAACTATCTGACCATAATTAGTGCTCTGTGTGGAATTATTTAAATTTATTGTGGGAACTTCACCTGGTGTGCCAATAACACAAATTGATTTCCCACCGCATCCCCGTCATAATGATCAATTAGGCAGACAACATGTGTTGGTGGTCGGCTTTATTCGGGAAATATGGACTTGTATCGAGTAATGCGATTACCGGAAGCTCCGATGTTATAATACAATAACAATGCCCGCGCAATATCTATTTTTCGTTCAACAAATCCCTCTGAAGCCGAAGTTTCGCGGCGCGAATTCCCCGGCTTAGGCGCCAGTTTCTTGACGCATTTTCTGCGAAATTTCCCACACCGGCAGACTTATAACTTATTTTTACCTGTAATCATATCAGGAAGCGCGAGGGAGACGTCCGTGTGAACCCAAACGTGATACAACTCCAGGACGACATATGCTGTGATTGACGGAAATGCGAAGCCCGACGTGGACGCCATATGCGCCAGATCATCATATTTTGCTAAATTAGCCGTGTCCGAAACTAATGGATTATGAACGTTGCAGTGGCGAGACGCAGGCGGAAGGAGGGACGTCCAAGAAGACAAAGGACCACCTTCAGCAGCGAACAAACCCTTCGGCTTGAGATAGAATACCAAAGGTCTGAGTATATCAGCAGGGGACGAAGATGCGAGCTGGCTGAGGCCCTCAAGTTGTCCGAAACGCAAATCAAAATCTGGTTCCAAAATCGCAGAGCCAAGGATAAAAGAATTGAAAAGGCGCACATAGACCACCACTACAGGTCAGTAATCAATTTAAGGCGGTTTAATAGTTTTGAACTAGATTCAGGTTGAAAAAGCGTCCTTGACTGGCACCGGAAACATTTTTAAAAAAATTTCCGGTAGTGACCGTGACAAGTCAGGTAGAAATTTACCCAAATTTCATGAAACGAATCAAATTATATTTATTTGTTTGCTTGCATAGAGTGGTTTATCATCTGAATCCAATCGAGATAAATCGGGATCACTGCAAATGGGGTTTGAGCCGCCCGTTTTTACTTTGCTTTTGATCGTTGGCTGCCTCATTAAAGCCACTTATTTTTATTCCCCCGTTAATCACCCTTATCTGCCATCGCTCGTTTTGTATTTCAGAAAGTTGCTGGGCGCTTTTCCCGGCAGTTTTTGTCCGGTCTGCTTGGATGGGCCCTGTTTTCATGTGACTTCGTCGTTGCAAACACTTCCGCTTCTGCGTCCCGATTCGGATAATGCGACCGGCGATAGCGTGGAAGCCACCAGCGACGAAATCGATGTGCTATAATTTAATCAACGAGTTATCATTCTAGTCACTGTTTAATTGTAAATAAAAGCACTAATGCGTAGATTTTATGAGCGATATTATTGCGGCTATATAAATATCGTGCCGCACAATCATCGGGCTAAACGGAGCGTGCAGATTGTTCACAAAAGACCAGATTACCTCACCAGGTGGGGATGTTCCCGCGCATCATTTTATCCCTTTAAAAACTGACCCTCCACTTAATTTCTATTTTCTTCTCGTTGTGGGTTTTCACAGTAATTCCACGAGTTTTCCACGAGATAACTGCGCCCGAGTTTGGCGTCTTAACAATAGGGAAAGTAAATGAAATGCTGATGAAGGAAAGCAATCAATCGGCAGCACGCTTGGATTATTTCCGTTCTGTACTTGGTGTGTTTAATATACTCACTATCCGAAAAACGACTTGCCTTTTATTACAATAATTGCAACGTTTCCAAATTTCATTTTCAAATTCAATTCTATTTTAAATTCTTCGTTATTTCTAACATTTAATAGTTTAATATACTCACTATCCGAAAAACGACTTGCTTTTTATAAGAATAATTGCAGACCTTTCCAAATTTAATTTTCAATGATTGTACAATTTTAAATTCTTCGTTATTTCTAACATAACATGCAATTCATTTAGGAACCTGTAAACTGTTTAAAAAATGAAGAATTTTGCGTTCCCAATTTTGGATGTGTTATAACTTACAATACAATATTTTAGACAGCTTAGGCCACTTGATCAGAAGGCCTTCAAAATCCACAATTTAATTCCAAAATGTAAGAACTGTTTTACGTAAACACCAAAGATGACAAATCCAATTAAAAAAAATCAACCTTGGAACCCACTTAAAAAATGTAATATTCTTCGCTTGTAGTAACTGCTTTTTTAGTTGCATTTTTTGGAAGGGATTATAAAATAAAGACGTTTCATAAAATCGTTTATTTTATAAAATAAACATAATACATAAATAAATAATAAAATCGCAGCCAAACGCACCTTTCATCCACTCACGCTGTTGCAAAAACCTTACTTACATCGGCAATACTCACCCGACGTTTAGGCACTGTGGAACCGAACTGGACCCCCAGAAACAAAATTCAATTAGTAACTTGTCTTATGCAACAGTTCAGGTGCAAAATTAAACAAAATCGAATTGTTTAATCGAAATTAATAAGAGTAATGAATAAAAAGGAGCAACAAAGTCGTCTGCGCCATACGAAGAATAACGCAAACGCCTTCGTGTGTATGAGGTGACAAAACTGTGTATCTACCTAACCCAGGTTAGCTTTCTACTGTCTCAATCGTCTTTTACAATTTAGCGTCACGCTGTAGTATAACCTGATTGATCTACAGTCTAACGTACGCTAGCGCATTCAAAGAAACCTGAGCTAAATAGTGGAGTAGATTTTTACATCCTAAAACGTATCTAAAACTATACATACCTAGACATTAACCTGCTTGCTTACACAGTTACATCACTGCAAATTCAGTCTACACTAACTGTTATGTGTCTTCCTACTCTCAATCCTATCCAGACCTATAAACTCATCTGAATTTCATCCAAAATCCTCTTCATCTCCACAACAAAACGGGAATACGAAATTAAAAAGGTTAGTTGACGAGTATGATCTAACCTAATCCTCACGCATGAAAAATACTACCCTTCGTCGTAGCATGATCTTTAATAAATAATCAAGTACATCATCAAGTCAATATATTAACCTAAGTCTAACATGATGACCTATTGTACTTTTGCTTATGTATGTAATAGATTGCAGCACACCAATTGCATAACCGATTGATTTACAATAACACAAAAACCACTAATGTACACCTTTAAAATTGTCCGATCTTTATTCGTTTGTATTTTTTGAAGTGGCACACAATGCTGCTGCTTATGCCAACTCAAAAACTTCATCAATTAATACCGGCGGGTTAACTATACGTGAAAGTTTTTATTTTGGTTGCTAATTTTCTGGGACTCGGATATGATAGATATAATTTTATAATAATATGTACACCTGGCACTGTATCAGCAGCGTTGTCCAGTTGCACTTACATGTTATTGTATCTCCTGTTTCCTGGACCGCCCATGTTTCCGCCGTTTTGATTGCCATAATTTCCTCCATATCCGCCGCCGGATTGATCTTAAATAGAAGAAAACGAGCGTACTGATTTGCACCTAAACGCATATAATATAGTCTACCCAGCTACAAAGAATCATGCAGGTTGCGCCAGCTGTAGAGAAATATCCAAAGCCGATATCCATCGGTGGATCGACATGCGGTGAGAAAAGCGCCGCTCGGGGGCACCTGCATGCTCTATTTAACCTCCAAAAAGTTAAAAAACCAAGACATATTACGACGGCAAGGTATCGTACGGATTTGTTTCATTAAAACGTAGACATCATAAACTGCGTTTTATCCTCAGAAAAATGAAGAGGGCACAAAGAACGTTTGGATGAAAAAATGACTGCAGGGTGGACCAGAAGAAGAAAAAAGAAGAAAATGGAATCCGAGGAATTGAAGACAAAAAAGTATAAACGGAGATATGCTCATCCTCGACATTAGGACATTAGGAAACTTCAGAATTGTTTCGTGACGTGTCCAAATTCTTCAATCAGTTTTGCCACCTAATTTTCGAGTGTGTTTAAAAAAATGGATTACGACGTCAAACAAAATCATGTTCACAACTAAATAATAATAAGAAATATCATGCAAGTACCCCATTAAGCATGTTAAGAAAAATATTAGTAGTTGCAACTAAACTGCCTCAACTGAGCACCTGTGGGATATCAGCTTACGATTTCAAGTAATTTTTTCTCAAATATACCTTTCAAATGTACAATATTAAATGAGAACCTAAATGGACTTGGCAAGTTCAGTTGAAAACTTAGTCGTAATTCGATTGCACTGTCCACTGTGACCTGTAATTCTGATCTACGGCTAACACAGAACATAAATTTACAGAAAAACAATTACAGCAGTCACAGTGTGCAATGCAATTCAACGGAATGTCCCACAGTTGTTATTCAGTTCACAAAAACTCAATGAAATTCCCAAATAATCATAAATTACGACTAAATTTAAATACATGATGAACTCACCAATGGTCTGTGTGTATGTGTAATAATTAATCCATTTTCTTCCTGCTATCAATTGCCTTTAACGATTCTTAACAGACACAACAACACAAAAAAATAAAGTTAGAAATGACGAAAGTCCACAAAACGAAAATTGCTACTTACTGTATGGCGCCGGTCTGTTCTGTTGGTAGTTGTTTCGGGCGGCGCCGCCGCTGTAATTCTGCTGATAACCGCCGCCGAAATTGTCGTTTTGCCCGCCCCAGTTGCTGCCGCCGCCGCCGCCGCCGGAGTTGTATCCGGAATTCTGGCCGCCGCCCCAATTGTTGCCGGACTGATTATCCCAGGGGTTGTTACCCCAGGAATTGCCCCCGTTGTAACCGCCGCCCTGCTGGTTGTTCCAATCGCCACTGGGACCTCCTCGGTTCCAGTTGTTACCGCCGCCGCCGCCGCCACCGCTCCCGTAATTGTTTCTGGGACCGCCGCGGCCTCCACGAGATCCTCCGCCTCCCATGTTACCTCCGCCCTGACTGGCGCGGTCCATTTCTGCCTTGCTGAGCGCCTTCTTCACGTCGATGTGCTTGCCATGAATCTGGTGGTGGCGATGTACTAAATGGGAAAAATTTATGCACAAGATGTTTTGACAAAGCTCTATCAAACAACACGAACGTTACATATTTCCAATCTTTTTATTTTTTTGCTGCAACAGCTAAATATTTTAAAGTATACATTGTTGCCATAATAAATGTCATAACTCCTAAACTACTACTGCCATAATTTTTTTTATAAAAGTGTCTAAAAGAGTAATAAATACCGGGTCCAATATGAAAAACATTTAATGCTGTAACTTCCTTATTTGTTATGCGTTTTTAATAAATGATACCTTAAACGAAAAACTCTCTCATGTGAATTGCTGTAAATTTTCTTATGCCAGTTAGGGTTTGACAGAGCATAGCTAACTTTCTTTTCTAAAATAGCACAAACAAAAAACCAACATTCTCATTGGTTTGGTAGCAGCGATTTTTCAAAGAATGGGCTTTTGGTGGATTAAATGTCATATAATAGGAAAACAACTGAAGTTAGGTCCATAATAGGTTATACAAAGTATAATTATTTTTTGATAAGGAATCCTAAAATAGCATAATACATTGGGCGTTCCATTTAAAAAAACCTAACTTTGATGCGCCACTATGTAGACACACTGTATATATGCAGACATTTTCAGACATTTCAGACATGTTCTCTGAGATTTATTGTACTTTTTCTCGAAAACCACATCTCGATATCCTTTTTTCATTTTAGAGTAATCTTACTTCCCCGCACCGCTAGGACACCTGTATATTTTTTACTTATTCTAATTGAGATTGTACTTCTGTATACACTTACATTCAAATGAAAACTAAAAAAAAATATTTTACATAAAAAAATTAAATAAATGATCAAAAATCAAGTAACCATGGTTTTTACAACATCTGTTCGAAATGGCCTCAATTGTGTTCCTGGCACATTTGGCATCTTCTATTAACGCCCAATACTGACGTTTATTAAAATATTTGGTGATATTTGTTCACATATTTGAATCTCCCGTAGCCTTTTTCGGTTTTTTGAAACTTTTTGAAAATTTCGCACCAATCTTCCAAATTTATCAGCACTTGAAATCACTCACTCGAGAAAACGATTTTCGTAGAGTTGCAGAGCAGCTGCAGCATTTTTTCCACTTTGAAAATAGGCTTCTATCATATCTACACATGCATCGTTATCCATTTTAAGAACAAGATGTTCCAAATGTGAGAATTTATTGTCAATAACTTTCACAACCTTAATAATTTTCAAGACTCAAACGTCCATAGCAACTTTAGTCATTTGCAACATAAAATGCCCTTTTATTAGTGTTTATTACGACCACTAGATTTGTAAAAATGTTAAACAAATTATTATGCAATGGTGATTTACATATTCATATTCAGAAGAATAAACTATCAAAACTGAGTACAATAAAAAAATAGTTTCATTTAAAAATCAAATGTTGCTTGTCGTCGTCAAAAACTGAAATCAGAAAAACAACTAGGTCAGTGCAAATAGTAGTGTTTTTAAATCGATTTCGTTTAAAGTATCATTTATTAAAATCACATAACAAATAAGGAAGTTACAGCACCAAAGGTTTTTCATATTCCACCCAGTATAACCGTATGAATGCATTGTATCAGTTATTGCTATCGTATTAAAAAAAATCGTATCCGTTTAAATATATAATTGTAAACCTTTAAAAAAATTGGCAGTATATTAGAACGAAAATGTGAAAATTTAGTGTAAATTTTATTTGAATGTTCAAGTTCTCAATGCCGTGGTTTCTAAGAAAATGGGGATTAAGTTGAAATTAGATAGTTTGCCGGAAAATTGATTTAAATCGATGTGGCTGGTGCAAATTCAGTTCAAGTGGTGGTGGGGTTATCAAATTTTCAATATGATAATTATTTTTTGGCTATTTTTTGATAGCACAAATTTAAATAAATTGTAATGTAATATACTGTAATGTAATGTATTTTGTGATATCCTAGATATCCCATTTTGTCCAAAAAAAGACATATCCCT
Source organism: Eledona agricola (assembly GCA_964023215.1). Lineage (NCBI taxonomy): Eukaryota > Metazoa > Arthropoda > Insecta > Coleoptera > Tenebrionidae > Eledona > Eledona agricola. Next base: position 18,021,882 of record OZ026858.1, read on the forward strand.
TTTTTACCCAAAACCCACGGAAATGTTATTGTGCATTTTGAAGATGTAAAAATTGAGCAAGGGGTGTTGCCCAAAATGTAGAAAATGTAAGGTAGTGGTAACTAGTTAGATTAAGGAATGAAGATGTTCATGAGTTTAGCGATGAATACATAATTAATGGTGAATTAAAATTACTCGGCGGACAGATGAGAAGAAAGAAGATGAATTCGAGGATAATAAATTGAAGAATGTTACAAAGGATGAAAGAGGGATTACCGGGTGCGGCAAAATTAAGGCATCAGTCTAATGTTTCCTAAATTCTATCGAGCAAAATGTTCTTAACAAAAGTTTTTTGATAATATTCATTCATGTTAAAATTTTACTGTAACTATGACATTCCCGCAGTTTTTTATTAATTTGTTTAATTTTTTCTTTACATTTTGTTATCTAACTATGAAAAAAATACATCATTGTAATCAGAAATTTAGATAGAATACAAATTTGGCAAAAAATGGTGTCTGGAATTAATTTTGAACAAATAAATATCAGCGTAAAAAACAGTTGAGCACTCTTTTGAAATGGTTTTCACAACAAAGTAGTCAAAATGTCGGCATTTTGTTCAATCTCGAAGTACTTTTCAGTAAATTAGCGAAAGTGGAATTGCGCACAATTAAATTAATTTTACCCAAAGAAGGCAAACTAAAATATCCGAGTTCTTTAATAGATTTTTAGAAATTATGATTTCAAAAATTTATTAGTACATTATGCTTGTATGTGAATCTGAGTAAAATAAAAGTTTTGTTATTAACGCAATAATTTTTTATCACGGCATTTATAACGAACTTCCGTTATAACGAACCAATTTCATCCCTTCAGGTTTGTTATAAGTTGCGGGCATTACTGTATTTTCATACAGCAAAAAATTAGATTTGGATTATCCAATTTTAATTATTATTTTTCTATTTGCTTGTCATAATGAGGCAAATACGACACGCATTTGAAGTTCGTAATGAGCCTGAATATCGTGAGGAATATTATTTTGTTTTGCAATTGGCGACGCATAATTCCTAGTTAAAATTGTTAACCTAATCAAAGCCTGCAAAACAAAATTTTGATCTAGGCAGTAAGGTACGGAGCAAATTAATATTAGCATTATTATTTCTAGTTTTATGGAAAGATTTAAATAAACTAAAATGTTCAAAAAGTGGCCATGTTGGATTTAGTGACATGACGCTGGCAACTTTTGACAAAGTTCCTAGACCGGCTTCCTAATTCTAATTTCAATATAATTATCTCAAATTTCATGCAAATAAGATTTTTTTAAGAACTCGTTTCATAACATAAGACATTTCTGCAAACAGTCTTATGAAACTAGTTCTTTCATGTACCTCAAAAAAATAACCAAGAGTATAGTGAATATCCAACTGTTTTAAAAATAAAATCAATAATTAGGGTCACCTTTCTGACATTTTATGAGTGGTTTCAGTACAAATGTTGTGATTGATTTAATCAATTTTACCAATCATCCATCAGCATTCATTTCTTGAATATTAATTTAGAAAATTGCAATATGTACGTTAAAATTCATAAATACGATTAAAGTAAATATAAAAGTAAAAGGGATTGTGAAACGTTTGCAACGAGGTGCAAGTCAACACAAAATTAAAATGGGACCAAGTAAACTAACGGTAATAATAATAAAAGGTACATAAAGTAATAAATATTGTGATCATAAATTAATTCTAGGCAGCTACAATTTGTAAAAAAAGGCACGACATAACGAATAATTTTGAACAAATAAATATCAGCGTAAAAAATAGTTGATCACTCTTTTGAAATGGTTTTCAACACAAAGTAGTCAAAATGTCGTCATTTTGTTCAATCTCGAAGTACTTTTCAGTAAATTGGCGAAAGTGGAATTGCGCATCAATTAAATTAATTTTACCCAAAGAAGGCAAACTAAAATATACGAGTTCTTTAATAGATTTTAAAAAATGTTTTCAAAAATTTATTAGTACATTATCCTTGTATGTGAATCAGAGTAAAATAAAAGTTTCGTTATTGACCTGACCCCCACAAATATTTTTTAAACGCGGCATTTATAACGAACTTCATCAGTCCCTTCGGGTTTGTTATAAGTTGCGGGCATTACTGTAATTTCATACAGCAAAAAATTAGATTTGGATTATCCAATTTTAAGTATCTTTTTTCTATTTGCTTGTCATAATGAAGCAAGTACGACACGTATTTGAAGTTCGTAATGAGCCTGAATATCGTGAGGAATATTATTTTGTTTTACAATTGGCGACGCATAATTCCTAGTTAAAATTGTTAACCTAATCAAAGCATGCAAAACAAAATTTTGATCTCAGACAGTAAGGTACCTAGCAAATTAGCATAATTATTTCTAGTTTTGTGGAAAGATTGAAATACACTAAAATATTCAAAAAGTGGCCATATTGGATTTAGTGACATGACGCTGGCAACTTTCAACAAAGTTCCTAGACTGCCCCCCTCATTCTAATTTCAATATTTTTCCCAAATTTCATGCAAATAGAATTTTTTTAAGAACACGTTTCATAAGACATTTCTGCAAACAGTTTTATGAAACTAGTTCTTTCATGTACCTCAGAAAAATAACCAAGAGTATAGTGAATATCCAACTGTTTTGAAAAGAAAATCAATAATTAGCTTCACCTTTCTGACATTTTATGAGTGGTTTCAGTACAAATGTTGTGATTGATTTAATCAATTTTACCAATCATCCATCAGCATTCAATTCTTGAATATTAATTTAGAAAATTGCAATATGTACGTTAATATTCTAGGCAAATATCCCAAATATTGTAAATAATAAAAACATGAATAATAATAATAAAAAAAATGAAACCACTTACGGCAAATCTTGTCGACTGGGTCGTAATCTTCAAACTCAATGAACCCAAACCCTCGCTTCTTCCCAGTGTCCTTGTCTGTGACGATCGTGCATGATAATATTGTCCCAAAAGTTTTGAAATACTCGCGCAAGTCCTCTTCTTCAACGTCGTCCTTTAGCCCCCCCACAAATAACTTTTTAACAGTGGCTCCGGCCTCGGGCCGCCCGATATCCTGCCTGGGGACTGCCCGCTTCGGTTCAACAACTCGTCCATCAACTTTGTGTGGGCGGTCGTTTTGGGCATCGTCCACCATATGCGCTCTGGAATACGTTATGAAGCCAAATCCGCGCGACCGTTTCGTCGTCGGATCCTTCATAACGACCACATCCACGATCTCCCCCCATTGCTCGAAATGTTTCTTCAGCGATTCGTCTGTGGTGCGATAGTCCAAACCGCCGATGAACAGCTTACGAAACTGTTCAGGCTCGGGTTTGTTCTCCTGGAATGAGGAGGGCTACACGGATTTTGGTGTGGCCAAAACGACGCGGCGGCCATAACTACTCACGCTATTGGAATCCTCGCCGTCTCTACGCATCTCTGTGTCCTTGCTTCTTCTCTATCCAACTGTGGAAACTACGTTCGGTTTACTTGTTTGAAAAGTACGAGCAAAAGTCAAAACTCAAAACTAAACACAAGTATGGAGGATGCTTGGCCTACTTGATGTCGCGCCGCTACAATCGACATAAAAACAAAATGACGCGCCTTTGAGTTTGGTTCAAGCCGCAAGATGGCGCACCGGCGGGCGTCAAAAACAACAACAGATTTATAGTAGGCAATGGAATCTAGCTTTTGATTTATTTTTTAGAGTGTAGATATTTATCATTGATATATCATGACATTTGACAGGAACTGTCAATCAAAAAGGTGCCCAAACGACATCTAAACCGACACCGGAGATGAAAATTGTTAAAAATACATTAAAATAACCATAGACAAGAAATAACGTACTTATTCTACCTTATAAGTCATGCCTGGAGCGATTGTGAACCGAAACATTTGCACATTTTTTATGTGAAGATCAACAAATTCCAAAGTGTTGCTGGCGAAGGTGCTTTAAATCTTTTTTTTTGTACGCCCACGATTTTCTGCCAGATGAGATTAGATGATCATTATTGTCTCTATATTCTGTTTTGTTTTGGGACATCCACATAATATAAATAACCTATTAGATGTTGAAATGGCACGTTTTATCATTCCGCACTATTCAGGATCGTACATAGCAGGTATTAATATTTGGGATAATCATAATAAAACCATATAAAATAATCCATATATTTTATTTTTTCTCCTTTAATTTTGTTGTTAATTCTTCCGATAATGTTTCTTCGGTTCATTTTATTTCTTCTTTATATTCGTTAGATTTAGTGCGTGGCCATTTCCCACATTTCAATTAAATTCAATTGTAAATGTGTTTTTTATTTATTCCGTTCTTTGGATCTGCTTTATTAAGCAATCTAACGTCAAATTCTTTTAAAACTGATTAAAAATTCCAGCTTGTGGGATCTTTACAGCCGAAATTTTTGTGTACATATAACGGGCGTTAAAAAAAAACGAGGCTGCGTTGGCAATGGAAAAACTTTGTGCATCAATTTAGTGTAGCAAAACTTCAAAGTGTCAGTTCGAGTCTGTTCATGTTTTTAGGTTAGCTTCCTTGTTGACAATGGGATAAATCATTATGGAATAAAAAAAAGTGCAAAACATTCCCCGGTATCGTTGTGAATCCAAACATCAATCTATTCATTGTTACAGCTTCTCCTCTGTTGAGGAGAATATCGGCACGACCAGGACGGTCATTAATTTGATATAACGTAAGTCGTGAATAGATCGATGAAGAAGAATCAGTCTCAAAACCGAAAAATGTCTTGAGAATATTTGGCAGCACTCAGTTACCCGTCAACCTTCATGGGTCATCAGTCTCTATGCGCAACTCGAGACCTACCAATTCAGTTTAAGAGCAACTGCATTCTCAATTAATATTTCAAAAATCGTTGTATATATAGTTAAACACGGACGTCGACCGTTAGGGAGTTATATTACACAATATTCATTAGAAAAAAAAGGTTCGGGTTTGCTTGGATTCGAAGGTTTATTATTTTAGTAGGCCAAAAAATTTAGACGAGTTACGGCAAAAAATCGAAAGCAATTGCGATAAATGTTGTTTGTTTTTGGAGTTTAATTACGGATTGTCTTTCATTAAAGTTTACATTAATTTTTTGTACATGTTTACATTTTATTTAAAATACCAAATTTGTTTTCCCCATCATTTAAGTAATAATAATAATAATATGTTTGTGACCTACCAATCGTTGTATACATAGTTAAACACGAACGTTGACCACTAGTAAGTTATAAATTACACAATATACATTAGAAAAAAAAGGTTCGGATTTGTTTGGTTCGAAGGTTTAAAAAGCAATGATTATTAAAAATGTTCATTAAAAATAAAATTAAACTGTCCTAGCGTTTGGGTCGTTTTATTTCAATGGTAAATTTTAAACTGACAGATCTTGACATTTGTCAAATCTATGTTTATGTTTTCTATGGTGTCTACACTGGAAAGCCGATAAATTCCATGGCCAACGCAGCCTCGTTTTTTTTTTGAACGCACGTTATTAAATGAGTCCCAACAAGTCGATGTTGTACAGCTATAGCCAGAAGCTCATGCCTAGCGAGTCGAAGTCGATTTTGGACACCCCTTGTGACGTAGTCTCACTTATCATCGGCAGACACCACCTATTTCTCGGCCATCCGTTTAAGTTTACATTTAGAATTGTTGGTGATTCGCGGAAGACTATGTGTTTTGCTTTCACGGAAAACAATCAATTCTTAGCACCGGCAGGCCACACCCCTTTCTCCTTCCATTTAAGTTTGTAAGCGGACGATTGTCGACGTTTTTGAAGTGCTCCATACTTGCGGCACCCATAAACTAGTTGCGTAGAATGGAGAACGACCACGTGTTTTGATTTCGCCGATAAGAATTGTATGTTAAAAAGACGCAAGTTTTTTCGGAATGACAATTAAAAATTAGTTAAGTTAATTTTAGGAAGGCTTGCATTTTTATTTTGCGGAAAGGGCCGCTTTTGTTATAAATATTGAGAGTAGTTTTCTACCTGACAATCTGTCATTTAATTTCGATTTTTTTTGTCTTCGGTATTAGTCATATTTCCACGAAGTTTTACGGGTGTTTTTCCATGTTCGCCTGTCCTCCTCGCGTGTTTTTGACTGATCCAGACGTATGAATGGACCACGAGGCACTGGCGGGACTCGACCGCGGACACCATGAATTGTTATTCGATCAATTATTTTAATATTATAGCCTACGTTGTTCATTCTAAGAACAAAATGTCCATTTATTAACATATCGCCGCCTTAATTAATTTTCCTGAAGAACTTCTCAAAAACATTTTTTGTTTTTGTTTTAATTAATTGCAATTAAGTAATTTCTCTCTGTCAATGGTTCTAATATCTGTTCTTATATCTATACGTATAAAAACCTGTTCTACAGAAATAAATTCATTAAATGAAAAAGAAAGACTGAACGGATTGATTTAATTTTAAAACAATTTCAACAATAAATAAATCGATTTCATTATTAAATGAGTAATTGCATGACAATATAAGCCATTCAACGTTTTATGATTGAAATGTACAACCGTGGACAGTCAAGAATAACACTTTAGCCGGCGGATGTGATGCAAATACCGACTCAATGACAATATCTCTTAGAGTCGGTACTTGCATGAAACGGGTGTTATTCTGGATTGACCATGGCTGTACATCAATGGGCAGAATAAAAATTAAATTTAAATAACAATAAAAAATGGCAAGATAGGAATTATTAACCACGGCCACCATGATTACTGTTGCAAAGGTCAAATGAACGACCCGATTTCAGCGAAGGTATTAAAGTTCGGGAAAGATCAACTAGTAAACAAAGCATTACATAAATTTGTTTAATAAAATTTACGGTGAAATGAGCGAATGAAAATTAGCTTTGTAACTGAAAGTCTGAAAAACAAGTAGCATTCATTCTGTTCATCATGTTAAAATGCATTATTACTGTTAAACATATTTTGCGGTATCGTGAAACGATCCTGATTTGTCGTGCGATGTTTGGGTTCATCGATCTAAATATACACATTCGCTTGTTGTTTCGCTTGACACGTTCAAGTGAAACAATGATGGCGGAGAAAGGCGGGGTCTCTGGCAGGGTAATCCAAACATGGAACGGAATGGGCATTTTCTGTGATCATAGCTGTACGAGTGAAAAATCTTATGTTACCAGCAGTTTTCAAGTTATAAATACCAAATTTGTAAAAAAACGCGTTGATTCGTTGGTTTTTATTCCGGCATATTACTCACATGTAATTATACCATTAGTAGTTATCTAATATTGGAACAAATTAGAGACTTTGTTGAATAAGTTAACTCAAGTGCAATAGTCCAGCATTTGTATTTACCCTCTGAATGCTAATCTATAATATGTACTCCTATAATAATAAGTAATAACAATGCAAATATTTAGGCGGAATGACCTTTAACGACCTTCATATTATGTAACTGTTTTCAGATGGCGCATCGATCAAATTTTGCGGCAAATTTAAATAGCCTCTCCTCTCTTTATAGGTAGTAAAAATGCTATTATATTTTGAATATTTTATGATTTATTCTACAAAACTAATGTAAAAAATTGGTTTGTAGAATAAATCATAAATTATTCCTTCATTCACACGTCATACAAACAAACAATTTTATAAAAATCAATTTATTATATTACATAATTTAAATTAAACAAAATTATACCCAAAATGTTAACAATTACATTTATAAGATAGGTATAATTTACACATATGATAATTACTTGGGGTTATTATATAATAATGAAAATTTTGAAAGACTAGCCGGACAACCTATAGAGCAACCTGGCTTAGTTCTTCAAATTCATACACAAAAATAGGGAATAACGAAGCCTAATATCTAACGATGGCGAAAAATGTTTTTTGCTAATATGCCCCTGTCACACTATCAAATTTTCGTCAAATTTCCGTCAAACCAGTTGTAGCAAACTGGGTTGATGACGTCATTACTACCCTGTTTGCTGCGTTCGACAAAAACCCTGTCACACTATCAAATTCAGCTCAAATTCGTTGGACGCAACAACGGTCAAACGTTTGACGAGAATAGGAGGGCGTCTATTTCCCTCAAACTATTGGAAGCGGTCGGCACTTTCATTGGCTGATAACTGGGCGCCAGTTCTAAACATTTCCTTGTTGACATTTAGGTCTTTGTAATTTTCACGTGAGGTTGAAATGGGAATGAAAATTTGGAGTGGCAGTGATTTGTCGACATTATTTGATTTATACAGATATGAAGCGATATTGTACGACACGAAAAATGACTCGTATGTACAACCGTGGACGGTCAAGAATAACACTTTAGCCGGCGGGTGTGATGCAAATACCGACTCAATGACAATATCTCATAGAGTCGGTATTTGCATAACACGGGTGTTATTCTTGACTGTCCATGGCTGTACATACCACAAGAGATTTGCACGTCACGATGCACTGCAGCGAATTGTTGAGGAAATGGGCAAAATTCGGCCCAGAATATCTAAAATTTCAAAGATCGAACAATTCACGAAAGAATGGCAAAAAATGAAGAACATTGTTATCGGGTTTCGAAAAGCTGACAGCATAAAAGCCTACAAGAATTTATTAAAGACAGGAGAGGAGAATGTAACACATCGTGTTCCGTTTTTCTAATAATTTATTAAATGTTGCCTGATCCATTCGCATGTTATTTGTGAAGTCATACGGATCTTCGTCCGCGATTTAGTACTTCATGAGGGAAATCAATTTTTGCCCCCTTGTCTCTATCCATCACAGCATTCCTCCGTTTTATCCAAGATCGCGTCCTTTCTTTAGGCTTTGAGTTTTCTAGTTAATAAGATTCGTGCGTGGGGATCGAGAACTAATCAAATTTCTATCGATTCCAAACAAAAATGCACACAAAAACACGATCGTCCGCGGTCCCCTAAGCTAACATCAAAGTTTGATCTAATCTGACGTTTGTTGGAAGGAAATAAAAAATTTGACGAAAGTTGTTGTTGACGTCATCAACGCAGTTTGCTACAACTGGTTTGACGGAAATTTGACGATAATTTGATAGTGTGACAGGGGCATTAGATTGCAATTTTGGATATTTAGAGCTTCTTGCCAAAGTTTCGCTCTAGAATTATGTAATTAGATTTCCTGAATTTGTCCTGTATTAATAAAACATTCTTACCTTTCTTCACTTTTTGGAAAACAATGCAGTTTCTCCGCTTAGTTTTCACCAACACCACAAATAATGTAAAAAATACTCATCTTTCGCTTAAAATTTTTCACAAATTCAATATACAAGCAAGTTTTGACCTTTACTGGTTTGATTATAATTGCAGCAAAATGCTGTTTTTAAAATATTAGTCAGAAAAAAAGCAACAAGCGTAGAAATAGTCACGTTTTTTAAAAAAGACGGAATTGTACATTGTACAATTTAAAATAGTAAAAATATTGGGCCTTTTATTTGAATTTAAATAAAAGTTTTGTAGTGACATCTAGCGGTCGTACAAAGCATTAGCAACGACTACAGCGCCTCTACATTTGCTTATGGTATCTGTGACAAAGATGTCATGCGCCTAGTTTCAATGTGTAGAAAAGAGATAGTTTCGGACAAAATCGCCCTATTAAGTCAGTCATCTGGAGTAATCTGTGGTAATAATAACGATAATCCCTTTAAAATTTAAAATGGGCTCTATCTCTGAAACTTTCAAGTTACGGACCCATGTTGACAAAGACTTTTTTATTTGTTTTAATTAGCAGTAACGAGCGTTAAAGATTTGAAATTAAGTTCTTTGTTATTAACTGTTTCGGACACAATACATAAGATACATTTAATGTTTTCTTCAACAAATTTCATTCCCAGGACTCGGTTTAGAAATCGTATGAGCAAACTTTAAGATTCTTCAGAACTCTGAAAAATAATTCCATGGCCTATTCTGATTTATATTTTATTAATTTTGCAATAAGTGTGTATTAAGCATCAATGATCAATTTTTGTTTGTGTCCTAACTCTTTTCCTTCATGGCAAGGTCGATAACTTTATAAACACTCCTCTATAATTGGTTGATACAACAAATGAAAACAAATTTAAAACAAAATTGCAGCTTAAACAAAGACATAACCTCACTTTTGACAGAAAATTGTGGAGGAAATCACGTCTATTCTGGTATTCTAATTGTAACTTTTATTATTTTATTTAATCTTTTTATTGTGAATTTAAACAATCATAATGGAGTAAGTATTAAAGAACAGTTAAAATTTGTATTACAGGTAATTAATTTTCAGTCCCATGTCTGATAATTCTGATAGTGGTAAGTATATACAAATCGATAATCGTGCCACAGTTGCAGAAGACTTGTCATAATGTAATAGTAATAATAAATAATCTTCCCATTACTTACTACTAAAGCAAAAATCTACCTGAAGCTTCAAAGGTCTCTCCTTTAATTTGCCAACTACTTTATAGTTCTTTCATATTTTCATCAGAGCAGCTCACCTACCACTTCCTAGACATTTTTTTTTTGTTCATAATGACAATAATGTTCACCCAATCCTTTTTTTCCTATTTGTATAATAATAAATAATCTTCCCATTACTTACTACTAAAGCAAAAATCTACCTGAAGCTTCAAGGGTCTCTCCTTTAATTTGCCAACTACTTTACAGTTCTTTCATATTTTCATCAGAGCAGCTCACCTACCACTTCCTAGACATTTATTCTTTTTTTGTTCATAAGCACAATAATGTTCACCCAACTCTTTTTTCCTATTTGAATTAAAACTACAGGTTTATGTAACAAATGGTTCTTGCACTCTACTTACAATGTGCTAATAATATTATACAATCACAAACTTCATCACAATTTAGATTCTTGATTTATGAGTGGTGTAATACGAATAAGAAACAATTTCAAGCAAGGTGACCACTATGTAATAAAATACAAAAATCTTGTTTACTAAACTAGGTATTTTCAATATAGTAAAACATTCTAAAAGCCACAGGTTTTCGCGACGATCGTTGGAAAAAGACAGTCGACCTAAAACGTCCAGTAATTTTATTGAGGCTAGCCAAAGCTGAACTCTATCCATCGCGTGTAGAAGCTGACTCTTTGACATTGATGGGCTATGGTAAAAATACACGCATTATCTGACCAGCGGAACAATGCATTCTTTAACTTCATACTCTGTGAGCAATTCATAACACAGACGTTTGACTCAGGATGCGTTATTTAGCTGGTCATTTGATAATTTCAGTGTAGCCGTTTTTGATTTGTATTATTGTAGGATTTACGCCCGACGTGCCAGTGTTCAATCTCACCTGGAACCTGGACCAAGTCAAGGAGTACATTTACTCGCTATATCCAGACATTCCGCTGCAAAGAGTCGGATTTAGGATGGCGAAATGTGACCGCACAAAGAAAATTCATCTGTTAAATCCTGTTGAAAACATGAAAGAGTTGAAAGAGGAGTTGGGCAACAGTAAACTTATAGTAATACCCAATCAGGACTTGCCAGAACTTGCGAAGAAAGGCGACGATTCGCAAACAAGAAGAAGCGAGCGCCGTTCCAATAGTAAATACAGAGTGGAGGACGAGGACGAGATTGAAATTGACGTAGAAGGTGCACTAAAATGAAACAAAATAAAACAAATTATATAACATTTTATTAGCAGGAAAACCGAATCACATAGAGGAAATCTGTCAAGAATTTTCAGTCGAACAGATCGTTGGCAAGCGCGAGCGCAATGGCAGAGTCGAGTATCTGCTAAAATGGAAAGGTTACTCTGAGTAAGTCAGATTGTTGTTCAAATGGAATAAATATGAACACAATTTTATTAAATACAGGCAAGATAATACTTGGGAACCAGTGGAGAACATGGATTGTCCGGATTTAATCAAGGCATATGAAGAGGATGGGTCCAAAAGAGAGAAGAAAGAGCGAAAAGAGAAAAAAAACGAAACTGAAGCCAGTGAAAAGGAGAAAAACAAGCGCAAAAATATTACTGAAGACAACAGACAAAGGGGATTCGATCGTGGACTTAAACCTGAGAAAATCCTGGGTGCCACTGATGCTAGTGGTGAATTAATGTTTCTGATGATGTGGAAGAATTGCAATGAGGTTGATTTAGTTCCGGCCAGCCAAGTTAACGTTCGTTGCCCTGAAATCGTAATAAGTTACTATCAAAATAAGCAACAGTGGTTTTGTAAACCGGCAGTCAGCATCATAGAAATTGATTGAATTGTGTCTGTATAACAGTAACTTAAAAATATTGGTTGTAACAATTTCGTTGGAACAACAATTGTATTATGAGCAAGTTTATGCTTCTATAATTTTTTCGAACACGTCATTTGCATGTATGTACCAAAATACTAGATATTTTTTCAGATTTTTATGCAAAATGTCTAATTACTGTTCTTGATTGTTTGAATTTTTATTAACAGTTAGATAATGAGCCAGCATCTTTATTTATAAATTGCAAGGCACGTCATTTGCATGTATGTACCAAAATACTAGAGATGAATTAAGGTTTTTAATTTTTTCAGATTTTTTATGCAAAATGTCTAATTCCTGTTCTTGATTGTTTGAATTTTTATTAACAGTTAGATAATGAGCCAGCATCTTTATTTATAAATTGCAAGGCAAATTTTGCACTTAAACGTTCCTATCATGATCAATAATATAAGTAATTAAAATTTGAGTTTGTAACAATGAAATTTGAACTGCAATTTCTATAAACAATGATTTATTTCATTTTTTTTACATTTTGAATCATTACATTTTAATTTTTTACGTGAATTTATTTTAGTAGTTTTTCGGTTTTTAAATTTTTTTTATTATATTAAAATGTTTGTGGAGTAATTTTTACAAATAAAAACGGAGGCTCAGGAGGCCCTGAAATCTTTGTTTTATTTTTTACAGTGTATAGTTTTGTAAGTCATTTGACAGGAGCTGTCATTCAAAAATTACTCAAACGACGTCTAAACCGAGACCTGGATGTGGAATTGACATTAAATTTATCTTAAGTATTTTGTCCGAGACATTTTTTAACAAATAATTCAATTTCAAATTTCTCCAATTCAAGGTCGAAATTTTGCTACACTCTTTTGGACGTCAAAGTTATTTCATGGCCTACGCAGTCTCGTTTTTTAGGCATGTTTCAAAACAACCGCCAATGGTCACATGTCAATCATCAATCAAAAGAAGTCAAATGTCAAAAGTGAATGTTATAAACATCCAAACGTAGTGTTAAAATTTTGTGTTTTTTGTAGTGTGAATTTGAATTAAGTGCGCCTTATTTTTGACTCATATCCACACATTTGTAAGGCGTTTTTATTATGCATAATTGGCAACATAATCCCAAATCCTAACCTAACCTTCATTTACAACAGCCCTTTTCCCAATTAATGATGTAAAAATGTTTGGGGTAGCTTGCCCCCAGTGCAAAAAAGCCCCAAACGGTTCAATTAACAGACTGGTAAAAGATTCGTGCGGACACGAAAAATGTCGCATGTGCCTGTTATTGGACGAAGAAAAATGTCAACAATGCAAAACAGATAAGGAAAAAGAACAAAGAGTGATAAAGTTTGAAACGTACACCGGTGTAATAACGTGCAACGGAACACCAAAGAATTATCACTTGTATCCAAACAAAAACGGCACCACTTCGAAAAGTGAAACAACCCAGCCAGCAGTTGTTGAAAAAGCAAAAAGTAGTAAAAGCAGACCGCCCAAGAACGGCCAAAGCAAGATTCTGTATCGGAATTTAAAACTGCCGAGCCACATAACTGTGTTGAAGGACCCTCTGCAGTATAAGTGTACCATTTGTAACAAACAGTTCAATACAAAGTCACACATTAAGTACCACATTTATTGCACTGGGCGTAAGTTGCGTTAGTTTGTAAGAAAACAATTTGTAGTTTGTAAGTTTCAGAAGCAAAACCGTTTCAATGCTACTTGTGTTCCAAAGGCTTTGTAACGAAAGCACACCTCGATGTTCACATTTTGAAACACACAGGAAGTAAGCCCTTCACGTGTAGCGTTTGCCAGAAGTCGTTCAGCGAGAAGAGCAAATTGAAACGTCATAGCATTTTGCATTCCACAGCCAAGCCCTATGTGTGTGCAGAATGCGGCAAAGCGTTCCGCAGCAAGGAATCGTTGAAAATTCACATTTCCATCCACAGAGGCGAAAAACCGTACATTTGTAGAGTGTGTCATACCAGTTTCAATAATGCGTCTAATCTGAACAAACACCTGATCTCCCACTCAAGTAAGAATGCAGGTTTAGTTGTAATGTTCGCTGACGGATTTTGTAGACGAAAAAACGCACATGTGTGACCAATGTGGCAAAACTTTCAAACTGAAATGGGCTCTAACAGTCCATCGGCGTTCCCATTTAAAAGTGCGTCCGTTTGAGTGCACCACTTGCTCAAAGGCGTTTGTGAATAACAAGGATTTGCAGCGCCACCAACTCATACATTTAGGTATAAAAAAAATTATATTATTATTAGAATATTATTTTTGAAACGTTGAATACGCTTGCCCTAAATAACCGCTAAACAGGGTTAGTAAAAAGTCCGGTAAAAAATATTTTTTCAAATATAAGAATATAGTGTGGAACAAAATGATTATCATCTAGTTACTTTTGGAATCTTTTCACATGTAAATTTTCCTGCGCCGCTCTACTAACGTGCGTTCAAAAAAAAAACGAGGCTGCGTTGGCCATGGAATTTATCGGCTTTCCAGTGTAGAAACCACAAATGACAAGAACTGTCAGTCTAAAATTTTCCACCAAAATAAAACGGACCAATTTTATGTAAATTGTTTATAATAAATGCCAGGACATGTGTACATCGCTCTCATAAATATAATGCCACCCTCCTTTGCGTCCGTTTATTGAAATTTGTCCCAACATAATAATCGTATACGAAACCTTGTCAACAAAGAACCCAACCTAAAAACTATCTGACAGATTCGAACTGACAGTTCGAAATTTTGCTACACTAAATTGATGCACAAAGTTTTTCCATGGCCAACGCAGCCTCGTTTTTTTTTTTTGAACGGACGTTACTTTTGAAGTTCATAGTTCTGTCAATAAATGACATCAATCAAATTGACAGTTATTACAATTTATTGAAGTGAATTGAATTAACAAAGACTAAAAATGTATACCGTAGTTTCATCATTTAGGTGTATTTTCGATCTGGACGCATAGTTTGAAATTTTAAGGGATTTTTTGAGGTTAGGATACCGCCCTCCTTTTTTTTGTAGAGCGGCACTATTTTTACAAGGGTAATGCAAAGGTAACTAGATGACAATCATTTTGTTCCACACTGTATATTTCCCATTAGAAAGCGGACCACCTCCCAATTATTATTTGTTGGTCGATTTAAACGTTTTTTTAATGAGCTTCAATAGCCGTACTCAAATTTTCAGAAAAAAAATTATCAAGGTCTCTTTCAAATTTTTTTTATGCCAAATATAAAAATAATATCAATCTAATCTGAGTATTGGATTTACAATACCTTCAAATAAGTGTCACCGAAATTTTACAAAAAAATATTAGTTGCTAACAGGAATATAGCACAATTCAATTATTTTTGTTTATCGAAATTATTCTTCAGACCGTTATCAGTTGAACTTTAAAAATTTCAAACTAACAGTTATTCATAATATTGACATGTTTTAATTAATTTAGATACAGCTCCATTGTTATGAAAATTATGTTTAATTGCAAGCTTTGCGATTATTTTTATTATCAAAGCTTCTCTGGTCCGAAATAACTATAACATGAAGCCTTTTAATTTACGAGTATACCTTATAAGAATACTTTTATTAAGAAACGATTTATTCTTAAGCAACATTTTTTACAAAATTGGGTTTTCTATCACTATTCGAAATATTTTGATAAAATATTTTTTTGTAAAATTTCCGTGACACCCCCTCTGTATGTAGAGTTGCAAATAACTAATATATTTAGTGATATTTTCCCTTTTTTTAACTTTACGTTTAACCTGAAATGTTTCCTACTTACATGTTTTTTAAATGGGACACCCAGTATATTTTTACATTTTCGGATGCAGAATAAAAAACTTCTTTCAGAACTATTAACAGTAACATTTTTTTAGTCTTAAGGTAGTATAGTAAAATAGTAGGTACAAAAAAATAATAAATTTTGGATGACGCAAAATCAAAATATCCGAAAACCTTTTTGAGACTACAAAAAATGTTCACATTGTGCTAAATGTTACACAATTTACTAACACATTTTATTGATCGATTATATCACTGCCAATTTGTAAACGGACCACAATCAGAGCATTTTTTGTAGTCTCAAACTAGTGTTCAAAGATTTTTTGGTCATTATTATTATTATTATTAATAATAACAATCTTATTATGTTAATATTTCTGAAAGTATATTTTTATTCTGCTTTGGAAAATATACCAGGTGTCCCATTTAAAAAACATAAGTTGGACGCATCTGTTGTTAAACGGAAAGTGAAAAATACATTTTGAATAACAAAGTTATTCGACCATTCTGAGACTTTTTATTACCCCTGTATGTTTTCTATATAATTAAATAATTCCAAAGAGGAGGAAAAAATTGCAACCGACTTCTCTTGTAAATTGATAAAGATTATGGCTTCTCGGATATTTCCATGCGCGGATACGGGGCCGAGTTTTAACATAAAACTTTGATTTAGTAAATTTTCCAGAAACAAAAGGGTACAAATGTAATGTGTGCATGACTGGATTTAGACGCAAAGACAATTTGTACCGGCACTTAAAAAATTTCCATCCCAATGATAAAATGGAACCGGCAGCTACTACAGTCAAACAGCTCCTCGTAAAAACCCCAAAATCTACAAAACCCGTGGATAATCCAAACGCAATAAATGTCATAACAGTGTCGCCGGCGTGCAAACTTAAGAGTGATTTGGCCAAAAATCGGCCTGAAACCGTAATCAAAGGTCCTTTGAAGCTAGCGTTTAAGACCAGCGCCTTCAAAAATAATTACAACATACATAGGTGAGAGTACCATTGACAGAAACAATTAAATATACTTTCGAATTTGTACAGGGATTTTGACGACGACACGGGAAAAGTACCGAAATCGTACGATTTAGCCGAATCCGTCAACATTTGCCAAAAGATCTTATCACCTCATAGTCCTCCCAGACGCGACGTGATTCGTAAAGTGAATGAACCCACGTCTTCCGAAATTTGTCAGAAAATTTTGTCGCCGTTTCCCTCGCGTCCTCTTCATTACGAAACCTCATTTGAACACAAAAAACACGCGATTATTAAAAATATTAAGTTCAAGCTGCCGTCGTATTATACTAATCTGAAAGTGAACGAGTCGTTGAAAGATGCCAAAGCAGTCGCCACTAAATGGACATCAATGCCACAATGACCTTTGGGCACATTTTTATCTCATGGATTGTTAACGTGTCAATATTTAAAGCGTGTACTCGCAAAGATACGTTATAACGTAACCAAATGATTTATTATTACGTTTAAATTCTCTGTAAGTGATTGATGAGAAGTTCAATTACGTACGCAAATGAGTTGTGATAACATTTATTGAACCCAACTGTTTTTGCGTGATTTATTGGCATTGTATCGTGTACTCAACTTTACTGCGAAATTGTCTACGAAATGAACAGCTATCAATAAGAAGAGGACGCCATACTTGGAGAATTGAAGACTGCTTCGGATTATTTGAATTTGAAGACTTTTTCTATTCAAACACATTAGTTTGTTTATTATTTCAGCGGAAATAACTATTATTAATATTATTATTGTGATTAGATTGTGATGTAAGTGACATTCTTTATAAATTATAAACTATTTCAATAAAGTTCGGCTGTGTAATTTTACACAATCACTTCAATGACTTCCACTTCAAAATCCACGTCAGACGTAACATCAGTGACGTTCGCATTAAAATAGTCTTCGACGGAAACGTATTTGATGCCTCCAAAAAAGTCCAACACTGCGATTTGCTCGATATTTATTTTAGCGACGTAGAAGTCGTGATCTAAAATAAAATGGGAAGCTTTTTGTTGTTGCAAGTTTTCTATACCTGTGGGCCACCACTTCATTGAGGGGTGTTTTTCGAACAGTGCATTTTTCCCGAATTGATACTCGGAAGTGGAATTATCAACCTACGATTTCTCTTCGCATTTACACACATTAACAGTGCACACTCACCTTCAGCAATTTTCCTGTGATGATAAGTTTGGCGCAGCGCGGGTCTTGCGGGTCAAAATTCTTTTGTTTGCAATAATCGGATTCAGCAAGTGAAGACATTATAGTGCATCGATTGTCGCTCTAAATTTTTTTTTTAATCAAACAACCTGTGATTTAATCTTACCTCGATATCTCTTCCCGTAACGTCAATCTTTGTTATGTATAAGTAGGGAACTCCAGTGCTGTTGGAAGCAGGACCGTCACTCACGGATTTCAAGGACACAAACGGATATCCTTGTATGTCTTCTTGGGCTGAAATTGTCGCAACCGATACCCAATCTAAAGGCATTGTATTTTTTATGAAGTGTAATTAGGGGTAAAAACGTTCGGGTTTTACCAGAATGACGCAAGATGTAACGGGCCATTTTGGGCGCATCACTGGGTGCCGGTGGAGGATCTGTCGTGGCAACGATCCAAACACCACAGCTACCCAAAGCAATCGTCCCCAAACTTACAAAAAACACAAACAACTTGCGTATCGAAGACATCTGTAAGCAATTCAAAATTTTTGCAAAGTGTAAACTCACTCTTGCTTTGTTGTGCTACGAACACTGAACGCTTACACGTCTTCTAATTAAATAATTCCCTGTTTGCAATTGTAATGACTGTGTCGGGTGCAGAGGCCAGAATAATTGGAAGGGTCTTATAGCTAATATAAACAGCGTTAATTTGATAGTGGATATAACTTGTAAATATGATTATGTTTATCACAATTTTATTACCAAATTAGAAACAGATGTAATACATATTTGTGGAAAACCCGTAGACGGCAATCGTTAATTGCAACTGACTTAATAATAAATTAATATTTCAGCAAAATCAAATAACTGCGTAAAAATGTAATATTGTTGTTTCTCTTTGTTATTGTGTAGAAATGTAAACTGTTTGCTTGTGTCTTGTTTTACATGACCATCATAATGTAATCGACAAAAAAACAACTTTCCATCTTGAACCAAATTTTAGTTACTTTAGCAGAAAGCGTCCGATTTCATTCAGGCATATTTCGTCAAAAATTAATCAACTTATTAAAAAATTATTAGTTTCTAATGAAAAATTAAAAAAATGTGAGAAACTGTAGGAACAAAAAAATTGAGTTAATTTTTTGCATTTTGTAAATTTTAAACTTGAAAAAAAATTGTAAAAATATCTGTTACAAGGATCAAATTGATTGCCAAAGCTTTGTAAGAATCTTATAGGGCAATAAGAAATTTGCAGACCTGGTGAGGTGATTAATAATTGGAATGTTGTTTTAAGGAAGTGTTATGGAATGAAAATTTGTCATTTGCAGCTGATAATCTATTCACATGTAGTTGAAAAAATACAGTTGTAGTTGCCCAAAACATTTTCCACTTAACAAAAAACGATTTTCATGTTAACTCTACTTGCTTATGAAACATTGTACTTAACGGCGTACACATTTAACTATTCAATAAATCACAGTCATTTTTGAATTAGGTGATAGAATGGCCTTGTTACTAAACAAGAAGTGGTAAATGATTCATGTCTCAAGTACACAGAAAATACAAAGTAACTGCATGAACTAAAAACATCAATCCTAGTTTAAAATGAACAGAAATGTCATCTAAATGTTACTATAAAATGCATAAAAACTTAGTCAACAAGTATTTGGTATGTGTGGAACCAATAAATGATAATACTGACGTTGTCTGAAAAAAATTCACTAAAAACGACGAACTTATAGATCATCAAAAAAACGTCTGCTTAACACTTTTGAAAATTTAATTTTTTTAGGAGGACTCTGGCGCGGAGTGGAATGTAGTTGAAGTTCTGGATTGCGAGTTTTTACCAATTCCAATCGTTCTCTGAATGACTCTTCAGAAGGTGCCTGATATTCCTCCAGCATTTCATGATGTTTAGTTTTATCAATTGTTTTAATGCGAAAAGTTTCATTAGCCAATTCACCTGGAACCGCCCCCGCTATTTCTATATTATAAGTATTCGCTAACTGCAATGTCGCTATAAAGTACCGCGCCACTTCCGCGGCCGTTTGTTCTTTTACAATTTCTTTAAAATGCCGTTCTTCCCCGATTTGTGATGGTTCAATAATCCGCGCACCATACTCGTGTATGTCAAAGTCTGATTTGTTTTGTAACCCTTTTAACTTGGGCGTGATGAAATTCCGCCACTCTTGCACACACATCCGCGACTGCTCGTCTTGCTGGGAGGAAAGAGCCGATTCCGATTGCCTCTCAGTCCTGCTTGAAGAATCAAATTGACTCTCAACTCTGCAAGCTTCCACTTGACTTGCAGTCCTGGAAATCTCATCAACTCGACTTGCAACAGAAAATTCATTTGCTGATTCTTCACGACCGTCGTCGTCTTCGTTTCGCTCTTCATTAACTTCATTCTGGGTGTTGTCAAAATCATCGTCGCTGCTCTCTGACTCTTCAGACTCTGACGAGTATGATTCTGCAGTTCCTAGAATTGAAAAAACTTGTAAAATATACATTTGTGCGTCAGTATTACAATCGCACCTTCCCCATCCCCAGGTTTGTACTGTAAACGAAAAAACTTCTCAAAATCGTGATGATTCACTGTAACCCCAGTGGCTAGCTTTAACATTCTTTTCCCTGGAAGCTTCGCCTTCTTGTCAACTTTTATCTTCTTCATGTTTTCCTTCTTATCCTTCACTGTTTCCAAGGAAGTCACATTTCTTGTTTTTGGAATAACAATAGAAGAACCACCTAAGCACAGTGAAGGCTCAATTTGACTGTTTTCCTTAGTAACAGAAGTAGAAACGTTTGTTTTCGATGTTGTTTTATCAACTTGAATGCTTGATCCCAAATTTACCGACTCTTCAGTCATGCTCACATCAATTGAGTCCATATGTTCATCATCATAGAATGCTGAATCTTGACTGCATGATTTACTTCTGTTTTTGTCTGACAATTCATTTTGGATGGGACTGGCGCAGTGATTTGATTCTAAACTAATACAATCATCATCAAACAATGAATCAGCCATGCTGTACCTTCGCAATTGCTCTCTTAACAGGTTCACTGGAAGTCTTTCTAGTGATACAAAACTTTTCTTGCGATATAACTGCTCCAAAGTTTGGTGTTGTGTGGGTGTATTGCTATTAACTGACGTCAGTTCCTTCTGAAGGATATCACCAAAAAGAGTACAACTCCTGGTAGATTGATTAAGCTCACTTTTGCTGCAATCCATATTTTCTAACTGTAGGATATCACCTAGGAGTGTAAATGAATGGAATTGATCATATCTTCCAACATACTCGTTGTCTTCATTGTAAATGTTATTAGTTGGAGGGAAAAATACTTTGCTACCACAAGCTGTCTCATTAACAGTGTCTTCAGGAAAGGTAACCCGAAATTTAGTCCACTCAGTGGATAAATCTGCAGGTTCATAGTTCTGGTTGAGGTAATCAATACTCTCAGCTCTCCCAAACGAAAAGTCGTCGATAAGTTTCACAGTTTGTGTTTCATCCGCGTTGGTTCTGCGTTTGCGTTTATATTTACGCTTCCTTTCCTCCAACCTCTCCAACTCAACACTATGTTCCCCATTTCTGTGAAAACGAAGTCAACAATAAGGCCGTTATTGAGCTGTGCCAACTCACTGTTCGTCACTTTGTATCAAGCGTTTCTGGCAGTCAAAAATAACCTCCCACAGCAGCTCCACTTTCTTGTTATAAACATCAGCCGAACGTTGCAGCAGTAAAGCCGCTTCGGCAAAGTTCATGTTGCAGATGCCTTGCTCGATGTAGGCGTCGCATTCTGCCAGCTTCGCCAAGAAGTCGTCTAAAACCTTTCAAGAGAACATGAGGAATAAAGCGGGTTTTGAGTGGTTTTTACCTGGCTCAGTTCCGAGTCGAGGGCTGGTGTTTTTGACATATTGTTGAGCACATCGACGAAACTGCTTATCTTGAAATTGGGCAAAAAACAGTTACTTTCTAATTCGCTGGTTCTCTGCTCCATCCCTTCCCTGCGGCTTGCTTAACCTCGATCCACAATCAAAGTTCACGTTATCACGCGTTACGGAACTGGCAAGCGCCTGGCGAGAAGCCAAAAAGCTTCTTCACGGACAATATTACATACGGACCACATAGATTAATGCTAAATTTTGTTGGTTTGGCTTCAATGTTTGGATTTGTAAAACGCGCATCAAACGCCGCCATAACATGCACTCTGCGCATGCGCCGAAACTTGACTACGCAAAACAAACATTACACAAAATTAGAATATTAAACATAAACTAAACTTACAGTTTGTATTTAGCAAAAACCATCATTTGACCTAGATCGCTGATATTAAATTTTAAATTCTTCACAATTTGCATCAAAAGTGTCAGATTTGTCCAGTTGGAACAGGCAGCGTGGGAAACAAGTGAACGGTGAATAAAAAACGCCTGTGAAAACGTTCACAAATGTAATTTCCACGAAAATTGGCAGTTGTTTTCGACAACCAGCAAGGAAACTACAAGTTAATGCTTACGAAAACCAGATTTCATCAAATTTGTCCTTAAATTTCTAATAACACCCATAAATAATATGCACAAATAGGGGCGTTCTCATCGTGCATTCAACAACGAAACAATTGAATTAAAAAACAAAAACCCATCGCTAAAAATGGTGGCTGGTTGTTACCAACCGAATCGTGAAAAAATAGAATCGCGTAAAGCAAACATAAAAATCGTGTGAATCAGCGTTCATTCGCATCGTGCTTCGTCCGTTTCGCAACAGTGCAAGAGCAATAAATCTCGCGTTTAAATTTCGATTGAACACATCCCGCTTAATCCGACTTTAGCCGAACGCCGCTCGCCACTTCCCGTGCCTACAACATCCGTTGACAAATCCCAGTGATCGTTTCCGATTCAATCCAAAACAAACGGAGTCCCGACTGTTGATGTGAGATTTAGTAAATCAACGACGATTGTGTATTAACCCGAAGACAATGGGGCTTGGAGGCTGCTACGGATTCCTCAAGTATCTTCTAGTGACGCTCAATCTCATATTCGCGGTAAGAAATTTATCAAGAGCGCTAGATGCCATTTTGTCCAAAACAAACGCTAATCGATAACATTTTATTTGCATTTTTTGATATGTAAATTGCGTGTTTTGCAAGAGTAGAGGACGGGTTTCGAGTAAGCGAACATCAAACTGCTGTTATGAAAATAGCCGAGCTTCATGGGAGCTTTAAGTTGTGGGTATTTCCTGAAACAATCTTGCATCATAGGAGGTGGATGCATGGCACCTGGCCCTACGCCTACCTTGATGTTGTTTTTAGTTCGAATTAGTTTTTGACATTTTAATTCATCGTTCCATCACTTTTCCGGTATTAAAAGGAAAACCGCATGTTATCATCAATTTAATATTTAAAGCTTATCTCAGGAACCACAGTGGTACTGAATTTATTGATATAATGAATGAATAACTTGCCACAAATAAAAACGCAGGCTCAGGAGGCCATGGAAACAAGAATGTATTTTATATTTTACAGCGTAGACTTTTGACTTTGTTAACATTAATAATCAAACGACTTCTAAACCGATACTTGGAGATGGAACTATTACAAAGTCACTGAATGAATCTTTTGTATCGTGTCCGAATCGCTTGTGAACATAGAACGTAATCACAAATTTTACGAAATCAAGGTCAAAATGATTCTACCCTCTAACGAATTGGCCTAGGCAGCCTCGTTTTATAACGAAAGCAAACGAACGAGACTTCAAACAAATATTTGCATTTTTTCAAACATTGCAAGAACTTTGAAAAGTTTCCAAGTTATGACACAGCTATTGGTCATCTTTAAATTTATTTATTAATCTGACGCATCAATTTATGCAGCTCTTGTTGGATTTCACGTTTACGATACCGAAAATAGTAGCTAAACAATAATCGACGCTTATTTTTATTCAAGGACATCTGCTGGAACGACTAAATATTATTTATGAGGCGGGTGACAAGAGGCAAGTGAGGAAATTATCACTTTGATAACAGCGTCAACTGTTTTTCCTCTCTTTCCTTCTTTCATAGCTAGTTACTGATCAAAAGTTGTGTTTTTAATACTCAACGCGTTTCTTATTGACTTACTGTAAACGGCGATTAGGTTATAAAAAATTATTTTATCAACCAGCAACTAAACAGTACAAAAGTACAATTTTACATCTTCAATAATCAGCATCTGTGCAAGAATCGAAAAATCGCATTAGTACCCACACAAAGTTTATTTATTTTCAATCTCCGTGAACGTTTTAACAGCACAACGAAAACGTATTTCCTACCGGAAGCCACCATTACAAGCAGATGTTATTTATTAAAGATTGTCTGAAATTTTGGTACAGAGAACTGTATTTACAGAAATAATAGTTTAATCGTGAATGTTGCTCGAAATTGGGTCCCACTTTTTTTTGGGATCAGGCCAAGTCGTAAAGGATCGCTGCCAAAACGCTGCGATTAGCAAATAATGTTGAGCTTATAAGACGGCCTCCTCTTGAATTTAATCGACCTTAGAAAAAGTAGGGATGTTAGGTGTTAAGTAGGCTTCATGTAGGTTGATGGGTGTAACGTTTAATTATAATTGCGCTGTTTATTTGGGCAAAAAATGTGGAAAACATTTGATTTATTACTGTTGGGTGGGTGAAAAACGTTTCACGCCACTTTCTAACCGTTCTCCTTTAAACATGTTTTTTAAAATAATTAATACTATTCCTAGGTTTATACAGAATATTTCGTCGAAAATGCGTTTTAGGTATTTTTTCTGAATGTTTATTAAATAAATTGCGGCTATTGTTTGTCTTTTTAGTACAATATAACTTCGATTGGACATTTTGCAATATTTAATCTCATAATCCGGACGAATCGTTTCAAAGCTAAATAGAGCATCTTTACAAGGGTCAACTAAAGGTTGGATGACAAAGATTGTGTTTTTGTGTTTTTTTTACTGGTTTAATAAAGTATTATTCCAAACGTGAAAAAGTTGTTAAAAGAAGTTTAATATGCAACAGAAGGCACTCCTGTTAGTGGATACTGTAACTATCTAATTCGGTGAGGCTTACTACATTATCTGTCCGGATTATGAAAGTTGTGCTGTATTGTTTTCTTGCACATTTATTTCCTTTAATATTTACCCAATTCATCTTTTTTTGAAGGGCAGTTATTCATAAACCCAAAATTATGATTTAAGTTACACCAGGGAATAAATAAATATTTGCAGGCGTTGGGCATCGCCGGAATCGTATTTGGGGTATGGATGCTGGTGGCGCCTTCGTTCTCGCTCTCCCTGACCCAAGACTTCGTAATCTCAGTAGTGATAATCCTCATTGCTTCCATCCTACTTGTGGTTGTGGCCGCTTTCGGCATTATTGGATCGTTGAAAGAAAGCCAATGCGCTCTAACAACGTTCTTCTGTCTTCTCCTGATCATCTTCGTGGCTGAGGTTTCGGCCGGTGTGTGGATTCACATCAATCGAGACAGTCTCAAGCATCAGATTAAAAAGGCTGTTGAGCTAACCGTCAGTCAGGAATACTACCAGGATGAAAATCGCCGCCTCATCTTCGATACGTTCCAGCAAAAAGTAAGACTGTTTACTCTTTAAAATTGCAAACTGAGGACATAATTGATGGGTTTGTGTAGTTGCACTGCTGCGGATCTAAATCCCCGACAGATTGGATTGGAAGCAAGCAATTGGACGTGTCGGTTTCCTCTCATTCAGAGAATTATACAATCCCAATGAGTTGCTGTCGCGAGGGTGTTTCTTTGGACGACTGCAAAAAAGCGACTAAAGAAATCAAGACAACGGGACCTATTGACAGTAATGTCGTCTACGACGAGGGTTGCTACAAGGCGCTTATGGGAGTGTTTAGAGAGTACTCTTGTTGGATTCTTATCGTGGGCATTGTTATCGCAGTTATACAAGTCCTGGGTTTGACATTCGCTCTGATTTTGGCGTTTGCAGTCAACAGGTCAAACAGGTACAAAGCTTAAAGACGTTGTCTCAAGAAATCTCTTACACGTACAAATCATTTCTATATTTTCTTCCACGTTTACTTTCGAGTTATATATCAATATACTCGTATAGCGGATATAAAAAAATATTTTTGATTCTGTACAAACCGAATCATCCAATGTTGTAACGTGTGTGCCATATATTGAAATCGCCGTTCGCAGCAAACAAGAGTTTCAAGCACAGTCTGACGTATATTTTATATGGATTTAAACGTGAATTAGTTTGGTGGCGAACGAGCGGACTTGTAATTTAGCTTTACCTTTAGATTATAGTCGATGTTATAACTTTCGAAGCACTTACCCAAAAGATACATATTTTCTTAAACAAATCTTTTCGCACAACTAGAGTGAGTAATACTCAGCCCTAACGTTAGACTGATATTTATTTGCATTTGTTTAGATATCGTCGTTTTTGGAACTTACTCATTTATTGCCTCGTTTTGATTATCGCGGCATTCCCGTTCGCGGAATGCTCAAACTCCCAGCATGCCGTGTTAAAAACATTCACTGGTGTAGGTAGTGTAGCGAAATGTTTTCAGTTCGAATATAAATGTTCAGTATTTTAGAATAGTTTCTTCTAAACTGTCGACGGTTTGGTGCCAAAACCTACATTGCACATTTCACAAATGCAAGTTTTGTATTTAGTTATATATTCTATAAAATATTTATTGAAATTGACTGTTACCATTATCATCAAAAATCTGTAGTCAGTGAACGTGATACTTTGAAGGAACAAAGGAATTGTCTGTACAACCGTGGACAGTCAAGAATAACACTTTAGCCGGCGGGTGTGATGCAAATACCGACTCAATGACAATATCTCATAGAGTCGGTATTTGCATGACACCCGCCGGCTAAAGTGTTATTCTTGACTGTCCATGGCTGTACCAATAATGTAAACTAGAGTTTATTCAAGTTGAAACATTCAGATCGTATATTTGATGAAATTTGCTTCAAATTTGGTCGTTTAGTGCGGATTACTTTAGGTTTTGTATTGTGAAGTTATTTATAGGAGTAATCTTTTTGTTTCTAGCTTATTTTGTTAATAAAGTTTTGCCTTCAAAATCTTTTTCCTCAATCCTTACATAAAACGAACAAAAAAGATTTTTACTAGGATTTTTTGTTTTATTTTTTACGGTGTAGACCTTTGCTCAAACGACATTTAAAACGTCGCTGGAGATCGAATTTGTTCTAAAATATATTAAATGTATCTAGTGTTATATCTTGAGTCTGAGATGATTTTCAAGTTCAAATATTTTGTACACGAGTACTGCTTCGTTTTCCAAAAGTGAACCCATTCACTCAGAAAAAATTTCGTACTCGGCTTCCGCTTCACCAATGCCCACAGAGGACGCCACCATCTAAAATGTGTAATTTTTCTAAACAACGGCATTCGAAAGAGACAGCTTTCAATCATAAATGAAGCATACCAGTTTAATAAGAAATTATTGGTCTTGGGGTTGACATATTTTGCAATGCTTTTAATTGTTAAATGTACGCATAATAATGCTATGAATATTGGTAATATTTAAATAAAATTGAATAATAATTGAATGTTGAGAACTTTAGCCCCTTCGTTAGGTATTAGTTTAAAAGAATCTGCAATTTAAAACTGAAAATTTACAACATGTAGGACAGGACCACGGTTCTTATACTCATATGAGTATAAGAACCGTGGGACAGGACGTTGTTTGAAAAGTCGGCATTGATCGTTACAGCCGTTTGAATTTGTACCATCCCGTTCGCAAACCCTCTGATAGTTCAACCATTCCCTCACGGATGGCGCCAAGAAGTGGCGCAGATTGGCAAGATTGAAATTTAATACGAATAGATGCGAAACGAACAGATATGAAATTAAATCGACCGAAAGTCCACTGTCATTAATAGTGGCTTACATTTTCACATGATATTATATTATTTGTTAATTTTTATTCATATTCTTAATTTTTATTCATATTCTTAATTTTCACTGTTCATATTCCCCCCAATAGAAGAATCGCGAATTAATGTTTTGCCGTGTCTTGTTTATTTGGCTTCATTGCATCATTCTTTTTTTTGTAGAGTTTTTGCGCTACCAGTATGAATGGAGGATCGATGCAACGTAATCCCTTGTTTAAGTTATCGCCAACGATTTCCGCTGCAATACAATTAACATAACTCTTTCAATTGTCCGCCCAAAGATTTTCATCCCTTTCAATTTTTTCGATATAAATTGGAATCACGTCATTAACATAAACAACCAAATAACAAGTATTTAGTTTTGTTATGTTGAGTTGTTCCTGAATCTGAAAATTATTTTTACTTTATATATGCAATTTATTGCAGAAAAACTAACTAAACTAGACTAAAACCTGTGCCAAAACTAAACTAGATTGTGGTGTTGCAATAATTTGAAAAAATTGAGTTTGTACAATTATGGCGATTGCACCCCACTATCTTCCATTTGGAGGGGTTGCACTCCACCCCCCAGTTGTAAACAAAAACAGCAGCAGAAGACATTTGACATTCATTCTCTATTTAACATTCAGATTCAATTCACATTCATTCACAATCACATTTTAATATAAGACATTCAGAAGGAATTGAGTAGACATTGATTCCACATTTTGTAAATAGAAAAAGTGAAAACTGCATAACCTTGTAAATATTAAATATAGTGTACAGTGTATTCGAAAGCGTTTGTCGTAAATGGAAATTTAATATTGTTTATTTTTAAAGATTGGTTACCATTTAAAAGTTTTGTTACCGTCCGTAATACTTCATCAGCATGTTCTTGTTATAGATTTATGTTATAGAATATGAACACAGTGAAACAGTACAAGAATAACTTTTTAAGCGTGTTTAATTTTTTATATATTAATTTTTTTTATATACTATTGGAAACTAGTATTAATTACCTAGAATATCTTTTGCTTAAATAGCGAATTAGACTAGCCGTAATAACAAATGAATTCACAGCTTACTTAATTATTTATATATATATATTTTTAATATTATTGAAAACTATTATTAATTGTCTAAAATATTGTTTGTATAAATAACGAATGTATATCGTTTAAACGCGAATTTTCTAATTATTTTAAATATTCAATAAAATTTAAAAATAGCATCGTGACATCGGAGAATGACACAACCGGAAATGACGTCAGAAAGAATCGGTTCCGGACGGACACCAAACGCCACTATAAATAGCGGCGCACATCAGATCCAAAATCAGTTGGAAGTGAGACCGCCTCGAGTACACTTCGATCTGGAACACGTGGCCGCTGCCGATGTCCACCGCAGTCGTGGACGAAACGTCTGGGAGCCTCTCGGGGGGCTAAATAATAACAACAATCAATAACAGTAACAACAATCAATAACAACAAACAATAACAACAATAACAACAAACAATAACAAACAAACAAACAATAACAAACAAACAAACAAACAAACAAACAAGCAAGCAAGCAAGCAAGCAAGCAAGCAAGCAAGCAAGCAAGCAAGCAAGCAAGCAAGCAAGCAAGCAAGCAAGCAAGCAAGCAAGCAAGCAAGCAAGCAAGCAAGCAAGCAAGCAAGCAAGCAAGCAAGCAAGCAAGCAAGCAAGCAAGCAAGCAAGCAAGCAAGCAAGCAAGCAAGCAAGCAAGCAAGCAAGCAAGCAAGCAAGCAAGCAAGCAAGCAAGCAAGCAAGCAAGCAAGCAAGCAAGCAAGCAAGCAAGCAAGCAAGCAAGCAAGCAAGCAAGCAAGCAAGCAAGCAAGCAAGCAAGCAAGCAAGCAAGCAAGCAAGCAAGCAAGCAAGCAAGCAAGCAAGCAAGCAAGCAAGCAAGCAAGCAAGCAAGCAAGCAAGCAAGCAAGCAAGCAAGCAAGCAAGCAAGCAAGCAAGCAAGCAAGCAAGCAAGCAAGCAAGCAAGCAAGCAAGCAAGCAAGCAAGCAAGCAAGCAAGCAAGCAAGCAAGCAAGCAAGCAAGCAAGCAAGCAAGCAAGCAAGCAAGCAAGCAAGCAAGCAAGCAAGCAAGCAAGCAAGCAAGCAAGCAAGCAAGCAAGCAAGCAAGCAAGCAAGCAAGCAAGCAAGCAAGCAAGCAAGCAAGCAAGCAATTACACTAAAACTAAAGCAGCAGCACCTCCACCACCACCACAGCCACCATAACCACCACTAAAACTAAAACAATAAAACACTAACCAATAACAAACCGCTAAAGCACTAAAACTAAAACAATAAAACACTAACCACTAACAAACCGCTAAAATACTAAAACTAAAACAATAACCAATAACAAACCACTAAAACACTAAAACTAAAACAATAAAACACTAACCAATAACAAACCGCTTAAACACTAAAACTAAAACAATAACCAATAACAAACCACCAAAACAATAAAACCAAATTTCAGGGAAAGCCAAAAAAGGTAGGAGCGCCATTTATCTGATTTATTTATGTATGTGCGGAGAAGATGATAATATGTCGATGAGATTTTGCAAAACTATTTTAAATTACACATGATGGAATCAGTCTTGCTCTTTCAATTTTTAGAAATGCATTTTCGCATTGAATTTCAATCAAACAATGAACGCAAACATTTCGAAAAATTTTCAATATTCATTTTTCCATCATTTTTCAAAGTTAATAACAAATCTCGACATAAAAAAAGAATAATTTCAGGAGAAGCCATAAAAGGTAGGAGCGCCATTTATCTGATTTATTTATGTATGTGCGGAGAAGATGATAATATGTCGATGAGATTTTGCAAAACTATTTTAAATTACACATGATGGAATCAGTCTTGCTCTTTCAATTTTTAGAAATGCATTTTCGCATTGAATTTCAATCAAACAATGAACGCGAACATTTCGAAAAATTTTCAATATTCATTTTTCCATCATTTTTCAAAGTTAATAACAAATCTCGACATAAAAAAAGAATAATTTCAGGAGAAGCCATAAAAGGTAGGAGCGCTATTTATCTGATTTATTTATTTATTTATTTATGTATGTGCGGAGAAGATGATAATATGTCGATGAGATTTTGCAAAACTATTTTAAATTACACATGATGGAATCAGTCTTGCTCTTTCAATTTTTAGAAATGCATTTTCGCATTGAATTTCAATCAAACAATGAACGCGAACATTTCGATAAATTTTCAATATTCATTTTTCCATCATTTTTCAAAGTTAATAACAAATCTCGACATAAAAAAAGAATAATTTCAGGAGAAGCCATAAAAGGTAGGAGCGCCATTTATCTGATTTATTTATTTATTTATTTATGTATGTGCGGAGAAGATGATAATATGTCGATGAGATTTTGCAAAACTATTTTAAATTACACATGATGGAATCAGTCTTGCTCTTTCAATTTTTAGAAATGCATTTTTGCATTGCATTTCAATCAAACAATGAACGCGAACATTTCGAAAAATTTTCAATATTCATTTTTCCATCATTTTTCAAAGTTAATAACAAATCTCGACATAAAAAAAGAATAATTTCAGGAGAAGACATAAAAGGTAGGAGCGCCATTTATCTGATTTATTTATTTATTTATGTATGTGCGGAGAAGATGATAATATGTCGATGAGATTTTGCAAAACTATTTTAAATTACACATGATGGAATCAGTCTTGCTCTTTCAATTTTTAGAAATGCATTTTCGCATTGAATTTCAATCAAACAATGAACGCGAACATTTCGAAAAATTTTCAATATTCATTTTTCCATCATTTTTCAAAGTTAATAACAAATCTCGACATAAAAAAAGAATAATTTCAGGAGAAGCCATAAAAGGTAGGAGCGCCATTTATCTGATTTATTTATTTATTTATGTATGTGCGGAGAAGATGATAATATGTCGATGAGATTTTGCAAAACTATTTTAAATTACACATGATGGAATCAGTCTTGCTCTTTCAATTTTTAGAAATGCATTTTCGCATTGAATTTCAATCAAACAATGAACGCGAACATTTCGAAAAATTTTCAATATTAATTTTTCCATCATTTTTCAAAGTTAATAACAAATCTCGACATAAAAAAAGAATAATTTCAGGAGAAGCCATAAAAGGTAGGAGCGCCATTTATCTGATTTGTTTATTTATTTATTTATGTATGTGCGGAGAAGATGATAATATGTCGATGAGATTTTGCAAAACTATTTTAAATTACACATGATGGAATCAGTCTTGCTCTTTCAATTTTTAGAAATGCATTTTCGCATTGAATTTCAATCAAACAATGAACGCGAACATTTCGAAAAATTTTCAATATTCATTTTTCCATCATTTTTCAAAGTTAATAACAAATCTCGACATAAAAAAAGAATAATTTCAGGAGAAGCCATAAAAGGTAGGAGCGCCATTTATCTGATTTATTTATTTATTTATTTATGTATGTGCGGAGAAGATGATAATATGTCGATGAGATTTTGCAAAACTATTTTAAATTACACATGATGGAATCAGTCTTGCTCTTTCAATTTTTAGAAATGCATTTTCGCATTGAATTTCAATCAAACAATGAACGCGAACATTTCGAAAAATTTTCAATATTCATTTTTCCATCATTTTTCAAAGTTAATAACAAATCTCGACATAAAAAAAGAATAATTTTAGGAGAAGCCATAAAAGGTAGGAGCGCCATTTATCTGATTTATTTATTTATTTATTTATGTATGTGCGGAGAAGATGATAATATGTCGATGAGATTTTGCAAAACTATTTTAAATTACACATGATGGAATCAGTCTTGCTCTTTCAATTTTTAGAAATGCATTTTCGCATTGAATTTCAATCAAACAATGAACGCGAACATTTCGAAAAATTTTCAATATTCATTTTTCCATCATTTTTCAAAGTTAATAACAAATCTCGACATAAAAAAAGAATAATTTCAGGAGAAGCCATAAAAGGTAAGAGCGCCATTTATCTGATTTGTTTATTTATTTATTTATGTATGTGCGGAGAAGATGATAATATGTCGATGAGATTTTGCAAAACTATTTTAAATTACACATGATGGAATCAGTCTTGCTCTTTCAATTTTTAGAAATGCATTTTCGCATTGAATTTCAATCAAACAATGAACGCGAACATTTCGAAAAATTTTCAATATTCATTTTTCCATAATTTTTCAAAGTTAATAACAAATCTCGACATAAAAAAAGAATAATTTCAGGAGAAGCCATAAAAGGTAGGAGCGCCATTTATCTGATTTATTTATGTATGTGCGGAGAAGATGATAATATGTCGATGAGATTTTGCAAAACTATTTTAAATTACACATGATGGAATCAGTCTTGCTCTTTCAATTTTTAGAAATGCATTTTCGCATTGAATTTCAATCAAACAATGAACGCGAACATTTCGAAAAATTTTCAATATTCATTTTTCCATCATTTTTCAAAGTTAATAACAAATCTCGACATAAAAAAAGAATAATTTCAGGAGAAGCCATAAAAGGTAGGAGCGCCATTTATCTGATTTATTTATTTATTTATGTATGTGCGGAGAAGATGATAATATGTCGATGAGATTTTGCAAAACTATTTTAAATTACACATGATGGAATCAGTCTTGCTCTTTCAATTTTTAGAAATGCATTTTCGCATTGAATTTCAATCAAACAATGAACGCGAACATTTCGAAAAATTTTCAATATTCATTTTTCCATCATTTTTCAAAGTTAATAACAAATCTCGACATAAAAAAAGAATAATTTCAGGAGAAGCCATAAAAGGTAGGAGCGCCATTTATCTGATTTATTTATTTATTTATGTATGTGCGGAGAAGATGATAATATGTCGATGAGATTTTGCAAAACTATTTTAAATTACACATGATGGAATCAGTCTTGCTCTTTCAATTTTTAGAAATGCATTTTCGCATTGAATTTCAATCAAACAATGAACGCGAACATTTCGAAAAATTTTCAATATTCATTTTTCCATCATTTTTCAAAGTTAATAACAAATCTCGACATAAAAAAAGAATAATTTCAGGAGAAGCCATAAAAGGTAGGAGCGCCATTTATCTGATTTATTTATTTATTTATGTATGTGCGGAGAAGATGATAATATGTCGATGAGATTTTGCAAAACTATTTTAAATTACACATGATGGAATCAGTCTTGCTCTTTCAATTTTTAGAAATGCATTTTCGCATTGAATTTCAATCAAACAATGAACGCGAACATTTCGAAAAATTTTCAATATTCATTTTTCCATCATTTTTCAAAGTTAATAACAAATCTCGACATAAAAAAAGAATAATTTCAGGAGAAGCCATAAAAGGTAGGAGCGCCATTTATCTGATTTATTTATGTATGTGCGGAGAAGATGATAATATGTCGATGAGATTTTCCAAAACTATTTTAAAATACACATGATGGAATCAGTCTTGCTCTTTCAATTTTTAGAAATGCATTTTCGCATTGAATTTCAATCAAACAATGAACGCGAACATTTCGAAAAATTTTCAATATTCATTTTTCCATCATTTTTCAAAGTTAATAACAAATCTCGACATAAAAAAAGAATAATTTCAGGAGAAGCCATAAAAGGTAGGAGCGCCATTTATCTGATTTATTTATGTATGTGCGGAGAAGATGATAATATGTCGATGAGATTTTCCAAAACTATTTTAAAATACACATGATGGAATCAGTCTTGCTCTTTCAATTTTTAGAAATGCATTTTCCCATTGAATTTCAATCAAACAATGAACGCAAACATTTCGAAAAATTTTCAATATTCATTTTTCCATCATTTTTCAAAGTTAATAACAAATCTCGACATAAAAAAAGAATAATTTCAGGAGAAGCCATAAAAGGTAGGAGCGCCATTTATCTGATTTATTTATTTATTTATTTATTTATGTATGTGCGGAGAAGATGATAATATGTCGATGAGATTTTGCAAAACTATTTTAAATTACACATGATGGAATCAGTCTTGCTCTTTCAATTTTTAGAAATGCATTTTTGCATTGAATTTCAATCAAACAATGAACGCGAACATTTCGAAAAATTTTCAATATTCATTTTTCCATCATTTTTCAAAGTTAATAAGAAATCTCGACATAAAAAAAGAATAATTTCAGGAGAAGCCATAAAAGGTAGGAGCGCCATTTATCTGATTTATTTATGTATGTGCGGAGAAGATGATAATATGTCGATGAGATTTTCCAAAACTATTTTAAAATACACATGATGGAATCAGTCTTGCTCTTTCAATTTTTAGAAATGCATTTTCGCATTGAATTTCAATCAAACAATGAACGCGAACATTTCGAAAAATTTTCAATATTCATTTTTCCATCATTTTTCAAAGTTAATAACAAATCTCGACATAAAAAAAGAATAATTTCAGGAGAAGCCATAAAAGGTAGGAGCGCCATTTATCTGATTTATTTATGTATGTGCGGAGAAGATGATAATATGTCGATGAGATTTTGCAAAACTATTTTAAATTACACATGATGGAATCAGTCTTGCTCTTTCAATTTTTAGAAATGCATTTTCGCATTGAATTTCAATCAAACAATGAACGCGAACATTTCGAAAAATTTTCAATATTCATTTTTCCATCATTTTTCAAAGTTAATAACAAATCTCGACATAAAAAAAGAATAATTTCAGGAGAAGCCATAAAAGGTAGGAGCGCCATTTATCTGATTTATTTATGTATGTGCGGAGAAGATGATAATATGTCGATGAGATTTTCCAAAACTATTTTAAAATACACATGATGGAATCAGTCTTGCTCTTTCAATTTTTAGAAATGCATTTTCCCATTGAATTTCAATCAAACAATGAACGCAAACATTTCGAAAAATTTTCAATATTCATTTTTCCATCATTTTTCAAAGTTAATAACAAATCTCGACATAAAAAAAGAATAATTTCAGGAGAAGCCATAAAAGGTAGGAGCGCCATTTATCTGATTTATTTATTTATTTATTTATGTATGTGCGGAGAAGATGATAATATGTCGATGAGATTTTGCAAAACTATTTTAAATTACACATGATGGAATCAGTCTTGCTCTTTCAATTTTTAGAAATGCATTTTCGCATTGAATTTCAATCAAACAATGAACGCGAACATTTCGAAAAATTTTCAATATTCATTTTTCCATCATTTTTCAAAGTTAATAACAAATCTCGACATAAAAAAAGAATAATTTCAGGAGAAGCCATAAAAGGTAGGAGCGCCATTTATCTGATTTATTTATGTATGTGCGGAGAAGATGATAATATGTCGATGAGATTTTCCAAAACTATTTTAAAATACACATGATGGAATCAGTGTATTTTCGATGAGATTTTGCAAAACTATTTTAAATTACACATGATGGAATCAGTCTTGCTCTTTCAATTTTTAGAAATGCATTTTCGCATTGAATTTCAATCAAACAATGAACGCAAACATTTCGAAAAATTTTCAATATTCATTTTTCCATCATTTTTCAAAGTTAATAACAAATCTCGACATAAAAAAAGAATAATTTCAGGAGAAGCCATAAAAGGTAGGAGCGCCATTTATCTGATTTATTTATGTATGTGCGGAGAAGATGATAATATGTCGATGAGATTTTGCAAAACTATTTTAAATTACACATGATGGAATCAGTCTTGCTCTTTCAATTTTTAGAAATGCATTTTCGCATTGAATTTCAATCAAACAATGAACGCGAACATTTCGAAAAATTTTCAATATTCATTTTTCCATCATTTTTCAAAGTTAATAACAAATCTCGACATAAAAAAAGAATAGTTTCAGGAGAAGCCATAAAAGGTAGGAGCGCCATTTATCTGATTTATTTATTTATTTATGTATGTGCGGAGAAGATGATAATATGTCGATGAGATTTTGCAAAACTATTTTAAATTACACATGATGGAATCAGTCTTGCTCTTTCAATTTTTAGAAATGCATTTTCGCATTGAATTTTAATCAAACAATGAACGCAAACATTTCGAAAAATTTTCAATATTCATTTTTCAAAGTTAATAACAAATCTCGACATAAAAAAAGAATAATTTCAGGAGAAGCCATAAAAGGTAGGAGCGCCATTTATCTGATTTATTTATGTATGTGCGGAGAAGATGATAATATGTCGATGAGATTTTGTAAAACTATTTTAAATTACACATTATGGAATCAGTCTTGCTCTTTCAATTTTTAGAAATGCATTTTCGCATTGAATTTCAATCAAACAATGAACGCAAACATTTCGAAAAATTTTCAATATTCATTTTTCCATCATTTTTCAAAGTTAATAACAAATCTCGACATAAAAAAAGAATAATTTCAGGAGAAGCCATAAAAGGTAGGAGCGCCATTTATCTGATTTATTTATGTATGTGCGGAGAAGATGATAATATGTCGATGAGATTTTGCAAAACTATTTTAAATTACACATGATGGAATCAGTCTTGCTCTTTCAATTTTTAGAAATGCATTTTCGCATTGAATTTCAATCAAACAATGAACGCGAACATTTCGAAAAATTTTCAATATTCATTTTTCCATCATTTTTCAAAGTTAATAACAAATCTCGACATAAAAAAAGAATAGTTTCAGGAGAAGCCATAAAAGGTAGGAGCGCCATTTATCTGATTTATTTATTTATTTATGTATGTGCGGAGAAGATGATAATATGTCGATGAGATTTTGCAAAACTATTTTAAATTACACATGATGGAATCAGTCTTGCTCTTTCAATTTTTAGAAATGCATTTTCGCATTGAATTTTAATCAAACAATGAACGCAAACATTTCGAAAAATTTTCAATATTCATTTTTCAAAGTTAATAACAAATCTCGACATAAAAAAAGAATAATTTCAGGAGAAGCCATAAAAGGTAGGAGCGCCATTTATCTGATTTATTTATGTATGTGCGGAGAAGATGATAATATGTCGATGAGATTTTGTAAAACTATTTTAAATTACACATTATGGAATCAGTCTTGCTCTTTCAATTTTTAGAAATGCATTTTCGCATT
This sequence comes from Eledona agricola, assembly GCA_964023215.1. NCBI lineage: Eukaryota > Metazoa > Arthropoda > Insecta > Coleoptera > Tenebrionidae > Eledona > Eledona agricola. The sequence continues at coordinate 18,060,116 of OZ026858.1, forward strand.
GCATTTTTATCAAACAATGAACGCGATCACTTAGAAAAATTTTCAATATTCATTTTTCCATCATTTTTCAAAGTTAATAACAAATCTCGACATAAAAAAAAAATAATTTCGGGAGAAGCCATAAAAGGTAGGAACGCCATTATTTATTTATTTATGTATGTGCGGAGAAGATGATAATATGTCGATGAGATTTTGCAAAACTATTTTAAATTACACATGATGGAATCAGTCTTGCTCTTTCAATTTTTAGGAATGCATTTTCGCATTGAATTTTAATCAAACAATGAACGCAAACATTTCGAAAAATTTTCAATATTCATTTTTCCATCATTTTTCAAAGTTAATAACAAATCTTGACATTAAAAAAGAATAATTTCAGGAGAAGCCATAAAAGGTAGGAGCGCCATTTATCTGATTTATTTATTTATTTATGTATGTGCGGAGAAGATGATAATATGTCGATGAGATTTTGCAAAACTATTTTAAATTACACATGATGGAATCAGTCTTGCTCTTTCAATTTTTAGAAATGCATTTTCGCATTGAATTTTAATCAAACAATGAACGCAAACATTTCGAAAAATTTTCAATATTCATTTTTCAAAGTTAATAACAAATCTCGACATAAAAAAAGAATAATTTCAGGAGAAGCCATAAAAGGTAGGAGCGCCATTTATCTGATTTATTTATGTATGTGCGGAGAAGATGATAATATGTCGATGAGATTTTGTAAAACTATTTTAAATTACACATTATGGAATCAGTCTTGCTCTTTCAATTTTTAGAAATGCATTTTCGCATTGCATTTTTATCAAACAATGAACGCGATCACTTAGAAAAATTTTCAATATTCATTTTTCCATCATTTTTCAAAGTTAATAACAAATCTCGACATAAAAAAAGAATAATTTCAGGAGAAGCCATAAAAGGTAGGAACGCCATTATTTATTTATTTATGTATGTGCGGAGAAGATGATAATATGTCGATGAGATTTTGCAAAACTATTTTAAATTACACATGATGGAATCAGTCTTGCTCTTTCAATTTTTAGAAATGCATTTTCGCATTGAATTTCAATCAAACAATGAACGCGAACATTTCGAAAAATTTTCAATATTCATTTTTCCATCATTTTTCAAAGTTAATAAGAAATCTCGACATAAAAAAAGAATAATTTCAGGAGAAGCCATAAAAGGTAGGAGCGCCATTTATCTGATTTATTTATGTATGTGCGGAGAAGATGATAATATGTCGATGAGATTTTCCAAAACTATTTTAAAATACACATGATGGAATCAGTCTTGCTCTTTCAATTTTTAGAAATGCATTTTCGCATTGAATTTCAATCAAACAATGAACGCGAACATTTCGAAAAATTTTCAATATTCATTTTTCCATCATTTTTCAAAGTTAATAACAAATCTCGACATAAAAAAAGAATAATTTCAGGAGAAGCCATAAAAGGTAGGAGCGCCATTTATCTGATTTATTTATGTATGTGCGGAGAAGATGATAATATGTCGATGAGATTTTGCAAAACTATTTTAAATTACACATGATGGAATCAGTCTTGCTCTTTCAATTTTTAGAAATGCATTTTCGCATTGAATTTCAATCAAACAATGAACGCGAACATTTCGAAAAATTTTCAATATTCATTTTTCCATCATTTTTCAAAGTTAATAACAAATCTCGACATAAAAAAAGAATAATTTCAGGAGAAGCCATAAAAGGTAGGAGCGCCATTTATCTGATTTATTTATGTATGTGCGGAGAAGATGATAATATGTCGATGAGATTTTCCAAAACTATTTTAAAATACACATGATGGAATCAGTCTTGCTCTTTCAATTTTTAGAAATGCATTTTCCCATTGAATTTCAATCAAACAATGAACGCAAACATTTCGAAAAATTTTCAATATTCATTTTTCCATCATTTTTCAAAGTTAATAACAAATCTCGACATAAAAAAAGAATAATTTCAGGAGAAGCCATAAAAGGTAGGAGCGCCATTTATCTGATTTATTTATTTATTTATTTATGTATGTGCGGAGAAGATGATAATATGTCGATGAGATTTTGCAAAACTATTTTAAATTACACATGATGGAATCAGTCTTGCTCTTTCAATTTTTAGAAATGCATTTTCGCATTGAATTTCAATCAAACAATGAACGCGAACATTTCGAAAAATTTTCAATATTCATTTTTCCATCATTTTTCAAAGTTAATAACAAATCTCGACATAAAAAAAGAATAATTTCAGGAGAAGCCATAAAAGGTAGGAGCGCCATTTATCTGATTTATTTATGTATGTGCGGAGAAGATGATAATATGTCGATGAGATTTTCCAAAACTATTTTAAAATACACATGATGGAATCAGTGTATTTTCGATGAGATTTTGCAAAACTATTTTAAATTACACATGATGGAATCAGTCTTGCTCTTTCAATTTTTAGAAATGCATTTTCGCATTGAATTTCAATCAAACAATGAACGCAAACATTTCGAAAAATTTTCAATATTCATTTTTCCATCATTTTTCAAAGTTAATAACAAATCTCGACATAAAAAAAGAATAATTTCAGGAGAAGCCATAAAAGGTAGGAGCGCCATTTATCTGATTTATTTATGTATGTGCGGAGAAGATGATAATATGTCGATGAGATTTTGCAAAACTATTTTAAATTACACATGATGGAATCAGTCTTGCTCTTTCAATTTTTAGAAATGCATTTTCGCATTGAATTTCAATCAAACAATGAACGCGAACATTTCGAAAAATTTTCAATATTCATTTTTCCATCATTTTTCAAAGTTAATAACAAATCTCGACATAAAAAAAGAATAGTTTCAGGAGAAGCCATAAAAGGTAGGAGCGCCATTTATCTGATTTATTTATTTATTTATGTATGTGCGGAGAAGATGATAATATGTCGATGAGATTTTGCAAAACTATTTTAAATTACACATGATGGAATCAGTCTTGCTCTTTCAATTTTTAGAAATGCATTTTCGCATTGAATTTTAATCAAACAATGAACGCAAACATTTCGAAAAATTTTCAATATTCATTTTTCAAAGTTAATAACAAATCTCGACATAAAAAAAGAATAATTTCAGGAGAAGCCATAAAAGGTAGGAGCGCCATTTATCTGATTTATTTATGTATGTGCGGAGAAGATGATAATATGTCGATGAGATTTTGTAAAACTATTTTAAATTACACATTATGGAATCAGTCTTGCTCTTTCAATTTTTAGAAATGCATTTTCGCATTGCATTTTTATCAAACAATGAACGCGATCACTTAGAAAAATTTTCAATATTCATTTTTCCATCATTTTTCAAAGTTAATAACAAATCTCGACATAAAAAAAAAATAATTTCGGGAGAAGCCATAAAAGGTAGGAACGCCATTATTTATTTATTTATGTATGTGCGGAGAAGATGATAATATGTCGATGAGATTTTGCAAAACTATTTTAAATTACACATGATGGAATCAGTCTTGCTCTTTCAATTTTTAGGAATGCATTTTCGCATTGAATTTTAATCAAACAATGAACGCAAACATTTCGAAAAATTTTCAATATTCATTTTTCCATCATTTTTCAAAGTTAATAACAAATCTTGACATTAAAAAAGAATAATTTCAGGAGAAGCCATAAAAGGTAGGAGCGCCATTTATCTGATTTATTTATTTATTTATGTATGTGCGGAGAAGATGATAATATGTCGATGAGATTTTGCAAAACTATTTTAAATTACACATGATGGAATCAGTCTTGCTCTTTCAATTTTTAGAAATGCATTTTCGCATTGAATTTTAATCAAACAATGAACGCAAACATTTCGAAAAATTTTCAATATTCATTTTTCAAAGTTAATAACAAATCTCGACATAAAAAAAGAATAATTTCAGGAGAAGCCATAAAAGGTAGGAGCGCCATTTATCTGATTTATTTATGTATGTGCGGAGAAGATGATAATATGTCGATGAGATTTTGTAAAACTATTTTAAATTACACATTATGGAATCAGTCTTGCTCTTTCAATTTTTAGAAATGCATTTTCGCATTGCATTTTTATCAAACAATGAACGCGATCACTTAGAAAAATTTTCAATATTCATTTTTCCATCATTTTTCAAAGTTAATAACAAATCTCGACATAAAAAAAGAATAATTTCAGGAGAAGCCATAAAAGGTAGGAACGCCATTATTTATTTATTTATGTATGTGCGGAGAAGATGATAATATGTCGATGAGATTTTGCAAAACTATTTTAAATTACACATGATGGAATCAGTCTTGCTCTTTCAATTTTTAGAAATGCATTTTCGCATTGCATTTTAATCAAACAATGAACGCGAACATTTCGAAAAATTTTCAATATTCATTTTTCCATCATTTTTCAAAGTTAATAACAAATCTCGACATAAAAAAAGAATAATTTCAGGAGAAGCCATAAAAGGTAGGAGCGCCATTTATCTGATTTATTTATTTATTTATGTATGTGCGAAGAAGATGATAATATGTCGATGAGATTTTGCAAAACTATTTTAAATTACACATGATGGAATCAGTCTTGCTCTTTCAATTTTTAGAAATGCATTTTCGCATTGCATTTTAATCAAACAATGAACGCGAACATTTATATTATATATATTATATATATATTAATGCTGATACACAATTTTTCCTTATCAATCCATAATTTTTACTTATGCGTCATCGTTATCCTTTTTCCTTCTTTCTATCCCTATCCCGGCAAGAGAGCTCTACACCTTCTCGTTGGTTCTTGCTGAACAATTGCAAACATTTTATCTTGCGATTGACTAAGTAGAGCATTCCTGTTTCATTGTAGTATAATGTCGATTGGACAACTTCGTTAATACATCTTTCTCATTTCTCCAAAAAAACAACAAAATGTTGATAATTAAGGCATAAATTTTGCAATATGTTTCAAATTGCAAATTCTAGCTTGATACCAAAGCCGATTTCGTTCATTTAGTTATTGAAATAAAGAAAAAAATTGAAATTAAAACTTCTTACACCAAATTCAGTTTGCTGCAAAATTTGTAATGATTTATGACAGCAGATAGATCCTTTACAGCGGGATGTAATTGCACATCATAAAAGTCCGAACTTGGGTTTGTGGTCCGAGTTATCAATAATAAGAAATGTTTCAATGAAAAAACATTTATCAATAGCGCATCGGTAGAAAATTTAAACTTTTGAGCCTCAAATTTTAGAATTAGTCCTGGTTTACCCCATTTCTGAGAAATTTGGATATAAATTGATAAAGAGAATTCTCTGAAATTATGTTTCAAAGCTGAATCACAGGATATTTCTATTAATTGGTTTTCATGTGCCGTTGTCAAGCCAGTAATATCAGTAAGTGTTGAAAGGGTCTAATATCCAATATTTAAAATAAAAATTCTAAACCTACAAAAAACATCAAACGGCAGAAAGCTGTAAATATTAGATTAAGGCAAAATAAGCGGAAACACACTCCAGAAAACATCATGAAAGTGTTACTAAAATTATTCGTCCGTACGAACTGTGTTACAAATGCAAAGTTTTAATCGCAAAAGAACCGTTTGAAGGAAAGCTGAAAGGAAACTGGTTTTATCACTGTACTATAAATCACCTAGTATTTATAAGTATAGCAGCAACATTAGGATTCGCACTACCTGGAATCTCGACAATTTTAACTTGGCTAAAGATTAATAATTTAACAACGGATTGCAATAGATCTTTAGTCAACAAATTGGCAAATAAAGCTATTTTGCTATTTTACATCTGTCGGACCCGTGAGTGGTGAAACTATTGCCAAAATGTTAAATAACGTTATACAAAAACTTCATTTTCTTAGACTTCGTCCTCGTATTGTTGTCTGCGATCAGGGCTCCAATAACCGAAAAGCGACCACAGTGTTAGGAACGTCTAAATCGGAACCAAGATTTTATATAAATGGGAAAAATATATTTTTCTGTTTTGACCCGCCGCATTTGTGCGAGCGAGAGAAGAAAGAGTGATTTTTTACACTTGATGAAACAAGATAATACATTTATTGTTAATGAAGGAGAAATATCTTGGAATGACATTGTTGAAATATATAACATTGACAAAAACAGTATGCGTTCACGTTCTTTAATTAAAATTACTGAAAAATATATTTATCCAAATAGTTTATCCAAATCCACAAAATGAGGGTAAAGTATGCTGCACAAATATTTAGCAATGCCGTGTCAGCTGCTATTTTCACAGCGAAAGCAACGGGAGAATTGCAATCAGAAACTGCCACCAATTCGGCCTTGTTTCTCATAGAAAAATTAACATCTTGTCAGGTCAATGATATCCTCCTGATCATATATTCTTGGGTTCTTTAATTCATTCTTGAGTGATGGCCGGTTCCTCAGCGTGGACGCACACCAACGCTGTACTGGTGCTACTAGTTCACGACAATTTTTTGAAGGCGCTACTTGCCGAGGGTCTAACTTAAGGTCAAGGCAGAGTGCGGGGTGAGGTGGAGCATTGCCAAGCTTTTATCTGTGGCGGTGAGAGATCTTTCCAATATATAACCAATGATACAGGACAGTGGGCGAGCGCTTCATCAATGCCCACAGAGGACGCCACCATCTAAAATGTGTAATTTTTCTAAACAACGGCATTCGAAAGAGGCAGCTTTAAATCATAAATGAAGCATATCAGTGTAATAAGAAATTATTGGTCTTGGGGTTGACATATTTTGCAATGCTTTTAATTGTTAAATGTACGCATAATAATGCTATGAATATTGGTAATATTAAAAAAAAAAGAATAATAATTGAATGTTGAGAACTTTAACCTCTTCGTTAGGTATTACTTTAAAAGAATCTGTAATTTAAAACTGAAAATTTACAACATGTAGGACAGGACGTTGTTTGAAATGTCGGCTTTGATCGTTACAGCCGTTTTAATTTGTACCATCCCGTTCGCAAACCCTCTGATAGTTCAACCATTCCCTCGCGGATGGCGCCAAGAAGTGGCGCAGATTGAAATTGAAATTTAATACGAATAGATAAGAAACAAATACCGGGACGCGGAACAGATATGAAATTAAATCGACCGAAAGTCCACTATCATTAATAGTGGCTTACACTTTTACATGATATTATATTATTTGTTAGCGATTTATTTGATGGCTCTAAAAAAAGCCGACAATTTTTATTCATATTCTTAATTTTCTCTGTTCATATTGAGTAACCCGAGAATCCCGAGCAAAAGCTTCCTGAGCAACTTAAATATCCTAAGCAAAAGCTTCCTTTGCAACCCGAGAATCCCGAACAAAAGCTTCCTGAGCAACTTGAATATCCTAAGCAAAAGTTCCTGAGCAACCCGGGAATCCCGAGCAAATTCTTTCTGAGCAACTTGAATATCTTAAGCAAAAGCTTTCTGAGTAACCCGAGAATCCCGAGCAAAAGCTTCCTAAGCAACTTGAATATCCTAAGCAAAAGCTTCCTGAGCAACCCGAGATTCCCGAGCAAACGCTTCCTGAGCAACTTGAATATCCTAAGCAAAAGCTTCCTGAACAAACCGAGATTCCCGAGCAAGAGCTTCCTGAGCAACTTGAATATCCTAAGCAAAAGCTTCCTGAGCAACCCGAGAATCCCGAGCAAAAGCTTCCTGAGCAACCCGAGAATCCCGAGCAAAAGCTTCCTGAGCAACCCGCAAATCCTAAGCAAAAGCTTCCTGAGCAACTTGAATACCCTAAGCAAAAGCTTCCTGAGCAACCCGAGATTCCCGAGCAAACGCTTCCTGAGCAACTTGAATATCCTAAGCAAAAGCTTCCTGAGTAACCCGAGAATCCCGAGCAAAAGCTTCCTGAGCAACTTGAATATCCTAAGCAAAAGCTTCCTGAGCAACCCCAGATTCCCGAGCAAAAGCTTCCTGAGCAACTTGAATATCCTAAGCAAAAGCTTCCTAAGCAACTCGAGATTCCCGAGCAAAAGCTTCCTGAGCAACTTGAATATCCTAAGCAAAAGCTTCCTGAGTAACCCGAGAATTCCGAGCAAAAGCTTCCTGAGCAACTTGAATATCCTAAGCAAAAGCTTCCTGAGCAACCCAAGATTCCCGAGCAAAAGCTTCCTGAGCAACTCGAATATCCTAAGCAAAAGCTTCTTGAGTAACCCGAGAATCCTGAGCAAAAGCTTCCTGAGCAACTTAAATATCCTAAGCAAAAGCTTCCTGAGCAGCCCGAGAATCCCCAGAAAAGCTTCATGAGCAACTTGAATATCCTAAGCAGAAGCTTCCTGAGCAACCCGAGATTCCCGAGCAAAAGCTTCCTGAGCAACTTGAATATCCTAAGCAAAAGCTTCCTGAGCAACCCGAGATTCCCGAGCAAAAGCTTCCTGAGCAACTTGAATATCCTAAGCAAAAGCTTCCTGAGCAACCCGAGATTCCCGAGCAAAAGCTTCCTGAGCAACTTGAATATCCTAAGCAAAAGCTTCCTGAGCAACCCGAGATTCCCGAGCAAAAGCTTCCTGAGCAACTTGAATATCCTAAGCAAAAGCTTCCTGAGCAACCCGAGATTCCCGAGCAAAAGCTTCCTGAGCAACTTGAATATCCTAAACAAAAGCTTCTTGAGCAACCCGAGAATCCCGAGCAAAAACTTCCTGAGCAACTTGAATATCCTAAGCAAAAGCTTCCTGAGCAACCCGAGAATCCCGAGCAAAAGCTTCCTGAGCAACTCGAATATCCTAAGCAAAAGCTTCCTGAGCAGCCCGAAAATCCCCAGCAAAAGCTTCCTGAGCAACTTGAATATCCTAAGCAAAAGCTTCCTGAGCAACCCGAGATTCCCGAGCAAAAGCTTCCTGAGCAACTTGAATAGCCTAATCAAAAGCTTCCTGAGCAACCCGAGAATCCCGAACAAAAGCTTCCTGAGCAACTTGAATATCCTAAGCAAAAGCTTCCTGAGCAACCCGAGAATTCCGAACAAAAGCTTCCTGAGCAACTCGAATATCCTAAGCAAAAGCTTTCTGAGCAACCCGAGAATCCCCAGCAAAAGCTTCTGAGCAATTTAAATATCCTAAGCAAAAGCTTCCTGAGCAACCCGAGAATCGCCAGCAAAAGCTTCCTGAGCAACTTGAATATCCTAAGCAAAAGCTTCCGGAGCAACCCGAGAATCCCGAGCAAAAGCTTCCTGAGCAACTCGAATATCCTAAGCAAAAGCTTCCTGAGCAGCCCGAAAATCCCCAGCAAAAGCTTCCTGAGCAACTTGAATATCCTAAGCAAAAGCTTCCTGAGCAACCCGAGAATCCCGAACAAAAGCTTTCTGAGCAACTTGAAAATCCTAAGCAGAAGTTTCCTGAGCAACCCGAAAATCCCGAACAAAAGCTTCCTGAGCAACTTGAATATCCTAAGCAAAAGCTTCCTGAGCAACTTGAATATCTTAAACAAAAGCTTCCTGAGCAACCCGAGAATCCCGAGCAAAAGCTTCCTGAGCAACTCGAATATCCTAAGCAAAAGCTTCCTGAGCAGCCCGAAAATCCCCAGCAAAAGCTTCCTGAGCAACTTGAATATCCTAAGCAAAAGCTTCCTGAGCAACCCGAGAATCCCGAGCAAAAGCTTCCTGAGCAACTTGAATATCCTAAGCAAAAGCTTCCTGAGCAACCCGAGAATCCCGAACAAAAGCTTCCTGGGCAACTTGAATATCCTAAGCAAAAGCTTCCTGAGCAACCCGAGAATCCCGAACAAAAGCTTCCTGAGCAACTTGAATATCCTAAGCAAAAACTTCCTGAGCAACCCGAGAATCCCGAGCAAAAGCTTCCTGAGCAACTTGAATATCCTAAGCAAAAGCTTCCTGAGCAACCCGAGAATCCCGAACAAAAGCTTCCTGAGCAACTTGAATATCCTAAGCAAAAGCTTCCTGAGCAACCCGGGAACCCCGAACAAAAGCTTCCTGAGCAACTTGAATATCCTAAGCAAAAGCTTCCTGAGCAACCCGAGAATCCCGAACAAAAGCTTCCTGAGCAACTTGAATATCCTAAGCAAAAGCTTCCTGAGCAACCCGAGATTCCCGAGCAAAAGCTTCCTGAGCAACTTAAATATCCTAAACAAAAGCTTCCTGAGCAACCCGAGAATCCCGAGCAAAAGCTTCCTGAGCAACTCGAATATCCTAAGCAAAAGCTTCCTGAGCAGCCCGAAAATCCCCAGCAAAAGCTTCCTGAGCAACTTGAATATCCTAAGCAAAAGCTTCCTGAGCAACCCGAGAATCCCGAGCAAAATCTTCCTGAGCAACTTGAATATCCTAAGCAAAAGCTTCCTGAGCAACCCGAGAATCCCGAACAAAAGCTTCCTGGGCAACTTGAATATCCTAAGCAAAAGCTTCCTGAGCAACCCGAGAATCCCGAACAAAAGCTTCCTGAGCAATTTGAATATCCTAAGCAAAAGCTTCCTGAGCAACCCGAGAATCCCGAGCAAAAGCTTCCTGAGCAACTTGAATATCCTAAGCAAAAGCTTCCTGAGCAACCCGAGAATCCCGAACAAAAGCTTCCTGAGCAACTTGAATATCCTAAGCAAAAGCTTCCTGAGCAACCCGGGAACCCCGAACAAAAGCTTCCTGAGCAACTTGAATATCCTAAGCAAAAGCTTCCTGAGCAACCCGAGAATCCCGAACAAAAGCTTCCTGAGCAACTTGAATATCCTAAGCAAAAGCTTCCTGAGCAACCCGAGATTCCCGAGCAAAAGCTTCCTGAGCAACTTAAATATCCTAAACAAAAGCTTCCTGAGCAACCCGAGAATCCCGAGCAAAAGCTTCCTGAGCAACTCGAATATCCTAAGCAAAAGCTTCCTGAGCAGCCCGAAAATCCCCAGCAAAAGCTTCCTGAGCAACTTGAATATCCTAAGCAAAAGCTTCCTGAGCAACCCGAGAATCCCGAGCAAAAGCTTCCTGAGCAACTCGAATATCCTAAGCAAAAGCTTCCTGAGCAGCCCGAAAATCCCCAGCAAAAGCTTCCTGAGCAACTTGAATATCCTAAGCAAAAGCTTCCTGAGCAACCCGAGAATCCCGAGCAAAATCTTCCTGAGCAACTTGAATATCCTAAGCAAAAGCTTCCTGAGCAACCCGAGAATCCCGAACAAAAGCTTCCTGGGCAACTTGAATATCCTAAGCAAAAGCTTCCTGAGCAACCCGAGAATCCCGAACAAAAGCTTCCTGAGCAATTTGAATATCCTAAGCAAAAGCTTCCTGAGCAACCCGAGAATCCCGAGCAAAAGCTTCCTGAGCAACTTGAATATCCTAAGCAAAAGCTTCCTGAGCAACCCGAGAATCCCGAACAAAAGCTTCCTGAGCAACTTGAATATCCTAAGCAAAAGCTTCCTGAGCAACCCGGGAACCCCGAACAAAAGCTTCCTGAGCAACTTGAATATCCTAAGCAAAAGCTTCCTGAGCAACCCGAGAATCCCGAACAAAAGCTTCCTGAGCAACTTGAATATCCTAAGCAAAAGCTTCCTGAGCAACCCGAGATTCCCGAGCAAAAGCTTCCTGAGCAACTTAAATATCCTAAACAAAAGCTTCCTGAGCAACCCGAGAATCCCGAGCAAAAGCTTCCTGAGCAACTCGAATATCCTAAGCAAAAGCTTCCTGAGCAGCCCGAAAATCCCCAGCAAAAGCTTCCTGAGCAACTTGAATATCCTAAGCAAAAGCTTCCTGAGCAACCCGAGAATCCCGAGCAAAAGCTTCCTGAGCAATTTGAATATCCTAAGCAAAAGCTTCCTGAGCAACCCGACAATTCCGAACAAAAGCTTCCTGAGCAACTTAAATATCCTAAGCAAAAGCTTCCTGAGCAACCCGAGAATCCCCAGCAAAAGCTTCCTGAGCAATTTAAATATCCTAAGCAAAAGCTTCCTGAGCAACCCGAGAATCGTCAGCAAAAGCTTCCTGAGCAACTTGAATATCCTAAGCAAAAGCTTCCTGAGCAACCCGAGAATCCCGAGCAAAAGCTTTCTGAGCAACTCGAATATCCTAAGCAAAAGCTTCCTGAGCAGCCCGAAAATCCCCAGCAAAAGCTTCCTGAGCAACTTGAATATCCTAAGCAAAAGCTTCCTGAGCAACCCGAGAATCCCGAACAAAAGCTTCCTGAGCAACTTGAATATCCTAAGCAAAAGCTTCCTGAGCAACCCGAGAATCCCGAACAAAAGCTTCCTGAGCAACTTGAATATCCTAAGCAAAAGCTTCCTGAGCAACCCGAGATTCCCGAGCAAAAGCTTCCTGAGCAACTTGAATATCCTAAGCAAAAGCTTCCTGAGCAACCCGAGAATCCCGAACAAAAGCTTCCTGAGCAACTTGAATATCCTAAGCAAAAGCTTCCTGAGCAACCCGAGAATCCCGAGCAAAATCTTCCTGAGCAACTTGAATATCCTAAACAAAAGCTTCCTGAGCAACCCGAGAATCCCGAACAAAAGCTTCCTGAGCAACTTGAATATCCTAAGCAAAAGCTTCCTGAGCAACCCGAGAATCCCGAGCAAAAGCTTCTTGAGCAACTTGAATATCCTAGCAAAAGCTTCCTGAGCAACCCGACAATTCCGAACAAAAGCTTCCTGAGCAACTTAAATATCCTAAGCAAAAGCTTCCTGAGCAACCCGAGAATCCCCAGCACAAGCTTCCTGAGCAATTTAAATATCCTAAGCAAAAGCTTCTTGAGCAACCCGAGAATCGCCAGCAAAAGCTTCCTGAGCAACTTGAATATCCTAAGCAAAAGCTTCCTGAGCAACCCGAGATTCCCGAGCAAAAGCTTCCTGAGCAACTTGAATAGCCTAATCAAAAGCTTCCTGAGCAACCCGAGAATCCCGAACAAAAGCTTCCTGAGCAACTTGAATATCCTAAGCAAAAGCTTCCTGAGCAACCCGAGATTCCCGAGCAAAAGCTTCCTGAGCAACTTGAATATCCTAAAAAAAAGCTTCCTGAGCAACCCGAGAATCCCGAGCAAAAGCTTCCTGAGCAACTCGAATATCCTAAGCAAAAGCTTCCTGAGCAGCCCGAAAATCCCCAGCAAAAGCTTCCTGAGCAACTTGAATATCCTAAGCAAAAGCTTCCTGATCAACCCGAGAATCCCCAGCAAAAGCTTATTGAGCAACTTGAATATCCTAAGCAAAAGCTTCCTGAGCAACCCGAGAATCGCCAGCAAAAGCTTCCTGAGCAACTTGAATATCCTAAGCAAAAGCTTCCGGAGCAACCCGAGAATCTCGAGCAAAAACTTCCTGAGCAACTCGAATATCCTAAGCAAAAGCTTCCTGAGCAGCCCGAAAATCCCCAGCAAAAGCTTCCTGAGCAACTTGAATATCCTAAGCAAAAGCTTCCTGAGCAACCCGAGAATCCCGAACAAAAGCTTCCTGAGCAACTTGAAAATCCTAAGCAGAAGTTTCCTGAGCAACCCGAGAATCCCGAACAAAAGCTTCCTGAGCAACTTGAATATCCTAAGCAAAAGCTTCCTGAGCAACTTGAATATCTTAAACAAAAGCTTCCTGAGCAACCCGAGAATCCCGAGCAAAAGCTTCCTGAGCAACTCGAATATCCTAAGCAAAAGCTTCCTGAGCAGCCCGAAAATCCCCAGCAAAAGCTTCCTGAGCAACTTGAATATCCTAAGCAAAAGCTTCCTGAGCAACCCGAGAATCCCTAGCAAAAGCTTCCTGAGCAACTTGAATATCCTAAGCAAAAGCTTCCTGAGCAACCCGAGAATCCCGAACAAAAGCTTCCTGAGCAACTTGAATATCCTAAGCAAAAGCTTCCTGAGCAACCCGGGAACCCAGAACAAAAGCTTCCTGAGCAACTTGAATATCCTAAGCAAAAACTTCCTGAGCAACCCGAGAATCCCGAACAAAAGCTTCCTGAGCAACTTGAATATCCTAAGCAAAAGCTTCCTGAGCAACCCGAGATTCCCGAGCAAAAGCTTCCTGAGCAACTTAAATATCCTAAACAAAAGCTTCCTGAGCAACCCGAGAATCCCGAGCAAAAGCTTCCTGAGCAACTCGAATATCCTAAGCAAAAGCTTCCTGAGCAGCCCGAAAATCTCCAGCAAAAGCTTCCTGAGCAACTTGAATATCCTAAGCAAAAGCTTCCTGAGCAACCCGAGAATCCCGAGCAAAAGCCTCCTGAGCAATTTGAATATCCTAAGCAAAAGCTTTTTGAGCAACCCGACAATTCGGAACAAAAGCTTCCTGAGCAACTTAAATATCCTAAGCAAAAGCTTCCTGAGCAACCCGAGAATCCCCAGCAAAAGCTTCCTGAGCAATTTAAATATCCTAAGCAAAAGCTTCCTGAGCAACCCGAGAATCGCCAGCAAAAGCTTCCTGAGCAACTTGAATATCCTAAGCAAAAGTTTCCTGAGCAACCCGAGAATCCCGAGCAAAAGCTTTCTGAGCAACTCGAATATCCTAAGCAAAAGCTTCCTGAACAGCCCGAAAATCGCCAGCAAAAGCTTCCTGAGCAACTTGAATATCCTAAGCAAAAGCTTCCTGAGCAACCCGAGAATCCCGAGCAAAAGCTTCCTGAGCAACTCGAATATCCTAAGCAAAAGCTTCCTGAGCAGCCCGAAAATCCCCAGCAAAAGCTTCCTGAGCAACTTGAATATCCTAAGCAAAAGCTTCCTGAGCAACCCGAGAATCCCGAGCAAAAGCTTCCTGAGCAACTTGAATATCCTAAGCAAAAGCTTCCTGAGCAACCCGAGAATCCCGAACAAAAGCTTCCTGGGCAACTTGAATATCCTAAGCAAAAGCTTCCTGAGCAACCCGAGAATCCCGAGCAAAAGCTTCCTGAGCAACTTGAATATCCTAAGCAAAAGCTTCCTGAGCAACCCGAGAATCCCGAACAAAAGCTTCCTGAGCAACTTGAATATCCTAAGCAAAAGCTTCCTGAGCAACCCGAGAATCCCGAGCAAAAGCTTCCTGAGCAACTTGAATATCCTAAGCAAAAGCTTCCTGAGCAACCCGAGAATCCCGAACAAAAGCTTCCTGAGCAACTTGAATATCCTAAGCAAAAGCTTCCTGAGCAACCCGAGAATCCCGAACAAAAGCTTCCTGAGCAACTTGAATATCCTAAGCAAAAGCTTCTTGAGCAACCCGAGATTCCCGAGCAAAAGCTTCCTGAGCAACTTGAATATCCTAAGCAAAAGCTTCCTGAGCAACCCGAGAATCCCGAGCAAAAGCTTCCTGAGCAACTTAAATATCCTAAGCAAAAGCTTCCTGAGCAACCCGAGAATCCCGAGCAAAAGCTTTCTGAGCAACTCGAATATCCTAAGCAAAAGCTTCCTGAGCAGCCCGAAAATCCCCAGCAAAAGCTTCCTGAGCAACTTGAATATCCTAAGCAAAAGCTTCCTGAGCAACCCGAGAATCCCGAACAAAAGCTTCCTGAGCAACTTGAATATCCTAAGCAAAAGCTTCCTGAGCAACCCGAGAATCCCGAACAAAAGCTTCCTGAGCAACTTGAATATCCTAAGCAAAAGCTTCCTGAGCAACCCGAGATTCCCGAGCAAAAGCTTCTTGAGCAACTTGAATATCCTAAACAAAAGCTTCCTGAGCAACCCGAGAATCCCGAGCAAAAGCTTCCTGAGCAACTCGAATATCCTAAGCAAAAGCTTCCTGAGCAGTCCGAAAATCCCCAGCAAAAGCTTCCTGAGCAACTTGAATATCCTAAGCAAAAGCTTCCTGAGCAACCCGAGAATCCCGAGCAAAAGCTTCCTGAGCAACTTGAATATCCTAAGCAAAAGCTTCCTGAGCAACCCGAGAATCCCGAACAAAAGCTTCCTGAGCAACTTGAATATCCTAAGCAAAAGCTTCCTGAGCAACCCGAGAATCCCGAACAAAAGCTTCCTGAGCAACTTGAATATCCTAAGCAAAAGCTTCCTGAGCAACCCGAGATTCCCGAGCAAAAGCTTCCTGAGCAACTTGAATATCCTAAACAAAAGCTTCCTGAGCAACCCGAGAATCCCGAGCAAAAGCTTCCTGAGCAACTCGAATATCCTAAGCAAAAGCTTCCTGAGCAACCCGAGAATCCCGAACAAAAGCTTCCTGAGCAACTTGAATATCCTAAGCAAAAGCTTCCTGAGCAACCCGAGAATCCCGAACAAAAGCTTCCTGAGCAACTTGAATATCCTAAGCAAAAGCTTCCTGAGCAACCCGAGAATCCCGAACAAAAGCTTCCTGAGCAACTTGAATATCCTAAGCAAAAGCTTCCTGAGCAACCCGAGAATCCCGAACAAAAGCTTCCTGAGCAACTTGAATATCCTAAGCAAAAGCTTCCTGAGCAACCCGAGAATCCCGAACAAAAGCTTCCTGAGCAACTTGAATATCCTAAGCAAAAGCTTCCTGAGCAACCCGAGATTCCCGAGCAAAAGCTTCCTGAGCAACTTGAATATCCTAAACAAAAGCTTCCTGAGCAACCCGAGAATCCCGAGCAAAAGCTTCCTGAGCAACTCGAATATCCTAAGCAAAAGCTTCCTGAGCAACCCGAGAATCCCGAACAAAAGCTTCCTGAGCAACTTGAATATCCTAAGCAAAAGCTTCCTGAGCAACCCGAGATTCCCGAGCAAAAGCTTCCTGAGCAACTTGAATATCCTAAACAAAAGCTTCCTGAGCAACCCGAGAATCCCGAGCAAAAGCTTCCTGAGCAACTCGAATATCCTAAACAAAAGCTTCCTGAGCAACCCGAGAATCCCGAGCAAAAGCTTCCTGAGCAACTTGAATATCCTAAACAAAAGCTTCCTTAGCAACCCGAGAATCCCGAACAAAAGCTTCCTGGGCAACTTGAATATCCTAAGCAAAAGCTTCCTGAGCAACCCGAGAATCCCGAACAAAAGCTTCCTGGGCAACTTGAATATCCTAAGCAAAAGCTTCCTGAGCAACCCGAGAATCCCGAACAAAAGCTTCCTGAGCAACTTGAATATCCTAAGCAAAAGCTTCCTGAGCAACCCGAGAATCCCGAACAAAAGCTTCCTGAGCAACTCGAATATCCTAAGCAAAAGCTTCCTGAGCAGCCCGAAAATCCCCAGCAAAAGCTTCCTGAGCAACTTGAATATCCTAAGCAAAAGCTTCCTGAGCAACCCGAGAATCCCGAACAAAAGCTTCCTGAGCAACTTGAATATCCTAAGCAAAAGCTTCCTGAGCAACCCGAGAATCCCGAACAAAAGCTTCCTGAGCAACTTGAATATCCTAAGCAAAAGCTTCCTGAGCAACCCGAGAATCCCGAACAAAAGCTTCCTGAGCAACTTGAATATCCTAAGCAAAAGCTTCCTGAGCAACCCGAGAATCCCGAACAAAAGCTTCCTGAGCAACTCGAATATCCTAAGCAAAAGCTTCCTGAGCAGTCCGAAAATCCCCAGCAAAAGCTTCCTGAGCAACTTGAATATCCTAAGCAAAAGCTTCCTGAGCAACCCGAGAATCCCGAGCAAAAGCTTCCTGAGCAACTTGAATATCCTAAGCAAAAGCTTCCTGAGCAACCCGAGAATCCCGAACAAAAGCTTCCTGAGCAACTTGAATATCCTAAGCAAAAGCTTCCTGAGCAACCCGAGAATCCCGAACAAAAGCTTCCTGAGCAACTTGAATATCCTAAGCAAAAGCTTCCTGAGCAACCCGAGATTCCCGAGCAAAAGCTTCCTGAGCAACTTGAATATCCTAAACAAAAGCTTCCTGAGCAACCCGAGAATCCCGAGCAAAAGCTTCCTGAGCAACTTGAATATCCTAAGCAAAAGCTTCCTGAGCAACCCGAGAATCCCGAGCAAAAGCTTCCTGAGCAACTTGAATATCCTAAGCAAAAGCTTCCTGAGCAACCCGAGAATCCCGAACAAAAGCTTCCTGAGCAACTTAAATATCCTAAGCAAAAGCTTCCTGAGCAACCCGAGATTCCCGAGCAAAAGCTTCCTGAGCAACTTGAATATCCTAAGCAAAAGCTTCCTGAGCAACCCGGGAACCCAGAACAAAAGCTTCCTGAGCAACTTGAATATCCTAAGCAAAAACTTCCTGAGCAACCCGAGAATCCCGAACAAAAGCTTCCTGAGTAACTTGAATATCCTAAGCAAAAGCTTCCTGAGCAACCCGAGATTCCCGAGCAAAAGCTTCCTGAGCAACTTAAATATCCTAAACAAAAGCTTCCTGAGCAACCCGAGAATCCCGAGCAAAAGCTTCCTGAGCAACTCGAATATCCTAAGCAAAAGCTTCCTGAGCAGCCCGAAAATCTCCAGCAAAAGCTTCCTGAGCAACTTGAATATCCTAAGCAAAAGCTTCCTGAGCAACCCGAGAATCCCGAGCAAAAGCTTCCTGAGCAACTCGAATATCCTAAGCAAAAGCTTCCTGAGCAGCCCGAAAATCTCCAGCAAAAGCTTCCTGAGCAACTTGAATATCCTAAGCAAAAGCTTCCTGAGCAACCCGAGAATCCCGAACAAAAGCTTCCTGAGCAACTTAAATATCCTAAGCAAAAGCTTCCTGAGCAACCCGAGATTCCCGAGCAAAAGCTTCCTGAGCAACTTGAATATCCTAAGCAAAAGCTTCCTGAGCAACCCGGGAACCCAGAACAAAAGCTTCCTGAGCAACTTGAATATCCTAAGCAAAAACTTCCTGAGCAACCCGAGAATCCCGAACAAAAGCTTCCTGAGTAACTTGAATATCCTAAGCAAAAGCTTCCTGAGCAACCCGAGATTCCCGAGCAAAAGCTTCCTGAGCAACTTAAATATCCTAAACAAAAGCTTCCTGAGCAACCCGAGAATCCCGAGCAAAAGCTTCCTGAGCAACTCGAATATCCTAAGCAAAAGCTTCCTGAGCAGCCCGAAAATCCCCAGCAAAAGCTTCCTGAGCAACTTGAATATCCTAAGCAAAAGCTTCCTGAGCAACCCGAGAATCCCGAGCAAAAGCT
Organism: Eledona agricola; assembly: GCA_964023215.1. Taxonomy (NCBI): domain Eukaryota; kingdom Metazoa; phylum Arthropoda; class Insecta; order Coleoptera; family Tenebrionidae; genus Eledona; species Eledona agricola. The sequence goes on from OZ026858.1 coordinate 18,079,009, forward strand.
TCCTGAGCAACTTGAATATCCTAAGCAAAAGCTTCCTGAGCAACCCGAGAATCCCGAACAAAAGCTTCCTGGGCAACTTGAATATCCTAAGCAAAAGCTTCCTGAGCAACCCGAGAATCCCGAACAAAAGCTTCCTGAGCAACTTGAATATCCTAAGCAAAAGCTTCCTGAGCAACCCGAGAATCCCGAGCAAAAGCTTCCTGAGCAACTTGAATATCCTAAGCAAAAGCTTCCTGAGCAACCCGAGAATCCCGAACAAAAGCTTCCTGAGCAACTTGAATATCCTAAGCAAAAGCTTCCTGAGCAACCCGAGATTCCCGAGCAAAAGCTTCCTGAGCAACTTGAATATCCTAAACAAAAGCTTCCTGAGCAACCCGAGAATCTCGAGCAAAAGCTTCCTGAGCAACTCGAATATCGTAAGCAAAAGCTTCCTGAGCAGCCCGAAAATCCCCAGCAAAAGCTTCCTGAGCAACTTGAATATCCTAAGCAAAAGCTTCCTGAGCAACCCGAGAATCCCGAGCAAAAGCTTCCTGAGCAACTTGAATATCCTAAGCAAAAGCTTCCTGAGCAACCCGAGAATCCCGAACAAAAGCTTCCTGAGCAACTTAAATATCCTAAGCAAAAGCTTCCTGAGCAACCCGAGATTCCCGAGCAAAAGCTTCCTGAGCAACTTGAATATCCTAAACAAAAGCTTCCTGAGCAACCCGAGAATTCCGAGCAAAAGCTTCCTGAGCAACTTGAATATCCTAAGCAAAAGCTTCCTGAGCAACCCGAGAATCCCGAACAAAAGCTTCCTGAGCAACTTGAATATCCTAAGCAAAAGCTTCCTGAACAACCCGAGAATCCCGAACAAAAGCTTCCTGAGCAACTTGAATATCCTAAGCAAAAGCTTCCTGAGCAACCCGAGATTCCCGAGCAAAAGCTTCCTGAGCAACTTGAATATCCTAAGCAAAAGCTTCCTGAGCAACCCGAGAATTCCGAGCAAAAGCTTCCTGAGCAACTTGAATATCCTAAGCAAAAGCTTCCTGAGCAACCCGAGATTCCCGAGCAAAAGCTTCCTGAGCAACTTGAATATCCTAAACAAAAGCTTCCTGAGCAACCCGAGAATTCCGAGCAAAAGCTTCCTGAGCAACTTGAATATCCTAAGCAAAAGCTTCCTGAGCAACCCGAGAATCCCGAACAAAAGCTTCCTGAGCAACTTGAATATCCTAAGCAAAAGCTTCCTGAGCAACCCGAGATTCCCGAGCAAAAGCTTCCTGAGCAACTTGAATATCCTAAGCAAAAGCTTCCTGAGCAACCCGAGAATCCCGAGCAAAAGCTTCCTGAGCAACTTAAATATCCTAAGCAAAAGCTTCCTGAGCAACCCGAGAATCCCGAGCAAAAGCTTTCTGAGCAACTCGAATATCCTAAGCAAAAGCTTCCTGAGCAGCCCGAAAATCCCCAGCAAAAGCTTCCTGAGCAACTTGAATATCCTAAGCAAAAGCTTCCTGAGCAACCCGAGAATCCCGAACAAAAGCTTCCTGAGCAACTTGAATATCCTAAGCAAAAGCTTCCTGAGCAACCCGAGAATCCCGAACAAAAGCTTCCTGAGCAACTTGAATATCCTAAGCAAAAGCTTCCTGAGCAACCCGAGATTCCCGAGCAAAAGCTTCCTGAGCAACTTGAATATCCTAAACAAAAGCTTCCTGAGCAACCCGAGAATCTCGAGCAAAAGCTTCCTGAGCAACTCGAATATCGTAAGCAAAAGCTTCCTGAGCAGCCCGAAAATCCCCAGCAAAAGCTTCCTGAGCAACTTGAATATCCTAAGCAAAAGCTTCCTGAGCAACCCGAGAATCCCGAGCAAAAGCTTCCTGAGCAACTTGAATATCCTAAGCAAAAGCTTCCTGAGCAACCCGAGAATCCCGAACAAAAGCTTCCTGAGCAACTTAAATATCCTAAGCAAAAGCTTCCTGAGCAACCCGAGATTCCCGAGCAAAAGCTTCCTGAGCAACTTGAATATCCTAAACAAAAGCTTCCTGAGCAACCCGAGAATTCCGAGCAAAAGCTTCCTGAGCAACTTGAATATCCTAAGCAAAAGCTTCCTGAGCAACCCGAGAATCCCGAACAAAAGCTTCCTGAGCAACTTGAATATCCTAAGCAAAAGCTTCCTGAACAACCCGAGAATCCCGAACAAAAGCTTCCTGAGCAACTTGAATATCCTAAGCAAAAGCTTCCTGAGCAACCCGAGATTCCCGAGCAAAAGCTTCCTGAGCAACTTGAATATCCTAAGCAAAAGCTTCCTGAGCAACCCGAGAATTCCGAGCAAAAGCTTCCTGAGCAACTTGAATATCCTAAGCAAAAGCTTCCTGAGCAACCCGAGATTCCCGAGCAAAAGCTTCCTGAGCAACTTGAATATCCTAAACAAAAGCTTCCTGAGCAACCCGAGAATTCCGAGCAAAAGCTTCCTGAGCAACTTGAATATCCTAAGCAAAAGCTTCCTGAGCAACCCGAGAATCCCGAACAAAAGCTTCCTGAGCAACTTGAATATCCTAAGCAAAAGCTTCCTGAACAACCCGAGAATCCCGAACAAAAGCTTCCTGAGCAACTTGAATATCCTAAGCAAAAGCTTCCTGAGCAACCCGGGAACCCCGAACAAAAGCTTCCTGAGCAACTTGAATATCCTAAGCAAAAGCTTCCTGAACAACCCGAGAATCCCGAACAAAAGCTTCCTGAGCAACTTGAATATCCTAAGCAAAAGCTTCCTGAGCAACCCGAGATTCCCGAGCAAAAGCTTCCTGAGCAACTTGAATATCCTAAGCAAAAGCTTCCTGAGCAACCCGAGAATTCCGAGCAAAAGCTTCCTGAGCAACTTGAATATCCTAAGCAAAAGCTTCCTGAGCAACCCGAGATTCCCGAGCAAAAGCTTCCTGAGCAACTTGAATATCCTAAGCAAAAGCTTCCTGAGCAACCCGAGATTCCCGAGCAAAAGCTTCCTGAGCAACTTGAATATCCTAAACAAAAGCTTCCTGAGCAACCCGAGAATTCCGAGCAAAAGCTTCCTGAGCAACTTGAATATCCTAAGCAAAAGCTTCCTGAGCAACCCGAGAATCCCGAACAAAAGCTTCCTGAGCAACTTGAATATCCTAAGCAAAAGCTTCCTGAGCAACCCGAGAATCCCGAGCAAAAGCTTCCTGAGCAACTTAAATATCCTAAGCAAAAGCTTCCTGAGCAACCCGAGAATCCCGAGCAAAAGCTTTCTGAGCAACTCGAATATCCTAAGCAAAAGCTTCCTGAGCAGCCCGAAAATCCCCAGCAAAAGCTTCCTGAGCAACTTGAATATCCTAAGCAAAAGCTTCCTGAGCAACCCGAGAATCCCGAACAAAAGCTTCCTGAGCAACTTGAATATCCTAAGCAAAAGCTTCCTGAGCAACCCGAGAATCCCGAACAAAAGCTTCCTGAGCAACTTGAATATCCTAAGCAAAAGCTTCCTGAGCAACCCGAGATTCCCGAGCAAAAGCTTCCTGAGCAACTTGAATATCCTAAACAAAAGCTTCCTGAGCAACCCGAGAATCTCGAGCAAAAGCTTCCTGAGCAACTCGAATATCGTAAGCAAAAGCTTCCTGAGCAGCCCGAAAATCCCCAGCAAAAGCTTCCTGAGCAACTTGAATATCCTAAGCAAAAGCTTCCTGAGCAACCCGAGAATCCCGAGCAAAAGCTTCCTGAGCAACTTGAATATCCTAAGCAAAAGCTTCCTGAGCAACCCGAGAATCCCGAACAAAAGCTTCCTGAGCAACTTAAATATCCTAAGCAAAAGCTTCCTGAGCAACCCGAGATTCCCGAGCAAAAGCTTCCTGAGCAACTTGAATATCCTAAACAAAAGCTTCCTGAGCAACCCGAGAATTCCGAGCAAAAGCTTCCTGAGCAACTTGAATATCCTAAGCAAAAGCTTCCTGAGCAACCCGAGAATCCCGAACAAAAGCTTCCTGAGCAACTTGAATATCCTAAGCAAAAGCTTCCTGAACAACCCGAGAATCCCGAACAAAAGCTTCCTGAGCAACTTGAATATCCTAAGCAAAAGCTTCCTGAGCAACCCGGGAACCCCGAACAAAAGCTTCCTGAGCAACTTGAATATCCTAAGCAAAAGCTTCCTGAACAACCCGAGAATCCCGAACAAAAGCTTCCTGAGCAACTTGAATATCCTAAGCAAAAGCTTCCTGAGCAACCCGAGATTCCCGAGCAAAAGCTTCCTGAGCAACTTGAATATCCTAAGCAAAAGCTTCCTGAGCAACCCGAGAATTCCGAGCAAAAGCTTCCTGAGCAACTTGAATATCCTAAGCAAAAGCTTCCTGAGCAACCCGAGATTCCCGAGCAAAAGCTTCCTGAGCAACTTGAATATCCTAAGCAAAAGCTTCCTGAGCAACCCGAGATTCCCGAGCAAAAGCTTCCTGAGCAACTTGAATATCCTAAACAAAAGCTTCCTGAGCAACCCGAGAATTCCGAGCAAAAGCTTCCTGAGCAACTTGAATATCCTAAGCAAAAGCTTCCTGAGCAACCCGAGAATCCCGAACAAAAGCTTCCTGAGCAACTTGAATATCCTAAGCAAAAGCTTCCTGAACAACCCGAGAATCCCGAACAAAAGCTTCCTGAGCAACTTGAATATCCTAAGCAAAAGCTTCCTGAGCAACCCGGGAACCCCGAACAAAAGCTTCCTGAGCAACTTGAATATCCTAAGCAAAAGCTTCCTGAACAACCCGAGAATCCCGAACAAAAGCTTCCTGAGCAACTTGAATATCCTAAGCAAAAGCTTCCTGAGCAACCCGAGATTCCCGAGCAAAAGCTTCCTGAGCAACTTGAATATCCTAAGCAAAAGCTTCCTGAGCAACCCGAGAATCCCGAGCAAAAGCTTCCTGAGCAACTTAAATATCCTAAGCAAAAGCTTCCTGAGCAACCCGAGAATCCCGAGCAAAAGCTTTCTGAGCAACTCGAATATCCTAAGCAAAAGCTTCCTGAGCAGCCCGAAAATCCCCAGCAAAAGCTTCCTGAGCAACTTGAATATCCTAAGCAAAAGCTTCCTGAGCAACCCGAGAATCCCGAGCAAAAGCTTCCTGAGCAACTTGAATATCCTAAGCAAAAGCTTCCTGAGCAACCCGACAATTCCGAACAAAAGCTTCCTGAGCAACTTAAATATCCTAAGCAAAAGCTTCCTGAGCAACCCGAGAATCCCCAGCAAAAGCTTCCTGAGCAATTTAAATATCCTAAGCAAAAGCTTCCTGAGCAACCCGAGAATCGCCAGCAAAAGCTTCCTGAGCAACTCGAATATCCTAAGCAAATGCTTCCTGAGCAGCCCGAAAATCCCCAGCAAAAGCTTCCTGAGCAACTTGAATATCCTAAGCAAAAGCTTCCTGAGCAACCCGAGAATCCCGAACAAAAGCTTCCTGAGCAACTTGAATATCCTAAGCAAAAGCTTCCTGAGCAACCCGAGAATCCCGAACAAAAGCTTCCTGAGCAACTTGAATATCCTAAGCAAAAGCTTCCTGAGCAACCCGAGATTCCCGAGCAAAAGCTTCCTGAGCAACTTGAATATCCTAAACAAAAGCTTCCTGAGCAACCCGAGAATCCCGAACAAAAGCTTCCTGAGCAACTTGAATATCCTAAGCAAAAGCTTCCTGAGCAACCCGAGAATCCCGAGCAAAAGCTTCCTGAGCAACTTGAATATCCTAAGCAAAAGCTTCCTGAGCAACCCGAGAATCCCGAGCAAAAGCTTCCTGAGCAACTTGAATATCCTAAGCAAAAGCTTCCTGAGCAACCCGAGAATCCCGAACAAAAGCTTCCTGAGCAACTTGAATATCCTAAGCAAAAGCTTCCTGAGCAACCCGAGAATCCCGAACAAAAGCTTCCTGAGCAACTTGAATATCCTAAGCAAAAGCTTCCTGAGCAACCCGAGATTCCCGAGCAAAAGCTTCCTGAGCAACTTGAATATCCTAAACAAAAGCTTCCTGAGCAACCCGAGAATCCCGAACAAAAGCTTCCTGAGCAACTTGAATATCCTAAGCAAAAGCTTCCTGAGCAACCCGAGAATCCCGAGCAAAAGCTTCCTGAGCAACTTGAATATCCTAAGCAAAAGCTTCCTGAGCAACACGAGAATCCCGAACAAAAGCTTCCTGAGCAACTTAAATATCCTAAGCAAAAGCTTCCTGAGCAACCCGAGATTCCCGAGCAAAAGCTTCCTGAGCAACTTGAATATCCTAAACAAAAGCTTCCTGAGCAACCCGAGAATTCCGAGCAAAAGCTTCCTGAGCAACTTGAATATCCTAAGCAAAAGCTTCCTGAGCAACCCGAGAATCCCGAACAAAAGCTTCCTGAGCAACTTGAATATCCTAAGCAAAAGCTTCCTGAACAACCCGAGAATCCCGAACAAAAGCTTCCTGAGCAACTTGAATATCCTAAGCAAAAGCTTCCTGAGCAACCCGGGAACCCCGAACAAAAGCTTCCTGAGCAACTTGAATATCCTAAGCAAAAGCTTCCTGAACAACCCGAGAATCCCGAACAAAAGCTTCCTGAGCAACTTGAATATCCTAAGCAAAAGCTTCCTGAGCAACCCGAGAATCCCGAGCAAAAGCTTCCTGAGCAACTTGAATATCCTAAGCAAAAGCTTCCTGAGCAACCCGAGATTCCCGAGCAAAAGCTTCCTGAGCAACTTGAATATCCTAAACAAAAGCTTCCTGAGCAACCCGAGAATCCCGAACAAAAGCTTCCTGAGCAACTTGAATATCCTAAGCAAAAGCTTCCTGAGCAACCCGAGAATCCCGAGCAAAAGCTTCCTGAGCAACTTGAATATCCTAAGCAAAAGCTTCCTGAGCAACCCGAGAATCCCGAGCAAAAGCTTCCTGAGCAACTTGAATATCCTAAGCAAAAGCTTCCTGAGCAACCCGAGAATCCCGAACAAAAGCTTCCTGAGCAACTTGAATATCCTAAGCAAAAGCTTCCTGAGCAACCCGAGAATCCCGAACAAAAGCTTCCTGAGCAACTTGAATATCCTAAGCAAAAGCTTCCTGAGCAACCCGAGATTCCCGAGCAAAAGCTTCCTGAGCAACTTGAATATCCTAAACAAAAGCTTCCTGAGCAACCCGAGAATCCCGAACAAAAGCTTCCTGAGCAACTTGAATATCCTAAGCAAAAGCTTCCTGAGCAACCCGAGAATCCCGAGCAAAAGCTTCCTGAGCAACTTGAATATCCTAAGCAAAAGCTTCCTGAGCAACACGAGAATCCCGAACAAAAGCTTCCTGAGCAACTTAAATATCCTAAGCAAAAGCTTCCTGAGCAACCCGAGATTCCCGAGCAAAAGCTTCCTGAGCAACTTGAATATCCTAAACAAAAGCTTCCTGAGCAACCCGAGAATTCCGAGCAAAAGCTTCCTGAGCAACTTGAATATCCTAAGCAAAAGCTTCCTGAGCAACCCGAGAATCCCGAACAAAAGCTTCCTGAGCAACTTGAATATCCTAAGCAAAAGCTTCCTGAACAACCCGAGAATCCCGAACAAAAGCTTCCTGAGCAACTTGAATATCCTAAGCAAAAGCTTCCTGAGCAACCCGGGAACCCCGAACAAAAGCTTCCTGAGCAACTTGAATATCCTAAGCAAAAGCTTCCTGAACAACCCGAGAATCCCGAACAAAAGCTTCCTGAGCAACTTGAATATCCTAAGCAAAAGCTTCCTGAGCAACCCGAGATTCCCGAGCAAAAGCTTCCTGAGCAACTTGAATATCCTAAGCAAAAGCTTCCTGAGCAACCCGAGAATCCCGAACAAAAGCTTCCTGAGCAACTTGAATATCCTAAGCAAAAGCTTCCTGAGCAACCCGAGAATCCCGAGCAAAAGCTTCCTGAGCAACTTGAATATCCTAAGCAAAAGCTTCCTGAGCAACCCGAGAATCCCGAACAAAAGCTTCCTGAGCAACTTGAATATCCTAAGCAAAAGCTTCCTGAACAACCCGAGAATCCCGAACAAAAGCTTCCTGAGCAACTTGAATATCCTAAGCAAAAGCTTCCTGAGCAACCCGAGATTCCCGAGCAAAAGCTTCCTGAGCAACTTGAATATCCTAAGCAAAAGCTTCCTGAGCAACCCGAGAATCCCGAACAAAAGCTTCCTGAGCAACTTGAATATCCTAAGCAAAAGCTTCCTGAGCAACCCGAGATTCCCGAGCAAAAGCTTCCTGAGCAACTTGAATATCCTAAGCAAAAGCTTCCTGAGCAACCCGAGAATCCCGAACAAAAGCTTCCTGAGCAACTTGAATATCCTAAGCAAAAGCTTCCTGAGCAACCCGAGAATCCCGAGCAAAAGCTTCCTGAGCAACTTGAATATCCTAAGCAAAAGCTTCCTGAGCAACACGAGAATCCCGAACAAAAGCTTCCTGAGCAACTTAAATATCCTAAGCAAAAGCTTCCTGAGCAACCCGAGATTCCCGAGCAAAAGCTTCCTGAGCAACTTGAATATCCTAAACAAAAGCTTCCTGAGCAACCCGAGAATTCCGAGCAAAAGCTTCCTGAGCAACTTGAATATCCTAAGCAAAAGCTTCCTGAGCAACCCGAGAATCCCGAACAAAAGCTTCCTGAGCAACTTGAATATCCTAAGCAAAAGCTTCCTGAACAACCCGAGAATCCCGAACAAAAGCTTCCTGAGCAACTTGAATATCCTAAGCAAAAGCTTCCTGAGCAACCCGAGAATCCCGAACAAAAGCTTCCTGAGCAACTTGAATATCCTAAGCAAAAGCTTCCTGAACAACCCGAGAATCCCGAACAAAAGCTTCCTGAGCAACTTGAATATCCTAAGCAAAAGCTTCCTGAGCAACCCGGGAACCCCGAACAAAAGCTTCCTGAGCAACTTGAATATCCTAAGCAAAAGCTTCCTGAACAACCCGAGAATCCCGAACAAAAGCTTCCTGAGCAACTTGAATATCCTAAGCAAAAGCTTCCTGAGCAACCCGAGATTCCCGAGCAAAAGCTTCCTGAGCAACTTGAATATCCTAAGCAAAAGCTTCCTGAGCAACCCGAGAATCCCGAGCAACTTGAATATCCTAAGCAAAATATTGCCGTATGTTTTTTGTTACAAAGATGTGGCAGCTGTGATTTTTTTAAATGGTAAGCAAAAACGCCATGTTTGTTTAAATCAGTTCAGTAATTGTTTATGAATACGTACTGAAGCAGAATCAACATTTTTATTTTGAGGCGGTATGAATTTCATTCATTTCGTTCTTGAATGGAAGGCATTCCTTTACCTGCGTCTTCCACCAGTAGAGTCGCACAAGAAAGTAGTAAACGTTGTAGCCGCAGGGCTGATGATTTTCAGATGAGCCTTAGGAGGGGTCATGTGTATGTATGTATGTATGTATGAACATATGGGTGAGGCAAGTTTCATGTACATTTTTAAAATATAATTTTCTAATTAAACAAAAAATTTACAAAATTCAGAAATGATTTTTATACTTAGGAGCATAAGTTATAACGGCGCAAATTTGATTTAGAATTAGGCCCTAAGTCATCATTGACGATGAGTCTGATTAGCCGAAAGGCGAAAGGAAACCGTGAACTCGTCATTTAATTTTTTCTATTTTCAATGATTCCAAATAGTAGTTTTGGCGTTTTAAATTGACCGTGAATGATTTTCGATTATGTTGGGTTTCGACCAAAGTGTATTTCAAGTCTCTCCGCCTATGAGTCTGATTACGCAATTGTTTCGTGGTAAGTGCAGACTCGGATCTCTAGTTCGTGACAGAAATCTGTTTACTGTTTAAAGACGTTTCACCTCTACTCGGTAGAGAACGCTTTCACTGGTCAAATAAAAATTGAATTTAAAGAGATTGCAGATGCAAGTGCCATCTATGAGTCAAAAATCAGTAGAGTTTGTGAGATGCCGCTATTAAACGAATTCCAAAGTGAATCCAGGACCTACTCAGAATCATTTTTTTTGTATGCCCGGGACATCTTGTGAACAATTTCAAATATACATAATCAATTTTATTTTTTCTTAGTTTGCTTTAAAGAATAATAGAACTCTGGTGAAACAAGAACGCGAATATAATTATATTTTATATCTATAAATTTATCCCCAAATCAGCTGATTTAGATTTTTACCTTTTTAACTAGTGACTTTTTGTATAATAAACAGTACAAAAAAAGCGAGGGAGGCCATGACATCTAGCTTGTTTTATTTTGACTTATAACATTTGAGAGCAATTGCCAAATATTTGATTTATTATGAAGCCAAATCTTTCCCAATTAGAAAATAACAAAAACAACGTACATTTGTATAAATCGTTTATTTATCCACTTAACCCTCAACAACACTCTTACAAGAAGTAAGTTCTTGGTTTGCGAACAGAGAAGCGGTTCATTGATTTATGTTGAATTCGTTTGGGCAACGGGAACCTGATCTTTGAATCATGGAACTGTTTCACCTGTGGTCTTCTAGTGTTCGCCGCCTTCACTTCTTCCACTTTAATAATCTAAAAACAAACAATGAAGTAAAGAAAATTAAACCCAAACTAATGAATTACCTGAATTGAGTGTGCTCTGGCCCGGTGACGCGCCCCCATGTCTCTGTAGCACTGGGTAACGGCTCCTGAGACACTCAAGTCACGGTACTCGCGATACATATTGTGGGTCCCTGACCGCGAGTCATATCTCAACCAAATGCCGAAATTCTTGATCTTCGTGGGCGTCCTCTCGGGGATTAGTTTCACAGAAACGATTTCTCCGGTCGACTTCTTGAACTTCTTCAACTGACGCAGGAAGTACCAGAAGCGGGACTTGGCGACGATCAAGTCGGGGGCGAAAATTCGCATGCGGTACAACGGTGTGTTTGTTTCCTTCTCCGTGGGCAGCTTGCGCCCGATCACCTCGTATTCCTTCAACTGGAATAAAAATTGCAATGCATTTATTTGTTCATGGTTATTGGTTATGCACGTGTCAGTGTACGAAAACAAGACGAATATGGAAAAGTTCTGGTTAAAAGTGGAATATTTACATAGATTTAAATGCACTGTTGTGTAATTTATGTGTGTTTGTGGGCAAAAAGTAAGTTTAAGTCTTAAAAAATATAGAAAAACGAAACCAACCTCTCCTTTTGCCTTCATGGCTGCGGTTCGTTCACGAAAAGGGAGCGGAAACTGTGGGGGAAAACTTAAAGTCACTAAAACGAAGCATAGTCACCAACACAAAAATCAAAATGTACCCATAAATAAATATATTTACTCCAACTCTAACTAACAGAGGGCCCTGTCCGCAAATAGTTATACAGAATGCAGTATTTTATCTTGAGGCGGTCTATAAATTCAATTTAATTGCCGTCATTGAAATGCTTAATTATGGCTTAAAATAAGTTTTTTTATGTACTTGTGCATTGTTTATTGATAATTATTATAGGGATCTATTACAGACCTGTGTTAGTTTGTATTTTTCTCACCAGTGGAAGCACAGGGAAACTTTTTTTTTAATTTTTAAAAAATATTGGTGAATATTGACTTCAAGATAATATATTTTATGCCATTCGGCCCAGACGGGCATAATGACCTAAATAACTATATTATTTTATATTTTACAAAAAGTTCATTGTAATATGCACTGTATTTTTAGTTAGTTGAATGTTTTTCGGTTTTGTATTTGCTTTATTTCTTCAATAAGAGTTAGCTTTATTGAACATGAACATCATATTTATGATTAGTTGGTACTTTAATACTTAGTTAATTACAATACCATAGTGGTTATAACTTTTCAAGATTATATGTTCTTGCCTCATTGCGTCATTTTCATCATTCATAACAGTATATGTATTAGAAGATGGAATAAAGTCAGCTGACTAGTTGGTACTTTAGCTAATCACAACTTGGATCCTATAGCCTTAGTTACAAAAAACGCAAAACTTTTACATTTATATGTGGAAGCCGGGTTTCGAAATATTGAGATTATATTGGATTCAAGCCAGAGGTTGTGGCATTTTAGATCTCCACTGAGCCGGAAGTAATTCATCAACTCTTCTGTTTAAAAACGATACTCTGTTGGACAGAGCGCTGACAGTTTCTTCCATATGTGCCTGTCGTCTCCACTCTAGCTGCGGAAGCAGTAATTCGGCTTTAACGATTCGCGATTCCATGTTCCGCAATTTTTGGCAAACTGAGTCGATGTATGCGTCCTGAAGAAGGCTGGCGGTTGCTTTATCTATAAAATAATGTATATTATTTATTGCTGGAGTAATCGCCATTTTTTGTGTTTTTTTGACAGCATGGACGTTACACCATTGACCTACTTTTTACCAACAGTAGTACAATTTTTCTACAATGTTATAAAAAACTGGGGGACTCACTTGCATAGTTGATTTTGCAAATATCGATGTAGAAATACCTGGAAATTTCCAATTAAATAATGGTTTAATAAATCAGCATGCTGATATTACCTATTTGATTCAGTGGGTTCCAGTAAGAATGACAAGGGTACAAGAACTTCATCGTCGCGTCTTAACTTGATCACTTTGTTATCGTCAGGCTTCAATTGGCAAATACTTTGAATCTCTCTTTTCAAGTCGATATACTCAGTATCAGTGTTTAAATGTACTGTTTTTTCAGTAATATCCGGAAGCGCTATCACAAACAAATGATATTTTGACAGTTCGCCATGATTGTTTTGACCTACCAGAGTTTTCGTAACGTCGAATTTTAAGATGAACAGCCACTTTATTGGAATCCATTTTGCCCCAATCGCTCATTCGAGACACTGCTTATTAAAAAATATGTATATTCTACCAAATTGTAGCGTTTCCGGCTGTTGGGTGCGGAAGCAAGTCACATGACACAAATCAATTCACTGCGCTTCACTCGAGCGCACTTTATCCGCATCGCTAGTTACGTTCACATTAAAAATAAAAACAACTTTGTGCGGTGGTTTATCGTTTATTACTATCAAATGCCAATCAAACAATTATAAACAGAAACAGCAAAACGTATTAGATTCGGTTTTGTAAAAGGTGCCTAAATAATTCAAAGTAATTAAACCTAAGAACTTGTAAAAAAGCGCTATGTCCAGTTAACATTAAACTATAAAAGCCCCGAAACCGAACGCCCGTTTCATGGAATCCCAATAGTACCGCTGCCAATTCTCTTTGGTGACTTCAGCTTCGGCTGTTGGTACACCTGTTTGTGTAAGAGTAACTTCGGTGTGGTCGCTTTTTTCATCTATGTTGAATGTGGCCACAGAATAGTGACCCTCAGGCCATTGTTTGTACCTCCATTGTTGTACAATTTTCTTCCCTGGTATCAGTTCCTCAAACTGTCCACTTATATTGCCATTGAACAGTTCAAATTTTCCACCTTTGGCGGCGTCCATTTTTACGTGGGCTCGCGTAAAAGCGGTGACCATTTCAATTTTAGTCATAGCGTCATAAAATTCTTGTCCTTTACATTGGAATTGTTGCGCTATTTTGATGGTTGTGACGTCGATTTTGAGACCAACTTGTTTTTTGTGGTCTACAACTACTGGCGTTGTGATCTTCTTGTTGAAGCCACTGGACAGCATTTTAACTGCATCAGGCTTAATTTCGTCTTTTTTCGGCAATATCATTCCTTTGGAAAACTCGTCCCTCAAACTTGAAATGTACTTTGCAAGCTGCTGCCTTACTACATCTTTGCCAGATTTGAACATGATTTCCTTCAGCTTATCCCCTTCCTCGTCTGAATCCTTAACAGATATTTTAATCTGCAATTTGCAAAACACATTATCGTAAATTGATTGTGTGAATCTCAAAGTGGCTTACATCCAGCTCTGACACGTCGTTCTCTTCTGACAGATTAGGAATTTTCACTTTTCCTGAGTATGTTTTATCAGAGCCATCTTTCAGAGTGCCCTCCCACTTAATAGTCAACTCCCATTCATAGAAAAATATTAGTTTTCCTTTCCTATTGTTGGCAGAAGCCTCACCCTCACACTTGTCTACTTCTGTGAATTTTAGGTCTGCTAGGTCTGACTTAACAGGAAGCTCTTTGAAAAGTTCTTTAATCCGATCCACTGACCACGGACCGGCGTTTTTCTCCGTCCAGTGCCAGTTGTTCACGTTTGTGGCGTCGGGTCGCTCCTCCACAATCCACCGTGGATCACCTTCGCCCCATTTAGCCATTATGGTTTTTAGGTTATGTGCACGAAAATCACTTAGATTCTAAAATCGGTTTGTTTGACCATTTAAACCAAATAAAATAACAATCACGTTAGTTGTTATGTTATAAAAGGAAAAAATTACAATCCTACAAAAACTCGTGAATTTACCTGCGAAACTTAGTGAGACGATTTGTTATTTCGCTTGGGATGAATGATAGACAAAAAAGTCGTTTCTATTACAAAACTCGACTTATTCTTCTCGTTATTTTGAAGACAACGAAAAAACTAACTGGCTCTAAGAATTCGCACAGTGCAGACTTTTCTAGAATTTCCCTTCTAGAAGATTTCTTGCTTTTTGGCCACTGTCAGTTGTGGTTTTGGTTGTCGTTGGCAGATGGCGCTAATAGTGCTAACTATGGAACGCGTATAAGGAATTGCCTAAATAACACATTTTTCACTACCTTCACTTCCTTATTTTTTGGATCTCTATATAGAGCTCTCTATAAAGAACAATTACAACATCAACAAATAAGTAATCTTGTATAAGTGGGCCACTTTTTCATTGACACTTTCTGTCAAATGTCACGTGATATGTCATGTTAATATTAAACGTCTACACTGTAAAAAGATAACAAAAGCTATATTCCATGGCCTGCTGGGAATCCTTTCTTTTCAACACTCTAATAAGCGTAAAATAAATATTATGCTGAATGTAAAGTTTGATAAAAATAAAAATGTAAATATCACTCAACTCAATAATTTACTATAATATATAATATAGCTATAATTATAATATTAGTAATTATAAAGTTTTCGTTAGCAACTTAGTCTTAGGTTAGTAAATAAATGAATAAAATTTGGAAAAATAAAAACAATTGGATTTAAATAGGGGTTATTTGAAAGATCACTGCAAAACATTAATTCCATCGTCCCCATTGCTAATTCTATTCTGTTGTTATTATTGTTATTGTGTTAAATAAAAAAATAATAGGAAATGTGCAAATATGTCTGAATTTCTACTTCCAATTCTCCTTTTATTTCTTCACATTTCCTGAACGATTTGTGGACCACGGAAAGCAGTAACAAAAAATATATTACACAGTTAGAAAGCTTAGTTAAAGGAGCTGTTTTTGTGGAATTTGCTGGACCCCTACTTTGGATATAGAGCTACTTAATTGAACTATTTTTATGGATACAGTGAAGTTGCATTTAGTAGAAAAAATAACGTAGAATCCAAGGGTACCCTCAGATTTGATATAATTTGTTGATGCATTAGTAATTCCGTAATTATTGTCGTTTTTACAAATATATACCGGGTGACTATAAATGAATGACATTTTTTGTGTTAGGTTGTTAATATTTTTTAACTCTTCCATTGGGTACACTGATTTTCAAATTTGAAATTGTCAAATAAACGTCAAATTAAAAAATTGCCCATGTCAGAATTGTTTTAAAAATGGTTTTTACAGCTGGAAGATCTTTTCGATCACTCGCTGTAACCATTTTCTCCGTTATTTGTCACTTTTCGTTTGCTATTATTCAGTAAGTTACACTTTTTGACAACAATATTCTAACCTGAAAAGTTAATAGACATAAATCACGACGACAGTTAATCTGGTACCAATTCCTCACTGTTGCCAATCACCTAAATTTAAGTCAATCATTTATAGTCACCCGGTATAACATAGCTATAATTATAATATTAGTAATTATATTATAAAGTTTCCGTTAGCAACTTAGTCTAAGATTAGTAAATAAATGATTAAAATTTGGAAAAATAAAAAAAAATTGGTTTAAATACGGGTTATTTGAAAGATCACTGCAAAACATTAATTCAATCGTCCTCATTGCTAATTTTATTCTGTTATTATTATTGTTATTTATTATTGTGCTAAATAAAAAAATAATAGGAAATGAGCAATATGTCTGAATTCTATGTCCAATTCTCGTTCTTTTTTTCACATTTCCTGAACGATTTGTGGACCTCAGAAAGCAGCAACAAAAAATATATTACACAGTTAGAAAGCTTAGTTAAAAGCAGTTTTTGTGAAATTTGGTGGATCCTAAGTTTGGAAATCGGCATCAAATACAAACATTTTTTTATACTCCTATTTTGGATATATAGTTTCTTAATTGAACTATTTTCATGGATACAATGAAGTTACATTTAGTAAAAAAACGTAGAATCTCAGATTTGATATAATTTATTGATGCATTAGTAATCCCGGAATTATTTTCGTTCTAACAAATATGTATAGAAAAATCGTAAAATATTCAAAAATAAAAACTCTAAAACGAGAATTAGAATATAGTAAAGATGAACTTTTGTTGTTCCTTTTAAAGGTAGAACTCTCTGGCAAAGTTTGTAACTCAAGTGACTAGTCACCCTATATAATAACGTTTTATTATTTCCGCTGCTCCTTTTCGATTTATTTCAATTTATTGGTATGATTTTCTTGTGTCACGTTGCGGCACAAAGTCACAAAAAATATATAAATTAAATATGTAATTGAAAAGTAAGAAGCAAAACAAGATAATTGTAGTAAATGGAAGGTTTTTGCGGCCAAAATTTCTGTCTAAATTAGTGTTTCCGGGTGTTGTGGTTTAATCAAATAATTTCTTCAATGGTAATGCAGACATGGACGAAACGTGTTTCTCGGTTTTACTTTTTTATCGCTTATCTTGTCTTTCTTTGCATTTAAATTTTGTGTGCAAATTCTGCTAAATTTCCGCTTCATCCAGTATAATCTCTTTCAAGTACTCGTATTTACCCTCTATAATTTTCAATCTACTAAAATAATATGTAGTAATATAAAAAAATAAAAACTGTTTTCCTTGTAAATTGTCTATAGTAGCTGAGCTTAAATCACACATTCAGTATACATGTTAAATTTATCTATTTTTTATAAAATTCACAATTTTACTTATAAGAAGTAATGAAATAATTAAACGAGTAATTGTTTTGAATATAATCTACACCAAATGATGCATGTAGATGTTTCTGAGACCGCAAAAAGGTTTTACGTTCACGTCCACATTGCCACTGATGATGCCTACCGCATCCTTAGACAAAACGTCTGAAAGTACGTTACATCTCCCAGTGGAATATATTCTACTAGAAAATAGTTTTCGAGTCATAGAAACTGTGAATATTTAAATAATGTAATGTTTTAGTTTTAATGTTACCATTTCACTAATTTTCTCCTCTTTCTTATTAATTGTCTTCCAATATTTTTCTTCAACTTTATTATGATTCGAAAAACTATATTAAAAATTAAAAGTATAATATAGTATTTGTTTATATTTTATCAAAATGTTTATCATCAGTGTCTGTTCCATGTTTGTTTGGTTGTTTGGTAGTAAATAAGAAACAGGAGGCTCGGAGGCCGCTTTCAGCAGTTTTATTATCTAATTATTGGATCTAAATATTTACAAGCTGCGGCGTCACAGCGACTAAGTTGTTTTTCGATATCGTTTCACATCGAACCCATTGGGAACGTTAAATTATTTATTATGATTTGCCATTCTTGAGTTATTTTCTTCCGGGCGGATTTTTACGCTGTAACGATAGTGCACGTTCCCTGAGGTGAATTATTCCACGTAACCGTTTACTGATACGCTGCACTGTTACCGGCGTCGGTTTGTAAAATTTCTGTTTTGAATCAAAAATTGTTACTCTGGGGAATTGTAATTAAAATAAGGAAGCTGACGTGCTTGAATTAGACCGTTTCAACAAACGTCGATTGACTCTTGAACAAAATGTGTAGTACATACAAAGGGAGTAGATAACATTGGATGGTTTCTCTTTGGAGCTTACAATACATTGAAGGCTACTATCGGCACTGTGCCTGTCAACTACGGTTATTATATAACAAACTAATGTTACTAAATCAAGACGTTTGTGTGTGAAGATGTCACTCGGCTGCTCCAATTCCAATCAGAAGCGCGCAGAGAAAAACAACTGGTATTGTAAAATGTAGAGGAAAAGTTGAAAGTTGGAAAAGTTTAGCATTTCCCAGCTGCCGCACCGAAACTAGCACATTCGCAACGATACGTTGCAGTATCGCATATCTTTATTAAATAAATAAAAAGTAAACAGTGCCCGTTAGGGGTTGAACCGCTTGGGTGGAGAATTTACGGTCAACTTTTCGTTCAAGGCCAGACTTGCTCGTGTGCAAATTTAATTATCTGGACCGGTGACTGTAATGGGACGATATAATTTTCAGCTTTTCACGTTGGAAATGGAATTTTGTCGGTGCACTGCTACAACAATTGTAAACGTTATGTTCCAGAACAGGTGGGCGCAATTTCCATCACGCCCAACAACAAATAATTCGCACAGCTTAAATTATTATGAAAAGTTTACGAGCGGGGTTGGAACTGGGTCATGGGTGTAGGTAGACAAACGCGAGGGGTGTCGAGAAATTCCGCTCCGGAGTGCAATACTCGTTACACTAATAGTGTCTAATAGGTAGTTTTGCTGAAGGTGAGGAAATTGTTTAATTTAGCGGCGCGGATGTGGGCCGCACCCTCGCCAAAGCTTTGCACAAACACAACAATCAGGGCGCAAAAAGTTTACCCCACACGCTGTAAAACAATCAAATATGTTTTTTAAATGTGCAAACACAACGGCTTAAACTTTCGCCGTTGTTTACGAACCTCGATTCGACAACTTTTTCTTATTGCTACTCGTTTGTGACATTTTATTTTACATAAATACAAATCTGAAATAGGCAAAGTAAACATCATATTGTCAATCCAGAGGATGGGGTAGGAGTGACATACTTTTTAACGGATCTCTTTTTTCTTGTGTGCTTTCGTTAGGTGAAAGAGTTTGTGAATTGACATTTTGTTCAAATGTGAAATTTTTACGTAAATCTGTGGTTTTGTGTCATTTTGTGTTTTCTGTTTTATATAGTCCTGTTTCTTTCAACCGTTACCTTTTCGGTCTTAATATTCTGTCGTTTTACATCATGATTTTGGTTTTCCTACTCCATCATAATTATATTTTAATTTTCCATTATTTGTTTGATAAAAATCAAAACCCGTGTTAGACAACACTTTTTTAGAATTAGGGACATTGAAATAAGCAATTCCTCATTTAATTTTTTTCTTGGTCTACTTCTCTTTCTTTTGGCACTTACTTCTGCTTTCTACACCACTTTCACTACTCTGTCTTCTTTCATTTTCACAAATGACCAAACCATTGTAATTGTTGTGTTTCAATAATCAGAATGTGAGTTTTCAGTTTGAGTTCACTTCTTATAATGTCAATTTCGATTTTGTCCTATTATGTCGCTTCCGTAATTTTTCTTAGGATTTCCTTTTTGGCACGCTTCTATTTTTTGTTGTAAATCTGCGGTCAGTACGCTACCAGAATTGGTACTAGAACTGATTTGAATTTTAGTTTTACTTTTAAAAATATTTTCTTCTTATAGAATAATGTTAGGTATTCCATTAAATGCTATTGTTTAGTTTATTTATTCTAGACATAATTTATTTTTTTAATCCCCTCTGAGCGTCTTTATTTTGCAGTGGCGGCTCGTGATAATTTTGTTAGGGGAGGCAGGGAAATTTTTCAATTGGTTATTAATGTCCTTAAATTTTGAATTTTGATTTTTTTTCTGAGAAACTGCTTTTCAGTTAAAATTACTGCTACACACATATATTATTCTTGTCCGATGGAATCCTTCCGATAATTTTTTAAATAAAAATACTTGTAAAAATACTCAAATGTTTTGAAAAATACGATATTATTCAATAGATCTGTCATCTTTCGTTGAATTTATCCATTGTTTAATGATTAACGGATGAGTTTAACAATAAATAAATAAATTTTAGGAATTATTATGTTAATTTTAAGTTTCCAACCAGTTAAATGTCCTACCGTAATGTCAATAATAAGTTCGTTCTAATAGTTTATTTTCCAATTCGAATTTTCCAAACATTCAGTTTGCATTAGTAATTGGAACAATTCCTGCGAAGTGTGTCACTAATTTATAAAACACCATTAATATCTATGTCTCAAAAATTACAGAAAGTGGTTAATGACATTTTATATTCATTGTCTCTTCAATTTTAGGTATATGTAAAAAATTTGAACTACTTATTACTTTACAAATTTATGTTTTTAGTTACATGAGCTATAAAATGTAGTAAGTAGTTCATTTTGAATTGTTATGGATGTTCCCAAAAGTTCCTGTTTGTTTTAGTCATCAATTACACTAATTCTTGTTAGTTTTAGAATACTACAGATAAATAAGTAAAAAAATAGATAAACGAAATATTTGTTCAATCTCCTCCTGACTGAATCAATTTAATGTATGTATTAA
Organism: Eledona agricola; assembly: GCA_964023215.1. NCBI lineage: Eukaryota > Metazoa > Arthropoda > Insecta > Coleoptera > Tenebrionidae > Eledona > Eledona agricola. The sequence continues at coordinate 18,099,453 of OZ026858.1, forward strand.
GTATACTTTGTTTAAACATGCAATTTACGTGCTGCCTAATATGATCCTGACTTTCTGTATGGCGCTTAAATGAAATAAATTTTTAACAAAGCAATATTCCGTGTTGTATTAAACATGTTCAGCACTATTTTAAAATAAAACACATGACCAGCAAAATAGTTGTTTGAAATTCAACTACCCGTTAACTATACCTATACATTTCCTGCAACAAAAATTAAGAAATTTTTGAGGTGGTTTATCCAAATGAATCAAAAAACGACTCAAGTCTGGATGAGGAACTAGAGGATTTGTGACGAACAATTTATTCATCACAACAAAGCCGAGTAAATTTTAATTTAAAAAATACGATAACCGTGTAATTCGTTTTAACTTATATCGTTGTCACATAACACACCAATACTGGTTGCTTATTTTTCCAGCTTAAAATTGTAAAATTTTAATTTCAATAAAAATCTAACCAAAGACCAAACCCGCACAGAACGGCTTCTCGACTGTAAAATGTCGCAAATAAATGAAGATGTTGTGCGCCAAATTCAAATTTTCGAATTCTTATTGGTTCTGAGACGGTGAAGCGGCCCAGAGTTTTTCAGGCACCGAAACCTATACCCAATCACGTACTAATTGTCCTAAAAAAGTCAACGTTGGAGCCATGCCTGCGCTGTGATTTGCAAAGTGAAGTGCATTTTTTCATGAAAAAATGCGTAAAAAGCATGGAGAAGGCGTTTCCATTCAATTTCGTTTGAAATAATTATTGTTAAGATCTGACGTTGAAAAATACTTCTTCAAACAAATCAATATTTTTTTGTAAAATTTTAACAATTTTATAGGTGAAAAAATCATAAATTTACAAAATCTGGAGCTAATTAATGCGTCACTTGATGCAAAGGAGACATATAAAATGGAAGGTTTTAATTTTCTATATTCTGTATTCGAAATGGGTTTTCATGCTATCATTACTAACTTATCTTGCTATTTTATTCATAATAATAATGAATAGTAAAGGGCTGAGCAGAAGCACTCCTCCCTACCTTACTCCTCTATTTGTTCCAAAGCTATTGGAGGTTTTTGCATTTACTCGCATCACATTTTCAGTATCCTCGTATACCTAAGCTTTTGATTATTTCTGTTAAGTTTTTATTTACTCCTCATGTTCTTTGAACTTTCCATATTTCCTTTAGTCGTAGGCGGTGAAAAGCTTATTGTATAAATCTATGACGCTGACGTAAATCTTATTGTTTGTTGCTGTTATTGTTTCTGCTATTTGTCTTATCCTTTCCTAAGCTGCTCTATTTGTCCTGAATGCTGCATATGCGACGTTTAAGGTGTGTTCTATTTTTTCTTTTAATTTCTTTTTACACGCTCATAGTTTCCTGTTTTTAATAGCACTCGTTAAAACTTCCTTTCTTGTGAATTGGAGTAATTATTGCTGTTTTTCATTCGCTTGGTATTTTATGACTTCTGCCTCATGCTAAATTAAATTGTGGAACATAGTGTTCCTTCTTCCCCCATATGTTTAAGTAACTCTATTTTATTGTTTCTATACCCTCCGCTGTGCCTATTTTGAGCTTCTTTATTTTTTTGTCAAATTCCATTCTTGATGTTCCCGTTTTTGCCTTCCTCCAAATTTTTTCTCTCATCTCTGTTGTGTGTCCTCGATAGATCTTCAAAATACTGTTTACATCTTTTATGATTTTATTTTCATCCGTGATGATTTCACCCATCCCCTTTTCTTACGTTTATATTTCGTAGCATATGATACAACGATTTAGCATTACGATTGCAGTTTTCTCCATTTGCACTACAAAGTTTTACCAAGACTTTTTTAACTAGAATCTTGACTTTTTTCTTTGTGGCTTTATATACTCGTAACTGATAGTCATCTACTTCCTATTAACTGAGTATTTCCTCCACAATTTTTTTTCTTTTTAATCTCTTGTTTTATGTTATTATTCCCCCAGTTCTTTATTTTTTTGTTCGTTAATCTGTAGATGCTGTTACTGTTTTAAATGCTTCCCACATTTAGTCGAGATCTCTCGTTTCTACTGCTATTTTTATTTGGTATTTGATTTATAAAACCGTGATTTATAAATTAAAGTAATCAATTAAGGGTTGTAGTACTCGTAATTTAGTTAAATATTCAGCCAATCCATAGCTTGGTCAATGGTTTTTATAACTGGACGTAGACAAATATTTACTTTTCAAGGTAATAACGCCTCAACTTTCAAACAGCTTGTTTTACATCATCACATCCCAATATATTTCATTAACCGAATTTGCTCGTTTTTGAATTTTTGAAGCGGCAGCCTTTTTTTGTTTCCTGTATCTAGCACAACATAAATCTGCACACAATCATTTGTACCCGAAACACTGTTTACAATTCCTTAATCGAAAATGACAAAGGACGATGTATAATATCGGTATTATTATACAAATAGAGTTTTGGTCCTTTTTTCTCGAGAACTCAAGGCGAATTTCTTCTGCTTTTCCTTGAGGTAAATAAACTTTTAATACAATTCTAAATTCAATATTCGCAATAATGTGTTCGGTAGGAATTCGATTTGGTGTAATGGCAAAGTTTGTTTTTCCTTACTTGATAAGAATGTTGAATTTATTGAATTAAAAGTCACTTGATCGCAATCTGACTGTCGTTATTTGTTACTGATAATTAGACGAAACCATTTCTGTAATTGTCTATTATATTTAATAGCACAGTAGTAATTAATTGTAAAAACTGAAACGTTTTATAATACATTGAGGATGTCTTCGGAAGGTGCGCGCGAAACGTTTCAATACACGTGGTAAATCGAAATATTGTCTAAATTACTTAATAATGAACATGTTTATCTTGTGCTCGCTTTGCATCTTTCAACTCTTGGAGCGATGTCTATCTGCGGTTTGCCATAATCTCTCCCGCTTCCCATCATCAAATCGAATGAGTTTTTAACCGTTCGAGTGCGACATTAGCATAGATGGGAGTGCGAACGTTTGGAATCGCTCACGTTTTACTATAATGTGTCTCCTTTGCGCGGCGTTTTGTTCTTTTCGTGGTGGAGAGCGCCTGTTCGCTAAAAAGCGCACAGAGTCGTGGAGTAGTGCTCCTTCTGGAGTCGCTTCCCGTTGAAGGATCAGCTCCGGAGCACGCTCCTCACCAAAAGGCGTCAATGTCGCAAAATTAAACGGACATCGCAATAACAGAAGCCCCAAAATACGCCACTATATCAAAATAACATCCATGAAAGCGGGATTCGCGTCTCGGTCTAAAATCAATGAACGCCATGCGCGTCCTGGGGTGTGTTTTGGTGGGGGTGGAATGACTGCTCCATAGGCGCCAACCCGGACAGTCCACGCCTATGGAGCCAGCTGCACCCTGCAGGAGCCCCAGGAGTCTGTGTGTGATGTGTCCGCTGACGATGAGACATGGCCAGGCGAGATGTAACCGTTGAGGTGAGTCTTTGCACGCTGCATCGATCAGATCCAGGTCCCCATTGCCCGGCTATAATTGCACCGCTTTTTGCCCCGGCTGCACTTCCCGCGAGGAAATTGCAACTTCCATCGACGACGATCCATAACTCACCGGATTTTTGCTCCGGGAAAGAAACTGTGTCACCTGTCATTTAAACGGAGCGTTTTTTCGCCGGACGAGATTCGACCTCGATTGTTCTCGTGCTCGGATAAAAACGTGCATAATTTAGAACAATTATTGTTGGCCATTAGAAGATGATCGGTCGGAAATTTTGGAATAGGCATGCGAGCATCGTCGGGAACTAGCTCCAAAAGGTCTTTAACCCGCTATTGTAATTGCGTTAGGGCCAATCAAAGCGACACGAATCGTTCAAGTTTTTTTAACAAGCGCACTAAAGAGATGACACCCTCGGCGTAGGTCTAGGTGAAGTTATTTATGTTGGATCTAAAGTGTGCCAACTGCACTTTTACAACGGAGTAGGGGAAATGCGATCTATAGAGACCGGCCGGGACAAGATTGCACCTTTTCGGAAAAATGCATATCGGATTTGTTGCAGCCGGAAAATGGTTTCAATGACAAGCCGTGTCACGTGTTTGGAAACGCGACGTTTATTCAATTGTTTATACGCCGGGAAGCAGTACATTTGCATGGTGAACGGAAACGTCTTTAGAACGGGTGCCGATTCGAACGTAAGTGCCTTCAGAAATACAAATTAGCACCGAATTAAATGTCGAATGGCCCCCACTTATGCTTGGACATGCACTTTTCTTTTATTTGCTGATGATGAACGATGCGCAAATGTCAGTTGCACCGGAACAAACTGAAAACAAAACAGCAAAATAATGTATAATTAACTGTTGCAAAACACGAGGTTTGTACTTTTTGATAAAACAACTTACATACGCAGTTTGTGTGTGTTTGTTGTATGACAGGCCTTCATTTAGATAAGTATACAAAGCGTTTTCAAGCTAATTAGGAGCAGCTTTTTATTCCGTGTTGTTTGATTAATATTTATTGGGACAGAATTAGAACGGATTACGTTTCATTAAAATTAAATTGTGATCAATTTCCGATTTAGAGGGAATATTTTGGAAAAATTAATTCGAATTAAATTATCAAAATAAAATATGACGTTCCTCTTATTTTAATCTTTCCAACCTGCTCATTAATTTTTCTACAATACGAGTGATTAACACTGCTTTAGACGGAAAGAGCGTACAAAAAAAGGATTTTTAATAAGCCATGGATTCGAGCGTTTGTTTAATTTTTTACAGTGTAAACATTTGACATTGATATATCTTGACTTTTGACAGATACTGTAGACTGTCTAATAGAGAATGGTTTTTATATTGTTTGACACTATCTTATGCATAGTGTACGAAGCGATTGTCAACAAAGAACTTCATTTCGAATTATTTTAAACTCAAGGTTCAAACTTTGTTACACTCTAATTAAGTGATTTCATGTCCTACGCCGAATCCCCTTTTGTCCCTTTAGGTTTAGGTATACTCGACCATTTTACAATTCCAATAATGCATCCACATTTTGGGAAAATTGAAACGATGAGTAACAAAACATCAAAACAAGAAGTTCTAAATATTTAAATTGTGCAAAATAGTAAAATGAAATTTCCGTTAAAGTTATACCAACTTAAATTACTTTAAAGTACCTACTTTATGCACCGACAAAGAATTTTATATTTAATATTTTTAAAAAGCGGATGTTCGTCTAACTTAATTTTGCACACGTTTTGATTTTTATTTTTAAACCTAAAATCGTGAAGAGCTAAGCAAGCAGAAATCAAAAGTGAACAATTTTATAATGATAAATTAAAACCGATATTATTCTTGTTACATTTGTGTACAAGGATCTTTATTTAAACTTATTTGTTGCGCGCTACACATTTTTCCTAGAAATAAATTCCTAAAAAAGGTTCAACTTTTGGGTGTTTGGAACGCTCTAACCAAAGCGGCTTTAATTAAGTTATTTTATATATTATTTTTTCCATTAATAAAGTGCTATAGTTACCGATAAAAAATGATTACAGCATTTCAATTTTTAGGATTCAGCCTAAAATATTATACAGCTTTGTAAACAAGAGTTGAAATTGTATAATTATTATAATAAAATTTAAAATACGAGTACATGAAACTGCATGTATCAAATTCTATATAAACTCGTGAATCTTAAATTCGTGATTAAAGTGCCGTTTTTGTTACAAAATATATTATTAGCATTCAGTTATTTTTAATTAATAACGGGCTTCTAATAAATTCCATCTTCGGTACTCGGTTTAGACGTCGTTTGATTTTGATTGACAGTTTCCGTTAAAAGTAAATTTCAATGTCAAAGGTCTACATTGTAAAAAATACAACACAAGTTTGATTTTATTCATTTTTGATAAATCCTGTTTTTGTACCTTCCATATTATTTTATTTCGACATTGTAGCTTGTTAATCTAATGTAAATTTTTACAAAAATTTGCTTTTACTGAATTCAAACAATTTTGCTCCGTATTTTTTATAGATTTTGAATCACAGACCAAGAGAAATAAAGTTTTTCTTGGTAAACATTTTTCAACAAGCGCTAAAACCTAAATTGCTGTAATTTTTCAGATATATAGTACTTTAATATTTTTTACTTTATTATGAAAGAAGCTGAAGATAATGTAAAAATTTACTGCACTTCTAATTATCAGGTGCTCTTATAAAGCTTCGTAAAGATCAGTGGGAAGCCTACAATTTTATGGTAACTTAGAAGGCTAGGTAGTTCTTTTGAAATAGTAAACACATTTGCTGGGTATTTTTTCTAGATTTTTTCTACAACGCACTATCCAGACAATTTTTCCCAAACATAATTCTACCAAAAATCGCCATAGTTATTCAATTATTTTTCATATACATAATAATTAATTTAGACGTAGGAGTATGTTAGTGCAAGGCAACATTTTACAATGAGGTTGCTTTTATTAAATACATGATAATAAAACAAGTCTTTTTAATACAAATGATTAATAATATTACAGTAATTATAATGATGGTTATAATTATTATATCATATTATTAAAAATTGTCGCATTTGTGTTTGCAGCAATAGTTCTATTTCAATTGGAACTTTTTTTATTTGGGAATACTCTATGAGAAAATATTAAATGTTTTAAATTATTTAGTTAGTTTAAAATATGGTGTATTATAATGTCTACAGGATAATATGTTATAATTACACAAGTCGTAAATTGAAGTTATCAATTCGAATGACCGGTTGCGGTTTCTACTGTTAAAACGAAATTTAAATTTAGTGTGTATGATTTAAGTAAACCGTAAATAAAATGTTAAATAAAATAAATAATTTGCCCGGCGCATCCACCATTTTTATAACGCAAATTAATAAAATACTTTTAGTCAGACTTATTAACGTTGGGTTTGTGTGACTGGTGGTTTATTTGGTTACCAAAATAAGCAAAATATCAGAGTACTGTATCAGATTATTAAAAATAGTCGCATTTGTGTTTGCAGTAATAGTTCTACCGGGTGACTATTAATGATTAAAATTAATTTGCCCGGCGCATCCACCATTTTTACAACCGAACTGGAAAAATACTTTTAGTCAGTCTCTTGTTAGGATTGGGTTTGTGTGGCTGGTGGTTTGTTTGGTTACCATTTTTGAAGAGAATGGAGTTGTCGTCTCCGTCTTATCAGTCATCCAATCAAGCCAAAATAAACACGATATCAGATAGTATAATAGGTAGTAAAATATATCACATGTCATGATCAATCTTGGCCCCGATTGCCAGCACTAAAAGCTCTGACCCACATGACACGGCGTGTCGTGACCAGATTTCCCACATCCAGCACCAGATTCGATTTTGCGCCCCCTAAATAATATTAAGTGGGTGTCCTTTAACCTTATAAATTACTAAATAAACAAGCGTTTCGGTCGTTTTCTCCCGATCGAAATGCTCTAATTTGTCCTGGCTGCTCATCTGACTTATGACATGTCAGGCGCAGGACCTGTCTGTGGAAAATGTTAACATACGCCGTGCTCAACACACGAGAAAAGCACGGCTGCATACATTAACATGTAAATAGACGATACCATGCAAATTTAGGGATCACGGGTACGGTCGGTTATTAAGTTATATGCAGAAACGGGCGCAAATCTTCCTCGGATTTCGTCGCCGCCTCAAACAAGCTTCAGTAAATTACAACAAATGAAAGAACGATTGCTTCGGCCCCTGAACCAATCACGACTGCAATGACTTGCAAGATGTCCCAATCATATTTTCAACTAGCTCCAAGTCGAACGAAGAGCTCATGTGGACTAACTTTGCAAAATAAGTTTGCGATTCGTGACGCGCCGGATAATGGATGTCAGGAATGAGGTCGTTCGACGCTTTCCTGCAGTTTGAGCACCACGTACGTGTCGATTTTTTACGCCCCAAATAAATTTCGAATTTATCTAAATCGGCGCGGATTTTTGTCACGCAATAATGGGGCGTCGAGGCGCAAGAACTGTTTAGTTATCGACTTGAGCACGGTGCATTTAATTTAAACTGGGTCACTTCGGATAACTCGCTCATTGTCAAGGCGGCAGCCGTGAAGAAAGTGCACAAATGCGACGATACCGTGCTGGAAAATAGCAACAGCAGTTCTAAGCGTCAGTAAAACAATGCTATCGCCGAGATGACTTTTACATTCAGAGCCGCACTCAAGCTCAAGGAGTGAGCTTTCTCTGATTGCGAGTTTCATTCGGCGCGATTTTTTGAGACGCTATAATTGGCGCGTGTCGGCAAAATTAGTCCAATCAATTGGGCGGCGTGTATGAATTTATGGAACAAGTTTAGTTTAAAATTAAACTTTGAATGAAAAATTGGCCTTTAGAGACACAACTATTGGTCGGGACACGCATCAATATTTCACGGCCCGAATGAATAATGCGCTCGCTTCGTCGATTTGCAGTTCGGACCACAATGGTTGCATGGTTAGATTCAACTTCAAAAAATATTCCGTTCTGAGAAGTTTGCATTTGCTCCGAGTTTCTAATGAGTTCGAGATGTTTGTAGTACACTCTGGCTGTACATGTGAAGACTGGTGTGGTTGGTATTTTCATTAAAAACAGATCGAAACGCGCTTCTGAGCTTCCGGAACAAAGGTGCATCTGCATCTTGCGGAGATCCTGTTTTTGTTGTGTTGTGTGGTGCGGTTATGATGGTTCGATGATCGTTAAATGTGGTATACCCGGCAATATCGCGGCACGAAGCTCCCCTTTGAATCTAAATCATTTCAATTTGAGACACGTCGTGTTAACCCCGGCGCTGCTTCCAACCTTCAGCGCTTTTTCCAATTATCGGGGACGCTTTGCGGGGCACACTCTTCGAGACATTTTTTTACACACATTTTCGCCGTTAATAACCGACGTCGTATATTATATGCGTTTTTTACGAGTGCGGGAGTTTATGAGAGAAAGAGGATGGCGATTAATCGGCGGCCGCATTTTTTTCGGGGCGTCGGATATCAACAAGTAGCGCATTGGCGTCCACTCGCCTTTCCCTCATACATAAATTTTTTCGATTGCAGTTATGTTGTCTTGCGTTTAGTTCGTCATACACGCGACTCAGCTGAGCTTAGCGACTTAGAAAGAATTTTCATCGGCTCCTCAATTTTGCCGAGGAATTTTCTCATTTGCATAATTTATTTCTAGCATCCTAATGGAATATAATTAAGGGATGAAGAGATTTGGCTCGCGTGTGTATTTTAAACCTGACGTGATTTGTTTTAGATGTTTGACTTTTCCATTAAAGTTTCATTAGAGGAATATCGGAAAAATACCACCACGACCATCTGTTGCCGAATGTACGGCGCCCCAAAAACATTTCCGAACTGTCGAAGATTTGTTATTATTATAATTTGATGGCGGGTCGTGCGGGCTGGATGTCATTCTATACGTTCTTGGGAAAGTATGTCGAGAGGATATCGAACGACCAGCTATTTCAACGGAATCACCACCATCTTCTAATATCACTTTGGAGAGTTGCACGTGGGCGTGCGGAAATTCATAATCCAAACGTATTAAAAATGCAGAAGGACCGCAAAAAATGCAATTACGCCGTGTACAGGCAGTGTACACAAGTTAGTATCGACCGCGGACGTTTTTAAAAGAAAACAATTAGGTTAAAGGAAAAGCGGCAAATATCGGAGGAAATTGAACTGGAGGCGAAGAGCGACAAAAACTTCCCAATTGAGCCCGACTGCCATATTTGATGTCGATTTGATTACTTAATCGTTATAAAAAGGGATGTTAGCATCAGTTCACTCCTCAGATTGATTTTTTGCCTCCTCTAAACAGGACCTGCCCTTTATGAATATTATTAACAACACCACGTGGATTATCAGTACCATTTTATCGTGAACTTGATGCAAACATGGTTTTTATTTTTTTACAGTTTTCATTTTCCTGCTCTGTGGATGTTGTGCATGTCTGTGATGATTTCTTTCGTTCCGTTTTTTACAACTTCCTTCAGCTTGTGATTTTTGAAGCAAATACCACGCTTCAGTTATTTTTTGATCTTATTGATTTCTTCAGTTTTTCAATTATTTTCTCATGAATGAGAATAAACACAGATGCAGGATTAACGTCTTCGTTTTTCAAACAACGGTTTTGTAGAATTTTGCAACTACTGCGAAACGGTGCCCTGCATCATGACCATCATAATCTGACTCATCTGCAAATAATCTGTGTTGGATGAGCCATGATTCAGTAAAATATTAGAAAAAAGTCGTAAAACTGTACAATTAGATAGAAGAACAACATAAATTTTGTCTTTGGTACTATTGAGGCAATGAATAGCAGGTATTGATTGCATTACTCAAAATATCTCTATATGCATATTATTATATATTATTAAATATATTATTACTAGGTGTTTTTTATTGTCATTACGCCACATCTCCCTTAATACTTCATCACATCAAAATTAATTATTACGGCATCATTTTAAAGATTACCTTCACCGCTATTTGCGAAAAATAAACAAACAATTCAAAATGTTAATGTTTCTTTAAAAATTATTAAAAACCGCCATCTTATGACTATTAGTTTAATTAAAAGCGACATCTCCCACCGCCTAAGCGCATTCTCTGAAAATTATTTGCACGGGCCATCTAGTATTTTTTTAGGTAAGAACAAATTGCGGGGATGGAAATTAATGATTGTACAAAATTCTCAAAATTTTACTGAATCGCTTTAAGAAATTTGAAAAATCTCCTTATACGAGTATATGAAAAACGAACCAAACAGTACAGACAAGAGCAAAAAAGTTGAGAAAACGCCGTTGGAAACCCAGAGTGGTATCACACTGATTTTGCAAGAGGGTTAAATTTCATGAAATGCTTTTTACAAAAATGTGCCCAACGAAATTATTTCCGATTACCACTGACCCAAATTTAATAGCTTAGGACCACCTGTCAGAAGAACTCCCACGTTCACGCCTCGTTCTCTTTTTTTTTAAATTTTTAGGGGTTTAAATTACCTACTCGGTAGAGAATAGTGCCGTAATTGGAACACTCAAACATTTTATAATAAGTATATACGGAATTAGGAATATTTTTGAAAAAAGGTAGAAGTGGAAACATTTTTATTAAATCCTTAAACCTTAGAAATAAGTATAATTTATTTTTTTGAAAATTACAAACAAAAAGTAGCTTATCGTTCTAATAAAAGAAATGGGTTTTCCAAGATGGGCCCCGGGCCATTGGTTTTCTAAGATTCTCTTTCTTTTCTCATTTTTTCGGGGGGTAGGGAATAGTTGCCATATTTGGACTACATAAGCATTTTGTAATAAGTATATACGGATATAGAAATATTTTTCAAAAAATATAGTAGTGAAAAAATTGTACTGTATTACTCCTTCGAAATATGTATGACAATTTAATATCTTGAAAGTAACAATTTAGAACGGTGAAAAGTAGCTTATGGCTCCAAACAAAGAAAAACCAATTTCTTTTATATTTGGCTTTCTGTAAATGCAATTTATGAAAACTATTGGTTATTACAACTGCGTTCTGGGCATTTCATAGCGTTCGAGAAGACGATGAACCTGGTTCTAGATTTCGATTTGGTGTATCTTTAGAAATTTTATTTTCTTTCTCATGAGGCACATTTTCGACACAAAAATCAATTCTCATCAATTCTGGTTGTTCTGTAATGTAATTCTGTAATGTTCAAACTTGAGGAGTGGGTTCTACACCTCATTAAAAACTTTTCAAATTCTCAACTATCTTCGAGCTATTTCAGTTTCTGTGATTTTTAAACATATTTCTGCCTTATTTAATAAAACGGCTCATAACTTCAAAACCCTTAAAGCCAAAGCAAATTTGATTACACCAGTGGAAAGAACACAATTTTTTCTGGTGCTGGCTAATATTGATAAAATAATCAACATTTATTAAATTTAAAAAAAGTAAATTATTTTGATTAAATTACCTTAAATGAATTACTTAATTAAATCTTTGTTAAATTGTTATTTGTTGGTCGATTTAAACTAATTTTTAATGATAGAGTTTTAATATATCTTGTGTGGTGCAAAATTTCAGAAAAAAATGTAATGCCAAGAATAAGAAAGGAATAAAATAAAAATTTTTTGTTTCTAATCTGGCTACTTCACCGAATTCAGAATATTTTCAAATGGGTGTCACCGAAATTTTACAAAAAATCGCATAATACAAATTTATTTATTTTATCAGAATTATCCTTTAGGCCGTTATGAGTTGAACTTTTAACATTTAAAATCAACAGTTGGGTATTCATAATATACACAATCTTTGTAATATTTAAACATGTTATAATTGGATACATTTTGATGATAATTATGCTTAATGCTCTGATCAGATATGATAATAATATGAAACCCTTTAAATTAAAATTTATTTATACTTTATAAGAATAGAATATTAAGAACAGATTTATTATTAAGCAATATTTTTTACATAATTGTGATCCATATGAAAACTATTCAAAATCTTTTGATTAAATAAATAAATTTGTATTGTGACATATTTCTGTTAGCAACTAATATTTCTTTGTAAAATTTTGGTGTAGTGATAGTCATTTGAAATTATTTTAAATTCAGTGGCGTAGTCAGATTAGAAATAAAACAATTTCTAACATTCTTTTTTAATATTCGGGATATAATTTTTTTTATTATTTTGCACATTATTATGTATTGAAGCTCTATCATTAGAAGAAATTCGTTTAAATCGACCAATAAATAACAATTTTACAGAGGTAGTACGCATTCCAGTGGGTCACTCTGTATATAAAACTTTCATAATACATTATAGCCAAACATATTTGCTTTCTTAGGATATGCAACAACAATATTTCCACTTTTTGGGCAATTTTATTATACAAGTTAAAAGATTACGATTTTATTTTTCTTGAAACACTGCATATTCTACATAGTTAATTAAAAAAAAAACTGATTCCACTCATTAGTCGGGCGAAACTAAATTTAAATTAAATTTTATGTTTTGCAAGAGACCGGTCTAATTTGACTGCAATCGTTTAACGGTAGCTCAGAGGCATTAAAAAGAATTTGGTGTGAAAACAGGTAGAAGTGGAAACATTATTATTATTAAATACTTACACCTACGAAATAAGTATAATTTATTTTTTTGAAAATTACAATTTAGAACGGTGAAAAACTAGTAAACAAAAAGTAGCCTATCGCTCCAATCAAAGAAATGGGTTTTGTAAAATGGACCCATTGGTTTTATAAGATGAACCATTGATATAATTTTAACATCTACTGGTTTTCTACTTAACTAAACTTAAACTTAACTAAATTGAAATTTAATTTTATGTTTTGCAAGAGACCGGTCTCATTTGACTGCAATCGTTTAACGTTAGCACAGACGCATTAAAAAGAATCTGGTGTTCACTTTCAACTTTGAATTGAAAAAGTTTGCTGGTTGGAAAATATTATTTTCCTCCAGTAGTTTCTTTTGTGCGTCCGATAGAGACGATTTCGTTTTGTCCAGAATGACCGCATCGCAACAGTTCAAGAGAACGTATAATAACAAAGATGGCGAATAAGTCCCTTCGCGGCGCTGTCTGGGCACCGGGGATTTCCAGACTTGCTCCCAACTTTTAATCATGTCTTCCTATTTAATTTTCTCGCAGCCGTGTAAAGATACACTTTTATTTGACGAACCGAAATAAATCTTGCAGTATCCGGCAAACGAGAGCTTCTGCCTTCAACTTTTGTCCCGGAACTAATTACTCGAATCAAATATTAAAGCTTCGTTAAAGTAGGTACATATCAACATTAATTATAGAAGTTAACTATCAGCTTCAATTAGTTCGCGCCATTAACAACGAGGCCTGGCGGATCCGAAATCTCGCCCTAATCGTTCGGGACGCTTTTTAAAAGACGACCGTGGTTGTTGTAGAGGGGGCGGAGCAACATGCGGCGTCCGGCCTGGAGGTCCTCGTGACAACATGAACACGTCGTCGACGGACAACGCATCTGTCATCCACGCTCCGCACGAGGCCACCTACTCCATCACCCAAGTCGTCTTCATCGGTACCATAGGTAACACCAGCAACCCCTTGAATGAAACAAAGCGCTGACAGTCGATTGTTGGAGCAGCTGGAATCCTTTCGGTGGTAACAGTGGTAGGCAACATAATGGTGATGATTTCCTTCAAAATCGACAAGCAACTCCAGACGATCAGCAACTATTTTCTGTTCTCCTTGGCGGTGGCCGACTTCGCCATCGGCCTGATCTCCATGCCGCTTTTCACCGTCTCCACTCTTCTGGGCTACTGGCCCCTGGGACCCCTCGTCTGCGACACTTGGCTGGCTCTCGACTATCTCGCCAGCAACGCCTCGGTGCTCAACTTGCTCATCATCAGCTTCGACCGCTATTTCTCAGTGACGAGACCGCTCACCTACCGTGCCAAGAGGACCACAAACAGGGCGGCGATCATGATTGCGTAAGTCAGGTTACGCCACTGTTGGGCCGCCCCACACACTTGTATATACAGGGTGATTCACGTAGACCGTTCATTAGAATATTTTCAATTTCCCGTAAAGCTACATAGTTGAAATTTGGTGTATGATTATAATCGATTGTTCTGAATCGAATTAAAATACTACCAAGATGGTGGCACTTCCGGTTATACCGGAAATCAATTGGGCAATCAATTCTGAATAATAAGCGCCGAGGTTGTTGGCACTTATCTCTCATAGTTTTTAAAATATTTTTAATTTAATGTTAAAATTTGGAAATGCTAGGATCTTTTTAAAAATTAATATCTCTTGAACCATTTCAAGTATTGCAATTTTTTTTTCTATCGATTAGTATAACTTTAAAGAATAATTCGAGAGTACTTCTAATACATTTTACTATAAGAAAATGCCAGAAACTGAATTTTTTCAAATTGCAACACCACAATCTAACAACGCAATTCGATGTAAAAGTAAAAAATAACTCGACTTTTATAAAAGTATCATATGCCAGTTCTGCTTAGTTTTCACGATATTTCAGATTTTCTATAAAAAAGTAATTTAGTTTAGATTTTGATATGGGTGGCTGTGGAATAGAAAAAAATTGAGCGCAAACAATTGAAAATCCTCATTTAATTGTAGAGGTAGATAATCAAAATCAGTTTCGACTAAATGTCTTCGCTTTGCTAATGGATGCTGAAGTTCAATCCTTCATGAATGACGATAATTTAAATGGACAAAATTATCTCCAAATTTTGAGGGAAATTGTAGAACCATTTGTTGAAAATCTACCATTAGCCAAGGCATTTAATACCTGGTATGAGATGGATGGAGCTCCGGCACAGCTACTTTAAATAAAGAAGATCTTAAAATAAAAATCGTTAGGGCATTTAATAATTTTGATCCAGCTGAAATAAGAAGAGCAACTCAATCTCTAAAAAGACGTGTCGTACAATGCATAAGTGAAAATGGTGGACATGTCGAACATTTGCTTTAATTACAATGTTGTACTTCAACAATAATTGATTTATAGTATTAGTTAAATTAAAGTCTTTCTTGTTTATACGTTTTTGTTATAAATTTACAAAATAAACTTATAGTAAAGATTTGATAAAAAGCATAATACTTTAGACATGATAATTTCAATTGTTTAATTTAAATGTTTTTGTTCCACAGCCTACACATATCAAAAGCTAAAAAGAAGATGCATTTTTTACAAAATGTGGAATATCGGAAAAACTATCGAGAATTGGCATAACAAACCTTTATAAAGGTCGAGTTATTTTTTACTTTTACATTGAATTCCGTTTGTAGATTGTTGTGTTGCAATTTGAAAAAATTGAGTTTTTTCCATTCTGTTATAATAATTTTCAGAAAATTGCAACGCCCACCCGAAACATTAAAATGTATTAGAAATACTCTCTAATTATTCTTTAAAATTATACTAATCTATAAAAAAAATTATTGCAATACTTCACATGGTTCAAGAGATATTAATTTTTAGAAAAATCCTTGCATTTCCAAATTTTATCATTAAATTAAGAATATTTCTAAAACTATGAGAGATAAGATAAGACAACCTGGGCGCATCTTATTTAGAATTGATTTCAAAAACGAACGAGTGTATAAAAATAAGGGGTTGCCATTTAAAATAACAAAGTTGACGTCAATTTCCGGTATAACCGGAAGTGCCGCCATCTTGACAGTATTTTACTTCGATTCAGAATAATTGATGATAATCATACACCAACTGTCTAGCATTACGGGAAATTGAAATTTTTCTAATGAACGGTTTACGTGAATCAACCTGTATAGAGTGTTCAAAAAGAATGGAACTGGCTTAATATCTTCAAAACCATTGAGCGGAATAACTTGATATTTGGAATATGAATTCAACTAATTAATATCTATTACATCTTATTTTTCAACTGTTTTACGTTGTTACTTTACGAGATGCACAGCCAACAATTTTTTTTTTTTTTAATAGCTATAGGGGTCAAATTTGACATCATTCGAAAGCTAATTTTTTCTGAATTCGAAACTATGTTACTCTTGTCTAAACATTGCCACCAGAAGTGTTAAATAAATTAAAAATGAAAACATCTAGTGACTTTTTCAAAAGCTTTGAAAGTATCACAGGTGACACATTGAGAGCACTGGTTAAATTAAGTGAAAAAGAGAGAATAGAGATGGTGATCGGCTATGGCGATAAAAGACGTAGTCATGCAGAAGTATGTTATTTTTAATGCTATGCTTCATGAACTAAAGCCTATTTGTCCTATTTGTAAATCTGCAGTAACTAAAACTTTGAAGAAGTTTAACGACACGGGAAATGTATAGGAACGTATAAGAAAAAACATCAAAAACAAAAAACACCCAATTTATTTTTTAAGTTTGCTTTTTTTTTGTTATTTTTCTTCTTGCCTTAATCATTTTTAAGAAATAAATGTTTAAAGCCATTGTGTATTTAGTTTTTATTCAGCTAGACTTCTAAAAGTGTTAAGTACAGGTGGTCTTGTCATTTTAACGATAAAACATGTTTGCTTGATTTTTAATTTTTTTACGCTTGTTGTCAAAATGTTTTGACACGAACATTACACGATAATATTCAGAAAAAAAAGCTTTCGAATGAAAGAATTGCTATTTAAAAAAAACTAGTTGGCTGTGTATCTCGTAAACTAACAATGTAAAACAGTTGAAAAAATTTGGGATAATAGCTATTAATTAGTATAATTCATTCCCAAATATCAAGATAGTCTGCTTAATAGTTTTGAAGATATTAAGCCGGTTCTATACTTTTTGAACACCTTTTTTAATTGGATTTATTTACCTTTCGGCCTTAAGTTCCGAATTATCCTTACAACTACCCTTGCACAAACAAATTGATCATTCTTAATATAAACATAATAATCAAAATCGAATCTTTTCTGCTTTTTCCTTTTTCTTCCTATTTGTTCTTTTTTATTCTTCTTCTTTTCCCTTTTCTGTCCCCCTTTTTCTTTCTTTCATTACTTTTTCCAACCGCTACAATCCTCTTCCATCCTCATTCAGTATTTCTTCTCTCTTTCTTTCTTCCTGTTTTAGACTCTCATTCATTTATCATGTGCTCCAACGTTTCACGTCCTTCCTCACACATTCTACACTTTCTTTTCTCTTCTTCCATCCAAAACTTACATTCTCTCTCTTCGTTCCCACACCTAAATCTCGCCATCATTTTTTTCTCCCTTCTGCTTTCTCTTTCCAGGTATTTTGGTCTCTCCTCCGTTATTATCTCCATGTATCTACTGTTATACCGGGACTTTTTTATTATTTCCTTTCTCTCCTGCCTCTCCATATCTCTATCTCTCAGTCTTTCTCCCACTCTCATCACTTCCCCCGCACTGTACCCATTTCTTTCATAATATTTTGCATTTACTTTTCTTCAGCTCTCTCATCTTTTTCTCAGTTCCTGTTTCCTTGTACTCACTTTTTCTAATTTCTTCTTGTAGTTTTTTATTTCTTCTTTATAATACTTTTCATTTCTTGCTTTCTTCCTTTCCTCTTCTCTCGCTTCCTATTCGCCTCTCTTATTTCTGTTTCTATCGGCATGTGGTCTGATTCCAGCGTCTCTCCCACTTTGAAACCCTATATCTTTTTCCCACCCTTTTTCTTATACCCAAGCGTAGTCTATAACCGATTCCCATCTTTTGGTTACGAATGTAAACTCTCCTTGTTCCCGTTTAGCAGTTTCCATCTCATTTCTTCCTCTAGATTTAACAATATTCTGCTTTACTTTTTTCTGTCTTGTCTTTCGTTTTCCTTTTCCTATTTTTCCTCTTCTCTTCTTGTCCTTTCTCTTCTATTCTTGCATTTAATATTTTCGTTCATTCAATCCCCTGCAGTTTCTCTTCTGACTTCTTCCATGTCCTCTTTATATTTTGTCTGTATACTGTTACTACCTTCCATGTATCGTCTCCCACCCTTATTTATCTCTCCATTTTACCTTCCTCTTGCTCCATCTCTCTTCCATTTTTCTTTGTTATTTCTCCTATCAGTTTCTTTACCCTTGTTAGCACCCCCCCCTTTCGCGCCCTCTTTTTTCTATTGTTTTTGCCATTTGCCATTCCCTATTAAAGTCTCCCGTTAGCCTTTTTTCCATTGTTCTTCGTCCCCCTTCTTCCATTCATGTTTCTGTCAATCCCACTACGTCGAACTCTTTAATGTACTCCCTGAAGATTTCCTTCTTTTTTCCCAGTCCCGCTACATTCCATAATACAATCCTGATTTTCCCTTTCCTTTTTTAAATTTTCTAGCTTTGTTGTCTTTCTTTATTTGCTGCCTTCTTCTCTAAAAATTATGTCTCCCATCATTTTCCTCTTTTTCTTTCTCCCCTTTATACAATTTCCCTTCTGTTTCTATCTTCCTGTATCCCGCCTTAACTTTATGCCTTTTTTTCCATTGCCGTTGCCCTTATTTTCTACTGCACCTTCCTTTCGGCCCATGAAAAATCATAATGTTCTCCCCCCAGTTCCTCACTTTTGCCACCGTCATTTTCCCCTTTGCCACCTTGTTCGCTTCTTCAATTTTTACTTCGATCACCAGTTCATTTGTATTTTGTAATTTTTTTTCCTACATTTATCCTATTGTGCATTATATCAATAACTTTATTAATTTTTGTCATATATTTGAATTGGGAATTTTTTGTTTCAAAAATTTTTTATTTCCGTTTGGTATGTCCTAAGGGGTGCAGTTTTTATACTTCAACAAAAATAGCAAGGAATACGAGCATATTTATTATCAAACATATAATGAATCTGAAAGTAAGTAAATAATTTAACTCTAAGAATGGCAAAAAATGTAAATAAAATTGAAATAATTTCCCCATGCAATGTTCTGAAACGAATTTTCATTATTCAAGTTTTTTAACTGCACGTCTTGAAACTGGAAGGGTCTTCCAAAAATTCTGTCGGATTATTGGTACTATTTTTTCTTCTGCACCTCTCTTTCGGCCCATGAAAAATCATAATCTATATATACCCTTTCTTTTAGTTCCCTTTCTCTTCATAATTTTTTAAATCTTTTTTTAAACTTCTCCCCTCTGTTCCTCACTTTTGCTACCGTCATCTTCCCCTTTGCCACCTTGTACGCTTCTTTAATTTTTACTTTGATCTCCAGTTCTTTCTTTATCCACCTCTCTACAACTTCTTCTTCCTTCCCTTCTTCCTCCTTCAGTCATGTTATTACTATATTGCTTTTTTTTTCTTTTTTTGTTTCTCCTCAACCCTCTTTGTTCTTCTTTCTTCTTCCCATCTTCTTTCCTTTTCCCTCATTTCTTTTCTCAGGCCTTCCATTTTCTTATTCAGATCTACCATCTCTTCCTTGATGACCCTCAGTATTCCTTCTAGCTTTTCCATATCCTCTTTTTTTTTCCAGTCCGTTTTCGGCGACCTTCCTGGTCTTACGCTTTTTGCGAATGAATTCGCCTCTTCGAAGGATTTTTCGCCTTCTTCATTTGCCTTCTGATTTTTTCTCGACCACTTTTCTCCGCGTTTCAACTCCCACACACTTGTAAATAAATCCAATTCGCCCCATTACGAGCGCCATAAAACCCGGCCGTATAAAATATCGAAGTGGCGAATTATTGGATTGTAAGAGACGCGAAATAAATCGGAGCGAATCCGTCCTTCATTTTATTACAGGATCTGATGCACGTCTGCAATTGTGTGCAAATTTCGGCACCGAAGAGAGTGGAATAACATTTCAGTGCGAAGTGCATCGAGCAGGGCGAATCAGCCAAAGTGCTCGAATTATTCAGTGACCTGTACTAGCCATAATAACGTCTCGGAACTGATTCTCCTTTCAGATGCGCCTGGGGTATTAGTTTGCTGTTATGGCCACCGTGGATCTACAGTTGGCCGTACATTGAGGGGGAACGGACCGTGCCTGAAAACGAATGTTACATTCAATTCATCGAAACGAATCACTATATCACTTTCGGGACGGCCATTGCCGCTTTCTATGTTCCCGTCACCGTCATGTGTTTTCTCTACTACCGGATCTGGCGGGAGACGAAAAAAAGGCAAAAGGACCTGCCCAACTTGCAGGCGGGAAAGAAGGACAGCAGCAAACGAAGCAACTCCAGGTATTTACGAACGGTCGCGTTCGGAGACTTTGCATGCTTTTTTCCTCACCACACGAGTCCCGGTAATTAGACGAGCTTTTCAAACTTCTATCATAATTAAGTCTTCATTGTGTACCGCGCTAATTTTACATTTTCTCCTATTATCCACTCGTCTCAGTTTGTGCATTCGGAGATTTCCACTCCCCTATCTAATTACGAATAATGTGAAGTTTTTGCCCAATTAATTTTCCAAGTAATTAACTCACTACTAGGTATGCAGCTGATATTCCAGAGCAGGAGGAAGTTTATTTATACGACTGTACGAATAATAGTCTTGTGTATTTTTCGTAGGCTTGAAGCATGTCCACGTAGTATATGTAAAGTAGCACCAGATTGGAATTTGCACAGCAGAAGGTCTTTGGGGCATAAAAACGGGCAAGCGGTTTGATGGCAAAGATTGCTAATTTAACTTTTGACACTCATTAGATGTATGCCCGTCCGTCAATGGAATCCACTTTAAAACTTCGATTTGTGCGTTTAGTCAAAGTGGAATTTGCATATAAATAGTTTAACTTTTGCAAGAGTTATGCATAATTGCTACCTTCATAAATTGGATAATTCTCGCCATAGTTTGTGTTTGACAGACGTCCCGTCGGTTGGATATTAGATAATGAAACTGAGATTAATCTCAGCATTCCGGATAATCTTTGATTTCTCTCAACGTTTCCTTTGAATAATTGCGTTAGAAACCCGGCAATTCGCGTAACAAGTCTCCGGACTGCTCCCGTATCATTTCCTCCGCGGATATAAACGGAGAAGCGCCCCGAAGGTTCCTTTTCTAGATGTTCGATGTTAGTGGATGTTGAGGACTCGCTGCTTAAAAAATCACTTGATTATGTTCATACAGTGTATTCGTGTGCAGTGACGAAGCGAACAATGCGTGTTCTACGGTGGATCTGGAGGAATGGCGAAGACCTCGGTCCGAGTCTTCCACAGGAGCCGACACGGACTCGGTTTACATGCACGGCACTGTCTGTGGAGACCATCACCGAAGAAAAAGGCCGGTTAGTGTTAGCTTTATTTCTAGCATGGGAAATGAATGATTGAAATGAATGAAAACACAAAAACATCCTGGATTTTTATTTTATTTCTCATTATAAACACATGGGATAATTGTTGCAGACAGCTTTGGCTTTAGAACTAACAAAAAGCTTGAAATATTTTCAGTTATACATATTGTATGAGAACATATTTTATCGGTAACGCTGTCGTTTTAAAAAAATTAATTTGAAAAATTCGACTACAACATTTTGTAGTCACTCTTTCCATTGGCATTGCATCGTTTTATCCGTCATTGCATGACTTTTTCATTTATTTCTATCAATGTCGCTTGGATTTAATTTAATTTAAAGTTATGTGTTTCGAGATGAAAATGTATAAAAACACAACCATTATTATATTTGAAGGGTTGGAAGAAATACGAGGGTCACTTGAACAGTTCCTGAAATAAACTTTTGGTTTTTGTAGTAGCCGTGAATCTAATATTATGTCACTCCGTAAAATGGTTTTGTTCTTAAAGCTCGTGTACACAAGCAATAAACTTGCGACATTGATTGTGAAAACTGATTTCAGCAAGTTCAAGCAAGTGTACTGTAAACACGTATTAATTATCTCAGACATAAAGCGCTTATTATTCCAGGCGTGTCGGAAATTTTTGCGCAAGTTGAGGTTCTGAATTCAATGGTGGTAAAAAAGTAGGTCCAAAGAGAAATATTTACTTTAATTTCAATCGTAATTGTAGAATATAAAAAGCATAATTTATATTATAGAAATAAAATTAAAAATCAAAAAGGTTTAGCCGCAAACTTTAGACACAAATGAAAGTGAAATATCTGAGAAGTTGCACAATCTGCGAACGCAGTTTCATCAGCAAATAACATGGATATAAATGAAGAAGAGTGGGATTATTATTTATTTGTTTAGGCTCCCTCTCCACAAGCCCAGAGCCCAATTGCAGATAAGGAATTTGTCAATTTTTTCGTTCTTTATTATTATTATTTATTTATATACCTATTGGAGTTATGAGACTTAACACATAGTCAAAATCTGTTTTTGACATTTTTAAAAGTTGTCCAGTTGTACGGGATCCTCGAACTTTAATTCGGACAATAATGTCTCATACACTAGAAGGTAAAAAAAGGATCAATTTTCTTGTCTGCCACTTTTTATTTTTTCGGAATTAAAAAAAACTTAAAACTACATGTTCAGCAGTATATCTCTCTGTTGATCTTAGATTCCAATTAAATTTGACTACTCATTATTAAAACAATTCCCTTATTTTGAATAAAAAAAGCAAATAATTATTTATTTAACATCGTTGGACCAAATGTATTGAAAAGGAGGGAGAACATAATTTAAATCACTATACTGCCGTGTTAAGGATATAATTCGAATCTTCAAAACTCAAAATATTTTGTGCAAACTTAGATTTCATGTTTTGGTCTCCCGCGTTCGCGATTTGAAATTTATTTTTCCTATATTTATCCTATTGTGGCATTATATCAACATTTTTATTAATTTTTGTCAAATATTTGAATGGGGACTTTTTTTTATGTCCATAATTGTTTACTTCCGTTGTTTGATATGTCCTAAGGGGTTCAGTTTCTATGCGTCAACAAAAATAGCAAGGAATACGAGCATATTTATTATTAAACATATAATGAAAGTTAGTAAATCATTTTAACAGTAAGAATGGCAAAAAATGTAAATGAAATTGAAATAATTTCCCCACGCAATATTCTGAAACGAAGTTTTTTAACTGCACGTCTTGAAACTGGAAGGTTCTTCCAAAAATTTTGTCGGATTATTGGTACTATTTTATGGTGGTTATTAATTTTTCTTTTCGCACTGCTGTGTCTACGACATACAGTTTTACAAATTGGTAATTTCAGCTCAGCTCTAACGGATTTTCAGTTCAGTTTCTGGTCCTTCAAAATCACATTTGTAAATTAAAGCTTTACTTTTCCTGTTACATCTTATCTCAACCATGCATCTGATTTAAATATGATCCGGGATAAATTTTGTTCAATTTGTATTGGGACGTTTTAATAATAATAAGAATAATAATAATAATAAGTTTTATTGCCCGACAGATGAACGCAATTACAGGACAAACAGAGATTGCAAACACAATCCTTAGCAAATACACATCATACATGGAAAAGGTAATTACTTAATTACTAAAAAGAGCTAAAAGAAAAAATTATATAATGCAAGATATAGAGATATGAACTGGTTTAACAACAAACAAAATAACAACAACTAAGACTATCCTATTGGAATACTCTCAAGACCTTTCACCAGTTATGGTGGTTATCTTCCCATTAAAAAATTGTTATATTCGACTAAATGTCGTCGATTTTCGAGTTGTCGAGTTAGTATTTGGAATGCATTTTAAAAATTTTGAAAATTTTGAAAATCAAGAACTTTTTTTCTGTTTAAGCGTCTGTTCAGCCGTATTTATTTTATTTAAATATGTGTTTGATTTAAAAATTTAATCATGGTTTACTTCGTTCCTATTTTGAGTGTCGTTATGTTACTAATATTCAAAGTCATCTCTGAACAATTTCTAACTACGTTGATTGTGTGAGAAAAGAAATCAGGAAGAAATCGCTCTTTTACAATGGCTTAGTTAATATATATAATAATTTGCCATCATATGTTAAGAATTCGCTATGGTTGTATAATTTTAAGAAATTACTAAGACTATTCGTTCTAATTGAATAAAATAGAATACATGGTGTGTTTTATATGAGTTTTG
The DNA here is from genome assembly GCA_964023215.1 of Eledona agricola. Lineage (NCBI taxonomy): Eukaryota > Metazoa > Arthropoda > Insecta > Coleoptera > Tenebrionidae > Eledona > Eledona agricola. The sequence continues at coordinate 18,123,843 of OZ026858.1, forward strand.
ATTTTGCTTATTAGAGTTATTTTTATGTTGTGTGTGCATGTTTTCTAAATTGTTTTATACATGTATATTTATGTTTAATAAAACATTCATTCATCTTCTCTAGTACTGGGTGGTGAAAGTAATGCGGACATAAAAGAATGTTCCGGTCAAAATACCTCACTACCAGTGAATTCAATTTAAACATCTAAATTTTTTTTTACTCAATACTGTGTAGCACAGCTATCCAACCACAATACAATACAAATTATTAAGTAAAATGAGTGGACATTGTTGGGTTAAATTGTATTGTAATTGTTCCGACATAATCTATTTTTGGAGATATATCATACCTAAATCACAGCACCCGCCTGCCTATATTTATCAACATAAGACAATATGCCTTAACATTATGAACGAAAACACTACTTAGTTCGACAATGCTTCGACAGTTAACGTAAAACTAGAAAAAAATTGCTTTATTCTTAACAGCGCGGTATAGTTTCATTCCGAGAACTTTTCAAACAATCCTGGTATTTTATTTAAAGTTGTGAGTTCGGATACGAAAATGTACAATATAAAAGCGCAACAATTTGCGGAGGCGGAAGAAATACTAATGTGGTCTCGTTTCAAGTCACGCCACACCTGTTTTTAGAAGTCCAATTGTAAATAACACTATCAGTGAATTGTATTGTATGGAGCTTATATCAGCCGGAAGCTGTCATTTCATTTGTTATAATGAAGCGCTTACAGTTATCACAGCCGTCATATTTAATTCAAGAGTCATATGAAACCTATTTTAGAACCAGCAGAAATGTCGCCCTGCTTATAAATGTTAATTACTAAAAACAACGTCCGCATATTTTGTAAAAATGAATAAAATATGTAGCAAGGAGCGGGTCGGGCACGCGGTCGGGAATATCGCGTTTCAACTCGCTAAATTCAATAGGAAATTGAATAAATCATTTTATTCGGTATTCCGAGCTGTTTGCGTGTGAATGACGTATTACATGTGTGTGATAAGGTTTCGAATAGAAATCGTCTCGAATAACTTTCGGCTTTATCAATGCTGAAGACGTTTTTGCATTTGTAGAGGAAAGGGGGATGGTTGGCGGGGGTGTGGAGGGTGCGAGCGTGGTGCGTCGCGTGGTGGCACTCCGGAAGAGAAGATAGTGATACGGAAGAGGAAAGTCCGAGTGAGCAGGGTCAGGGGTGCATCACCCCCGTCTCCTTGGACACGCCACTGCAGAGCTCCGTCTCCAGGTGTCCATCGTTGAACGTCATCAGGTGGGTGATTCAGTCAGTGTTCCGGGTGCTCGATACTCGACCGAACGCCTCGAATCCGCTAGATGGCGACACCAAAAAATTTCACTATGTTACTGTTAAACCCATCTACCAGTCCCGCCTAAGAACCGGATCGATGCTTACTCAGACGGATGCCTCATATTATTTTTTCTGAATTACAGTTTCAACGCTTTGCGACTTTGCGTATTATTCATAAAAAAATTGTTTGCTTTAGTAGCCTTTTTTAGACAAATTACCAAATGATGTGAAGTCTTATGAATATTACTTTATAATTTTTTTTGTTAATTAATTCAATTATAAACATACATATCCATCTCTGGATGTCTCACATTTCAATAAAAATCAATTATGCTTGAATGTCAATAAAAGTTTTATCTAATTATTGCATTAATTGGTCTAGGAGTTTAGCGTTCAGGTTGCTATTCGATTATTACTATTGTTTCTTATTTTCATATTAGGTGTATTTGGTATATTATGGTACTGAGAAGAGTCGACTGCAGGTCGGGACTAGAACCAAATGAGGCCCAAAATGTAACAATTTTTGTAAAACTCTAAAAATATAAACGTAAACAAATTAACGCTGTCTCGGCAAAAAAGTTGTTCTTACGTGTTCATTCGGCTGATTGCAATTACTTGGGAAAGCGCCCCACGCATTTTTATCGCTGAATATATTCTGCATTTCATTGTAAACTCTAATCATTATTTTTCCCAACAGATTTTTATAGCTTTAATTTAATTAATTTTACTTAATGTTAAATCGGTATAAAAGGTATCCTTCAAAAGTTTGCAAAAGGGCAACCGTTCACGATCTAAGAAAAGTTTTCTGGTATTTAGTTTTATGCGTAACCGTCACGAATTTGCAGATATAGTTACGACAGCCATCAAAATTCAAAGTTAGAATAATTAACTTCCCACTGTATCAGTAAAATACTAAGAATATCAAAAAGCGAAGACCTATCTATACCCTATAAGACCCTTATAATGGGAATGGAAGTATAGAATACTTATTACAACATGACTGTATAGTCATACAGTGTGGATGAAAAGGTTGGGACTAATTCGACAACTTTTTTATAGGAACCGACAGAAAAAATCGCTTGGACACGTAAATCTTTAATTTTAAATGCGCTAATTCTGACATAAAAATTTGCTTTGCTATGTCATCTCTCTCAAGGTTATGACGTAATTTCAATTTTTTTCAAATGGCAACTTTTTATTATTATTTTAAAGAGCATGTTTTTTTGCATATAAAACAATAAAATTTGTAATATGTTACATAACAACATTTTTGAGAAATAACAGTTTTTGAAAAATTAGAATTACTCAGGAAATGTTGCTAATCACCCCACAAATTTTAAATTATGTCATAAAAGAATTTGAACATCGTCTTAGACATTGTCAACTTGAAGAAGGTAGGCAGTTTGAACATTTAATCTGATTATATTTTAAATTTTTTATGTTATTTAAATAAACTGCTATTGTTAAAACCATTAAATGAATAAATAACAAACGAGAAAATCCTCAAAAACTTTTTTTTCTCTAAAATATTGTTATGTAACATTGCAAATTTTAGTATTTTATATGCAAAAAAACATGCTCTTTAAAATAAAAAATTAGGGTTGCCATTTAAAAAAAATTGAAATGACGTCATGTCCTTGAGAGAGATGACATAACAAAGCAATTTTTTAAGTAAGAATTAACGCATTTAAAATTAAAAATTAACGTGTCCGAGCGATTTTTCTGTCGCTTCCTATAAAAAACTTATCGAATTCATACGTTATACAGTGTGGATGAAAAGGTTGGGACTAATTCGATAACTTTTTTATAGGAACCGACAGAAAAAATCACTTGGACACGTAAATATTTAATTTTAAATGCGCTAATTCTCACATAAAAATTTACTTTGCTATGTCATCTCTCTCAAGGTTATGACCTAATTTCAATTTTTTTCAAATGGCAACCTTTTATTATTATTTTAAAGAGCATGTTTTTTTGCATATAAAACAATAAAATTTGTAATATGTTACATAACAACATTTTTGAGAAATAACAGTTTTTGAAAAATTATAATTACTCAGAAAATTTTGCTAATCACCCCACAAATTTTAAATTATGTCATAAAAGAATTTGAACATCGTCTTAGATATTGTCAACTTGAAGAAGGTAGGCAGTTTGAACATATTTTAAATTTTTTATGTTATTTAAATAAACTGCTATTGTTAAAACCCTTAAATGAATAAAAAACAAACGAGAGAATATTCAAAAACTTTTTTTTCTCTAAAATATTGTTATGTAACATATCGCAAATTTTAGTATTTTATATGCAAAAAAACATGCTATTTAAAATAAAAAATTAGGGTTGCCATTTAAAAAAAATTGAAATGATGCCATGGTCTTGATAGAGATGACATAACAAAGCAATTTTTTATGTAAGAATTAACGCCTTTAAAATTAAAAATTAACGTGTCCGAGCGATTTTTTCTGTCGATTCCTATAAAAAACTTATCGAATTAGTTCCAACCTTTTCATCCACACTGTACGGTAAAAAATGAAATAAAAAAAATTAAGTATTTAAATTTTTTTAGGAAAACATGTTACAATCTTTAGGGTAGCGTAGGTAGCGTTCACTACAATGCCACTACAATTTATTCTCAATAAGAACTCATAACCAAAATAAAATTTGTAGAGAATGAGCCGAATGAGCATTAAATGCGGTAAAGTTCTAAAATGGACTGAATACACTAAACACCAGGTTAACCTCGGATGAAATGCAGAGACGTCCAAACCAATGCCCGGAGATGGAATTTGTTAAAGAAAATATAAAATTTCTGATTATCTACTTAAAATGTTTCCAATCCTGTACAGCATAACCGGTCAAAAGCAGATGAGACAACGTCGTCATACTAATCGGATAAATAACAAAATGACGGCCTGCACCGAGAGGGAGGTTATTATATTAGACTTAGACTGTCATTGGTTGTGGGTCATGAAGAGCAGACGTCGAAGGCGGGATTTAGTGAGGGGCGTGTCAGATAAAATTACTTCCACTACATTTAAATTGTTTTATAAAATCTGATTTTTTTATAAAGCATAGTTGTTGGTACACTTAGCATCTGGGGCAATACGATCCTGTAATTGGTTGCTTTGAAATTTTTACCATGAATAATAATTTAAAAAGATTTTTAACTTTCCAAAAAATTTTTTTTGGGTTTTCCAACATTTTTTGCAAATATACTTCACATAGACCATTAGATAACGTTATAGCCTCACTATTTAAAAAAAAACATCAAATTTAAATGATCCAATTCTGAATTGTGATGGAATAAAGTTTGCATGTTAAATGAATAGTCCCACTAGAGGTATCCGACGCCCTTAATTCGACACTTCTTGTAACAGAGATCCGTACGCGAGTACGTTGCCCACGCAGCGCGAACTACCGCACTCTCAGGCCAACATGACCCCCACTCGTCTGGCCCCCAGAGACTCCAGGAGTCTGCCGACGAGCAATCGTTTGGCGGGGCGGTCGCTGTCCAGCGACAGCGTCTACACGATCCTCATCCGGCTTCCGGGAGATCCCGGCGAAGGCACCGGCTGCTCGGAAGGGGCCTCCATCAAAATGATCCCGGAAGACGTGCGGACACGCTCGCACCCGGACGTGGAGTACTCCAACACTCTGCACGCAAACCACTTGAACCGGAGGCCCTCGGCGATGCCGGACATCCGAATCCCGCTCAATGCAAAAATCATCCCGAAGCAGCTGGCGGGGAAGACGCTGCTGGCCAACGCGACGAAGAACCAAGGCAAGAAGAAGAAGAAGACGCAGGAGAAGAAGGCGGACAAGAAGGCGGCGAAGACGCTGTCGGCGATTCTGCTCACGTTCATCATCACGTGGACGCCGTACAACGTCCTGGTGCTTTTGAAGCCAGTGACGGCGTCGAGTGCCCGCATCCCCCCGCAATTGTGGGATTTCTTTTATTACTTGTGCTATATTAACTCCACCATCAATCCAGTGTGCTACGCCCTGTGCAACGCCAGTTTTCGGCGAACGTATCTCAGAATTCTTCAGTGCAAATGGCACAACAGGAACCGCGCCGCCATGAATCGGGGTTTTTACAATTAACTGGTCGGTGCCGAAACTTTTTCTAGATGTTTTTATATTTGTAATTGTATACCGCTCAAACCGTGTTCTAAAAAGAAAAAAAACGTGCGCGAGGACTGACATGGTAGATTAGCGACAAAACCAAATGATATTTATACATAATATAGAGGCTGTGTGTTAGATTTAGTCTTATTTGTTTGTGGCAAGACCAATCTTTGGACATCCATTAAATAATCGACGTGCTGACGGCTGTCTTCCACATCCCACGACTGGCAGGACCAGGAACCGTCGTCGTCGACTTGCCTAACGCAAACCCATCGACGGTCCGTCAATCCGAAACGAAGAACTAAACACATCATTCTTCCTCCTCCGATTCTAGCATTTGACCGTCTCACTCGATCGTGCCTGCCAAGACGCATTGTATCGTTTACTCAGTTCCGGAGAAGAGCAAAACCAGGACCTGTCCGATGCTTCGTAGCGCCTCAATGTATAGTGATTATGTTAGAAGCAATAATCAGCGATCACACAAAACAATAATTTTCTTCCGACGATGACAAAATGAACAATGTGCCAAATTCTCGCAACGATCATTTATCGATGTCCCCCTGTGTATACATTCCGATTTTTATTGCAATATCGCAAGTTCGTGTTACTTCGTGGACTAAAAGCATATGTACTTTGACAATCTCTAATCATCTCGATGTTTCACTCTCGACCCGCAATCCTCCCATCATATTTTTCCCAAGCGGAGATGATCCTCTTTCTCGTCTCATCGAACAGTTCGTTCGTTCGCTCCACACGTGGTTTATTAAATGCCAAACCAGCAAACCAGTATCATGTTCGCGTGTTTAATAAATCAACGTGGGTGATATACCAAAGACAAAATGAAGTTCCCGAAGTGGCATTGTGAAGGAAGCAAATGGTCGCCAGATGACCGTTTGATTCCGAAAACAGTTTTCTTTTTTTGGGACGAAAGTAAAACGGCCCAGTCGGACTTTCAATGTAACTACTGACGCACATTAGGTACAATTTATTATTATAAAATAAAACCACAAAGAACGAGACTTTTGTAATATTTACCATTCCCGATATAAATAGTGGTTTGTAAATGATGTTAATAAATAAAATGTTGTTTTATATACTAATATAATAAAGAAATTTTATTAAACTTCCCATTAAATCACTAAAAGAGTTACGGGTATTATAAATATAATGTTAATGAAGATGTATAAACTAAATGAGATAATAAAGCTAAATTAAATAGACTACAAGCTTTACTTGATGTTTTGGATGTTAGTTTTAAGGCATCGAGCGTTTAGGGAGGAAATACAATACCCAACAAATATCGCTTTTCTCTCATTCGATCTTCTCCACAAACGCTCGCAATTAAGCTAGAAATAATTTTACAATCTATTCTTCTAGCTCCCTTATGACACTTTCTAAATTAAAATACAACTGTATGTCAATTTCGTCCGCATTTATTAACTCCTCGGATTTCTCAAGCAATAAACTAATCTCACCAAGACATGAAATTCACACCACGCCATTAATTAAATGTAGGAAACGTCGTACGGGTTTGTTGGTTGAGGTATATCGGGTGGAATTTTCAAATGGTCGGGATCGTCTTCCGACGTCACACTCGTCTGTTTTTTTAACACGTTTCGATATTTTGCCGACTGAATTCGTTGCTGCAAAATCTGAAAAACGAGATTATATAGTGAGAATATGTACCGAAGAATATGAGAAAAAGCTCATATGGACATATACGTCCGAAAATGCTTCCTTACTGAGTTTAAACCCTCAAAGCTGACAAAAAAAATATTTTTTACAATTATTTCTGAAACCGTTATAACCGGAAAAATTAAACTTAGCCGATTTGCCTGTAGTCTTATTTTGTATCATTTTACGCTTTTTGAGAAATCCAGACAACCAACCGACTATGATTTTGGAGTGGTTGTAATTTTCAACTCTTCATAATTTCTTAGTAGAGAGCATCTTTGACGTTTGGCCCAGGAATAAAATTCAGCGACCCAAAACATGTAAAAAAGCTACTCTAGTGTTAAAGCCCATGAACCAATAATTTTTTAGAATCTTTATTATTTTTTTCCATCCTTTTTCATATAATAAATGTCTTCAAGATCAGCAAAAGAAAATTCCGCCATGTTTAGTCAATATTGATAGAGGAATAAATATCGCTCATATTTGATATAAAGTGACTGACTCACTTGTTGAAATAAGTGATAATCTCGTTTCCAACTTCTCAATGACTTTTATGCAACTTGCAGGCATGCATAAATCATGTTTTCATTAATTTTACTGCGAGCCATTTCGTGTTCCAGAGAGGCAGAAAAAAATCTACCCAAAACGACCCAAAAAGTGAATCAAAACATGTAAAAAAGCTACTCTAGTGTTAAAGCCCATGAACCAATGATTTTTTAGAATCTTTTTTTATTTTTTCCATCCTTTCTCATATAATAAATGCATATCTTCAAGATCACCAAAAGATAATTCCGCCATGTTTAGTCAATATTGATAGAGGAATAAATATCGCTCATATTTGATTTAAGGTGACTCACTCAATGAAATAAGTGATAATCTCGTTTCCAACTTTTTTTTTTTGCAACTTGCAGGCATGCATGAATCATTTTTCCATTAATTTTACTGCGAGCCATTTTGTGTTCCAGGGACGCAGAAAAAAATTTATGTTTTCCGAAAACGATTGATCCTATTATAATATAAATTTTTCGATCAATTAATCTTATTCCAGAGCCAAACTGACAAAAATGCTGTCTAATAAACGTTATGTTTTATTATTATCGACAGTAATTTACATGCACTTTGTATAGCGTACAAAAAAAGGGATTCTCAGTGCACCCACAGATTACTCCAGATCACTGACTCAATGCAAATGTTTTGGCGGAATGACCTTTAACGACCTTCAAATTATGTAACAGTTTTCAGATGGCGCATCGATCAAATTTTGCGGCAAATTTAAATAGTCTCTCCTCTCTTTATAGGTAGTAAAAATGCTATTATATTTTGAATATTTTATGATATATTCTACAAAACTAATGTAAAAAATTGTTTTGTAGAATAAATCATAAAATATTCCTTCATTATTTACACGTCATACAAACAAACAATTTTATAAAAATCAATTTATTATATTACATAATTTAAATTAAAGAAAATTATGCCCAAAATGTTAACAATCACATTTCTAAGATAGGTATAACTACACATATGATAATTACTTGGGGTTATTATATAATAATGGAAATTTTGAGACTTGCCGGACAACCAATAAAGCAACCCGGCTTACTTCTTCAAATTCATACACAAAAATAAATAATTATGAAGCCTAATATCTAACGATGCCGAAAAGTGTTTTTTGCAAACCCTCCACTTTTGCTTTAGATTGAAATTTTGGAATTTAGAGCTTCTTGCACCAGTTTCGCTCTAAAATTATGTAATTAGATTTCCTGAATTTGTTGTATTAATAAAACATCCTTACCTTTCTTCACTTTTTGGAAAACAATGCAGTTTCTCCGCTTAGTTTTCACCAACACCACAAATAATGTAAAAAGGACCCATCTTTCGCTTAAAATTTTTCACAAATTCAATATACAAGTAAGTTTTGACATTTACTGGCTTGATCATAATTGCAGCAAAATGCTGTTTTTAAAATATTAGTCAGAAAAAAAGGAACAAGCGTAGAACAGTCACGCTTTTTAAAAAACACGGAATTGTACATTGTTCAATTTAAAATAGTATAAATATTGGACCTTTTATTTGAATTTAAATAAAAGTTTTTGTAGTAACATCTAGCGGTCGTAAAAAGTATTAGCAAAGACTACAGCGCCTCTACATTTGCTTATGATATCTGTGACAAAGATGTCATGCGCCTAGTTTCAAAGTGTAGAAAAGAGATAGTTCCGGACAAAATCGCCCTATGAAGTCAGTCATCTGGAGTAATCTGTGGTGCACCATAGAATATAGCTTTTGTATTATTTGTGACAGTGTAGACCTTTGACATTGCTAATCAGGACTGTCAATCAAAAAAATACCCAAACTAAGTCTGGGAATGGAATTTGTTAACGAAAGACCCATAAAACGAGAAATGTTATAAAGAGTGTACAAAAAAAGAGATTCTCAGCAGACCATGGAATCTAGTTTTATTTTTCACAGTGTAGAATTTTGACATCGCAAATCATAAGATTTGACAAGAACTGTGAATTAAACGACGTCTGGAGATAAAATTTGTAAAAAATGACACTAAATGTGTTGGAAACGGTTTTCAACGAAGAACTTGGATTTTCTCCAACTCTGAATCCATTTTTTCGTAAGCTCGTTACAACTCGTCTGATATGAATTATTTTGATATGCCTTAATATGACATCGTATAATCTGATCAGACTTTAGTTGAGCTGACTTGACTTGGGCAAAAACTGATCGGACTAGTTTAATTGACGCGAGTAGAATTATGACCAAATTTAGTCACTATACCTAACAGTATATTGTAATTAGATCCGACAATAATTTTTTTTCAGTTTCAGTTAATTCAGTTCTGAATTTCGCACAATCTAAATTTGTTGTTATAATTAATTTATTAATGCAAAGGAGAATAATACCTCTTCTGACCATATTTGATGGTCAAATTTGACTTATATTAACTTGATAGTCGTGGCTAGTAAGGAATTCTGAACAGACATTGATTGGACAAGAATGTGAACTAATTTATTATGATTTATTATTTACAAAAAGTTAAAATTAAACTTGATCTAAACATATCCACGTGACTTTACCTGGCCGAATTTAAACTACCTGAAACCAACCATATGTAGTCGAGTCTAGTGAGGTATTTGATAAGTTCGGTTTCAGATCCTTCAATTAGGAATTTCAGATATTTCAGGAAATTATCCGTGTGCACGAGCCATCAATAACTAACTGTGACCTTATCAAACAACCCAGACAACAACGACAGCGGTCATCAAACTACTACAGGCTGAATTTTCCAATTTTCCTAACAATCAACACAAGTATTGTCAAAGCAAATCGATTGGAGTCTAAGCGACCCTTCATTTCTTTTGTGACGAATAGAAAAACGAAACGAACTCGAGTGGAGTGAGCAAATAAAAATGCGTGCAACTTTTAAATGATCCGATAGAAGTTTTTATTAAAGCTAGGACTAGTCATGCAACGTACTTGCTGGCGTCTGATTTCAGCCTCGTCGAGCTTTTCCTGAAGCTTGATCAGTGTCATCACAGGACTTGATTGTTGGTCTTCCAAGCGCTGGAAACGTCTAGGAGGGTGCTTTTTGATGATGCTCTCTTCGGAGCCTTCTTCAAACGCAATTTCGAACGACAGTCCATTAGCTATTGATTGTAATTTATAAAACGTCCAACAAAGCGTTGTTTCTAACCTCCTTTTTGTATATTATTAACAGTGGCAGTCTCTAGCATCTCAGTCTGGGGGTCTTCTCCTTCGAGCGGCGGAACATCGTTGATGCTTCGCGGTATGGAAATTTTCCGCGTTTCTGTGTGTCCGTTTGATAATTCAGTCACTTTGTTGCCGTCCAAAGGCTCTACTGTTAGGTTTTTCGCAGCACTGCAGCCCATTCCTCAAAAATATTCGTTTAATATGGAAATGAAGATGTTGAACGCTTGCTGCCGATATTTGCATACCGAAGTTCAAGGACTGCATGAAAGGGAATTATTCGAATAAATTACGATGGCTGATGACTATCGTCGCGCTTTCTTCTTAGAAATAGAACTTCTTAGCTATTTATAGGGAATTTAGTGGAATTGGACTTGAATTATGCATGCGGTTCTTCAGTCATTGTCTCTTCTAAGCATTTGTTGTGAGTGACGCGGTTTGTGCAGAATCGATAAACATGTGTTTCAGTAAAAATATATTGCATATGTTATAGCGGTGTGATAAAATAAATGTCAATCGATGGGACACACAATGGGGGTGTAAATAAAAATATCGTGATAAAAACTGTTACATTAAAAAAAACACAAAACACGAAAATTTATATGAGTTTAGTTATAATGGCATTTAATTAATTATGAAATATTATAAAACTAATAAAAAATTTATACATTTTCAAGAGTTAAAATAAAAAATTAATAAATAAATTTCGAATAGTATGTTTCAACTTACCAAATTGTATTAATTTCCAACTGAATTCAAACAACTACGCAACAAATAATTTGGTGCATACATTTGTTAATGCACAGGCACTTACTAAGTTCAAAAGGGTTAGTTTAGAACAGTTGCGGGGTTGAGCACCTGCTTACGACTTGCGCACTCTTTGTGTTTACGTTGAATTCCCTTTTATTTGTATTAAACATTTACTGAAGAAACTTCGTACTTATCGAACAAAAACCGGTAAATATTGAAGAGATTCGCTCTGTCGTTTTATCAATACAATTAAGCTAATTAAGTAATTGATTTATACTTGTTGTCAACGTGCAGTTGATTCGTTGGACTTTCGGGTTTGTACAAAAATATTGCATCCGATTCAACGAAACGACGGTGCCGATCTTATTGGACCAAAACAGGGCCCAAATTGGTTGAAATTTGCATATCGGACCGATCTTCGATCTCTAACTTGTCAGTTTGTTTATTTGATTCATCAAACCGAAGCGGCTTCAATTAATGTTTGCTTTAGGTACTTTTTATGGCTCATTGGTTGGATTTTTCCCAGTGTTCTAGCAAATCGATGGTTGTAAGTTGGGGGTGACTCAGCTCTCATTGTTAATTAATATGAATAATAAAAATAATCTGGCTAGACTATATACCCAACATCTGATGGCGGTCGAATTGAAAAGCTTGTGAAAGCTTTAATCACATAAACGAATCAAAGAGTTTAAATGTTAAAAAATGTAACCACAATCTCTGATAAGCTGATTCTTCACATCAAAACACGATGTTGGAAATTTTTCGATATTTTGACCTAAATTGATATTAAAAAAAATGGTAGTTTTGTATGGCTTATTCTAGCCCAGTTTTTTTATAAAGGAAATTAAAAAGCATAATAAAAATATCTCAACATTTTCAAAAACTTAAAATTCCTCAAAGCAGACGAAAGAAAACAACTTTTCTTATAGTTGGACCTTTAAATGATTTTTGAATGTACTTTTTGGACAATAGTTAATATTATTGGTAAATATACTAATTGCTAACGAAGAGAAGAGAAGTTGTGTTTGCAGTTCAAGCAATACAATGAAATTGTCCCAGAAATTTTATGGTAGATGTAGTTAATGCTATAAAGTGTTAAAATACATCAGCTCTATTTTAAACAAATAACAGTGAAACACAATGTGAAAATTATAACTGGATATCTGCCAAACGTCGGCAATAGTGTACATACCATGATTATCTTTGAATTTTAGTGATGCCAAATGATGCTAAAATACAATAAATTAAAGATGAGTAAAATTAAAAGCATAAAAACTGATTATTCATTTCCAACAACCTCGATAGTGAATAGATTGTTTTAATTTCAGATTTTATAAGAAAGAAATTGTAAATTTTTTAAATTATTAAACAAATATTTGAGCATAGAGTTTAAGTTTTTAATAAAGAATTACCTTATAGTAATAATTAATAATTTTTATGTTACATTAATAGTTAATTTAATTTCCGGTCGAGCAGTGCCACCTGCCCTCAGAATCCAAAAGCACGATGGTCAACTTAACAGTTTTCTTCGCATTATTTTGTCACCAGAGAGCGCGGCATGTCATTAAATATTTGTAAATCAAGAGTAAAAATACAATCACATCAAATGTGAAATATAAATGATTCATTTCTATTATAATTTAAACCGCAGTTTGCACATTAGAAGCCACGCTATTACCTAATAAGATCACTTAATTAATTAATTATTTAATTGACAAAATATTTATATTTTATTATCGACTTGAAATTTCGTATTAATTCGTTGTTTATATTATATCAACAAACAAACGTAATGTAGGTTTATTTTATCCATGTATTAAATACATTCTGATATTTGAGGCTCAAAACCTAATATTATTAAAACGAATTAATTTATTTTAATAACAAAAGTTTTTTTGTTTTTATTATATTTTTACAACGAATAAATAATAACAAATTCGACAAACGCAATGTGATTTTTTATCCATGCAATAATTTGAGAGTCAAAACATAATACATGTTATTAAACGAATTAATTTCTTTTAACAGCACAAGTTAATATTTGTTTGTTTTTTGTTATCTTTTTATCAATGAATAAACACGGACAAATTCGATAATTTGATAACGCACCTTCGACTCCTAGCAGCCATCATTTAAAATGTCACTAAACTGAAATTTGTAGAATTTAAAATTTATTGATTTTTAAGTTCAAAAAATAAAATAAAATCTCAACTTTGACTTGTTAATTCTTTAATATCTAAAACTACTTTCAGATATTACTAGAATTTTTTCATTTCTTAGGAGTTTTAATTTTTGTTGGCCTGGATATGACTATTTGGTTCTTTCTACTAACAGCTCAATCACATGATTTCTTCTGCTCGATTAATTCATTTTCATTTTATTTTTTTTTCCACTGTCTTTAGTTTATTACAGAGAAATATTCAGTTCGGTCTCTGGCATAAACAAATCGTACTGGGCTTTTTATTCTCTTGAAATTTAAATTATGCTTTGTAGAATTTTAACTGTTTCAACAAGTTTTATGTTTTGTCTTCAATTGTGACACGTATTTCATAGTTTTTCGGTTACTTCCTTGATTCTAATTTTAAAGAGTATTTCCTTTTGCCACCGCAAGCAAGCCCCTTGTAAATTTAATTGCACGACGATGTCAGTGGCGGTACGGTCCAGACTAGACCCGGAGAGTGCGAAAACTAGTAAGTTGTGATAGAGTCGAGATATATGGCTCCGGTGCCTTTGCATATCTGTAATGGCAATTTCCTTGGAGGCATCCCGTACTCGTGTTCTTCTAGCCGACTGTGCGTTCAAATAACATATTTACCACTTTAGATTTGTGTTCTCTTGGACTTTATAAATTGGATTTTAGAAACGGCGGGAACGTTGTTAGGCGGCGCGCATTTTGCTGTTTTTGAGGTGGATGCACTCGGAATTCGAGATGGATGAGGGCAATTACCCCGGGAGGAATCCCTGCCACGTGTTTTTAGATTTCTTAAATTTGTTGAAGAACGTGGCAACGGCGTTTATATGCGACGACGAAGAAAAGTGCCATAAATCTGCAATATTGCCTCCTCCGGGGGCCACTGTCGGCACAAATCCGTGATTAAAGAGTTAAATCCAAATCATTTAACAACCGCAAAATTTTAATTATTATTATTACGATAATTAAAACTTATAGTAATAGCAATAAAACGTGTGCCTTGAACTTGTAATATAACGGGAGCTTTTCAATTTTCCCATTTCAGCTAACAGACGAAAATGGAAAAAGGAGTGTTTATGACTAAAAAAGATTAGGAGAGTCAATTTACAGATGAATATGCTAATCAGCAGCAAAGTAAATAATACGTTCTAAACCACATCTAAAATAATTTTTAAGCAAAATGCCACGATTCTCCCGTATAAAAACCACGTTTAAATATAATATCAAAAAAATCGAATAATTAGTCAATTTTTCTAGTAATATTAATATGTCTTCATTCTGTCTTGTCGACCGAAATAAAACATTTACCCCTGACCAAATTTTTTATACACCGAAAATTGAGCATCTTTTTTAATAGACTTGTATCTCAGTGTCAAAGATGTAAAATTTAATAATTCAGTTTCGACAGAAATCTAGTCTGACTTTAGAACTCAAAAACAAAAACTCTTAAATAAAATTAAACTTTTACTAAATTCTGGTCCAGTTTACTGGCAAAAGCAGTTCATTTTTGTAGTAATATTCTGGACTTTGATTTTTCTTGTTTTTTTGTTGATCGAAATAAGACATTTGCCTCCGACCAATTTTTTTACTTCAAAAATCGAGCATTTTTTCAACTAATTTGAATCTCTCGTATCAAAACTTTGCGAGATGTAAACTTTAATAATTCGGTTTCGACAAAAATCTAGTCTGACTTTAGAAGATTCAAACTATTAAAAAAAATTTAACTTCTACAAAATTCTGGTCGAGTTTAATGCAATGAAGCTTAAAAAGATTGAATAACTGGCAAAAGCAGTCCTTTTTTGTAGAAATATTCTGGACTGGATTTTTCTTGTCTATTGCTGACCAAAACAAGATAATTTACCCCTGACCAAATTTTTTATGCACCGAAAAATTGAGCATTTTTTTTAATAGATTTGTATGTCAGTGTCAAAGCTTTGCGAGATGCAAAATTTAATAATTTCGACCAAAATCTAGTCTGACTTTAGAAGATGCAAACTTGCAGTTTAATGCAAAGATCGAATAACTGGCAAAAACATCCATTTTGCTAGTAATATGTCAGGATTTTTATTCTTCATGTCGATTGTTGATCGAAATAAGACATTTGCCTCTGATTAAATTTTGTAAACACCAAAAATCGAGCAATCTTTCAACATATTTGAATCTCTCGTATCAAAGCTTTGCGATGAAATTTTTAAACTACGAAAATCAAGCATTTTCGCAAAGAACTTGTATCTCTTGTATCAAAGCCTTGCGAGATGGAAATTTTAATAATTCGGTTTCTACAAAAATATGTCTGACTTTAGCAGATGGAACCTTTAAACAAAATTTAAGTTTTATAAAATGCTGATCCAGTTTTATAGAATGAAACTCAAAAAGATCAAATAACTAGCAAAAACAGTCCATTTATGTAGTAATATGTTTGGATTTTGATTCTTCACGTTTATAGTTGATCAAATTTTGTAAACTCCAAAAATCGAGCATTGTTTCAACAGATTTAAATCTCTCGTATCAAAACTTTGCGAGATGTAAACTTTAATAATTCGGTTTCGAAAAAAATCTAGTCTGACTTTAGAAGATGCAAACTATTGAAAAAAATTTAAGTTTTACAAAATTCTGGTCCAGTTTAATGCAATGAAGCTTAAAAAGATCAAATAACTGGCAAAAGCAGTCCTTTTTTGTAGTCCTATTCTGGACTGGATTTTCCTTGTCTATTGTTGATCGAAATAAGACACTTGCCTCCGACCAATTTTTTAAACTTCAAAAATCGAGCATCCTTTCAACATATTTGTATCTCTTGTATCAAAGTTTTGCGAGGAAATTTTTTAAACTACGAAATTCGAACATTTTCTCTTGTAGCCTTGCGAGAAGGAAATTTTAATAATTCGCTTACTACAAAAATCTAGTCTGACTTTAGCAGATGGAACCTTTAAAAAAATGCTGGTCCAGTTTTAATAAATGAAACGCAAAAAGATCGAATAACTAGCATAAATAGTCTATTTTCTAGTAATATGTCTGGACTTTGATTTGTAAAAAATGTCTATTGTTGATCGAAATAACACATTTGCGTCTGATCAAATTTTTCAAGCATTCTTTCAACATGTATCTCTTGTATCAAAGCTTTGCGAGATGAAAATTTAAATACATAGTTCGATTTACACAAAAATCTAGCCTGAGTTTAAAAGATATTCAAAATTCTGGTCGAGTTTTCTAGAATGAAAACCAAAAAATACAATAAAAATAATGGAGGGTGCAGGGAGTTAAATCATTTACTATTATAGATATTTTAAATTTTATTTGTTAAAAAAATATACATAATATACACAATATCATAGAAATTTGCTTCTTTTTTTTCTACTGGATTTAGGAATATTTTTACGAAGTGAAAAATGATCGATATGGCGTGGAAATAAAATTATTAAAACATTTTCTGTTAAAATTGCAAGGACGAAATTTTAAAACTATGTGAACCTGATAATTAATATATTTTCAACGAAATGAAATTTCTTTAAACATATTCCCATAATGTTAATCTTATTTGACTTGAAATTGGACCTGAGCAGAGATAGTTGTTAAAAAAATAAACAGATCTCGCATTTTTACATGTCGTAAGATTAGCTCAAAATGAACTACCTGTTTTCGGCAATGCAAACTGGCATATTTTCAAAATAAACACTCGGCGGTCCCATAATTACAAACCAACAAATTTTGGGTGATTAAGCGATGGGAATGCTTCTAGTCCGCGCTGATCCAATATTGTCTATTTCAACAACGAAAATACGTAAATAGTTAAATACGTGAAGGAGTAAACACGATGAGCAATTTCGGGAAACAGTCGCATAACAGATCACGTTCTTGTGTGCAAAACGCATTATAACATCTTATGTCTACTTATTTGAGTTTTGGCAAGGCTTCGAAGGTTGTTGTATTAAAAATAAGTAAAAAACGTCCATTCATTTTCGAATTTCCGCGACTAAGCGCGGCGCAAAATCGAAGCGAAATTAATCAGCGTTGTTTGTTTGCCGCGCTAATTAATTTGGCGATAATGATCGGTGCCGGAGACGTCATCGAAGTGGTGGCCGGCCCGATATGGCCAACTTCCGGCAGGATATCACCTAAGCTGGAACGCGCGTTGTTCGCATCCTAACACCTTTACATATCTTCACGCACCGCGACCCCGACTTGACCACCCCTAATTAGCGACTTCTCAAGCGGCGGACATCTGCCTCGATGAAGACGTCATCGACGGTCATTACGGCCTGACAAAACGAATATGGTAATGGAATTCCGAAATCTACACGCACCACTGCACTTTTGACGAACATACGCTACCATTTTTTCCCGGTGCCTTCCGAAGCCATCACGATGATTTGTTGATGACTGTAACAATGTAAACGTCGGATTTTTTGATTAATGCGTTTTAAAGGACAGTGAGATGATCGGGGCGAGTGGATTTATAGCCGCGACGGATCACGTCTTGGAAGCCGTGTTTACACGGGGTTTTTACGCCGCCGTCGTCTTCTCCAGAACCAAGGGTCGGTTATTTATGAACGTTTTGATTTCGCCACGGTAATCCGGCGTGACGTCGTATTGGAACTTTATTATTTAACGCATGTTACCGCGAGGAATTAAGAAAAAAAACGACGAAAGCTTGATTTAGTGCGAACCTGTCGGGGCGCTTTCGACCAACAAAGAATTTGCGACTACCTAATTTCACTTGCAGCGCCCACAATGCGCCTCACAGCCGATTTTTTAACAAACTAATTTACGAAAAACGTGCGCGTTTTTGCGCGGACAAGAGGCGAGATGCTGTAGGTATGCGGCTACACGAATTCCCGGGAGATTTCTAAATGCGCAAATAGCTACAAGCGGTACGCGCGGATTCTCAAAAGGACAAAACCGATTGTTATTCATCACCCGCCGTGCGATATGGAGTGAACAAGAACGAAATGGATCGAGGTGAAACAAGACACCTCCAAGTTACAAAAGTCAAGAATTGCGCTCTTCCACCGCTTATCTAGGCCTGGTATGCGAGGAAAAACTCTTCAGAATTACTTTCAGACTTCTTTACCTTGTATTTATTGTCTTTAATAGGAACTATTATTGTGCCCGTTTAGAAATTCGCTCAATGAAACTCACATAAACAATAGGACAACACCTGTGCGACATTGGTCGCGATAAAAGCGGATAAATAAATATCCGCGTAGCTTATCCGCGAGCGTTCCTGAAAAATCGGCTCCTCGCTAATGAAGGCGTAATCGGGCCGAAAATGCTAATGCCATGTTTGGGTATCGGACATTTCGTTTATTAACATAGGCCATTGAGCGATTTCCAATGAGCTCATTAAATAAGAAAGCTGCCGTAATTGCGACTTTTTAATAAAAACCACTCTTCGTTTGTATGCGGCCAATAAATCGAACCGTTTAATTAGAGTCGGATTTTACCGACGCCCCAGGGACGCCGGTGTTAGAAAAATAAATAATAATTAAATGTCAGCGGCGGTATTTCAGCCGCACAATTACACATATAACGTATAAAATAATTGTCGCGAACCGCATTATATTAAACGACAAATATTTTTTAATTAAATACGTGTCCTTAATACCGACACGTACCGCTCGTGTGACAAAGTAAAATAAAATTTTATTTGTTATATTAAATGCACCGCATAACGTTTAATAACAATACGCCATGAATCATCTCTTAAATGGTATCGGGTGCAGAATATTAACACTTCTTTAAGGATATTTAGCATTCATTGCTGCTTCGACCCAACCATCGGCACGGATTCGCTAATCATCGCTACGCAAGAAGACTGAATATTTCCCTGCAATCAACACCGTGACACAATTATGTACAAGTGCGCGTTTCCGCTTCCAACGACAGAAAAACTGGAGGAAAGTGTTTGGCGAATTACGCGCTACGATTTATTTTCGCACCAAAGGCCGGATTCCAAAAATAACGCCACCGAAAGGAAATGTTCTTAACGCGGCACATCTAATTCCAAACACATCCAAGACTAGTAGAGCAGACGTTTAACTATTTCAGTAGCGGCGAAAATAAACACGCGCACCAGAGAGTGAGAA
Organism: Eledona agricola; assembly: GCA_964023215.1. Taxonomy (NCBI): domain Eukaryota; kingdom Metazoa; phylum Arthropoda; class Insecta; order Coleoptera; family Tenebrionidae; genus Eledona; species Eledona agricola. The sequence goes on from OZ026858.1 coordinate 18,143,683, forward strand.
AGCGCGAAGGAACGCACGGACATGATAACAAATTTTGGTTTTATTCGCACAGTACAAAGCGGGTTGGGTTGAAAGAATTGGAAAAAAAGTCGGGGTTGAGCTAGAATCTGCGTAGAGTTTATTATGTAAACATGATAAATATCAAAAAAGATATGTTACAATGTATCGTCGTCATCATGATGATCATGATTTAAAGGCACGTTTATTATGAAAGTTATAAATAGTGTGGTCAACAACGGGTCAAAAACGTTTCGGTCCAATCACATCATCAGCAACAAGATTGCCCGAATTGGAATGTTCAGTGAAACGATCGGCCGAGACGATTTTGAGCCAAACACCAACAATGTGTTAGTACATAATACCAACCTAAAACACTAACGCACTAGTAGTACTGACTAGCATAAAACACAAGCAGAGAGATAGTGATGGTGGCCACCAAAATTCAGTCTAATTGAGTACGAAACGAACCAAGTCACAGACGATTCGTGATAATATAATAAATAAGTACTTCTCCTTATAAATCAGTTTGGCAAGAATTTATTGTCGCCTCCGTCCCGCGATGGGACACAAATTATAAGACACGACACCGAAAAACGACAACATTTAACAAACTGCGGCTAGGATGACTAAATACTAGTAAATATACACCATGCTATTATTGCTCGATCCAACAATTTCCATCCATCACAATCACAACGTCGCCGCAATTTTGAATACGGAAACGGGCAGATCACGTCCCGAAAACGTCGCGCGAACCGGAAAAGGAAACAGACACAGTAACAAAATCGACGGAAGCCGGCAACGTGCCAATAATCTTATTATTCGCCGGTCACTTCCGCTTGGACAGGTCGAGTTCGCCTTGGCCGTTGGCCGCCACCATCGACAGGGGTATTGTGATGAACTGGGGATGGGTGGTGTTGGGATCCGTCTGGGCTAAACTGAAGATGACGCCTCCGTTCGACGGAGTCGCGTACATCATCCCCTGAGGCGTTTGGTACACTAGAGGTGATAACATGGGCGGTTGCGTGGATTTGGTGGTCGTCGTGGACGACGTCGGCGGCGCCGTGGTCGCGGATTGCTGGGCTGAAGACGGCGGCGGCGTCGCGGACTTCGTTGTCGGGGTGTGAGCGGCGTCGGCGTCGTCGTCGTGGGCGTCGGCGTCGCTGCTATCGCTTGAGTCGCCCCCCGACATGTTGTCGTCCTGCAACACGCTCTTAATTACATACCATACCCAACTTTGTAAATTTATTAATTATAACGATCTTCTTCGGGATTTTTTTTTCATCTTTCAAGTTGATAATATTTAGAAAGCAAATTGGAATAGGTTGGATTTATCTTTCTCAGCTTCAGATCTTAACAATCATAATTATTTCAACCGGATTTGAATGGACACGCCCGACCCATTTTTTGCTTGAGAAAAATTTACTTTACTCGGCAAATCACAACCGAGGCATGGCTCCGAACTGTGACTTTTTTAGGGCTGTTAGTTACTTGATTGGGTACTTTTTCGGATGGGGTCTAGCCTTCGGTGCCGTGAAAAACACTTGCACGAGACAAAACACTCCCACCGTCTCACGACCAATGAGAGTCAAATTTGTTTATTTGCGTCATTTTACAGTTGGTTCTTTGGTCAAATTTCTTTTGAAATTAGAATTTTACAATTTTAAAATGGAAGAATAATTAGGTGACAACACTGACGATTAAATAATATAATTTCGTGAGGAAAGAACTCGCCACATTCTAAGTGTGGGAGCAGGCCAAAATGAACCTTAATGTTGGTCCAAGATGGCGCGTGTGCCGGCGAGTGGCTATGTCAGTGGCGTAGGTGATTAGTACCATCCACTAAACACCCCGTTTTTTACTCACCCCCATTTAATGCTAAACATAAACAACATGTTTACTGATAAAAAAACATGTCTTTCGTTTTTCCTGTATTTTTGGTTGCTTCTAATTCCGTGGCCACGTTTTTATTTTCACAACACAACTACGCCACTGTTTTGGCTAGACCGCCATTGTATACCACCGTACTCCCGCTCTACCTCTCTACTCCCCGCTCACATTCTAATCTTGGCACGTAAATATGCTGTAGTAAGGAATAGGAGTTGCCAAGTCTATATTATTTAATCGTCAGTGGGTGACAACGATTTGGTCAAATTTCTATAGAAATTACAATTTTACAAATTTAAAATGGAAGAATAATTAGGTGAAAACGATATCAGTTAAATGAATTCCACGGTCATAGTTTTTTAAATCAAATTTAAATTTACTGGGCTTTGTTGTGATGGATAAATTGTCTGTCACAAATCCTTTGGTTCAGTGGCTCATGTGGCTCTTTGGCTCATTAAGTGCGGCTCTGGCACAAATATCCACGGAAGGCGCAATAATATTTTCATTAAAAAAAATTTAGTAAGAAAAAAATTACATCTGCCTGCTGAAGCATCGCCAAGAAAATAATTCCTCTATTGATAAACACCATTTTAAAACAATAATTTTAAATATGGGGGAAGCATTTCTCAGCAGGTTTCAGGAATTTAAAAACAGCAGAGCAACTTTAGCATTTGTGCATCTGCGGTCGTGCGTTTAATACATTATTATTATGTATTTATAAACATTATTATGAAAGTATGTAGGCTTTCATGGTCGGTGTTATTAATTATAACGATCTTCTTCGGGATTTTTGACCGTGTTCCATGGAACTTCAAATGGAACACGGTCAAAAATCCCGAAGAAGATAGTTATAATTAAACATTATTATGTTATTAAATTTAAATGTTCACACTAAAATCAGAAATACATCTTTATCTAATTTTTTCTGCGTTTTTTAAAACATAGGTAGTTATAAACAGTGTTATGTTTAATAAATTTTAATATTAAAACTAAAATCTGAAAAATTATGGCAAGTCAATTGAATCGCAATAAAAACTTTGTTTATTCAACATTTTTCTTGAACCGATGGTTTTTAACCAATTTACTGCCAAATTTTTATTTTGTAATTTTTTTATTAAAACAGATTTATTTAAATTTGAAACGTTGAATAATATCGTTATAATCCAACAATAAATATAAGCTACTTATATTCAAATTATTTTACATTTTCTAAGAAATGGCAAATGGGGATTGTAGCAGATGCAATGAAAAAAATTCGCGTATCACAAATTAGCACACACCTAAATTTCAAATCTCCAAATAAGGATCGTGACAGGGAATTGGATAAGATAAAAAATATTGATCATTAAAAAAATATGTATAATATAAAATAATTTTTTTCTGCGAAACGAATTGTCCGACCAGAATAACTCAAAACAAAAATAACTAGCTAACTTTGAATTATAACTAAAAATGTTTCATTTTAATTGTCACTGTTATTACTCATTATTATTTTTTTTGACTTGACTATTTTATTAGAAATAAAGATTGGAAACATCGCGGCCAATGTCGATGTGTTTTCGTCATTGTGCAAATTGAGTATTAATCAACATCTGTGTTGAAATTCTGGTTATGGGAAAGATGACAAATTTATTGAATTAGCAAAAATTGAAGAATATTGGAAAAAAGTAGAAGAAATTTTTTATGATGAAAAAACGTTGGAATGGAGGCATAAAAGTATGTAGGACACGATATTTAAGATTTGGGGAACAATATATTAGACCTTCACATAAAAGTGGTTGATTTTCCAGAAATATATTATCCTAGACAAGCCACGAAAGTCCCGGATTATGTTGGAAAATTGGAGAAAGATTCAATGAGCAAGCAATAATTACTATTTTAAGGGATATATTGCAGTTGCACAGTTATACATATGACGACAGTTTCATTTTTCAACAGGTAATGAATTAATGTTAAATTTTGAATAGAATTTAATGAAAATTTAGGTATAAAATAAAGGTATAAGCCCGTTTCAAAAAACTAGAAAATTGTCAAAAACTGCTTCAAGACAAAAAAAAGGACAAATTGGAGAACGACGTGTCAATTTGTTACCGATACAAAATAAAATCGGTTCTTTTCAGAACCACACATTTTTATCAATCCATAAATAGTCTTCAATGCGACTTCTGCTAAATTAATAATTCTAGAAATCAATTCGATTTTCATATCTCTCGTTTAGGGTTATACAGGGATTATCCATATTTTTATTTATTTTTCTGCAATAGTTTAAAATTAACAAGAATTAGTGTTACGCCGTTACGATGAGGGCAGAGAACCGTTGAACAGAGGAAACTGTAAAGAATTGGTGTTATTGATGACTACAAGAAATTACAATTTTAAGGGATATATTGCAGCTGCACAGTTATATGACGACAATTTCATTTTTCAACAGATAATGAATTAATGTTAAATTTTGAATAGAATTTAATAAAAATGTTGATAGCTCACGTAACTAAAAACATACATTTGTAAAGTAATACATAAGCACGTACTTCAAATTTTTTACATATACCTAAAACTGAAGAGATTGGATATAAATTGTAATTAACCAATTTCTATAATTTTAAGACATACTCATGATGTTTTATGAATTAGGAACGCACTTTGAAAAAATTGTAACTAATAATGCAAACCGAATATTTGGAAAATTCGAATTTAAAATAAAGTAATAGCACGAACTTATTACTGCAATTATGGTAGGACATTTAACTGGTTGGCAACTTAAAAATAAAATACTCCCTCCTCAAACTTTATTTATTCATTGTTATGCTCGTTCATTAAACTTTAAACAATGCACTAAATTCAATCGAAGAAGAGAGATTTATTAAATCGTATCGTAATTTGAAAAACATTTTAGAAATCAAAACGAATATTTTTATATAATAATAATTCGAAGGAATACAAGGACAAGAAAAATATAAGTGCATGGCAGTAATTTCAACTGAGAAGGATCTTGTCAGAAATGTACCTAAATCAAAATGAAAAATTTAAGGCCATTAATAACCATTTGAAAAAACTGCCTGCCTCCTCTAACAAAATGATGACGAGCCGCCACTGCCGCTAACGAACGAAATCCAGCAGGAATGCCGATTTAATGTAAAAACCCGCCCCCTTAATGAATTTACTGTAAAAATGGTCCGAGTCGCAGATTCCATCAGAAATAATTAATAAAATGAGCCGATTGCATGACAATAAGGGGAGTAAATAACAATTAATTCGTGTAATTAGTAGTCGCAGCTCGGCGGCGAGTTTAGATTTACGCGTGTGCCGCCGTTGAATTCAATACCAAATTTGACAAAGACGGGTTTTACGATTCCGATGGAAAATCGCAGACAGCGTGGCTTTGCTTGCCTATTATAGTGTTATTGCACGGGCCGCAACTCGCTTAAGCCAAATGGGGAAAGAGCAGAAAAACCGCGTTATATCATGGAAATTTCGCCTCATGAGTCGTCCTTCTCCAGCTGCCCAGATATAAATGACGGCTCCCGCTTCGGACGTGCAATTTGCATACAGCTAATGCGACAGCGGAGATGGCGGCGTCAAGAAGAAGAAACGAACCGTCCATTAAAAGATTATCCTCGGCTTCCTTCCGTCTTCGGATGGCCGAAAATCGTCCTGCGCCAGCTGTCAACGGCACCAAAGACCGTGACGCCCTGATATTTACCGGAGCGCTCGAACGTAATATGTACAATTTTCATACATGACATGCCATCGTAAACGAGAAGTTTATGACGATATTCCGAGCAATCTGCAAGGCATCTTGGCAACGTAACAAATCGGCGACAACGGCGCCATAAAAACGCAATCGTCATATTTCGAACGCGAACGCATATTCTTTAATTTGGGTAAAAAGCGGCGCGGATCGAACGACCGCCTTTCCTAAAGCACGGACAAAAAGCGGCGGGAGTCGAAGCGGCGGTTCTTCACGTATGACTTGCATTATCCCTTCCCGGGAGAAAAAGTCGTAATGACCAGGTCGCGTATATCATATGACAGCATCGCCGACGTCGGCCAAACGGATAATTGGGAGATTCCCATAGCATATGTAATCGATTGGGCTTCCAATCGCCGCTCGGCTTCGGCATCTCGATAATAATAATTATCGATTATGACCGTGGTATTCTCGACATGTCCCCGCTTTTTCTGCGCCTATTAACACGATTATTGAAGAAGACGTACTTGCACGTATGCTTCCTGGGAAGCCCGACCAGCAGCGACGCACGATAAGCCACGGAAGTCTTGGAATATCTCTTAATGATCAACACGTTCAGAATAATTAGCAGAAGACCGAAGTAGTTACCCCGAGCTGCCGCTACTTCAACCGTCATGCGTTCCGAAAGGAATGCGAAGAAGTTGTAAAAACGCTCATCCCGGTCACTTCACGTACTGTCGATATCATCATCATCATCATCATCGACCCATCGGCCTTTCTTCCAACATCCACAACAACAAAAAAAGAATATACCATAAAAACTGCAATTACAAACTTACAGTCTTCTTCCTGCTACAATTCTATCTGATAAATACACGGATTCGCACTACGTTCTCGGTTAGTACCACTTAAACCAAATTAACGAATTTGAGGATAGTTTCGATACGATTTGAAAAATTTTCGGAATGAAACAGAAAACAATTGATTAGCTCTTTGGCTCATGGCCTCATATGAGGACATAAGATAATAATATAATAATAACAACAATAACAATATAACAATATAATAAAGCCACTGCTTGGTGTGAAAGTTTCAGTGGTCTTCAGCATTGTCCTCATTTCATTTATCTACTTTGAAAATGACAGGTGCCAACATCTCTACTAGAGCGACTGAAATCCAAAAAAATTGTTTGCGTCAATTCCGATTATCAATACATATACTCTCATTTTGCATCCCTTTTGTGTAGAAGTATTGAATATGTATAATTGGGAAATAAAAACTGCGAAATACGTTGGAGCTACAAGTATATTTTAGTTTACTATGACTGAATGTAAAATTGTCAACAATAATTATCTATTAGAAACGCAACAATAAAATAAATATTTCTTAAAAATATATACAGTACGGTCTTTTAGAAATTATTTGCCTTCGCCATGGAATTGCAGGTACTTGCACGATTTTTTTTATCAACAAACCCCAATTATGGTATCAAAGTATGGTATTTTCATTTTGATTCCGCTTTTAATGGGCAACGACGCAAAATTGAGCCAGAATCAATTATGTACTAGAATTTAGCGCCCCAATTGACGTGACCATACCTATGAGGACCACGATAGTGACTATTGACAAACCTAGATTGATAATTTTAAATTTTTTAATGCCTCAAGTATAAAAAACAAGCCACCAATTTAGAATTACCTTCAAAAAAATATTCTGTATTTACTACACTTCGGGGTTCACTTTGCCGAAGTACTAATTAAGGTTGACAAAACTGAATCTGGAAAAAAGGATGTTTCTTAGAATCCAGCACATACACTACCGCCAATCAAGAGAACAAATGTGGAATTTAAGCCACACAATAAAATAGGGCTTGATAATTTGGACATTTACCAAAAATAGCCACAAATCTACACTTGAGAACGGCTGGACGGATTTGGCAATTTTTTTTGTTGGTAATAGTCCGAATAAAGTTTTTAGGGAAAGAAAAATAACAAAAGTTTCCAAAAAATGTGAACATTTGTTAAAAACTGACAGTGCTTTTTTCTATGGCATTTTTGTAAGAACTCAAGATCATAACTCACGATTCGAACAAACTGCAAAAATCATAATTTTTGTATGCACTCTCGATCATAACTGACGATAGGAACGACTTATTTGGTTGATTCTTTGTTTGTTTTATTTAACGTTTTCAATCGAAAAAAATCGAGAAGATCTGGAGAAAAATATAGAGAAACGCATTTCAGCCTAAATGAAAATAAAATTGCATTTGTTTTTACTTTTGTATTGTTTCGCGATCTGTCCAACAACTGTAGTTATTTTATTTCTATTCCAATTTAATTTTGCTACGTGCCAATGCTGCCAGATGTAGGATAAATGCACATGTTATCGCATTCTCTTCCCAAATGTTCGCACAAAATTGACTAATTTTGCCACATTCAAGTGCGGATTGCTAAAGAATATAGTCAGATAAATTTGATTAAGGCGCTTCTTCCAGCACCTAAAATAAATCTATAAGATTGAGAGCTTATTTTTGAAGATATCTTGTCTAAATTTTTACAGTATGTATTTGAAATATTTTTGCATATGACCACAGGGCCCCTTTTTCGAAATTATTATTATTAACAAAAATAAATATTCATTTAAATTTTTTTATAGAAAATAGTCATGTACTCATATTTTTACCATCGTTAGAAATAGTTTAAAATGACAAACTTTTGTGTAAAGCAAATATTTCGGAAATGGCATTATAAATAAATCTCCGTAAAACATGGGTGAAGGCGTTTCTCGAATAAGGCTTGTAGGAGGTGCGTACGGAGTCGGCTTCAGTAAAGGTATCATATTATGAAACAGGATCCAGTCGTATACCGATAAGTTTTTGATAAGGATTCAGTATATCACCAGTCCAAATTCTTTGCAAAAGTCAGAATGCAACGATGCAGAGTTCATGAAAGATTTGGATAAAAATTATTTCACTGTCGACCTAAGTGCTAACCTGCTCACAATTGTATTCTTTCTTTCGGGTTAGAGGTGTTCTGTTTGTGTTTTGGATGTTTTGGTTATTCGCTAGATTTTGCAGTTAGTTTAGTTAGAGCAGTTATAGTTAGTAATAGTAGTTTAGTTTAGTTTCGTGCTTTAGTTAGGTATAGTTAGATAGTTACTTTAGTTAGTTTAGATAAATTAGTGACAGAGACAGTTTTGTGAGGCATACGGACACTATACCTATAATACAATGGATAAACAGAAAAGGCCTTACCAATGGAACAGCATGAAAAACAGAATGAAACGGTAAGTAAATTTACTTATGATACATAATTTACACGTTTAGTGAAAAAATCGATTTATATGTAAGCGTCCAAATTTCCTTATTTCAGGTTGCGGGATCACCATTTTTTTTTAGATTGAACGAGATGAAGAGTTTTGGAAGGGTGAAATTCTACCTAAGCTGAAAACATTTTATTCAGAGCATTTGCTAAAAGAGATTATCAAGTAGATTATCAAGTATTTACAGATATGTGTATCAACATTTTTTTTTAGATTGAACGAGATGAAGAGTTTTGGAAGGGTGAAATTCTACCTAAGCTGAAAACATTTTATTCAGAGCATTTGCTAAAAGAGATTATCAAGTAGATTATCAAGTATTTGCAGATATGTGTATCAACTGAGAAAATGAAATAAAATGTTTTGTTGCAAAATTGATTGTTCCATTGATTCGTAAAACATTTTGTAATAAAAAATCCTGCATAAAATGTGAACAAGAAGCTCATGTCGAAGGCGAATGTATGAAAGTGTATATCTCTGCGATATAATTCTTATCGGGAGGCTTATCATAATGAGTTCTAGTTAACAGTCCACGTGGACACAGACGTGGATTTGAGACCTGGCTGTCAGATTTTAAAACACCAATCGGACACCTCCATAAGTGATAAATTACGGCTGCAGAATGCTACGTCTCAAATAATACCAACTTCTCACTTTGTCACGTTATAATAATCAAACCGTACGTCCTTGCTTGAACATGACAATTAAATGTGGAGGGGAATTGCTGCACCCACTGCAAAGCCGATCTGAGTCAAAACGGTAACTTCGCCTTAAGACAAAATGAAGAAATAGTTTTTCTCATAAAACTGTTAACGGCACTTTACTGGCAGCGCAACAAACAAATTTATTGACATTTGGACAGGACAATGTCTGTTGGGTCAGCTACTATAAAATAAATAAATATAAAATAAAACTATGGCAGTACGTTATTTTCCTTTATTAACCGCGTATTTTATGTTCACAATGTCCTCGTTTGAGGACAAGCCACAGGCTCTCAAAGTGGCACTTTAGTCAAAAAAGGTAAAATCAAAAAAAATCGGTAAATATTATGAGCAAATAAGAATTTTATAAAGAAAAGAACCAAAATTTGCCGGCGATAAAAATTTCGGGAACAAATAGTAATCTGAAGGAGCTATATCTGGCGAATAACGCAGATATGGTAAGATTTCGTCGTCTATTTCGTTTAATTTTGCAACAAAAATTGCACAAGTTTAGACTTAGCATTGTCTTGGCGGAAGAAGATTTTCTTCTTGGCTAAACGGTCGTTTTTCTTGAATATTTCTGTGTAACTAGTCTAAAGTAAAATATGCCCGCGTTTAGTCTGTCTCTTTGGAAAATAATCTACGAATAGTATTCTTTGTAATCCCAAAAAATTGTCACCATTACTTTTTCTGTTGATTTTGCTGACAAATTGCAAGAAATTTAAAATAGTTATTAAAATTAGTATGAGGAAGGTGGTCTATGAACTTAGTCGAAAGTTGGCAGTCATGTCTATAAGTCCAATACAACCTTTTATATATTTTTGTTAATTTCTAAGATCCCATAAAACTAGAAATAATGATAATACTAGTTGGTCCCCGTGCGACTAATTCGCATCGCATTTTACCGCTTCGAATGCGCATGGGGAATGGGAAAAAATCAATAGATGACCAAAATACGGTTTTTTCTAATTAAAAAACAACATTAACATTTAGAATTGTTTCTTTATTTTTCGCAGATAGCGGTGAAGGTAATCTTCAAAAACAATAAAAAAAAGATGGCTCAATCAGTGTATGGCGTACCGACAAAATAACACATTTGAGAAATAATACATATGGGTTTATTTGCTGTGTTTTGCAGGCTTTGATTAGGTAAACAATTTTAACGAAGAATGAGCGACACCCACATTTCACACTTGAGATTTTAGCGCTGCCAACCGCAAAAAAATCCTTCACGATACTTAGACTCAGCTCGTACTCAAAATGCGCCAGTTCGACTTGGTACATTTTAAAACAACTGTGCATGATGTACTTCGTACATATTTGCTATATCTTGGGTTGAAACGCTTTGTTTCAATCATCAGAATCGATACAATCAATTGCGGTCATTTAGTGGGGTCTGCAGGTCGTCTTGGCTTGTCAAATCTTGAAGCAAATTAACTATTAACGGTTTCGGTTCATCAGCAAAATTGACCATCAGCTTTTCTTGCAGCATTCACTACAGCGACTGGATAAAGTAAACATTTTGACGTCTCCATTACAAATTGGTACATCTTCTACCATCGCATCGTTTTTACACAAAGCCTCTTTCAACAACTATACACTCTATTGCATTATACTCCCGTAAAACGCTTTCTTACAGTCTAACAATTGCCGTCGTTTGGTTATTATAACATTGAGGCAAATTAATTGGTTTGTGAACCTTTGCGGTTCTCAAAGTAACGCACCCCCGGGTTTTGCGTGCAAGAAAAATGGCGGTGGTAATAATTCGGTTCGTGAGAGCAGCCGCCCACACCGCTAGAGATCCATTAGCGCACGTGTTTGCACAGCGTTACCTGTGAAATAATTTCATTATAATCCATGTCGAAACGTACACGATGAGAGACACCACCTAAATGGATCGGAACTGCTGTCAAGTGTTTTGGCGCCGGGGGTCTTTGATCACTTCGGGTATTGACCCGGCCTCGGGTCAGCGCAGACACTGGACCATCTGAAAAGTTTAAGGGCTGTATCCGCCCCCGGTTCCCCTCAAAATCGAATTGTTCCGGCGGAAACGAGTCACGGAGGCGAAACAAAGGCGGGTGCGTCGAAAATCCCGTGCAAATTTCCACGTGGCGGCGTTTTATTGGACGAAAGGCGGAAATCGCGCTCGGCGGAGCGCTTTTATCGTGTGAAATTCTTTGTGGAAGTTTCGTGAGCGTGTGTGTGAGAGTAGAAATCAGGTGCGATGAAACGGCGATCGCTTTTTCTCTTCGTTTTTGATTGATGGAGCTTCCATGCGGTATTTCTTCACTCCTGCAACTTTCGATCCGACAACGAATAATTATGGGGCCGAATATCGCTCCAGTTCGTTGAGTTGCAGATTGTTTTCGGATACTGCATGAGGGATGCGAAGAGATCGTCAAAAGAAAAAAAAAAACGCGCGTATTGTCTTCATTAAGACAAGCGTGCAGCTGGCTTCTGGACTAATCATCTGTGAAATATTCGCAGCTTCCTAAAGCAGCTACGTGTTTTACGACTGCTTATTAATGTTAAACGGCAATAAGTGTAAATAATAACAATTATAAAACGGCCATTCCCATACCAACAGGTGTGAACGGCAATTTGAAATTTGAACCGCGGAAAATGCGACAAAAACGCCGCATTAATTGAACATCCATTAAACGATAAATTGAATTCTGAATGTCGCTTTTAATTGTCGAATCCATTGTGCACTCTTTCCGACTTATCTAAATTTCCATTATAAATTTTATGGTCAATTTATTCATTTTTTAATTAGATCTTTGTGAAAAGTCTGTTGGGAGATTTCGGGGAAATGTCTGCACGAGCGAATCGCCACTTATCCGTGAAATTGCCAAAAAAGAAACGCGTCATTTCAACGACGGGATTTTCGAAGATTGCCGTCGATGCACACATCTCGGATGTGTTAACATGAACATGGTATTATTGAAAATTATCTACGGTGTATGTGGCACCCAGATTCCGTAACGTTCGATGGGTGAGGAAGGTACTTTTAGGCGGAATGGCGTTCGCCGCATGCCACAACAATCGACGTCTCCAGTTTTCAGAATCTTCTGGTTTCGACGATTTGAGCACAAAAGCGCCAAGTAGACGGCAAATCGGCCAAATTCATACACCAAAGGATCCATACGGTGAAGATAATTCCAACAAAGCAAACTGAACTACAATACCTAAAACCGCAACTTTGATATTAACGAACCGGAGCGGATTTCGCCCACAGTTCCTCCATCTCTTCGCTCGTGGATTAGTTTAAACACAACTTTTTTTTTCAACTATTCAAGATTTGGTTGAAATTATGTGAGTTTTTGTTGTGAATATAAATAAATAAATAAATCGTCTTCACTACTTATTTTTACTATTTTCCTATTTTTATCCGCTGTAGTTCAAGTTGTCAAGAGTAGAATTTTATTTTTATAATTTTCTGCGTTTTTTCCAAGCTCCGTAGACTTTTATTATCATTGACGAAGGCGCAAAACCAAATCAGTGACATTTGATATACAGTATCGGCCAAAATAAAGAAACATTTAATTTATTAATAAAAATTGTTATCCATTAGAAATTGTAACTAGCTTTTTTCTAATGATAGGCCCTCGCTACAAAAACTAAAACACAAAAATTGAGTTTCAATAACAATAATTTGTTGTTGTTAAATTTTTTCTTAAATCTGGGTCAAAATAAAGAAACATTTTAAAAATACTAGTTGGAAAATAAAATAAGTGGTCCACTTGGCGTGTTGTTCAAATGTTTAATGTGAGTTTATTGTCTGTCAAAATGTCTAAAGGCCAAAGTTTATCAGAAGATATTTGTAAACTCATAATTAATAAATTTAATTCTGGAGGAAAACAAATTCAAATAGCTAGTTAAATTGTAGTAAAAATACGAAATAGTGTATCTAGTGCTCCAGATACTAGAAGACCCTGAAAAACGTCAGCAGCAACTGACAAAAGAATTAAAATCAATTAAAATGTTATTCATCCAAAACCCATTCGCATTATTATCTCAAATAAATTATTTTGAATCATGTTTTTTATGACTTGGTCTTGTCGATGCGAGATTATATGTTCGAAGACCCGCAAAAAACACTTATTTCTGCAAAAAACAGACGATCTATAATGGAGTTTGCTTGTGAGCATCTAAACTGTACCACGGAAAACAGAAAACACAGAACCACAGAAAAAAGTATTGTTCTCTGACGAAAGCAAATATGACAAGCATAATTCGGATGGGATTAAGTGGGTACAGCAGCCAAAAAAATTAAAGATTCAATCTAACGTATAGAAAAGAGACTGCGAAGCACGGTGCAGTAAATGATAAATTTTGTGATGTTTTCTGGTAATGGAATGGATCCAATATGGTGCATTGATGGTATAATGAAAAGATTTGTGTATCTATATATTTAGCAAAATCAGATGCTTCCGTTCGTTGAAATAATATGTCGCTAAGTTGGATTTTCCAGCGCGACAACAATCTAAAATAAATATATTGCGAAAGTAGTAAAGAACTGGGTAGCTGCTGAAAATGTTACTGTAATGAAATGATCTGCATAAAGCCCCGATCTCAATCCCATTGAGAATGTGTGGAATGAAATTCATCGCATAATTCGAGGAAAATCTTTACTAAATGCAATTAAAACCGTTTGGAATGAAATAACCTAGCGCTACATAGACAACCTTACAGCATCTATGCATGGATGTGTTGAAGTAATACAAAGAAAGGGTTTTGCAACAAAATATTGAATAAACTATTTTTTGTTTCAATTGTTATCATACTTCTTTACTTTTGACCGTTTCAAAACGCAATTCTTTGAAATATTTTGTGGTTATAGTTTGATTTGTTTTAAAAAAATTTGCCGACTGTTAACAGAAGAAAATAAAAGTCAATTTATTTCTACCACAGACTTTATACATTTCTTAAACAATTACATAGTTTCATTACATTTGGCCAATACGGTATGTATTTTAGTCCCGCAAAAAAATAACTGGCATAATTTCATTGCAAATTATCCCTTTGTTTTTTGCACTTTAGTCATAAACAACAATTAATATTATATGTATTACAAAAAAAATCTTGAAATTCATTGAAAAGTAAAAGTGTTTTTGTCGCTCTTGAAAAATTTGTACAGATTTCAGTTTGCGCATTTGTCTACGTTATACTTTTTTGAAAAGTTAACTTTTTAAGAGATTATCTTAACTGTTTTGCAAGCTCTTCAACGACAGTCGTAAAATTCTCTTATATTTGTCCAATCTTCTTTATAATCTTTCTCATTTTCCGTCGGATGTTATTAAATTTTATTATATGCCTTTCGTTTACACACAGTTCACACTGATCCCGTGTGAGTTAAAATGGCGATCGATATTTTCCAGAAATTTATTTGCGCTTCAAAATTTTAGAAATAACTTTCAACTTTCACTGTCGTCTTATTACATTTTTACCGTATTCCTCAGGCTATAAACTATAAAAGTTACAGTTGTTGATATTTTTGACAGTATTTCAGATGTTATTATATGTTTTCAGATGTCCAAGCCGATGGCAACGTTCGTTATATTTTGTTTATTTTGTTCATAATATTTCTTTCGAGTTGTGTTAAATTACAACATATATATTGTTCGCTTTTATTCTTTTGGCAATTTTTTAAATACACATGTTCATGAAATGTTTCGTTTCTTTTGGATTTTCTCCATTATACAAGCAAACCGTTCTCAAAATGTCGCAGTCACGCTTATTAACACATTTTAACTTTATTTTAACTGTATGGAAAAAAACCGTTTTTTCAGCGCCTAGTTCCACCCAAGGCGCATTGTCCGCGATCATTCTTAACACCTCATTTCCGCCTAGTTTTCAGTCTTTTTTCGATCCCCATTTCCGACCGTTCCGAGCACTGCTAATTAAGTTCGATTCACTCTAAGTTGTCGTAAATCAACCCAATGACTGGATAATTATGATTCGGTCCGACAATGGAAGCTTAGCTCGGATTTCGGCGTGAGCGTTCGGCGTTCGGAAACAAAGCTCGAAGAAGAAGAGTCGAAAGAGTAATGTGGTCCAGCAATGAATGCAGATCGTCGCCGGTTCGAAAAATCCCCTCGAATAATCCGCGGTCAATTCAACATATTGCGTTTGTTGCCGGACATCGTACATGTGTATCCACGTCTATATATCATGGACAAACGGTGAAATAAATGGTTGGAAAAAATGGACGCCGGCTCGCAGCACATGTCCAAGCGATGTATCCGTACACCTACACGGCCCGGGTACCGCCATAGATATAATGCTTGCAGATAATAAGTCAATATTTTTGCCAACTAACTCGATAACAATATAATAGCCATTGTTCGGGTAATTGTGGTATAACCGGCCATTACTTTGGCCGCGGAAAGCCGACGCACCGCGCAGATTACCATCGCTACCAGATCCAGATATCCATGATATACCAGCCCGATATGCCAGATCTCTACATGCGAGATACCATCGACTATTTATTGGACATAATTGGAGCCAGTGTTTCTGCGCTTGCCGTCAATTTTAACAAAATGACAACTAGAAACTACGTTTTCACCATTTTATAATATACCCGGTGGCTGGGTCTAAAAAACATTCGATAAAATTGCTGAATGACTCAAAGCTCACAACTTACTCATCAAATTATTCCAACGCTTACTAACAAGCCTGCCACATGACTACAAATAGTAAACAAACTATTCACATAATTTAAGTAACACGAAGGTCTCACTTTGTTTCAACTTAGTTCTTGTAAAAAAAAATTATTGCGATCATTTTGTATTTTGGGTAAGAGAAAAATTGTAAGTGTGCCTTGCATTTAAAAATTAATTGTAAGACAAATACTTATATAAGCAAGAAATGTTTCAGTAATTGATAATAATATAATAAAGGACTAGTCTCATAAGACACTGTTTTTTTGTGTGGCGGCGAGTTTTCTAAAAAGGCGAGGAATTTGGGACATTTATTGAAATTAGAGTGAGGAAGTTGGTCTAGGGACTTTGTCGAAAGGTGGTAGCGTCATGTCACTAAATTCCAAATGCCACTTGTAATTTTTGTTTAATTGTTTACATAAAACTAGATAAATATAGATAATAATGATAATATTAATTTGCGAGGTACTTTACTGCCTGCTATCAAAATGTTGTTTTGCAGGATTAGGTTAACGATTTTAACGAAGAATGAATGACACTGACATTTTGTGGTGCCAACCGTAAAAACTCCATTACGATATATTCAGGCTCATTACGAGCTCCAAATGCGAGTCGTACTGGCCTCATTACGACACGCGAATATGGGTCGTTCCATTTAAAATTTTCAAAAGGTTGTCCGCCCCACTAGGAAGATAAAGCCCTGTCAACGAAAATCCTATCTCAAAATGTGTCTCCCTAATTCTAATTCTTCTAATTACGAAATTTGATACTTTTACAACTTTTATTTTACTGAAGCAACATGTTTAAATGTGTAGGCTTTCACGGTCGGTGTTATTAATTATAACGATCTTCTTGGGAATTTTTGACCGTGTTCCATTTGCCGAAGTTTTATTTTCAATGGAACTTCAAATGGAACACGGTCAAAAATCCCGAAGAAGATCGTTATAATTAATATGTTTAAATAATGAGTTATTGATATTTGATATTGCACCTAGGCCTAGTTAGAGTCGGATTTTCAGTCGCAAATGTTTAATGTTGAATTACTTGATATATGTAAAAAGAAAACTCTTTCTTTAATTCCGGAAAATGAAAGATTTTAGTTTGCTGTTAATCTAAGTGTGTATGTGTAAGAAATAAATAAACGATTTAAAAAAGTACACAATTATTGTGGTCACTAAGATGATTCGCATTCTGAGCAAGAGGAAAATTGCAATTTTTTATTTTTCAATGGACTACACAGAAATTAAAAACAATGAGCGATTCAGGTGTGCTCGTTTTCTCCATAGCCAAAATTCGCTGAATCAATTATTTTAAAACAAGACAATTAATTTTTTTACAATTTATATATTACTGAAGCCATGTTATGTGTTTAAATAATGAGTTATTAATATTTGCCATGGCACATTGTCCAAGAATAAACGGGCCAAGACACAAAAGCGGAATGAAAGTTCTGATAGGTGCAAGTATTTGCAGATTTTCAGTCGGAAATGTTGAATGACTTAAAGCTCTAAGCTTCTATCATGGATTATTCCATCTGTGTATGAAGAAAAAAATAACCGTTAAAAAAAATTCGAAAAAAATGTATCCAAAGCTCACAATTCCACACTTTTCTGCCTTGATTTAAAAATAAACAAACAATTTCTTTAATTTCCGAAATATTAAAGTTTGTACTATGGTGTTAATTTAAGTGTGTATGTAAGAAATAAATAAACTATTTAAAAAAGTACACAAATTATAGTGGTCACTAAGGTGATTCGCATTCTGAGCAAGAGGAAAATTGCATTTTTTATTTCTCATTGGACTGCACAGAAATAATTAACAATAAGCGATTCAGTTGTGCTTGTTTTCCACATCGTCAAAATTCGCTAAAACGATCAGTTTAGGAACAAGACATTTAATATTTTTTACAATTTATGTACCTATTACTAAAGCCATGTTATGTGTTTAAATAATGAGTTATTAATAATTGCCATTGCATATTGTCCAAGAATACACGTGCCAAGACACAAAAGCGCAATTAAAGTTCTGATAGGTGCAAATGTTTGCAGATTTTCAGTCGCAAATGTTTAATCTTGAATGACTTAAAGCTCGAAGCTTTTATCATGGATTAGTCCATCTGTCTCAGAAGAAAAAAATAAATTTTTCGAAAAAATGTATCCAAAGCTTACAATTCCATGCTTTACTGACTTGATTTAAAAATAAACAAACCATTTCTTTAATTGCCGAAATATTAAAGTTTGTACATACTACGGTGTTAATTTAAGTGTGTATGTAAAAAATCAATAAATGATTTAAAGAAGTACACAAACTAGTGGTGTCATTAAGATGATTAGCAACCTGAGCAAGAGAAAAAATTTAATTTTGTAATTTTTGTTGCATGGACTGAACATAAATGATAAACAATGAGCGTTTCAGTTTTGCGTGATTTTATCCATTCACAAATTGTTTGAATTTATTTACAATTATTTTACAATTTTTATATGTGTTTAAATAATAAGATATTCGAAGGATTTGGTATTCATTCAAGAATTCAGTTTAGACACAACGAAATAAAAATTGTGATTGTGTAAAATGCTTAAATGTTGTATGACTTAAAGCTCGGAGCTTTTGTCGTGAATCATCCATCTCTGCATCTGTGCAGCAGGAAAATTCCTCTGATGTTAATTTTTCCGCAAACTGCGGGTGAGTCGGTGGGATTAAAAGAAGCACAAAGAAATCCGACGCAAGCTCTAATTTATAAAGACAAGAGAAATTTAAGTGCGTGAATAGAGAGTTAATTGGCGCAGGTGCGAAGCGTTTAGCAGGAAATTTTTGGGCGACGTCGGAATCCAGATGAGCAGGAATTCACTCGACGCAGTAATCGCCGACCCTGGACGGGGGTTATAGGAAGCACGTTCGTATTCATAAAATGCAAAATTGCAGACATACCGTCGTCTTAACGGCACATGCATGATAATCGCCGCTCCGAAAACGGATTAACGAATCGAATTAATAATTCAATTACGATGCAAATGCGGTTTGGCGGAACACGCGACGAAAATTCGGAAGCGGACGGAATTGATGTCATCCTCGGAGGATGATCGGTTTCTCTCCGGAGAAATGACGGCGGCAGGTGAACCTGCGCTTGGGGTTCGCGCCTTGCTTCCGGGCGTCGATTTGCATAACTCCGACCGAAACAGGCACCGTTACGTCTTTAAGATAATTCCGGAGGATGCACCCGGACCAACACGCGCGAATCATCACCAGGGTGTCGATGTATTATAACCTCCTCCAGTTCGCGAGACGAGTTTTACTTCAATTTTACGGTATTTTAATGGATTTTCGAGACATGGGACTTATTTGCAAGTCAAATTCGATTATTTATTTTGAAAATAAGAGTCGCTAGAAGAACGAACGTCAAGATGCCACAATAGAACCGCAGCTTTGGGGAAACAATCAGGTTTCACCATTCGGCGTGGGTTTAAGAGATTTCAAGACGTAACAGTTACAGCACCCACACCCGTGCGTTATTATGCCAGAAAACGGGACGTTACTAAATTTACTCGACTTTAATGGCAATTAGAATCGAGCCGGAAAAAAGTGGTTTGGGCAAAGTGGGAGTTTTACGAAACATACTGCATTTGAGACACTTTGTGCTTCTGATGGTTGATGTTTATGTAAATATGTGTTTCGAGGCAATTAACCCACATTGGGGACTCGCACGCAAACTGCAAGATAATCATCATCGTCATCGGCTTCGCATAAAACTCTTTGATTCGTGGTGAATAGACGGCCGTAGATAAGTGCTAAAAAAACACTTGCCGTTACGCGTCC
Source organism: Eledona agricola (assembly GCA_964023215.1). NCBI lineage: Eukaryota > Metazoa > Arthropoda > Insecta > Coleoptera > Tenebrionidae > Eledona > Eledona agricola. Next base: position 18,163,758 of record OZ026858.1, read on the forward strand.
ATAAATTTTCCGGCGAACCGACCTAAAGACGTAATAAAATAAAAATCGAGCGATCGGCGACCGTAAAAATATCACTATCATCCGGCATAAATTGTCGAATTTGATTTCGGGAGCGTAGCGAGATAAATTTGATGGGTCCGAAAAGTGGCCGCCGTAAAAAAGGCCCATGGAATTCTCGCAATCGTTAAATTGCGCGCTCTGCCCATCATTCCTCCTCGAAATGAGCCGCAGCAGAAAACAATAGCACGTGCCGTCTCTATATTTTTTGCTCCTCTATCCCGTCCCAAGCCCGGTAGCCAGCATTTTGCAACAATACACGGCCCATATATGGGACGGTGCCCATGTATGGACCATGTATGGCGTTTGCTCGGCTCCGGTCGCCGACGACCGGCTCCGTGACTCATGGGCATGGGGACTCTGCTGTGGTACCCCCAGTTCTTCATCGATCGTCGTCCGGACTTCTTGCGCTGAAGAGGCGGCTAACGTAAGTCCACACAATTTACAACTAATTATCTCAAACTAATCGACTAACCCTTACATTGCACCAAGTACATATAATACATTTCGTACTGACTAATTTTACAATTTCGCTAATTGGTTGGTGGCTAGCTAAAATCACAGCCGGTGTGTCGATTCGCATTTTTTGGGGTGGTTAAAACCGTCTGGGGTTGGATTTTTTGGGGAGAAGCTTTCAGGTGAGGAGATTTGCCAACATGTGTGGGTCTTTTGCAGAGAGCGCGGCGCTCTTGCGTCCATCGACCCGACGACACCTGCGACCAAAAGGGGCTCTAAGGGGGTCGTGCCTCTTCTGGTCGGGAATCCAACTGGTCTGTGGGTTGTTAAAACGCGAAAACAACCCAATGGACCGGTCTGCGTGCCCAAATTTTCGAAAACTACCCCAGGAGGGGGTGAAATGCGAACAGGTGTGACCTCCGGCCCCCCACTCCCCACCACGGCAACTCGGTCATCACCAGCGTAGAGATGTCGAAAATCACGATGGACTCAAAGGTATATTATTACACCTCGTCTCTGTTTGAGCACCGAAAAAATGCGAGCCATTTTTCCATGTCACGACCACTTAAAGCGTGATTTATCTCAGCTATTGACAGCGTTTTACGTCCGATTCAATTGCGTGCGTAATGTCTCTCTGTTAACTAACAATTGTCGTTTTACGACGGAAAGGAAAACGAACGCAATCAAACACTTAATGTTTTTGACGCCCCGCTGCTAAATTAACCCATGCTATCGTCCATAAACCTGATTGCGAAATTACATACATAATAATTTATAACTGACACGGTCCAATTAGTCATACGCTGTCAAAAAAATAATGTATGCTGCTGGTGTTGCTACTGCTGCGAGCGGCTTTCAATTTTGAAATATACCATCTATTAATTTTTTTTTCGTACGAAATACAAAGGCCAACGTACAATCATTTTCATAGCTTCGTCCGTGGAATCTGTTCGAAATTTGGCCGGCTAATAAAATTTAATTATGGAATTACTGCAGGCGAAGAGTGAATATTTTATATTTGCGAGCATCTGGTTCGGCGCAGCTGTTTTTTTCAACTTACGTTAATTGAATTAACCGTTCTAATTAGAATCGGGACGATTTAAGACCGGTAGCGATTGGATTATTCGTACGGTCATTAATAAAATGATTCCTGTTCTGTTACAGAGGCGGGCGCCGCCCAAAAGACGAAGAGGTGTGAAGAAGTCGAGGAGCAGCAACTGGGCGTACTAACAATTCGGTAGAAATTCCAAAGGTGCCATATTACGTTAATATTTAGGTAGTTGTAGTCGTCGCATAAAAAGCACATACCGATGGAGATGTTCAGCAAGATAGGGGCCGATTTTTGATCGATGCCTGACTTTGATCTTCCTTAGTTTTAAATTTAAATGCGGCTTTATATCTGCGTTGGCCCCGCCGTAGGTATTCTCCGATTTGTAATTATAATTTCTTATTGATGTATGATTGACAAGTTTGATAATGTTGCCTTAGTTTAAGACACTAATTACAAATTTTAATTAGGCTGCGGATAGTTTTTAAGTCGTAATAAATTTTGATACTGCTCAATCGGTGTACGATTAGGCTGAGACATGGCTTTAATAATTATGTATGGAACTCCTTAGCCAATAAATCGATTAAGTGACAACCGTATTTTTTATCCCGTTCTCGTTCCCGTTCCCAGCACGGATTTTTGCGAATCGGCCGAGATCTGCTGAAAAACTGGCCGACGCTTAATTATCCTTAACGAATAACATTTTGTCGTGTTATATATTAATTTGATGTGAGAAAATCATGACATTTCCTACACGGCTCGCTTCTTTCTCGCTCAAAGAGAGACGGCCACGGCTCGTCACAAAAGGGCACAAAATTACATTAAAAACATGTTTATTATCACATTTACGGAACAAGTACGATGCAATCGACACACTGGCATTACACAGTCAATTTGTAAAATAATCTCGAGATTCGTCGCATGCCACTCTCCTTACAAAGAAAAACAAAACAGACAACAGTCATGCCAAGCAATAAGATTTGCAACCCCGCATCACCTGTATACCATTTTTCTCGACTCAATTACGCTACTTTTTACAATTTACATGACACAAGGGGCACGTAGACGATCCAAGGTTGCAAGCAACGGTGTTCGAAAAACAGTTTTTATTTCGAATTAAAAACATAAAAAACCTAAAAATAAATAATAACAACCATAAATATCGATCTAAAAAAACATGCTTCCAATTAGAATCTAGCTAGTTACAATCGGGTACTAAGGCACACATTCAGTATTTTTAGTTCTGCTTTATACATCACAAATTAAGATAAATATTATGTATATCGAATACAACATTAATATAAAAATAATAAATACCTAGCTTAAAATTATTTACCATTTTGAACAAGACACCTATTCTACATGGACTAGATGATCGTTAAAAACAAATCGCGTTCGTACAAACGACCAGAACACGACGTTGAAATGTTCGAGTCGAGGCTTTTTGTGCAAATAATACAGATTCTGATGTTCAAAATGGCACTTTATAAGAAAATTGTGCACGATGTGCGCCTCCGATCAAATTGGTGTGTGGAATGTATGATTTAATACTTTACATAGAAGAAAAAATTAGCGACTTTGTACAAGTGAAACGAATTAAAAATGATGGAGTTAGTTATACTCTGCTGCCCGCAATCACCTAACCACCGACTCCGAGCGCACTTGCGATTTTCTCGAAAAAATGGAGACCGAAACGAGAGCCCCACCATAGATAATCGGATTCCGAGAAAATTTTCCTGTTGGTCGAGTAAATTCGAGTTTACCGCTCGTCTCGCTAATCAAGGGTGAAAATTCTATAAATGAAAAAAACAGCTCGTTTTGTTACGCCAATCATCCGGGCGTCGAAACGAAAGAGGTCCTCAAATTAAAAGGCGGTTAACAACAAACATTGTAGTGCCCCATTGTTGGCCTGCGGTTTTTATTGTGCGCCCGTTCTTGCCGCGTCATTACACACCCGATGGTGGAATTTCGTTCACCCCAAAAAGTGAAATCGGGGTTCGTTCTGGGGGCCAACGACCTAAAAATAAGCGCAGCCTCCAACGCAGAGATGGGTGCACCTCCTACACGCCGAACTTTTACTCGACCAATCGGATTTTGTAAATGTTCTAAATACAGGTGGGCCGTAATTGCTAACGTGATCTAATCGCGGGCAAATACGATCGAATCGGAAGAATCGCAAGTCGACTTTGTCGGTCCGACGGAATAAAAATACCCTGAGTTTGTTCAGTTCGTTTGGTCTTGGGCACACTTTACCCTTCCTCGTGTTACCCTTGAATAGATCTGGTTTCGACAAAAACGCCCGCGCGCGCGGCGTGGGCCGATTCGTATTACAAAACTCCACGGAAAAATTAATAATTACATTTGCGTTCGTCTGGCCATGTTTGGGTATTTGGCAAATCTATTCAACGCGCTTCTGTCGGGACGCAAATAAATCCGCGAAACAATGGTAAAATAAAGCAACAACTACAATGTAACACCATCATGCAGAAACAAGACGCAAACATTCAGGATCGCATACACACATCCGAATCGAAAATATTCTCTCTGTGACTATTTACAACGCACGGGCCACTCGCAGCACCCAAACTTCCGTTTCCGGGTGCAGGAAGTAATGCAAATTAGACACGCACCATCTACCGTAAGACACCGCAAGTCCCGGTGCCCTCACCTCCGGGTTCCCGGAACAGCTGTCGCTGGGAAAACGAAATAAATCTCGCGTCGCGGTCCCGATGCGTGAGGTCCGGCCTCAAGATGAATTATTCAAGTAAAGTCGGCCACCCGACGCGTCCCGTGTCAAAAAGTCGCTCGGTCGGCGTCGCGACGCGCAAAATTACCAAACATTATTCATGTTTGGACGTCGCTTTGGGGCAGCCGGATAATGAAAACGTTCACCGGCAGTGTATACAAATGTGTGAAACTGAAACTGAGGCCGTAAATGACCACTTGCTTCGCCACGAACGAAATTGCGCTGAAGGGCTTCGCAGATATAAGAAGTCACGACAAAATCTGACAACGCAAAATTACTGTTATGAATACCAGTGCGGTACACCGGTAATGGCCAATACAAGCTCTAAGCCTTTCATAAGCAATTTAGATTTAACTTGTGGCCGTTCCAGAAGTCGATAGTATTTCGTTTCGAACGAGATGCGCGTTCCGTTTAACTCATTTCGTCGTAAACGCAAACTTAATACAGTCAGCCACTATTTCTAGCTTCGATTTGCATTAATTGCGATTACCACTTTCACGACAACCCTGCCTGCGACTTCCTCAATATTTCGATGAGTATCTTTCTTTCCGACGCAAATGCCCGTAAACACATGTTGCTTATCAAATGCAAAATTTATAACGCCTCCCATCCTCCGCGTTCATTATTTCCGACAAATTTTCATTTTCCGGTGCATGTTTACGATTCAAACGTTGGGATTTAAGCGTGTTTGGCTTGTTTTTAGACGAGACTAGGTACATTCCTAACGTGCGTCAAAACGCATGCAATTTACAGCTTACACAAGTAAAAGCGCTAATTTTGACGCAATTAGAGGAAGCGAGGACAGAACGCACATTTACAGTACTTATTAAAATCAAATCCGGTTATAAAACAATCCGGATAAATGCTGCATTCATTTTGAAAACGGCGAAAGACGACAAACCTCGGCTCTTAACTAATTCTAGTATTATCCAATATTCAGGTTTTAGCCATAACATATCGATTAAATAAATAACTTCAATTTGACAGTTTTGAGATAAATGAAAAAACAGTTTAATTTTGATTAGTTAATTCGTTATAAACAATGAAATAATGTGGCAAATTAATTTGATGAACTGAACTCTGAACTGTCAATTGTCGACTCGATTTTCCTGTAATAATTTTTTCCACTTGCATTTTGCCTTTGCTAGTTTATTTGTCAGTTATTGTATTGTCTTTTGTTGTTTTCGTTTTTTATTTTTCATTAATATGTGCTAATATTTGTCTTTTTTTCCTTAACATTTGTGCAGAGAACGATGCATTATCACAATGAAGTGGCACGTCAAAAATTTACATTAGATTTTTATTTTTTTACTACAATTAATTATAATAACCCTGTATAAAAAAATTGTACATAACACGGGATTAAAGGATCAGTCAGTCTCAGGATGATTATGCCATGAATTTCACTTGTATTTTCTCGATATAGAGAATGGAAACTTTAACTTGAATAAATTTAGAATCTTGAATACAAATGTTTTTGCGAAAAATTCCTGAAACACGTCGATTTTTGTTTTTAACTTGTTACTTTTCAGCCTAATCAGTTTTAATTTTTTTTACTCGGGAGGCTGCAACCATCCGTAAGTCTTTTTTTTTTAATGAAAAAATATGTCATCGTTGCAAAGCTCATGAAAAATAGTACAACGATGTATTTTCTTCACGATTTCAGTAGAGGAAGTAGCAAGTAAAAACAAAAATCGACGTGTTTCAGGCAGTTTTTCCAAAATCAGTTGTATTCAAGATACTGAATTTATTCCTGTAAATGTTTCCACTCTGTATATAAGTAAATCACTTTTTTGTTGTTTTTTGCGATGAATAAATATTTTGTACGCTAATACGGAAGCGAAAACATTTATAACATATACATCCTCTGTCGTCATTATTTCTGATAAGTTTTCCTTTTCCTGTATAAGTTTATGATCTGTACGTTGAGATTTAATCGCGTTTGGCTTGTTTTTAGACGAGAACAGGTACATTTTTACGCGCGTAGAAATGCACGCATTTTCCACTTACAGTAGTTCAAAAGCGTTAATTTTGACGCACGCTGCTTGTTCTCGGACGAAACGAGTTAAAAACCCAGCATAATTATGGATAAATTCAGTGGTTTCCGGGAAAAAGGGGATAAGTTGAAATTAGATATTGCTAGATAGAGCTGCTGCAAATCCAGTTCTCAAGTTCTCAATCTATCAATAAGTACTTTTTGGTTAGTTTTTGATGGTTGGTCGCGAATTTAAAAAAAATCGTGTCTAATCATATATACCTACTTCTCATTTTTCCAAAAAGACTTGGACCTTTATCCCGGAAACCACGGAATTTTTAAACAATTTGATGAAAGGCGAAAAACTTGATCTGAATTATCAAATATGTTTTCGTACGCCTTTCTGTACGGTTACTCGGTTAAATTTCCTTGACATAAGTAACTATTTTTTAAATTTTTAAATAGACAAATTGTGTTTTTGTTTGGTTTGAGCAAAAGTTGCACAATTTTCCACTTAGTAGTTTAAAAAACCCAGCACAATTATGGAAAAAACTGCAGACGTGTTAATTCCGGTGTTTGTGGGAAAAAGCGGAAGTTGAAATTAGATATATTTCAGAAAAATTGATTTAAAGCTGCTGCTGGCAAATCCAGTTGTTGAGATTCTCAAACTTTCAGTACTTTTTGGTTATTTTTTGATAGTCGGTCGCGAATTTTTAAAAATCGTGTGAAACTTATCTGTACTTGTCACATTTTTCCAAAAAGACAGCCCCTTTTTCCCGGAAACCACGGAATTTTGAAACATTTTGATTAAAGGTGAAAAACTTGATCTGAATTATCAATTTTAAAAAAATATGTTTTCGTACTTCTTCCAGTACGGTGTCTCGGTTAAATTTCCTCGACATAAGTAACTATTTTTTAAATAGATAAATTGTGTTTTTCGTTTGGTTTGAGACAAAAATTGCACAATTTTCCACCTAGTAGTTTAAAAAACCCAGCACAATTATGGAAAAATCTGCAGTCGTGTTAATTCGGTGTTTCTGGGTAAAAGGGGAGTTGAAATTAGATATATTTCAGAAAAATTGATTTAAAGCGTTGTGGCTGCTGCAAATCCAGTTATTGAGATTCTCAAACTTTCAGTAGTTTTTGGTTATTTTTTTGTAGTAGGTCGCGAATTTAAAAAAAGCGTGCATGAAATGTACATTATGAAATGATGGGTACATTCCTCCTTTTTCCGGAAAGCACCGAATTGTGAAACATTTTGATGAAAAGCGAAAAACTTGATTTGAATAACGAATTTCAAAATAAAAATGATACGCATTTCAGTATGTTGCCTCCGTTTCATTTCCTCGACATGCACGTAACGATTTTTTAAATTCTTAACCCGATAACTAGTGTTTTTGGGTTTTAGAAGCAAAATTTTCCACTTACAGTAGTTTAAAAGCGTTAATTTTGACGCACGCTGGTTGTTCTTGGACGAAACGAGTTAAAAACACGCATAGTCATGGAAAAATATGCACTCCTGTTAATTCCGGAGTGTCTGAGAAAAAGGAAATAAGTTGAAATTAAAAGATATTTTTCAGGTAAATTGATTTAAAGCGATGCTGCAGTGAGGTTCCCAAACTTTCAATAAAACTACTTTTTGGTTATTGGGAATGGTTATATGAAACCATAGATACTTATCTCATTATTCCAAAAAGACTTAACTTTTTCCACTTTTTCCCGGAAACCACGAAATTGCGAAACATACTGATGAAAGGCGAAAAACTTGAGCTGAATTATTAATTTCAAAAATAAAATTTTAAATGTTTTCGTACTTGTTTCAATATGGCCCTCGGTTTCAGTTCCTCGACACGCCAGTAACAATTTTTTGATATTTATTTTTACACAAACTGTGTTTTGGCCGTTTTAGAAGCAAAATTGCAGCCTAAGGTACTACTACGTCAAGATTTGAATGTACTCGTATATAGAAAAAATTTTAAATTGCGACTTTTTCAATCTTGTTCAAGAACACGGGATTAAAGCGATATTACAGACTGGACATTTACGCTCTCGGCCCCAAGTCTCGATTTGAAAAAATCGCGTTACTTCCGTGATAATTTTGGGATCTATCGACTGCGACTTTTTGACCGTGACTTCTTGACTTTAAAACTTTCACCCGGGTCCCCGCGCGATATCAGCAGTTTGATAATGACTAAGACCGTTCCGAGTCGCCACCCCCAGGCTCTACCGCTGGGGGTGTGAGTGGGTCATATGCGAATGCGAGTGCGGGTGTTGCGGGTGTCCGTAGGCCTGGTGCGGGGGCGGCAGCGGACTGGGGCACGCTTGCGAGTAGCCCCCGTGTTGCGGTGAGCCCCCCAGGCCCAAATGGCTCTGCTCTAGGTGCGAATAGTGCCCCTGGCCGCCCAGGGAATGCGCGTGCGTGTGTGTATGCGGTGAACCGTACACCATTTGTCTTACTTTGGAGTCCTCGTCGCTGATGTTGTAGGTGAGTTCCGTCTCCTCGAAGCCGGTGGCCGACATTCGCTGGTCTCCGGAGGCGGAACCCGCCGGCGGATCCGGGGAATTGAGACAGGTTTGGATGAGCGCCTTCCCGGCCTCGCTGGTGATCATCGGTTGGAGTTTCCTTGTGGCGAAGGTGTAGACGTGGCCGGTTTCGGACGCCACCAAGAGCATCACCTGCGTTCCCGTCAACGTCGACAGCTCATACGCCTGCAACAAGAGACGCATAACGCACGCTGATATAACGTTTCAATCAAGAGACGAAGTATTAAAAAGGTCCGTTTCATGGGCGGGCTCAGAATCGACGCATGTCTTCACCTCTTGCAGTGCCGCCGGCGGACTTAAGGAAAGTTAATCTGTATATTATGCTAATTGCCCGACCATCGCGAATCGCGGGGCACCTATGACCAATTTGCCGCAAATTGGTTTCAGCGCCGTAATTTGTCTGATTTAGCATAAAACTACAAATTGCATTTAGTACTATCATCTTGAAGAAACTTTGATTTCTTGTAATTAGACACGAAATAACCTAATCAATTTGCGTCCAATACAGCTGCTTATAACACTCTTATCACCATGCACCCTCAAACAATAAAAAACCACATATCTTCAAGTGTATAATTGCAAGTCCTGTCATTTTACAAAAATATGAACACAATAAAATCAGGACGAAATAAATGTAATATTGGCAAATCTGAAATACTTTATACATATAGCATTTCGGCAACTGACAGATTGGATTGGTTTGTGTTCAGTTGTTGTAAGGAATAACTGAATTCAAATTCGTGCAAGTCTTCGACGCCACCGAAAAAATGTGCGGAGGTCGAACCTACGATCAGAAATAAGACTTTTCCTCGTATTGTAGTATTATGTGGTAACGGTTCAGCTGCATAAATTAAGAAAGAATTGCATTCAAAAACCCGCACGATTGTGTCGCTGAAGAAAAGAACGTGCGAGGGTCGAAATATTGCGATTATAAATAATACACTGCCTCAATTAAGTTATTATGTTTAGACTTGTTACAATAAAGCTAAAAAAAAATTATAACCAAAATAGAAAGTTTTTGGAATCCGCCAAAAACCCATTTCATTTAGACGAAATGATTACTAAGAAAATGTTAAAGTATCCCATCACAAAATATTTCTCATTTTAACTTACTAATTCAAAAATTTAGCAATATCCCTAACTTTATTGGGTCAGTGTACTTTTCCTCGTATCAGAGAAAAAATTAGGAAATAATTGCATTGAAAACCTCGCACGGTATTATCGACTGGAAAAAAGTACGATGGGCGTTGATGCCAAAATTCGACTCCTGATTAGTTGTGAGGTAGGAGTGTTTGTCCGCTCCGCTGCTTTTCAGGACATTGAAGCCCATGCCCATCCGAAGAACCTAGCAAATCAGGTACGACTAACCGCCCTTAAAAAATGAGCGTTGGAGGTAAGACTCTGTGATTTGTCCATAATTTCAAGCAAAAAAGCGTAAAAAGCGCGGCTGCGTTCCGTTCAAATTCGGTTGCGAAATAATTCCGTGGGAAAAAGGATAAGTTTTTATTGGACAAAATGGGATATCTATAATTTCAGTACATTTCATGCACAATTTTGTGTCAAAAGTCATTCACGTCATTCAAGTCAAATTGTCATTCACGCCCTACCGGAAAAAATAAACAAAAGTTGATTTAAATCAAATTTTCTGAAAAAAATCTAATTTCAACCAATTATTTGCCAAAAACACCATTCCCAACACACACCGAATTTAATTTCTATTCTAATGTTTCTTTCGAATGATGAGTCCGGTGCCTTAACAGCATCTAAAGAGGGCATGAAAAATTCAAAGAGTTAGAAAATAACCTGCAGAGTGTTTAAGAAAGTTCAAGACACGAAAAGCAGCCGAAGATTTTACAGTGTGGAACAAAATGATTTTCATCTAGTTACCTTTGGAATCTTTTCACATGTAAATTTTCCTGCGCCGCTCTACTATTTTAAAGTTCATAGTACTGTCAATAAATGACATCAATCAAATTGACAGTTATTACAATTTATTGTAGTGAATTGAATTAACAAAAGTTAAAAATTATTCACCGTGCAAGAGAACACTTATATTATATCATTGAGGCTTATTTTCGACCTGGACGCATAGTATTGAAATTTTAATGTATATTTTGAGGTTAGGATATCGCCCTCCTTTTTTTGAAGAGCGGCACTTCTTATTTTTACAAGGGTAATGCAAATGTAACTAGATGAAAATCATTTTGTTCCACACTGTACTACTCATATCTGTTACATTATTTTTATTTCCATTAAATGAAACTTGAAATCAGTCGTAGGTAAATTTAAAAATCTACAATTTTAATAATTCAGCTAGTGTTGAATGCAAACAAGTTGATTCCGAGACTGACCGAAAATGGCAACGAATCGCATATTTAATTTCAGTATTTTATAATTCAAAGCTCTTGAAATAGATTTTCAGAAAACTTTCTCATCCAATATAATTATTTGATTATTGTTTTACTTCATTGAAATCTGAAGGATTTCCAGATTTCTTTTCAGTGAAACTCAATCATTGTGTCGAAAGCATTTCCACGGGAAGCTGGGAAAACCCTTTCGTAATCTTCGGGCGATGAAAAGCACCAGGTACTCTTGCTACATTTCTGAGTACTGTTTGTTGAAAGCACAACTTCAGACATTTGTGATTTGTTAGAAGCACTATCAAAGTTAAATTTATATCGTTCTGATGCACGTGCCGCTTCGCAACGCATGAGATGAAGCCGTCGCATCTTCTAGTCATGGATGTATTTTTTATAAGTTTGTCAGACAAATCAATGATAATCCCGGCACATAAACAGCAAGGTCCGCTTCTCAACATTAATAACCTGTAATTTGAAGATATCAGCGTGTATGTTCCGGAGGTCATCGTTTCGAAAGTGACGAACGATGACTAAGGCGAATCAAACGCCATCACATTCCCAGACCACATGTCCAAATGACTTTTCGTTTTTGAAAAGCAACCGACGAATTCATCAATCCAATAATCGGCACTAATTTTCTAAATTATTGTGATTAGCGGGAGAATCAATCACGCCCGGCGCTGTGAAAACCTGCATTTATGCTGTTCTTGGTTTCGGAAAAAGGAAAAGACTCGGTGACATTTCCGTGTCTTAAGCTCTGGGGCTCGGCGCGTTTTTAACACTTCCATAAAAAATCAAACTAGCGCTCATGACAAATCGTTTTCGTTGTGAGATGGTTCGGAGCTTCGATATTAATTACAAACAACAATCAACATCTGTCCGCTCTATTAATTTATTTTTCTTCATTATTCGATGCTGGGGTTTTTATGACGTGCGCGCCGCAACAAGAAACGTGTGGCATAACTTCGGTTAATTGCCGTCGAAGAATTTGTGCGTTCGCAATAACGTAACGAGGCTAATTTAATGACGAAATAATATATCGAACTGATTTATTTTGTAATGTTTATGCATCGAGTGGCATCCACAAAAACCGTGTGAATTGTCCATTTTTAACAATTGTAATTTAATTGGCCGTGGCGCTCCACTTCTCCTTCATTCTGCCCGCTAATTGAACTCTCCTAAAAACCAAACGGCGGACCGCACAAAATTTCCAACACTGCAGCCAAAAAGCAATTTGCAGATCATAATCTCGGCAAATTATGTTTTAATAAAGCGGTTTTAAAAATGCAGCGGCAATTAAGCGGGCCCCACAAATTTCGGGTTGTTAACCCGCGGATTAATACGGGGAAACTCGTCTCTAATCTGGAGATAAATCATCATTTGCTCGCACGCACGAAATCTATAAATCTGGAATCCTGGGCTCACGTGCGGAGAAATGTTAATGCGCTGGCAATTTGTTCTTTTCAACAAGATGGGTGTGTAAAATATCATATAAATTTTGCAGCATTATGCTCCGCTGCCCAGACTTCCCGGTGGAGATCTTTTCCATATTTCACATCGAATTTAACCTTAGACCGAGCAATTACACGTCTTCTGGCAAAAATCGAAATTGTCATTTTCGCCCGTCGGCTAATCGCGGACCCCCCGTGACGACGATAATTCTAATCAGACAAAACGGTAGTCTGTAGCAAAATTCAAGCGTTCAAACATTTTGACGCCAAAGATTGATGCCCGATTTTATCTCGCCCAAAAGTGCACGATCGGTTCACTCCCACAAGCCGAGTTATGCAAAGATTTTATCTAGTTCAGGATTATATTTAGTTGACACGAATCCTGCGCCAAATTTCCGAACATAAATGCGCGTTCGTCTCGGCTGCAAGCACTCCCGAAGACTGCATTTCAATAAATTAGCAACGAATTGATTTAATCGGGCGCTCGGTCCAAATTCGGCCGATTTTTTCGCGTAGTGCGCGTCCAGGAACAGAATTAAATCTTTGAACCCGTGCCAAGTCCGCTGAAAGATTCTTGAGAATTAACATCCCGCGCACACAAACAATCCGAACGGCGTGATTGATGATATTGCAGGCGCATTTCTATATATTCCTTCCAGTTATGAGTTATTCCCTCCGCCTTGTTTGCACGAATAATAGAGGACATTGATAGTTCCCATGGACTCACTTAATTTGTACTAAATGGTGACTGTTTGTGTCAATATTTGTTCGCATCGAGCACCGTTGAGAAGCGAAAGAGCCTACAAGCGTTCCGGCAACGAGAAATTTATATAAAAATAGCCGACATGTGAAACGCGTTTCGTTAAAAAAAAATAGGTAAGCGCCGTCGGACTGTAATAAGTGATCCAAATTTAAACTTCCAATCCTAGCGAGCGTCACTTCGAAATAGAACCTGCGCCTTATTCTCCTACTTCTCTAATAATATGCATGGAGAAGGCGGTATTTTTGGAACAAAAACGCTGCCATATTTGTCAAGATATCATACAATCTGCGCGGCGCAACACGATTCGGGTTTTAACAATTTCCGTCGCCTCATTGACTTTTAAATAGGCACTGATTAAGAATCACATTTGTTTACAAATTAATTTTGACAAGTTACCTTGTAAATTGGTAGATCGCATAAATATTATTAACACAATCGTGTATTAGAATAAGCTTGGTGTGATTCGTTAACGTGCGATATTTCGGAAGTAAGTCAGTAGATGCTGATCCTTTTTCGTTTGGAGTGCGGACGTGTTGCAGGTAAATGTGTCCGAAATTGGAGTGTGTCCATATGTGGCAATACTAGATCTACTAAAAAGAGCGACGTTTCCCTTTTAGAATATGGGTCAACGTCACTTGCGACAACAAAATGGGTTAGAGAATGAAAATAAAAACGCAAAGATCAAGGGTGAATAATGAAAACTTGCTACAAATACCAACCGGTGAACATTTAACGCAGAAAAATCATCGATCCACCTGTAATGCATTTCGAAGCGGTCACTTCTTTTTATATCATTGGATGGTGAGAAAAGCGCCGACCGTTTAATTTACAAGAGGTTAATCCTTTTAGTTTCTTTGACGGAACATTTCTTAACCGGCGAGGAATACGGGTACTCGGGCAATTTTAGAACTCATTCTAATAAACTAATTCGCTCGAACTAGAAAATATAAAAATTATACAAATTTATAGCCATTAGCATTAATTATTGCGAACGCAGTTAAATTAACAGTTATTGTACAAATGTGGGATGTTTCATAAACAAACATTAAATTTTCATAATTTTTACAAGCGTAACAGTAAGGAAAATTTAGAAGCAATTTTGCTGCGGAATATAGTTGGAATTACCAATGACACCTCGAACAAACAAAATGCGGCTATTTATTAAAATAACAAATATTTCTCTTAAGAAATTAATGGAACTTCGAATGAAACACGGTCAAAAATCCCGAAGAAGATCGTTATAATTAAACTTTTTCTCGTCGTACTATCAAATATACACTTGTACTCATGTAAAAATTGAGAACATCTGTGATTTTAAAACATTTACAAAAAGAACACATAAAAATGAATAAGAAAAAATGTGTTGAAAAAATCACGATCACACAAATTGTGCATTTTGTTCATAATTTCCCAATTTGGAAAATATACATCCCAAAAATTAAATACGTTGTTCTGAAAGCTAATCATAAGACCTGCACACATAAACACAATTTTTTAATTAAATAAAACATTGCTATATTTTTTAATTCCTTACTACGCTATAATGAAACATATTTTCTTAATTTTTTTGTCATTTTTTACGTTTACAGATACAACTCGTAATTTTTTTGGGATTCTGATTACAAAGGTATTAATCCGGCGTCTTGAGTCTCGGTTATATATTTTTTGCCTCTAGATTTCTTCTATAAATAAATATGTTTTATCATTTTTGTGCCAAAATTTTAAGATGACTATTTCTTGACTACTAGAATGGTAAAATTTTCAAAGGTATTAATTCGGCGTTTTGGGTCTCTGTTCTATATTTTTCGCCTCTAGATTTCTTGTTTGAATAAATATTTTTATTATTTTTGCCTCAAAAATTTAAGATGACTATGTTTAACTTCTGCGATAAGATTTACGAGCATATTTAGCATCAAAAGTTACAATTTATTACGAGTCGTCACAAAACAATTTTTCAAATAAATCAACAAACAATTGGTGAGTAAAGGTTTCTAACCTTTTATTTTATTTTCATTGCAGCATAAACAGATAGGTACATGAAAAGAAGCACAAATAATTACATAATCAGATTTATCTGTACGGGATTATGATCAAATATTAAACTACTGTCGAGTTCCTAATAACAACTAAACATAAAAATAGTAATTTTGAGTTTTGTGCGCGGTATAATAAATTCGATATTTTTCTACACTTCTGGGTTTCAGAATAAAGATGCGTGCGAATAACACAAAGAGAACAATTTCTTATTGCATGTACTTTGCAACTCGCACTAAATTTCTATTTTAGACAAATCATAGTTCTGAACAAAGAGATTTATTCTGCATTTTGAACCCTAAGCGCACTTACATTTCTAGAGTACTGCAGCTCGAGAAAGTACTTTTCATAAAAATGACAAAGTAAAATAAAATTTACAACAGCATATAGAAAATACATAGATAATTGATAGCTCAATTATTATGTATGCTATAATAAAAATATAAAATTAGTTTTTTGACAAATGTGTGGGTTTCCTCGTCTATCGTCGCGATTTCTTATAAATGCTTGATAATTTTCAATTTTGAAGCCTTGTTCCGGTAGATTCGCTTCCAGACGCTTCGACGTCTTTAACTCTCCAACTGGTTTTTGGTTGTCGTTTAAAAAATAAATGTGGCATTTGTGTACCTTTTCAATTTTCATTTCTGAATGCAGTTCTTTCTTGTTAGGTGCATATATTTAATCAATTGGGCATTAATTTATAAATACTATTCTTTCTGATTTCGAGGTTTTATTTACAAATAAAGAAGTTGTTTTTTTATCATTTGAACTGGTTATTAGTCGTTTATATACACGTTTGGGTCTTAATCTAAGGGTTCTGTCTATAGATCAAGCAATTATGTTAATTTTGTTCGTTTTATGTCCAAACGACGACAATTTATACAACACTCACTTCCTTCATTTAGGTGTTTCATAGATTTAGTGAGCAGGAGGTTGGGCTTGGTGAAACTTAAATTAGGCAAATTTTGCAACTTCCCGTTATATCTTTAATTACAACATGGTCCAGGAGGCGCTTGTACGAATCGTTTTTCTTTTGAGTAAACGCATAAAGTATTTTTAGGCCACCGTTCCGGGTTGGTGCAAGTTTTTCGGCGTCGAATTTTGCCTCTCGATCGTGACGTTTCGAAATCACCAACCAACCACCGACCGGGTGTGTAATTACCGGCGAGATATCTCTTGTATTAGCTGTCAAAAGCAACATATGTTTATAATTTGAATTGCGTACGCGGCGCGAGCGTCTTAACAATGTAACAGTACCACAATGCCAGTGCCCATAATTATCTCAGGTCACGTGTTACGATCTTGGTTCATAGCAGGGCCTGCGGGCGGCGCCCGGAGTCATGGGGCGTCGCGACGCCCCTATTGCACCGCAGACTACCCCCAGACACATCGTCGCCTTCATATCGCAACCCCTTCGCCGAAAATCCTCCAAATTGTTGCCAGATGTATATCTGAGTGTGTTTTTTATCGGTTGCGCGCGCACCCGTCGCTCACGTGCATGCGCCCCGCACGTAGAGAGGTTATCTCACCTTCTTCATGATGCCAGTCTTCCTCTTTGAGAACGTTGTGTACCGCCGCAGCTTGTTTTCGATGTACTCCATCTTGATCTTGACCCGGCCTTTCGTCTTTTTGCCGTTGCTGGGGGGCGACTTCTTGGGCTGGAGGGCGCCGTACGTGTCTTCGGAGATGTCGTTGACGCCGCACGCCTCCAGGCCCATGCCTTGCGAAGGCATCCCCCTGTCGTCGTAGCAGAGGTCGCCTTTGAGGCCGCGCCCGCCGCACGCGCTCGACACCATCGTGTGCCTGGGCGAGAGCTGCTGCAGGCTGGTGGAGGGCCGGCCCAGACCTGGACTGCCGTAGATCTCGGGCGGCGTCTCCCCCGACAGCAGATTCATGCTATAGCCCAGGTTGAACCGGGAGTCCCTCCCGCCCGGTGGCTCCATTTCGCACCACAGTTTGACAACCAAACAACAACACCGCGTCACACCTGGTGCATGCAGCACAGGTTCACACATGCACAGCTGAGCGCACAATAGAACCCAGAGCTCGACTGCCGTGCCGCCCAGCGCGCTCCAGCGGCCAATGCTTGGACTAAGCGGCGCGCAGACGCTCCTCGGCCGGCACCTCCAAAGCGGCTTCCGTCTTCGTCTGCCCCACGTGCGGGGATGCGGCTTTCGCGGCGCGGATGTCTGCGAACTGACACGTAACCTGACCCAGCAGGAGAAATCGCGCTCCTGCAGAACCCCCGGAGCCTCGGCCGCTCTTTGCGGAACCCTTAGTCGAACCTCCACGTCCACGTGCTATTCGCCACACTTCCGATAACGACACCCCTCCTAGCGCGGCGTAAGTGGGAAGTAAACACACACTCTAAGGACTGCCCAGTACCATATTTAGAGGCGTCCGACACCATATAAGGACAACTTGTCCTTAGATGGAGAACTCAAATCCCTCCTTCTGAAGCGATCGGCGCATGCTGTCAAAGAGGTCCTGCACGCGGGATTCCGACTCTTGCCCCCTGTTTTCGTAATGTTGGGTGTTTTTATTTGGCGATTATGGAAAGCCCCGGAAGTCTTCGCTCCGGTTTCTATTACGTTTTATATTTTTATTAATTGCCGAATGCGTCATTGTGCCTGGGCGTAACGCTAATGGTACGGCTTTTTACGGGCATCTTGCGGATTGCTGAATATTTAACTCTCATTATTATGTATGAATGACAATTTGTAAACAACAACGGCACTAATGAAGTCATTTGTTTGGACGACGCTCTACCGACTACAAGATATGACTTATTTCTAATTGTTCCACGTCTAGCCTTGCTGAAACTTCATTTTCATTACACTTTGTCAGCTACTCGACTGAATTAAATAAATAAAACGAAGATCAGAATCAGAAATGACATTTAAACTAACACCAGCAAGCTTAAACAAACATTTTAACCGTATTTTTTTAATTTTTTACATGCGACCTAAAAATCGGGCATAAGTAATTTAAAACAATTTCGGGAATTTTGATAGTTTTGTTTACATTTTGAGTAGACATCCTCAGTGGATTTTTGAATTTTTATAGTAGGACTTATACAGAAATAACTTGAAGGTGGATTCAGGATAAAAAATTGAGTCGAAAAGCTATTTACCATTTTTAATTATTATTATTATAATAATAAAATTTAAACATGTTTAGTAACAAAAAATATAATAAAGTGTCAGCGCTGAGGTGCACTTGACGTATTGTCTTATTCCAGGAGTCTCTAAACTTTGGAGTACCGATTGATCGAAAAAAAAAAACGTTTTAGCGAGAAACGGTAAATAGCCTTCCGACTCCATTTTTTATCCTGAAGTTATCCTTAAATTATTTCGGAATCATTACCTAACACCCTGTATGTACAATTAGAAACTCACAAAATGCAGGCATTTGTACCTTTTTTTAACATGCAATGTAAAAATCGGTAATAAGTAATTTAGGGAATTTTCGGGGTTTCTGATAGTTTCGTTTGCACTTTCAGTAGACATCCTCAGGGGATTTTTGAATTTTTATAGTAGGACTTACACAAAAATTACTTGAGGGTGGATTCAGGATAAAAAATTGAGTCGAAAAGATATTTACCATTTTTGGCGAAAAAGTATTTTTTTCGAGAAAAAAAATGAAAATTGTCAGTACTGGTAGTCCAAAGTTTAGGAACTCCTGGAAGTTTATAATAAAAGTTAAACATGCTTAGTAACAAAAAATATAATAAAGTGTCAGCGCTGAGGTGCACTTGACGTATTGTCTTATTCCAGGAGTCTCTAAACTTTGGAGTACCGATTGATCGAAAAAAAAAAAACGTTTTAGCGAGAAACGGTAAATAGCCTTCCGACTCCATTTTTTATCCTGAAGTTATCCTTAAATTATTTCGGAATCATTACCTAACACCCTGTATGTACAATTAGAAACTCACAAAATGCAGGCATTTGTACCTTTTTTTAACATGCAATGTAAAAATCGGTAATAAGTAATTTAGGGAATTTTCGGGGTTTCTGATAGTTTCGTTTGCACTTTCAGTAGACATCCTCAGGGGATTTTTGAATTTTTATAGTAGGACTTACACAAAAATTACTTGAGGGTGGATTCAGGATAAAAAATTGAGTCGAAAAGATATTTACCATTTTTGGCAAAAAAGTATTTTTTTCGAGAAAAAAAAATGAAAATTGTCAGTACTGGTAGTCCAAAGTTTAGGAACTCCTGGAAGTTTATAATAAAATTTAAACATGCTTAGTAACAAAAAATATAATAAAGTGTCAGCGCTGACGTGCACTTGACGTATTGTCTTATTCCAGGAGTCTCTAAACTTTGGAGTACCGATTGATCGAAAAAAAAAACGTTATAGCGAGAAACGGTAAATAGCCTTCCGACTCCATTTTTTATCTTGAAGTTATCCTTAAGTTATTTCGGAATCATTACCTAACACCCTGTATGTACAATTAGAAACTCACAAAATGCTGGCATTTGTACCTTTTTTTAATGCTGGAAGCTGATAATAAAATTTAAACATGCTTAGTAACAAAAAATATAATGTAGTAACAATATAGTAACAATAAATAATAGTAACAAATAATATAAGTGTCAGCGCTGACGAATTGTATTATTCCGGGAGTCTTTAAACTTTGGAGTACCGATTGATCTAAAAAAAAACGTTTTTGCGAGAAACGGTAAATAGTCTTCTGACTCCATTTTTATATCCTGAATACACCCTTACGTTATTTCGGAATCATTACCTAACACCCTGTATGTATAATTAGAAACTCACAAAATGCTGGCATATGTACCTTTATTGAGATTGTAATTGACCTGTTTATTGAAAGCTCTAAGCAACTTGTCTTGTTTATTAATAGTCCCTGTAATGAATTTCTAAGAAAGCTTCCTATGGCTATAGCAACTTATTTGAAGTGTTTTTAAGAACTTTCTATCATTACCTTTGGTATAGTGACCGCCTCAATTGTTTCTTCAGAGCCAAATGTAATCCTCTCTGTTCATAACTGTTTTTGAACAGATTTCAAATTATGGCATTCATTGTCATTTATGACAAACATTTTTTAGTCAAATACTAATTTATAATAACCAGTAACCAGTAAAAAACAGGGTAATAATCTTATACTCGTAATTCATTTTACATTTAAATTTTGTTTGCGGTAGGAAGAACTTTATTTTATTTCGTTGTTCTTAAATATAAAACATTGCGTATTCATCGTTGTTAGTTTTACGTTATCCATAATTTTCTTTCTGATAAGTTTTTATAATTTCGACAAACCAATTAAAAATTGCATTTTTTTTTATGGCTATAATCTTAGAACACATAGTTCGAAGATCAGACACTAAACAGTTTTTTAGATATCTGTGTTTTTTTGGATGTATAATAATAATAAATTGGCTTTATTAATATAAGCGGCAATGTCTAGTCAAAGCTACTCAACTTAACCCGACTTACACTGAGTACTTTAATGTTTGTAAAATGCTTTGAATATTAATTTCTAAAAAGTGTTCAGTGATGAAAAGTGGGGAAAAGGTATAAGGTAGCAAATTTCGACTTTTATGCTTCTACTTAAAACAATTTTTGTATTGGGACAGTAATATTACACAAACATTTTAATTTGTAGCATTTTTTGTGTTTGCTACGCATGAAATGATGCTCCGGTTGCAGTTTGGGGCACATTTGTTCGCGGTACTCAAGACCAAGAAGTCGATCGTCGGATTTGTGTTAAGCAAAGGTTTTTTATTTGTAATGTTCATTGTTTTCTATCAGTGAGAGGCGGCTAAATGAACACATTTTAAGGTATAGTAGCTACATAGTTTTGGGTTGAAAAGGCAGCAATTTATTTTTACCCTTTTCTCTCAGCAATTTTTGCTTATGATCTAAGAGGTGATAACTCTGTGGTGTCAGTTTTTAGTTCACACAATTTTCCACAATCCCACGAATTTTTATTTGTAGTTCCTCACTCTCATAATTCCGTCTTTATTTTATTGTTCTGTTTTTTGTTTCTCGAATGCGTTAAAAACCGTAGATACATTTTTAACATCCAAATTTCGGATATTTGTATAGTTACCGGAATTGTTCCGTCGGTGTGCGGATTATTCTTTGAGTTCTAATACATATGGGTTAGAGTTGGAAGAATATACATACACAAGACTGTGTCAGTAATACACCGTAAATTTCACTCCAATGTCCAAATTCTAGTTTGAGGGTTGCGTAGAGCATTTAAGGCGATATCAGTGCAGTACTGAGATTCTTTCTTTCTGATGGCGTGTCTCGAGCAATGAAGATTTACCGTTTGCCCATGCTAGGAAACACACTTGCGTCATTATCTTCTTTCCTGCTAAACTATCGCTAGTTATTTCTTTACGGTAACTTTGCCTTACACAAGGGTTGTAAATTTAGTCCATTTGACTTTATTGTGCCGACCTTATTCAAGCTTTGATATAATAATTAGCAGCAAAAAGTTACACCCCCTTTTGAAATATCAGCAACCAGACATTTTAACATTATAAAAACTACTGAGAAAGTAATGCTTCTGCAGTTGTGAAATAGTTGAAAATGGAAAATGCTCTTCTGAAACAATAAAATGTTTCCTGCAGTTCATTTACATTATCGTATTAATAGTAAGCAACAAATTAAAGTCAACCGAATTTCAATTTGTATTTAAACCAAATCTAATATTTAAAAGTTTTTATCAAAGCAGTTTTAAAAACAATTAAATAATTGTTGTAAGTCAATATAATATTCTCCCAATTGTAGTAATTGTGGTCAAGATCGTAGTAATAACAAACGAAGAGCTTTTATAAATTTCCAATTAATTTAATGTTCAGAAATGATTGTCTCCACATAATTTTATAACATAGACAACACAACTTATTCGCTGGGCAACAGATTTGCAAAAATCCCCAAATGGTTTGTTTAAATTACGTTAAATTAAATGCTGATTTAAATGAAAGCATATTAGCAAAAAAATATTCCGTGAATGACTTCAATGAATAAATCTAATTTTGATTTGGGTTGAGTCCCACTGCGATAATGAGCCACTACAATAAAACAGTTTTGGTCTTCTGTGAATGGCAATTTTACCAAATGTCACCTAATTATCATCAGCATTTGCTGTACCTAATTATAATTTATTAAATATTAAAAATTATTCTTGTAGTTTATCGTGTGACTAACTTGGTAGTTTTGAACGAAAACAAAAATGTAAACATAAACTGATCTTTTTTGTACCTAATAGCATAACTTGTTGGCTTCAACCTATTTTCATTCGGTTTAAAGAAAAATTTTTATAATCTGCTTTGTGTTTTTTCTGTTTTACGAAGTAGTAATTCAAGCAATTTGTATATAATATAAGGCTGTAACATAAGCTGTTAAATTTTGCAGATAATTTTGTCGAGTAGCTTTACAGCAATAATACCGGGTGACTGTAAATGATTGACTTAAATTTAGGTGATTGGCAACAGTGAGGAATTGGTACCAGATTAACTGTCATCGTGATTTATGTCTATTAACTTTTCAGGTTAGAATATTGTTGTCAAAAAGTGTAACTTACTTAATAATAGCGAACGAAAAGTGGCAAATAATGGAGAAAATGGTTACAGCGAGTGATCGAAAAGATCATCCAGTTGTAAAAACCATTTTGAAAACAATTATGATATGGGCAATTTTTATATTTGACGTTTATTTGACAATTTCAAATTTGAAAATCAGTGTACCCAATGGAAGAGTTAAAAAATATTGCCAATCTATCACAAAAAATATCAATCATTTATAGTCACACGGTAAATTTCACGCAATTTTAAATTTATTAAATCTTATTTTGCTTATTCCATATCCCGAAGCCATATTAGCCATTTAGACTACTTAGAGAAAACGAATTTAATTTTCAAAAATTAGCAAACAACACTTGAATTTTGTATTTGAAAGTTTAAAATGAGTAGTTGCGAGCTAGTAAAAAATAATTGTCAATTAAGAACATGATCTATTCTCTTTTGAGCTACGAGTAACTTGATGGATTTGAATAAAATATTACATTAAAACTTTTTTTTAATTATGCGGTTTAAAAATTACTTGTTCTCGTTTAACCACCCCCATAGATATTAATTTAAATTTAATTCGTTCAGATTTACTCAACTGCACTATTTTGAATTGTTTTTAAGTGCTGAACAATTGTACACTAGTTGAAGTTTTTCGTTTTTGGAAATATGATACGGTAAGGGGAAGAATAGAGAAAAGAGCATAAACAATATTCTTGGATAAATTTATTCAACTCATTACGACCACACAGCTACGGTTTTACTTGGCAATAAATAGAAGGCGCCTCGGTGTCAATAAAACCATTCAACCATTGGCGCGAACTAATTTACAAACAAACAAATATAAACAAAATAAAGTTTTGCAAAGAGCTTTTTAATTACTCCATAACTACGAACTACACACGCAAAGTCTATTAAAAAACAGACCATTAAATCAATCGCCGCGACTTACATCACTTACAAAAAGAAATGATGCAAGTCCGACCACATGTCACCGAAATTTTCAGTTTCAACAAAAGAAACGTGAGTAAACGTGCGGGCATCTTGTTTGCGTCGTTACAGCGCTAAAATTGTTTAAACAAATGTACAAATGTAATGGAAGCTTGTCGGTGTGGGACGGTAGACGGTAGGTTTTTTGCCGTTCGCGTCTGGCCGTCTATTTGGTTTTTTCGGTTGTCTGGTCCATCGAATT
This sequence comes from Eledona agricola, assembly GCA_964023215.1. Taxonomy (NCBI): domain Eukaryota; kingdom Metazoa; phylum Arthropoda; class Insecta; order Coleoptera; family Tenebrionidae; genus Eledona; species Eledona agricola. The sequence continues at coordinate 18,187,929 of OZ026858.1, forward strand.
TGCGCATTTGAATGTCGCCTTGATGGGCGTTAAAGTTTCCGCTCGCGTACGTTATCGGACAAATCACTTCTTGCAGCCGATTTTCCTCGAAATCGTATCGGTGGCAGTTAGCGGTGCGGCCGATCCGAAGAGAATACCACAGGCGAGGATCGACTGACACAAGAAATAAACTAGTAAAATTCTCTTCGGCGGGTAACTGTCAATAATGATGTCGACAAGCGAGGAGCGCGCTTCGCGAGGCCCCATTTGGTAAGAACACGAGGAACGAGCGGCTTGTCCTTTCTTGGCTCGTCCGCTTTACTTCATCTCGTGCGATATATGTTAATATGCAAATTGGATAATTAATGGATTGTGTTGAGATCGGCCGCGTGGGTTCTATCGCCATTAGATTAACGCTCGAAGTTGTTGCGACAGAGCACCACAAACACAAAAGACCAACCACTCCGCATTCATTGTTTTGCCTCGGATTTATTGGCCACGCTCTTATTTATATTTTGCAATTACAACCACTTATCTATTGAATTAGTGTTGATTTACGCCGGTTACCGCAATACCATTGTCTGCAGTTTCAACAACTCCTCAACAGTTGCACCATTGCAGGAACCATGCAGGGTTCGGGCTGTTTAGGCACCCACGACTCAAAACTTAATAAGCAAATAATAGCCGCTCATGTTTACATTTATAAATACGCCGACGACAAATATGGACGCCGGTCGGGATTATGGTATTTAGCACCGCGGTAGGAAGTGCGATTTATCCACTCCAAAGCTCTTGCGTTTACTAAAATTCGCCGTAAATGGGCTTAACAGGCGGCCGCATATTCCGTCATTGTTTGCCGTCTAATCCCAATCGTTTTTCTACGCGATGGTAGTTCTCACAAGATACGCGGCAATAAAGTATGCGCTGCTTCGATATGCAAGCCGCATCTCTTGTAGAATCCTCTTTATTCGCAATAATGGGCAACTAAACTCTCTCACAGCAGAGCCAGGCAGTCTGCGCAGTCCACAACTCCTCTTATGGTCTTTCGGAAGCTGGGACTGCTTTGAAATGCAATAATGTTGTTGCTGTTGTACATCAAAAGCTACAGGTTGTCATCGGGAGCGTCCTTCAGCGCCCACCGATCAACCGCGCCGACTTTTAACACTCGATTTAGGTGTGCGAGCTCGTAAACAAAACCGCTCGCCATCAGGATATATACCAGCAGGTGTTATAAATAAGCGCTTGTTTAATAATTATGGTAAAGGGCTGATTTAAGAAGTCCATTGTGGAGCCAGGCCGTCTACCGCAACCAGCTTGTCGCGATTTACCACAAAAGGAGACTCGCAGTCCCCGGAGATACTACAATTATAGATGGCCTTACTTACCTGCCTTACCTCACCGACAACTAGTTTATGGCCATGTTTATTAATAGTGTACAATGCGTTTGGAGAATTAATTATGCAATTACCGCGGCTTCGGCTATTTATTCGTTATGCAAGCTCCAAATTGCCACCCATTATACGAGATGAGGCCGATTCGGATGCAGCGTCCGCTGAAGGGTTAATTGAGAGGGTATATATAAATAGCGGCACCGAAATAGAGTCGGATGTTGCTGGAAATATTCCAGTGCCATGTTGAGGAACAATATTAAAGTTGAAGGGTGGCGATTGTTGTGTTCCTCTCGCTTCTTCACGGCCGGTGGCATTCGGCGGTTGATGCGCTCGCATCTCAGAGATCCGACGAATCTCATTTAAAATTTCAATCACGTGAAGTGTATTTATTCGCCACTTGAAAAAAATCCTTTAAAATATCCAATTAGTCGTCCGTAATGTGCACGATAAGGTAGTTTTTGCGTGGAGTTTGCAACAACGTAAGCGACAGATAATCCTCCGCGGCAGTAGCAACCGGGTGGTGAAGACCACTTTTTTCGCGGGAAACGACTGTGCGTACCGGCAAAACAATGTCCAGCGGTCAAAGGACTCGGTACGACCAGTACTCACAACCATTGTTTACTTTTATTTGTCGCATAAATAATTGTAACCTGTTATATGAGTCACAACCGATCTGATCGATTTTTTCCGCGCTCCCATCATCCCGACCTCTCCTTTCCACAAAACCTGATGGATATAAATAAAACTAACATCTGGTGCTGGATTTGTTTGTTTCCTCGCTACCTAGAACCTCGGCAATAATCCTTGATGGATGTGCGAACGCTCGAAGGACGCGCTGTCTTGGCATAACTACTACACTGTTGCTCCTTCAACAGGCAATTTTCTCATGCCCAAGAATTCTTTCGTGCGTTTTGCATAGAAATCCATCCAGAGTTGTGTCTTCTTCCTCGCTGCAGACCGCTCCATCAGCATCAGGCTCTCACGCACGCTAACAAACATGTTTTGTACAACAATTGCTAAAAAATCAGTCATTAATTCTTCACATTACCAGTAGCTAAAAAGGTGTTCATGCACATATTAATATTTATCACGCGCTTCTTACTCAACTTCTTATTAAAAAGCAAAAGCAGTGGTCCAAACGTTCTAACACTGAACATGTGGCTTTTGAACATTTTACCCAACTGGCTAGCTCCTACATTTTATTTATGCAGGTTGCCAAATTTTAAGCTATATCTTGACTATTTGCTAAATTTTACCTATACGTACTATTTGCTAAATGTTTGATATGCAGTCAGATTTCGGCTACACCGATGATGTAATTTTATCTATACAAATCATCAAATTTTGTTTATGCAATTAGCAAAAATTTTGTTATATACTGGGGTCCCAGCGCTGAGAGGAAGTAAGATTACTCTCAAATGAAAAAAATATATCGAGATGTGGTTTTCGACAAAACGTACAATGCATTTAAGAGAACACTGAAAATATCTGTTTATGTCCCCATACATAAATGGCGCCTCAATGTTTTTGTTTTTTAAATGGGACACCCAGTATAGTAGGCTATTTTCGGATATCTTGTCAAACAATAATTATACTTTGTATAAATTGTTTTGGACCTAACTTCAGTTGTTTTTCTATTATTTGACATTGAAGCCAACAAAGCGCTTTTTTTTTTTCGTTGCACGCAAATCAATGAAAGTTGTGGCTTTCAAATATTAACAAAATTTTCGAATGTTTTCAAGTTCATAATGATGAATTCAAATTTTGTTGCATTGTAGTAATTTAATACACAGAGTGATCATAAAGTTCAGAACAAATTTCATAATTTAGTTATGTAATGTTTTGGCAAAATAGCCTAGACACGTCGATTTTTGTTTTAGATAGCCATCTTTTGACGAGTCCTTGCTAACATTTTTCTTGATAAAATGTGTTGAAAGTAGTTTAATTTTGAGGCACATTTCTTTAAATCTAAACCTATCATTGTTTTTAAATCAACGTACCTGTTTTTTTTACTTTTTTTGACATAATAATATAATAAAATTAGAAAAAAATCAGGTTTGTTGTAGCAGTCTTCAACAATTTGAAAATGTTTTAAAATGTTAGGTAAATGAAAAACAATGCTGCGATTAACAGAATCTGAAATAATTCAAGTGTTAATTATGGTTGATTTTAGAAAATTATTTAAAATTTATTGTTACTAGTGGGCCCGTGCGAATAATTCGCCGAGAATGTGCTTGAGGGGTGGGAAATGGCCTGTATTTGGCCAAATTTTAAATTCATACCTGCTAAATTATTGCTCTTCAAATTTTAGCAGCCCGCAAAATTTTTAGTATGCAGTTATATAATTTTTAACTGCACATTTGCACAAATTTAAGTAATAATGCTGGCCAAATTTGAATTTTTTTCCTGGCTAGGTTTTAGCACTTCAGATGGCTAAATTTTAGAAGCACGGTTGTCAGATCTTAGCTTCACAGATGATCAAATTTTATATCTACAAATCATCAAATTTTGTTCATGCATTCGCCAAATTTTATCTTTACAGCTACTATATTTTATTATTGCTGGGGGCCAAATTTTAATAAATGTTAAATGTACAGTTATAAAATTTGATCTACACAAATCATTCATCAAATATTGTTCATGCGTAAATGGCTAAGTTTTAGTTGTACTCGATTAATTTGCCTAAATTTACCTTTACAGCTGCTACATTTTATTTCTGCTGGTGCCAAAATTTTTTCTTTACTACTGGCTAAATATTAGATGTTCAGTTGTCATATTTTAGCTACAGAGATGCTGAAATTTCATCTATAAAAATCACCAAATTTTGGTTATGCAATTACGCAAATTTAGTACACATTTGGCAATTTTTAATTTTATACCTGGCGAGATTTAACAATCATTATGGTCGTGACTAGCTGTTCAAATGACTATATTTTACCTATACTATTGACTAAATTTAGATGTACAGTTGTCAGATTTCATCTTTACAGCCAGTACATTTTATTTATGCTGCTGGGCAAATTTTAGCTAGCAAATTTAGCTAGCTAAATGTTAAATGTAGCTAGCTGATTTTATTCGGGTGGTTAAATTCCTGCTATTCAAATTTCAGCAGCACCGCAGGCAAAATTTTAATAATACATTTATTCAAATTTACACATTTGGACAAATTTTAGAAATAACGTTGACCCCTTGTCTAGGTTTTAGCAGTTCAGATGGATAAATTTTAGCGATACAAAATTTATTTGTGCGGTTGTCCAGTTATCAAATTATACCATTTTTTTTTCGTCTCATATTTCAGTTAGAGAGCCACTTTTTTCTATGGTATGGAAAATTTCGACTTTCCATTTTATTTGGCTATTTTGCCAAATTTAAGGATTAGATTAGATTGATTACTTTTTATTTTATTTAACATATTCTCTAACTTTTGCACATTTAGCAACATTTTTAGCGGAGTTTCTTTAGAAATGAAAAATAGTATGCATCTGTTACGGTTTTACATTTTTCTATCCATTTATTTTTTCATACGGTTATACCAAAAAACCTAAAAATGCCAAATCTTTTAAATGCCACATTATTTATATCGTGCTTGTCTATTCTTTTAATTGCTCTTTCAATAAAACGACGGTAAATTGTGCGGAAAGTTGTTGAAAATCGTTGAGTCCACTTGAAGATCTGTTGATTGACAATATTTTCACAGCCAAAATGTTGGAGATTCATTTTAATCTTCCATCATCGAAGTTTTTTTTTGTGGCAAAAAACGGGTTCATATCGACGTTCATCCAAGTCAATTTTTAATAATTAAACGGCATTGATTTTGTACGTCTAATACGCGCGCATCAATGTTTTTTTAGATAGCCCTTTTATGTACAGGTAAATACTTCATTGCATAATTCTCCACTTTATCTTAAATTAAGGTTTTGCTCGATATACAAAGAAAATTCCGGAAAACTTACAAAATAAACTTCTTGCTATTTTTTCTGGATTATCGGAACTTTGCTAGACTATTTACCGAATTGTCTCAATTTTAGCTACACAGTTAATTAGACGGTATCTATGCAACCTTAAAATTTTAAGCTTACAACTGCACCAATTTTAGGTATACAGCTAACTAAATATAAATGTTACCATTGCAATAATTTAACTGTAATGTAAGCGACTGATTAATTATCGCAATTCCATGTGATAAAGGTAATAAAAGAAAAGTCATCAGATTTTGGTACAAGTTTTATTACGTTTTATATTAAAAACAGAGTCTTCTAACCTATGTCAGTCCCTCGTAAGTCATCCGTAAAAAAGCCAAGTAGTAACTTAGTATAAATAATAAAAATAATCTGACTTTAATATACAACATATACACAACATCGATAAAAAATCATTTGTATAAAAACTAACTTATAACCCTGGTCTTAAAAGTCTGTACAACAATAAAATTACACCTATTTACAGTCTATCTACACGAAATAAAAACAAATAAATTGACGTTTGTTCTACAAGCTGCCAATATCGTTAAAGCGCTTCAACTTCTCAGGGAATGGATCTTTGTACAGTACAGGATCTGCCCGAAATTCGACAGACTTAAGCGGCATGCGGCCGAAGGCCCTAGCGAACCTATCCACACACTGCGACCTCTCAATCATGTGCCCCAAGTCCGCCGACAACATCTCGTTGTTGACACATTCGGGACACTTGAACTTCTTCCGCGGTGTTACCTAAAACCGGATTGTCCATCATCGATTCATTTTCGAAACCCACTCACTTTGATCGGCGGCTTATTGGTGACGTTCGCCACGAGAAAATTCATGGCGATATCCTCGCAGTTCATGTGTTCGTCCACCCAATCTTTCACATCTGCAGGCATCGCCGTCGAGTACAAGTAACTCCAGTACTTGTGCAGGAAAGCGGCGCCTGTTAACACCATCGAAATTTCGTTGGTCCATTCCGATTCGTACTTCCAGCTGCCCGTGGCGTTGTCCCAGCGATGGGTGCGCGATGGGAACCCCACGATCCGATCCGGGAATTCCCTCCACACTTCATAACCGAACTCCACTTCGTCCGCTGTTAACATGACGATGTCGTCGTCGATGTGGAGGATCGATTCGGTCTCGATTTCCTTGTACGGATAGAAGCGATTTGACAGCTTGTTGGCACTTGTTCGAATGACTTTGACTGGTTTTTGGATTTGTGGAAACGAAGACACTGGAGTAAAACAGTTATGAAACGAATGAGACAAAAAGTGTCAAATTACGTGGCGGTGGACTCTTCCGCTGGTTGTTCCAAACTACGATCACCTTCATCAGACTAGGAACTCGCGATAATCTCTCGATCAAAGTGAAGAGACTTTCGACGCGGTCGTACGTTAAGATAACGGCAGTGAATCCGTGCGATTTGGGCGCAGTCATTGGAAGGAAAAGCGGATTGGTGTTCTTCTCCTCGGGTCTAAGATTCCAGTCGTCGTATATTCGGCTCCAATGCGGATACACCCGGTCTTGGATTATGTCCAGCGTGGTCGTGACGATTTGCCCCAAGTCCGAAAAGTGCGAGTCGTAAAGAAATCGCACAGTTTTCTGCATCTGCTCCACGCGCCTCGTGGAAATGTTCTTCAGTACGTCCACTAGAGTGTGTAAATAGTTCTCCATGATGAAAACGCCGCTCCGTTTCCAATCTATCACATTACTGAATGGCAACACAGCCCCGTCCATTACGAAAACGGGAATGCAATCGGCAGCCATCGCCTCCAGAAGCGCGAACTGACCGATTCGCTCGCCTCTGAAGACCAGGCAAAACGTGCTATCTTGCAACAGCCCAGGATAGTCCAATCTATCATCCGTATCCTCTTTGCATCGCTTCGTATAATTATGATTATGGCAGGCATCAACGATTAGCAGCTCATCGCTGTACTGATATGACAACTTCTGGAGTACACTTACGTAGTAGATATCGAGATTCAACTGGGAAGACGTGACCAACCACGACCTAAACAACAAAAAACCGATGGTGCAGCTTCAGCTTCAAAGCAAATCGAATCGAATTACCTCTTACGATGTATTTTCCGCCTACGATCCAAATATTTGGCGACGGGACTAAAAAGCGGAATCGCGATGTCAAAATTTCTCCGAAACGTGTGCCGATCAAAATCGGCACCTGCAATCAAAGCATTTCCGGTTCCCAACTCAAGCACGGGAGAGAAGTCTGGAGCGGATCCGGATACCATGTTGAAAATCAGGTGATTCTCTCCATTGTTCCAGCTGCAAAGCAATCGTCATCCGGTGAAATGTTGGAATTTGGAAAATTTAGCGCGGAAATGATGCGAGAATGCACTGACGTCAATTGAGTGAAAAACAATGCCGCGTAACCGCAACGTGCATCAGTTGCACACTGGAAGTTCGTGAAAATGCCGTCAAGGTTTGGAAAAGCAAATAAAACATCAGAGGATTTCTTGCGACTTATTTGCCGAAGAAAAGTTTTCGTGGTATTTGTGCTTTCGGAATAGTAGTATCAATGGAAAACGAGGGTCGGGGATATCATTTTGCTCACTTGCTGACGTAATACTTTCATGGGAATTTATCTATCGTGTGCTATCAAAACGCACGATCCGGATGTGGCGAAAACAAACATTTGTCAATATGAGGTACAAATTTTGAAATATGGGTCTATATATTATCTATATTTGCTTTATTTCACTTTTCAAATGGTGCAAATATATTCAAGGTTTCTAGTCACATTACATAGATTATATTGAAAGAAAAACAGAAGCGCTGAAGTACTACGTATTTTTTTAATATAAAAAACATGTTCGTTTTAGCTGTGTATTAGTAATTTCATGTTACATTTCACTCTGTAAAAACTGTACTGATTATAACGTGACAAATATAAATGGAGGCATAGGAGGCTATGGACATAGCTTTTGTTTTATTTTTTACAGTGTACACCTTAGAAACCGGCACTTAAAAAATTTGCTCAAACGACGTGTAAGCAGTGATCTGCAGATGGAATTTGAAAAAGACATTAAATGAAGGGGTCAGAAGCAAAAGGGTTCAAATTACAAAAAAAGAAAGTAGGTATTTGCACACTAAAAATTAATCGGACTTTTTGGAAAAAACGCAGTGGGAAAATTTGAATCAACTTTTTTCCTTTTATACCTCCAATTTATCATGAATATTATAAGTCTACTAATACAAAATCGGTATAATAGAAGTCACATGAAACAAGATAAGAAATCAAAAATTTTCTTTAGTTACAATATTATCAATAAGAAAATATTTTGATTTGTATGACTCAAGGGTTGAATTAAATTCTGACTGTGATGAAAAAGAACATTATTGTTTTCCGTATGTTATGTTTTTTAATGAGCTTGTACTTTGTTCTACTTTAATAAAATAATATTCATCTATGCTAAAATAATGCAAGTGATTTTTTTTAGTTTTTGGTTTTGCAACGACCACTTTATATAAAAATGTGTAAGTTAATGAAATTTTCAATGAACGGATACCACACATTTATATGGAGCCAGGTTTTATAAAAAAAGGAGAGACTTTAAGGTGGGAAATTTTTCATTTGTTACGATTCACGGCCGTTAGATGTCGCAAAGATCGATTAATTATCCATCAAAGGCAGGCGGCAAAATTTTAGCATTTTCCCTAGTTTTTTGTCTCAAAGATTACGATGAATCGTAGTATTCGTTGTAGAAAGTAGTTTTGGAAATACATTTTGCGGATATTTCATTTAGGAACGAAAGTTGATCGGCAGCGACATCTCATTTTCAAATAGAGAACGTAGGTTTTACATGAAACACGTTAAAAATAATGCTCAATTATTAGGCAATTTAGGGCATTCATCTTTTGGTAAAAGGTTTTGGTAAATTGAGGCATCTTCATCATAATGACATTCCAAAATAATCTGCTTTGGTGTCATCTTTTTCAGCATTATGTAAGGTCCGTTTAATTAATTAATTATTAAATAACTACTATTACGATGAATCTCATATGATCTTAATTTAAATTGCAATGTTCAGTGAAGGCAATACCAAAAAATTAGACGATTCTGTTGGAAAATAAGGAAGTTTAACCCTCAAAACCCTCCTATGGAAAAATTGCATGTATTATTTTTTTCTTAAATAACTACTATTAGGATGAATCTCAAATGATGTTAATTTCAAGTGCAATGTTCAACGAATGCTATACCAAAAAATCAGACAAATCTGTTGGAAAATTAGGAAATTAAACCCTCAAACCCCTCTTATGGAAAATTTGCATGCTTTTTTCCCACCTTAATGAATAATGGCGAACGAAAAGTGACAAATAACTTAGAGAATGGTTACGGCGAGTGATCGAAAAGATCTTCCAGTTGTAAAAACAATTCTGATATGGGCAATTTTTAAATTTACTCCACTTGAACCTTTTTACTTCTGACCCCATCAAATGTATTTTATATATTGGGCTCAAGACGGTTATTAACAAAGAACTTAATTTTAAATGTTTTCAACGCAAGGTCCAAATGTTGCTACACTCTTTTGAACTTTTTTTAGTTTTTCCATGGCCTAGGCAGCCTCGTTTAATTTTTGTATGCACGATATTATTTTGATGACGTCTGATAGATATAAAGTTGGGCTTTCATCAAGAGAAAACAATTTTTAAATGCAATGAGTGCACCAAAAGTTACAGCTATTTTAAAAACACGCTAAAATTCGAGACCAGTAGTGTAGTTATTTCCAAACGTTTTGTTTACATCTTCATCAGACATCCTTAGTGTAGCTTTAGAAGAAGCTAAATTAATTTTTCTTTAAAATTTCAAATTATTTGAATTTTTAAACTACTCTGAAGATCCGTCGACGAAGCTGTTAGTCGTATTAAAACGTTTGCCTTAGATAAGATTATAAGCAAAGTGAATAAATCACTGTTAGATAAGCTTATGATAAAAATGAATAAATCACTGTGTTCCTTCTAAATTTATGATTTTGCCAGTTCGGTCCATTCACAGCTTCCGCCGAATCTTGACGCATCTTTGCGTAAAAATGCAATAAAACCGTTTCATTTCAATTATGAACGAAACGTTAAAAATAGAACAGAAAGTGCACACAAAGAGCCGCCTGCACGCTAAGTTTAACCCATGCAGCATGTCTTAATTATGAAAACAAATACTCTTCGATAAAATTATCAGACGATGATTCAAGCGGCAGTAAATCAGTAGTTGATAGATTGCAAAATCGTGCTCTATAAGCAATAAAATGTTAACGTCAGTATAAATGGGTTTAAAGTCGTCGTTTGATTGATTTTCTGGAGCCAAAGGAAGAATTTTCGCATTAAATAGCATTATTTATAAACAGAAACGCGCTTAATTATGTAACAAATTACTTACAAGGCCAGACTTCGTAGCGCCTTGGAAGTGAGATTGGGCCTGAGTCTTTCCTGATTTAAGGTATCGATGGATGGTATAAAAATGCAAGCTTCGTTCGGGTTTGCGGTGTAATATTTGGAATTGACCACAGCCTGTAATAAAGCTAAATATTCCCTAGACATAAGTTCAGTGGCTGAGTATCCATCTTCATCTACGTATTTCTTTAAAGGGTACACATAGACAGCTATCCTGTCATGACCCGTCCGGCCGCATCTGTAGATGTTGAAGCAGTCCCAGTGAGTGCATTCCGGGCTCCTGGGCAGCGACGGGGCACTGTTCCCTTGCAGTCTAACCTCCGGCAAGTTTCTAAGGTTTGTCAACGAAATCCTCCTCAACTTCGACGTTTCATCACCAATACTGATACGTATTATGGACAGAGTGACTATTGTAGTTACAATTAAAACGAGAAACACAGCGAAAAAGAAATTCTTGTATAAAGACGTGTTGGGGGTGTAGTTGTACACTTTTGATATTGCGATTTTGGTGGGTATAGTCATTTTAGAATTAAAATTAACACTAGAGTTTGATGCGACCCCTCGTCACGTACATGGCACAATTGTTTGGATCGGGTTTTGCAGCACTCGCGTTATTTTAAGTCATGTTTTATGTAAAGTTTGACGTTTTGCGATAAACATTGTTTTCGAGGTTAGAAACGCGAAAATTGATTGACGGGTAGGCAACGTGCCGCACAAATTTCCCTACATTTTCCAGTACCAACTGTAGGCAACACCATATACACGGCGTTTCTCTTAACATGCGTTCAAAAAAAAACGAGGCTTATCTTAAATGTTTATAACTACACGTGTGTTTTAAAAGATCGCAGAAAAAATAGGGGTTAAATATGTGTTTCTTATTTTAGTTTCAATATTCAAATTTATTAACATAAGAATATTTATAAGTAACGTGCGTTAAAAAAAAACGAGGCTGCGTAGGCCATGGAAAAACTTTTATGCATCAATTTAGTGTAGCAAAACTTCAAAGTGTCAATTCGAGTCTGTTCATGTTTAGGTTAGATTTCTTGTTGACAATGGGATAAATCATTATGGGATAAAAAAAAAGTGCAAAACATTTCCCGGTATCGTTGTGAATCCAAACATCAATCTATTCATTGTTACAGCTTCTCTTCTGTTGAGGAGAATATCGGCACGACCAGGACGGTCATTAATTTGATATAACTGTAAGTCGTGAATAGATCGATGAAGAAGAATCAGTCTCAAAACCGAAAAATGTCTTGAGAATATTTGGCAGCACTCAGTTGCCCGTCAACCTTCATGGGTCATCAGTCTCTATGCGCAACTCGAGACCTACCAATTCAGTTTAAGAGCAACTGCATTCTCAATTAATATTTCAAAAATCGTTGTATATATAGTTAAACACGGACGTCGACCGTTAGGGAGTTGTATTACACAATATACATTAGAAAAGAAAAGGTTCGGGTTTGCTTGAATTCGAAGGTTCCAAGGTTTATTATTTTAATAGACCAAAAAATTTGGACGGGCTACGGCAAAAAATCGAAAGCAATTGCGTGACTAGTGAGGACATTTAATCTGGACCACTTTCTCAATGCCAATCAATAAATGTTGTTTGTTTTTGGAGTTTAATTACGGATTGTCTTTCATTAAAGTTTACATTAATTTTTTTACATGTTTACATTTTATTTAAAGTACCAAATTTTTTTTCCCCATCATTTAAGTAATAATAATAATAATAATATGTTTGTGACCTACCAATCGTTGTATACATAGTTAAACACGAACGTTGACCACTAGTGAGTTATAAATTACACAATATACAAGAGAAAAAAAAGGTTCGGATTTGTTTGGTTCGAAGGTTTAAACCAATGATTATTAAAAATGTTCATTAAAAATAAAATTAAACTGTCCTAGCGTTTGGGCCGTTTATTTCGTTGGTAAATTTTAAACTGACAGATCTTGACATTTGTCAAATCTATGTTTATATTTTCTATGGTGTCTACACTGGAAAGCCGATAAATTCCATGGCCAACGCAGCCTCGTTTTTTTTGAACGCACGTTACATTTAAAATTATTTAACATTATTTCAAAAATTAAATTTAAAAAGAAAATAGATTATGGACAATCGTATGAAAGCTTGAACAGTTTTTTTGTGGAATGCGATAATAATATTTATTTGTCTTAAATAATTACGGATTTTTGAAGAATAATCTCAAGAAAATTTATTTTATTTAAATAATTTTTGAAATCGTGGTGTACAAATTACAAATTGGTGCAATTTAACCCGGTTATTTATTTCCCTTAAATACGTATTAATAGATATTTAGTTGTTAGCACCTGCTGCTCGCCTTTTTTTCGAATAAATTAAATTGTATGAAATCCATGAAATTTGGCTCTTGGTGGGATTGAGTCCACTAAAAGAATTATAAAACTGATTTATGATTTTTGTTGTGGACTCAATCGCACCAAGAGCCAAATTTCATGGATTTCATACAATTTAATTTATTCGAAAAAAAGGCGAGCAGCAGGTGCTAACAACTAAATATCTATCAGACGTAATGAATTTCATTTTATTTATTCGTGAAAATGGTGACGAGAACGTGTTTGGCGTCAAATATCAGGTGCGATAGATTGTATACAATTTATTCAATAAAATGGCGAAGAAGAGGAGCTTAGAGCCAAATTTAAAGGATTTAATACAATTTATTCGACAAAATGGCGAAGAGGAGGTGTTTACAGCCAAATATCAGGCACAATAGATCTTAAAAAAGCTTATATGATTTGTTCTTTTTACAAATGTTTACAAAATTTGTTTTAGGATAACTAAAAGCGCAAATATTTTGTCAACTTGTGTACCTAAAAATTAATCGATTTTTTTGTTCTAACTTCGAACTGTTTATGATTATATAACTTTGCTTCTTAAAATGTGAAAGTTGTAAAAAGAACTTGCCAGCATGAAATTTGTAATTTTTTGAAATACAGAAAACAAGCAATACTATTAAGTGGCAACAATGTTGAATAAGAGTGTATTTTAGCGTATTTGGATAATTTTCAGGACCTTCTATTTCTTACCTTTGTTCATTACTTTTTTGACTTGGATTTTTGTATTTTATGGGCTGCATATTTTAAATAGTTTTTAACAAGGCCTAAAGGCAAAAGTTAAACTGTAACCATTTGTTCCAGATTCGGTGAAGGAAAAACAAGTAAGTTGTAATACTTTTATTAAGAAATAGTGTAAGTCCATTAAATAAATAACCTTATAAATATATGGTTAAACATACATTAGTGGTCGTTAATAAAAACTAAGTTTTAAATTAAAATATACGAGTAAGATTATTTTTGCTAAACGGCTACCTATATGTAAGCTCAAAATTCAACACGCAATTGATAATTGACATTAATTTTATAAAAAAACAGAGATCATAAATAACAGTACTGTCAGATTTTTGCTGTTTCAATTATTTCAAAACATTACATAAGAATGTATTCATTCTATTCATAAATACGACATACTTGTAAAGTTAATTAGAGATTCAAATTAACAAAATACCGATTATAATGAACAAATATTAAGTGTTATACAATAACCAATCTAAGCACTATTTCACTGGATTACATTCATAAATATAAAACCGAAATCAATTCAGTGGTCCTTCTTTTTTGGCTTCTTTGGGTTCCTAGACCTGGACTTGGCCTTGCACAGTGGACATATGGGCGCGTTTCTGTGAATCTGTTGGTGGCAGCTAAGACATGACTTCATGGGAGGCGGTTGTTGCCTGTAAAAAAATTAAAATCGAATCATTTGCCTCTTCCCATTCACACATGGTTAGTTGTTAAATTAGAATTAAGTGCACCTCAGATTAATGTCGGACCTGAATGTGGGAGTGGGTCCAGCATGCGGTGAAGGTGCCATGCTTCCCGGACGCCCAGGATCCGGCTTGCTTGTCACTAATCTAAGTGGATTCGGAGGCGGCAGAAAAGTCGGCGGTAGTGGCGGCGCCAATGAACTACCAGAGCTCTCGTTTGGAGCTATCGGTCTTGTCCAGTCACTCGACTTGTTGTAAGACTGTGATTGTGATTTGTTCGAGTTGTACAGCTGTGCAAATCTCCTAAAACATGGCATCATAATTGTGTTCACGATATAATTAATTGGACAGACTCTGGCGTGATTGCTGAACCTTCCTCTTCATGAAGCTCAGGCAAACGTTCCAGTCCCAAACACTCCCTTCTCAGTCTGTCGATTTCATTTTTAAGTGGCATGTACTCTTCGTGTAGACGGACAGCATAGTTTAGAGAACGCGAACGACTCTCTTCCGACTGCTTAATCACTCCTTCCATCTAAAACACGCGTTTCATTGGTTTACAAATTGTGATTAAGAGTTACGGCATTGATGTCTGCATGAATTTGTCTCAGCTCCTCTACGTGCGACATTTTCTCCTGCAGCAACATTTCCATTTCTTGCTTGTACTCTGAGAGGCATTTTTCTTCTTGATCCTGCGACTCCACTTCAAGTATTAGTCGATTTTTTATTTTCTCCAATTGGATTGTTTTTGCTCTAAAATGTATTGATTTTTATGTAATCCTGACGGGTTCAAATCGAACCTAATTTCTTTTACTGCCTCCAGCTTTGCGTAAACCGCACGCTCGTCAGTTGTCGAAGACATTTTTATTCAAACTTGTCTTAGGAACTGTTTATTTATTAATTATTTGTTATGATTAAACGACTGGAAGCCATTTTGACTCATTATTTGACACTTGTGTTTGTCACTAGGAAGTGTCTACAATGTCTACAATTCACCAACTCCCGTTTAAATTGTTGCTAAAATAAATTACTAGCATTAAAAAAACATTATTTAATGTGTTGTATACAACTAATTCGCTTATAATTCAATAAATTTCTTATAAAGTCTTTAATTTGCCTTGGAATAAAATTTAAGTTTGTTGGTATGGGGATGTTTCGTTTGAATTGTGGCAACGTTGGTGACTGGCAGCTTGAATAAAAATTCATGTCGTCCTCTTCTGTCAAACGAAGAAAAACTGACGTAAGTACAATTCCTGAGGTTTTCACATCGTGTGCATTTCTCGAATAATTTCCACAAACCAAAAATCGTCACAAAAGAAGCCACATTCTTCGAAGTTTCTTCAAATCGTGCATTGTCAGGTTGCAAAATGAAGCAAATATTGATTGCAATGTGTATGGTAATGAGTCTGTGTCATGGACAAGGTAATTTTATTGGAATTTGATCCATGTTCAAAAAATAGGTTTATTTCTCTATTGCAGGGCCTGTTAAAGATATTACAGTTAACAACAAAACAGATATTATTCCTCCAGTTACGAATATCCCACCACAACCGATTACTACAACACCTATTCCATCACCAAGTACAACTGGTGAGTTAAATTCACTATTAACGTTTGAACCGAATCACATTCCTGATTCTGTGACAATTTTTAATAATAGTGGGTTAGATGAAACGTTATAATTTCATAAAAGACCTTGAATGTTTGAAACTAACATATGTGGTTATTGCTGTGATATTGTTTGTTATCAAATATAATGTTGATTTTTACACACATAAACACACATATGCAGTGACCTTAGATATGAAATTAAACATGGCTTGCTTTACACAAAGAAAGTGTAGATCTGACTAGGGAGTTGACAAGGAAAATAAATAAAGTTAGTTTTATATAATATCATAAAGAGAAAGGTAAAAGCGAGCCTGGTAGTTTCAATAACGTCAATTTTTAACATTTGTAGGTGTGGCAAGGTAAAGTACTTAATAATTTATAAATTTTGTATGTCACTATATGATTTTCATTTAATGGATAAGTATTTATAAAGAATAATTATTCTGGCATTTTTTTTCAATGATTGTATGTAGTTAATAACAACATGTTATGCAACAATTACTATTTATACAGCAAACTATATAATCATGAATTAATTAATAAGTGGGAACAAGTAACTGCCAGAATGGACAACTCTGTTAATTAATTATATAATTAAATATTTTAATATAATCACATACTAGTTACTTGTATTTGTGGGCTGTTGTAATATGCTAACACCTCTCACATTTTTATTCTAAATATTATTAATAGACTGCTTCAAAATTCAGTTGATTTGTTTTAAAGCTCTGCAATTAAAGTTGAAGAAGTTCTCATTTGTATTTAAAGAGATTTAAAAAATATTTTTTATTGGATTTCGTGCTTATCCTTATGGCATAATATGTAATAGACGCTTCTTTTGACTTGCCCACTACATCGAAAAAGTAAAAGTATAAAATGTTATTATTTTGGGTAACGTGGCATATAATTTTCCTTTTTGCGTAATTTTTTTATACTCTACATCCTTTTGACAGGTGTTAGACTCTTTGTAGACCCTATTTTTATTATTTACAGATTCTTTTAACTTCTAGATATTTTCTGAACTTCACTCACTATTGCCCTTACACACTTTATTAAATCTCTTAAGATGCAGGCATGTACTTCATGTACTCGTTAGACACTTCTAAAACTTCCTTTATGCACTTTACATTATTTCTTAACTCATTAAGTTGTTACAATCTTTAAATTCTCTGCAGACAACGCTTGAGAGAAAAAGTTCAATAGAAATTATTAAAATTTTTGTGCCGTTTTTGGAATGTATCCTCTTCATTTTAGTAAAATTCTGAATTAACATTTTTTTATGCTTTGCCCTTGTTTGGAGATCATCTTTTTGAGTAAGCTGCTATTAATAGGCAGTGGTAATTGCCACTAGCAGATTTGAAAGGGTACAATAAATTCTCAAGTTTTTAAGGCAGATACCTGAAATCCCAAGTGGAAAATGCCACCAGCAGGACCGAAAGGATTAAATGATAATCGAAGCCTGGAAGTAATAATTGAGTACATAAGAATGATAAGTCGCTAAAAAACAAACAGCTAATTGTACAGGACAAGCAAAAAACGTTGTCACTAACAAGGAATATTGATTTTAAATTATCTATTGATGTGACTGTAAACATTAATGGTAGAGACACTTTTGTTTATATTATTTTTGATTAGGTAAAATAATAAATAAAAAATGGATATACCTAGTTCTCATTCATTATTCAACAAAAATAAAAAAATTACAATAAACAGAATTTTAATCATCGCTAGAACCTCCTGATGCTTCTGTACCACATTCAGTATTGTGTGCACTTTCTGTTATTTGCTTCCAAAGAGGCAAAAAAACCATGATATGCTGAAGATATACATATAATCCAATAGCTCCCTTTGGTTTTGGAGTTTATTTGGATCAGGAGGAGTTTCTCATTGTAGAGTTGGACTGCATTATGTTTAAGGGCAAAGAAATGTTGTCCTAAAGTTGTGGCATGATCTAATGTGTGATAACTCTGCCCTCTTTTTTAAAACTTTTTTATTTTGAAATTGTGAAGTCTAGGTAACTGATGTATCTATTTTTCACTTTCATTCGTATATTGGGTCTATATCAGCTAAAATTCAGCAAAAACAAATGTTTCATAAAATTGGTTTTTACCGAATCATCATTCTGGTGTGTTTCTTATATAATTCATTTAATTTCGATACACTTCCATTTGTTGACGAAAATCACATTTATTGTTAAATAATTTTGTGGTCGGATAAACACTTCGAAGAAAATCGACCTTGGGTGGAACCGATAATTGTGTGAATACGAAAATATCAGAAATTTTCAACGATATTTTTTTGCAAATGCGCTATTTTATGGAATCGATTTGTGGTCTATATATTTTATGATCTTATGTGCCTTAAACATTTCAAATAAATAAATATACATTTTCGTTAATAAACAGACTTTGCTTGATCCTTATTTTTAGTTAGCCGTATCATGGACTTTAAAAATATGATAATGCGTTGTGTTTTAATTACAATACACAAACTGATATGTGAATAGAAACATTCTTGTTTGGCTATTTAAATTGTTCAAATTGTCGTGTTTTCTGTTTTCAATATGAGAACCAATCAAGATAATATCAAACCCAAAAGACTGCATTATCCAAAAATAAATGCAACGTGACTCACAAAATTGTGCATCAGTTGTTTAATTCTAGAGTGCCACACTTTATCATGAAATTTCAAACTTATTAAATCGTTTTTCTTAATTGATATTGCACACTAGAGATAGCATCAATTTGAAAAAATTGTGATTTCCTTACGCATACAACCAATTCATTTGAGACTATCAAATATCAAAAAATTTCTAAATACAAGTAATAGTCAACATTTTAAAAATAGAACGTGTCTCTTCAGATATTTAGTATTGCACGCTGTGACAGTTTGGAATAAAGAATCACTTCAGGCTAGAAACAAACGTTTAAGTTTAGTAAAACCGTGGTGAGCAAATTTTCTCGAAAAACGAAAACAATGGGCATAACACATTGAGTGCGTATTTACGTAATGAGATATTCGTCCATTAAAAAAGTGAGCACTGTTTTTCGTTATATTCAAATGTTCTCTTACAGTAAATAGGTTTGGGCAACTTGAACATTTAGCATTTTTTAATTAATCGTGGGGTTGTATTTTAGTATTTTATATTAATGGTTGTTTATAATTTCAGAGCCTACTACAGTTGCACCCACACCGGACCCTCATAACGGTACTACTCCCATCACTACATCTACCACCTCAAAACCCACTACTACCACTTTAAAACCCACTCCTACAACATCTAATGCGCCCAATGTAACCACTCCGATAACCAAATCTACAAGCACTTCGTCGACTACTGCAGCGCCCTCTCCTTCGACAACAAAGGTAACTCCAACGAAGACACCTGTCACCACCGAGTCTCCAGTCCCGTCCAACAATCGCAAATTCGACGGGCCGAGTTTCGTGGGTGGAATAATCTTGGCCGCAGGTCTAATGGCAATCAGTTTCGTCGCTTTCAAATTTTACAAAGCGCGCACAGAGCTTAACTATCACACTCTTTAATTTGAATCACGTTTCAATTCTCGAATTATTTTACATGAAAAAATAGTTTTGTGATAAAGTAAATTTTATAGATACGTCCTCTTGAAGAATTGTTCGTTTTAAATTTTGTTTATGCCGTTTGTGTTTTTTGTCCTAGTTTTTGTGTCATGTTTTAGTTAGTCGTTGTTTATGTAAGAAGTCCGTTCTCATAGTGCAACTCCGATGATAATTCTGTCCGAAAAAGTGCTCTTAATAGAGTAGTTTTCAACTAACTCAAATGATGAATTGATGAGGGTGCGCTAGTCGTAAGGTCTAGTTATATATTTTTCAAAATATATTTTGTCGCAATTGTTGGGGGGCGCCGCCGTGATATTATTTAAGTGAAAGTGATATTTTGTGAAAGCGGCGCCCCAATAGGTCAATGTAAATTATCGGTGTAGATAATTAGGGTAGTTTTTATTCTTGAATTTCATCCGCAGCGTTTGGTGCACACATTTCGGCCCAGCATTAAATCAACTGATTGTCAGGCTTTCCAGAAATTAAACATTGTTTACGTAAACGGTGTTTTTATCGAAACCTTGACTGACGCCGATTCGTCGCCTGTTATTGTTTGGCAGCGATTTGAATTGATAATGGCCTGTAAAGCGGGAGTTGATGTTTGCCGCTTCATGGAAAAAGTGTCCAAAGTATCGATGTACTTATCTGGAATCATTAGCCGAAGCGAGGATGTACTAGAAGACTAAGATCAGTTTAGCGATCGAGGGGAGAATGATTGATTGCGAGTCGAGCGTAGTTTTTTCTGGGACTGACTGACAGCCCGCCTGTTCGGACAGCTTTTTCAGGCGGACCGGAATTCGGGTTTTCAGGAAAGCGGAGGAAAATTGCTAAATTTATCAATAATTTTGTCCGCATTTCCGCCGAAACAAAGGTGCATTTGATGTTGTGCCGGAAACGGTCGTCCCCACGAAGGAAATCCGCCAAAGTCGACTTTCCGTCTGATAAAAGGCGATGGGGTTGCGGTTTTCCAGACGTCTCGTTTTTAATAATAAAATACGGACTGTTTCTTCGGTTAATTAAAGAGAGACGTCACCTTTCTAACGTCTAATTATCAGATGAAGATGTAAAGTTTAATTAACTTTGCCGCCTTCCGACGAGAGATACATTATATAAGTTTTGGAAGGTACAATAATTCCATTTAGTTTTCTCATAAATTCAGCGAGGGGAGGCAAGTTGTGACGACTTTTTCGGGCACTGACACGGCGGCTTAATTGAATACGTCAATTGGAAGGCGAGTTTTAGCAAAATAAGTCGGGATTTATGCGACAAATTGCGGCGCTCGTGCGTCCATCGACTCCATTTGATAATAAACTAATTTCGCGAGCAATAAAGAACCGAGTTCGTAAGCAGATAAAGCTGACATCGCGAAGAGAAAATTGCGTAATTTACGAAAACGTATAATGACTTTCGCAGCATGAGGTCGTTAATCAAAGTAGACTGGTTAAAGGACAAAAGTTGCTGCTTCTATCGGAGCTTTTTGGATTACCGCGGCCTAAATAACTAAAACGGATAACGAGAAGAGATAATTTCGAAGTATCTGCCTGGATGGGCTCGTAAACTTTTGCAGCCACTCAAAGATTTATATCTCGCGCAAGTTTTGACACAAAATTAATCATTATCATTATAAGTACCCCGGATACGTGCCCACTTTTACACTTCACTTCGAGTCAGGCCGCGTTGAGTATATAAAACGGATACGGGACGAAGTTATTTATCAAATTTATAAACGGCACAAGTTTGCAACTACTTTTTGATGACGGAAGTTTTATTGGCCGCGCGGAATTATGGAACGCGCCACTGGATCGTCGTGTTTGTTTTCTTTGGTTCGCCTTGGAAATCCGGCGAGCTTTAATTGCATTAATGTATGCAAATGATTTTCATGGCAAGATAGATGTAAACAGCGGCGTTAGTGAGCCACGAAATGGGACAAGACGTCGAAGCACTGAAGCTGAGAGAAGAGCTTTTATAACCGTCGCTGCTCGAAAGCTCAGGCGAATCGGACTCTTTCCGAAACAAACTATTTCCCATTGACTGACATTCGCCACAAAAACTCCTCGAGAGCTCACGGAGAGCTTTCTCATGAATGTAACAGTTGTAAGCTCACCCGGGTTTTAATTATGGTCGCGACGGCAGATGGCGACATGGCTTGCGGATTTCTATGTGAACCGGAGCGACTAAAACCTCTGTTGGTGACAGTTCTGCGAAAGTTTCACAACGAAACGGAAGAAGTTGGCGGTTGCTGAAGTTCTGCCTGTTCTGTCGGAAACCATGAGATTCGCAGTTTTGGGCATTAAATGCTTGCAATAAAAATATACAAAACATGTGTGGATAAAAATAAAAACTATTAATAAAGATCGAGTTTGTGGGTTGTTTTTTGCCTTCTCAAATTCCGTTCTGACCTAACACGAAAATGAAGTTTTCTGCAAGATCCTTTACCTGCTTTTTTAACAATTCTTTTTGTCTTAATTTTTTCTCTTAGACTCTTCCACATTCAACAACAAACATAGTTTATCAAAAACTATAGGCATTCGATCGCAGCAAAATGATATTTTATGATTTTTTTAAAAGCGTTTTCAAAGGTAGAGTTTTAAATAAAATTGATAAAAGTGTGAGCACTTTACAGACATGCAAAATAATCTAATAACCAAAATTTCTTAAATTAAATATATGATTTTAAAGTACCTACAGTTGCATATAAATTTCATACTTGTCGTGGTTTTATTCTTATAAAAACAATGTGCTCGATACAAGAACTAAATTTCCAGTGATAAAAAAATTACTTCAAAAGTAATGAATTTCTGATTATTCGCCATAGTATTGATTTAAAAAAATTAACAATGAGATAATCGTATGAAACGGTTGTCTGAGGCTTATTTATAAATACCAAATGGTAGAAAATTCGTTAGAAAATATTTTGATGCACTGTGTGTTGGTAAAATTCGCAATTTGTTAGTTAATTCCATTACGTCTTCATTTCACATAAAAATTAACCGATCATTTTTAGAACGTTCGAACAAAAAAAATAAAACCTTTAAAAGAAATATTGAAAACTACAAAACCTGCTATGAAATGAAATAGCAGATTTTTAATAACAACAAAACACTGATTTACATACGCTAAAAGTGTTATTATGTACTTATTTATAATGTGCGTACAAATAATGGCCATGGAATCTAGCCTTCTAATTTTTTACTGTTTAGACTTTTGAAACTGTAAAATCATAAATTATGCCAGGTGCTAATATTAAAAAAATTTGCTCAAACGATGTAGATGAAAATTGTTGACGATTTTATTTGATGTGTGTATATTATGTATTGTGTAACTTAATTTCAATTATTTATAAATCAAGGTCGAAATGTTTCTACACTCTTTTTAATGTTAAAGTTATTATATTACATAGCTTATGCGACTTCTTTTATTTTTATAAGCACCTTATCTTCTTTGGATATTTATAGATTGCTCTCTAAATCCATAATCCTTCGAAGCTGTTAAAGCTAGTCTCTAGATCGATGTGTACCGAAAATATAAACCCAACATTTAAATACCCAGTTATTATTTGAAAATTGTTTGTTGAACTGTTGAAATAGTGTCATGAACGTTTACAATAATTAAAAAGTTTCCGGCCGCATTAATGATGTTCTGTTCATTTTCACATTTTCACATCGCGCTATTAATTGCTTCATAATTTGTTGATACATATAATTTGCACTAAATTGCATTTAATAATGAAAGAATCTAAACCCATGAAGTTAAATCCATTTATTGTGCAATTTACCTTTAAATTATGCCAGCATTGGTTAAAAGCTCTTAAAATACAACGAAACCTGTCATGAAGCGGCTAAATTATGCATTATTACTTTTTGTCGAGTTATTTTCGACTTTTCATCCCAATGGAGCCTTAATTTCTTGGCGCGGTGTGTTTCTGTAGAATTTATAGATTTCGGCTTTCTTTTATATGTCTTAAAATAAAATAAAAAAAGAATGCGAAAGCTTCAATAATTTTTTTTGAAAATGGGTATAGCATCAGTTTTTCTCTACTTGATTTCTAACTAACTTTTTAAAACTATTTTGAAATTAATTACAGTGTAGAAACATTTTTATCTTGAGTTAGGGAAATTTAGGTTCTGTGTTTACAACCGTTTAAGATACGATACATAATATTAATACTGTTATTTGTGTCTTCTTTAACAAATTCTATCTACAAGTTTCGGTTTAGACGTCGTTTGAGAAAATTGTTGAATGATAGCTCTACTCAAATAACATGATTTCAAGTCTAGACCATGTTTAAACTGTAAAAATTTAACAAAAGCGAGAGAGAGCCTCCGTTTTTATTTGTATTGGACGTTACGTTTTGAGCAAAATCTCCGTTTTATTATTAGGTTGGGGAAAAAGTAGTGGGCTTTTTCCTTAATAGAAGATTATAAAACGCCGTAACATCGAAAATGGAGGAGGACATCTAGAAAGATTTACATACATTTTAGAGCTGCTATTTAAGACTTAAATGTTTCAAAATATCGTTGAAATCGATGCAGTGCACAAAATTTTACCATTTTATAATAAAATTGACCATTTTTAGTCAAAATTTGACCATTTTTGTCATGTTAACATTTTTTGTCGAAATTTTACCATTTTTTCCAAAATTTTAGCATTTACAACCATTGTGAACTTTGTAATTCTCGGTGTATAGTAATTGCGAGCCTAAATATTGTAATTTTTGGTACAAATTTTACTATTTTTAGAAAAGAGAGAAAAGATAGGCCTATTTTTGTTCAAAATGCTGACATTTTTGACAAGATTTTAGCATTATTGCGAGTCTAAATATTGTAATTTCCGCTTCAAATTACACAATTTTTAAAAAACATTGGCCTTACCGATGGATCTCAAAACTGAGTATAAGCAATGTTTCTTGACAAACTGATACATCGATGTCCAATGAATGTCTACAAAAACTTTAAATTGTGACTGTTTATCGGCAAAATAGAGTTCACCGATTTTTACTTGCTGCTATAATACTGCATCATTTTGAAAGTGCTGACAATTCGAAATTCCTTGCAATTTATTGCATATGTCCAGATAACATTCCTAATATAATACATGGAATAGGGTAGTTGTGAATTAAAATTCATCCACGATTTGCAAGGTGCATACGCCCAACAGCCCTGGGGCATCTATCCCGGATGAAAAAAAGGGATGTCTTAACTTTTTAAGGTATAGATGCCCCACCAATAGCACAATATTAATGGAAAATGTGTATTTTCAAAAAATGTATACGAGATTTAAACGAAAACTAAACTCAAAATCAATGGACCTCAGAGCAAGGAATTGCCGAAAAGACAGTATAAGCAAATGGGGATGAACGAAGCAGTCAGGGTTTATCGAATCCCGTCCAGGACATGGTTGAATGAATAAACCGTCGACATTTTTTTTGTTTTAGAATTAATTTTTTAGTATTTTAATTTTTTCATATTTTTTGTTATGTTCAAAATGATTTTATATCATTACAAATTTAGTTTATTTTGAAATTTATGACTTCAATACAAATACATGGAAAATCTTACCGCTCTCTGCTTATTTATTTTTTCTAAATTCTCGTTCTAATTATTCAACATTATTCGCAATTCTTGATTAAATTTAGAATACAATGATTTTTTAAATTGCGGTTATTCACAAAATTGTGGAACTCTTCCCTGTAAGTGTACCTGTTGGGAGGGAGTATAAACTAACAATTTAATTTTAATTTTTTGATATAATTACAATTTTTTTAAATGCTCTGACACCAAATACTGGTGTAGTACAATATTTCAAACTTAAGGTGGGCAACTTTCGTGGAATTACCTTATGTCCTAGTACTGCGTTAATTTCTTGAATTAATTGACTCAAATTCGGAATAGTGACATTGAGCATTAATGCAATTCCTGCATGTTTGCGTTATTGACACTAACATCCAAAATATCAGGCTAATTACCTACAGTGATAAGACGACAAATTAGTTGACTCCATAAAGTGAGGGACTTTGAGAATATCAACAACGCCTCGACTAACTTTTCCTGGCAGTCAGTCACTGGGGAGCATTCGGCGCTCTATTGATTACAACATCTGCTCCTGTAACTGAAATAGTGGAAAAGTTGTTGCAGCGAGTGACTCGTTTCTTGCCGCATTCATTATTTCCAAATTTCGGATAATTGAGCAGCTATCGATTAGTCAGGTGAAACGTTTTAGAAAACCCTGACACTAGCTCGAATTTAAATGCAATTGACGCCGATTCCTGCAAGAGTAGGCACATGTGAGGCGGGCCCGTTCGTTTCGTCGCAATTTGCGGGCTTGTTCTGCTGTGAAAACGCTTTAATAGAGTCGGTTATGGATCTGCAAGACAAGCAGGAACCGTCTGCCTCACGTGCTTTGACCGCAAAGGTCCGTGCTTGGCGGGCGCCGTTCCTGCTCCCTTGCTGCTACGAATCCAATTTGCTTCAAATCAAAAGCTGCCCGTCATTCACCACGCAAACCGACACCAACAACCTCAGATATTACAAAGTTTGCTGCGGCCGGCGGGATGATAGAATTTTAATATTTGATTTGGTATCGGAAAATTCACAGCTCTCTGTTCCCCTTCCAAACCACAGCCCAATATTATTGTCAGTAATAAGAGTGGTCCTCGGGTTCAGGTTTTACAATTTTTTTGGACCCAGATGCAGTTAGGTCTTTCATTTCTAGAGAGGCTAATATACTTTCACTTGGTTCTTGTTTCTCCAAAATAGACATTATTGGAATCCACGCTTTCAGCAGAACGAACTATCAATACTATTATATTATTATTGTGCCTGGCTAGGACTGTCTGCACGTTTGCAATCGCCAGGCGGCTGATGCTGATATCAATTTAAAAACAATTGTACAGAAAATCAGAATTTATTACTTAAAAAAAACTAATAAAAGTAAGACTGTGAAAAAATGTTTTTGTATTTCTTATTGTAAATCTTTATTTCTATTTAATCGTCTATCAGTTACTTCTGGAAGAAAATGAGTAGAATATTTGCAGTTTGTGTAGGTTTTTACAATTCTTTTCATATTATTATTTCAAAGTTCCTATCTTTTTAAACTCTTTGGATAACAAAAGGCGTTTGGTATCCAAACACAAAAAAAAATTATTGGTGACTTCAAATTGTCCTGTCCCTGAATTTGATAATAATAATCGTAATGGTTATTTCAATGCGACCACAGATTACTCCAGATGACTGACTTCATAGGGCGATTTCGTCCGGAACTATCTCTTTCCTACACATTGAAACTAGGCGCATGACATCTTTGTCACAGATACCATAAGCAAATGTAGAGGCGCTGTAGTCGTTGCTAATACTTTTTACGACCGCTAATTGTCACAACAAAAACTTTTATTTAAATTCAAATAAAAGGCCTAACATTTTTACTATTTTAAATTGAACAATGTACAATTCCGTGTTTTTTAAAAAGTGTGACTGTTTCTACGCATGTTGCCTTTTTCTGACTAATATTTTAAAAACAGCATTTTGCTGCAATTATAATCAAGCCAGTAAATGTCAAAACTTGCTTGTCGATTGAATTTGTGAAAAATTTTAAGCGAAAGAAGGGTCTTTTTTACATTATTTGTGATGTTGGTGAAAACTAAGCGGAGAACTGCATTGTTTTCCAAAAAGTGGAGAAAGGTAAGGATGTTTTATTAATACAACAAATTCAGGAAATCTAATTACATAATTCTAGAGCGAAACTGTGGCAAGAACCTCTAAATGTCCAAAATTGCAATCTAAAACAAAAGGAGAGGGTTTGCAAAAAACACTTTTCGGCATCGTTAGAAATTAGGCTTCATTATTCCTTATTTTTGGGTATGAATTTGAAGAACTAAGCCAGGTTGCTGTATAGGTTGTCCGGCTAGTCTTTCAAAATTTTCATTATTATATAATAACCCCAAGTAATTATCATATGTGTAAGTTATACCTATCTTAGAAATGTAATTGTTAACATTTTGGGTATAATTTTGTTTAATTTAAATTATGTAATATCATAAATTGTTTTTTATAAAATTGTTTGTTTGTATGACGTGTAAATAATGAAGGAAGATTTTATGATTTATTCTACAAAACAATTTTTTACATTAGTTTTGTAGAATAACTCATAAAATATTCAAAATATAATAGCATTTTTACTACGTATAAAAAGAGGAGAGACTATTTAAATTTGCCGCAAAATTTGATCGATGCGCCATCTGAAAACTGTTACATAATTTAAAGGTCGTTAAAGGTCATTCCGCCAAAATATTTGCATTGAGTCAATCATCTGGAGTAATCTGTGAATGCGACTTTTTTATTCTGAACTTGTGATTTTACCAATCAATGTTGCTTCGAGAACTAAATATAGTCTTTTGCAACGAAAGAACATTTTACTATCTTACCTCAATGATCCCATCATTATCTACTGGTGCATCTAGAGAAGCCCCTAAATATGACTCAGACGGTTGTACAAAAAAATCCACATTCACAAATTGACTTTTGAGACACCACGTATATGTTCCAGAGCAGCTAATTCATGATCTTTAACCCATTTTGTCGACGTATTTTTATACAAATAACAGTTTCTGCAAGAGGGGTTTTATCTCTCATCTTGAAAACACGACCAAAATTGCTCGCTGTCAACTTTATCAATCGCTCACTTCTTCAAATAAGATTCAGAGATTTTCCTCGACTGTTCTCTCTAATTCAATAATTCCCTTCCAGCATTTTTCAATTCTTCCAAACATTCGTCTACTTATAATTTATATGTTTCAGGGAGCCGTAAATTATTCATAATATCTACTTCTGCTTTTCCATAATTTCTATCATATTCAGTAGAATGCTTGTTAGTTTTCTGCTTCCGTTCTAATTTTAGCTTCCTATAACGCCATATTCTAGTTGCGAGCTTTTTGTACAAGAATGTGCCAACACATTTGTGAAACCGACTCGACGTGCCATTTAAAAAAATTTAAATTGAGAAGTTTTGTTTTGGACGTTTTTATTAATGATTGTAAGTACTTAGAATGTGATTTAATTATTGTTGATACAGCAATAGGTTTTAAAAATTTTCGATTATCGACTGCAAAAAACAGTTTGCGTTTTTTCCGCATGGTTACTGAGAAATCGTTTTATTGATAGACATCGTAAATGCAAAATTTTGTAAAATAATTAGCATATATCTATGACTAATAGACAACAGACAAAGACAACATAGATGCACTGGACTCAGATAGAAAAGGGGGACTCGAAAATTGAATATTATTATTCCATTTAAAATAACAAAGATGGCCGGTATAAGAAAAAGTGCCGCCATATTGAAGATAATTTATTTCAATTCAGAATGATTAATTTTGGCCCTGTTCCAAATTTCAAGTTTATAGCCCCATAGCAAGTTCAAAATTTCCTAAAGACCGTTTTAAAATCAAACATCCCTGTATGTAATGCAAAACAAATCGATATGATTTATGTACAATTTATTTATTTCTGAGATTCCCATTACGTAGTTTTTATGCAAACCGATGAAAAATTAATCTTATTTGTATTATTTAATTCAGAGTTTCTTAAACCGCTGTCTCTCCATATAACGCGGTAGGAATTAATCGCAATATAGGAGGGTTGACTGTAATTGCAACAATTTACATCGGTCCGAGCCAACATTAAATAAAAGCAGATAATATAACAGATAATAAAAATTCTGGGTTGAATATGGACAGAGAGCACCGGTAGTGGGAACGTATTCCCCTCTTTGCTGACGGCCGATGTTCTAAGAAATTTGACTTGACATTCAGTTTTCGTAGATATTTTACTCAATTATGGAATTTGCTAGAGATGTGTGAATTTTAATCTGTATTCGGAAAGCATGTATTAAGGGCGGTACAAGTCCAAATTTTTAGATTTCTTATCCCTTGCTGAGCTAATTCATTTTGAAAATGTCGTAATTTTAAACAACTTTCGTATTTTATATATATATAGGTTTCCTTAAAGAACCTGTACCGCCCTAGAATCAAAGTTCCTTTACACACAGAAAAAAATTTGAGTTGATATCTCTTTAAATAAAAGATAAATTTATCTACGAAAAAACGTCATTTTTAACATGGATTTGCCTGCCGAAATCTCCCCTTCGGAGCTTTTCAGCTTGCAGATTCCGGCGGTGCATCTCGTTTGAATCCCCGCCGATTATTGTTACAATTATTATCGATTCCTCTTTTAATAATACATTTTCGCTTAAAGATTACGCGGCTGCGGTGCTTCGGTGCAGCTCCAGGTATTACACGCCTCGCGAACTTCCCATCAGAAATATGGAGCTTTGGAGTATCGCGTTAATAAATGACGACAGTAATTACGGTATGTTCACAAACTAAACTATTAACAGGACGCAGAGTGCACAAAGCAGATCTGCATCAATGAGATTGTAAATTAACAATTGACGCGGCCGTTTGTAAAACCCGTCATTACTGGAATTGACAAGGGCGATGAGTAATGGCAAGATTTACGGTCATGCATTCCAAAAATTACCCCTTTGCGGGGTTTGAGTGACGTGTTGTTTGCGTGATTGTAGATTTCCAGACGCCACATCACTGATATCGGGAATTGACGTCAAAACGGTTTGGTCGCACAATCACAATCGAAGCGGTTCGTATTTATTTCGATTGTGAGCTGACAACGGATTCCGATCGTGTAAATAGTAAATATAAGCTGCAAGCATGCAGTCCTCGGGCGCGTTAATAACACCAACCTGAAAAAGTGAGCTTTATGACTGCACATCTTTCATTTCCGCAGAATTATTTGCATGAAAGTTCAAACAAAGCACCTGAAAAAAGAGTATTCTGCAAATTACACGAAATTCAAATAATGCCGACGGAGCATCATTCCATAATTCCTTTCGGTGTCATATTCCGGCGCTTGAATCTCAAATATTTAGCTCGTTTTAATTTAGTGTTTGCGTTTGTGTATTTCCTGGATGAGGCCTTTGTCGCCGCGAGCTTTGACGACTCTTCGCTATCGAATTTCAAACGTCCTGCTGCAATTATCGCAAATCGTTCTGATAGGAAGCATATCCGAGAGGCGAGGTAAAGTGTCCGTGTTTACTCAGTTGATGAACGTTGCATAGATTACGGCGATGAATGCACTTTTACAAAGTCTCAACAGCAAGTAATCGTCGCGTTTTCAGAAACAAGCCACCGAGTTCCAATGTAAAGTAATTTCTTGCGCCGTTGAGGGATTAAATCAGCGACGCTTTTACCTAATGAATTCTTCCGCATTCTTTATTGTTTTCGGCCACTTCCACGCGAGGTGGGGCATATCCACTTTGGGACTGAATAATTATATTCATGCGACTCCCGATAACAAACTTATTTTCTTGCACGCATTCACAAAGTCCAATTTTGTAGGAAATTACAGCCTAATTTAACAATCTTCCACCACACACGCATACCCATCCGATCGATGGTCGGCCAAATTGAAATGAATTAATTGAAAAAACGCCCATCACGTAATTGGGCGGCGAATTTATAATATAGGTCGGAGCCAAATTTTTTAATTAAGATGTCTGGTATTTTTCAAAATGCCCAAACAAGTCGTATTTTTGTCGTTTTGAGATAATGGCCAGAATGTAATATTGCCTCTGAGTGAATTTTTGCGCACTGTAATCTTTAAACCACCTCATTTGCTGTGTTAGAGCACAATTTTGTAAATCTACACTCTCATTTAATGAAAATATTGCGCATATGCGTACCTCACAAGTATATTAAGTCCAAAATATAAATTTTTCGGTTTTTGGTTCATCTAGATTTAAATATCGCGTTCCTATAGACTGATCTGCATTTTACCACATTTGGACTTAAAATTACGGAAACAGCATTTTATAAACAGTATTAAGTCCACTTCGCTTCTAGAGCAATACAATATCTTCTATATTTTACAAGCATTAAGTCCAACGTAGTACAAACAATTTCATGTCCAAAAAAAGTATGTCCCACATAATACAATTCAGACCATGTATTAAGTCCATAATTTCAATAAAACCCACAAAAGTAATGCAGGTCTGTACATATTTGCATGGGTTTTTAAACAGCACACTCATGTTTATTTAGTGTGCTGCTTGATGTGGTTTCATACACTTGTGATGATTGTATTATTTTTTAATTATCCTATTGGTTACAGTTGTCTAGGATTTCAGGCAAAAACAGGAACTTCAATGTCTTCGAAAAGGCAACTCCTGATTTTAAAGACTTAACTTAATAAAATGCATAATCCTCCAGATTCATCATTTCAAAATATCAAAAGACCCAAAATAACGACACATTTTTCATTTCAGAAACAGTATTTTTACGAGTAACGCAAAAAACAGCTGGAATTCTGTACTTCAAAACAGATTTTGATCAGGAATTCCCAGGTGTACATTTTAACAAAAGAGGAGGTAGAAATTATCAATCTGTTGAAGAAGCGCTGGTTTCCTTGCGGATACTTTAAATCCAATAACAAAAAAATTAATTACCTTTAGAAGCTACTAAAGTGCGTGCCAGTAAGGTTTCACCATTTTTTTCAAACCCTAGTAAAAAAACAATAATGAGAATACTGACGATTAGGATTTAACTTATTTTTTATTGTTCAATTTTGTATCAATCTAACTAGTAGTTAGATTATTAATTAATATTAATTTATGTTATTATCAAGTTGCAAAATTTAGATATTAAGTCACATTCATAATATATTTTTTTTAGAACAAGAATGTATTAAGTCCATTTTCTGAGTAGATATTTTGGTTTTCAGAAATCTTGCTAGTTGTAAAAACCGACAATTATTATTAATAATATTTACAAGTAGTACTTAAATCAACTTTAAACTCTTAATTTGCATAATCTACAAAAAACTAAAACATTTTCAATCTCCTGTTAAATTTAAATATTTTTTCTCTTGGACTTGGAAAGAAGATTTGGAAAGAAAGCATGGAAAAAGTATATAATGAATCAAAATATATCATATTTTATGTAGAAAAATTAATTTTTGTTTGTTCCCTGTTGTTCCTTGTCGTTTCTTTTAGATAGAGGTAGATAACTCTATAAACTCCCCTCGTATTTAAATTTAACGCAGTTGAACGAATTCTACAATATAATGTTGGTGTGATTCACAAGTTATTGGAAAGTCTTGTTAGTGTCAGAAGAGGTGAAATAAAATAGGTCGATTCGTTACCTCCGCACTTAAAGCTATTAAATTATGTAGCATGTTGCAGTAGCTGCAATTACTTCATATGTCAACAAATAAAACCAGGAAAACGCGGAGTTTGAAAATTTCATAACTGCATCGTAACTTGTGATTGTGTAATAATCAAACAATAAAATGAAGATGTTATTATACAAGTTAAAGTTAAACGATCAATTCCGTGCATCTTTTATGATATTTGAAGTCGCTGCTTTGTAAACAAAATAAAAATGTAATATTTACGCTGGATTAAATATTACCGTTCAGCGTTTGAAATATTGATGAAATGGAAGCATTTTACTTAAAGCATTTAGATATAAATTTGGTTTTTTATCGAGAAAAGCCATTAATGCGCCTTGAGGACTGTTTATTTATTGAAAAACTCGTTTCAGTCGGCAGAATTTAATTTCCATCAACTTTGTTCGTCGCCGTACTTGCTGAAATTATTAATGAAACAGGATCGGAGTTATTAAGTTACAATTTTCGTCTGAAATTAATCCTTTCATCTCTTTTTGACCAAACTTTTCTATATTTACCTTTAATTTGAGTTCTATGTATAAATTTGTAATTCTCACCTGGCCGCATCTAAAACCGAACCGATGACTTACGAGATCTAAGGGGCGCGAATGAGGCCCCGGAATTAGTAGTAGCGAACGACAAATGAGATTTAATTCTCATTAAAGTGAACAAATAGCGTTTCCGTGTAAATTCACCGCGTAATGGGGCCGTAAAGGAATGCTTTATATGTATATCTTTAATTCGCCGTTCGAAATTAAACACATTCAAATGAGCGGGGCTTAAATTTTACGCGCGAATTCTCTTGCGCTTTTCAGAACCGCATCAGAAACGGGGACGGTTGAATAAAAGACGCGGCTTTAACATGTTCGCTGGCTGATTGAATGAGTGTATTGCTTGATCGAGCCGCTCTTAATTGCGTTTGCGGCCTCTTGATAAGGCCCACTAATCCGATTTTGTCCACTCTATTTACCTACACGGGCACCCTACATCTCGTTCCATTTTCACAAATTTCATTTGCCACTTATCAAGTCTAATGAAAGGAAACAACGAACCAATAAGTCGCCGAATTACTTTTATCTGATGCGCACATTGTATCAAAACTTAATTAAAATAATATTTTTTAATTGCGTTTCGTAATGAAGCCATTACAACACGCATTTGGAATTCGTAAGGAACCTGAATATTGTGAGAGATTTTTTTGTTTTACAGTTGGCAACGCAAAATGTCAAGTGTGAAATGTCATGTCATTCTTCGTTAAAATTGTCTAATCTAAGCTAATCTAATGTAAAATAACATTTTGATACCAGTAAAGTACGTAGAAAATGAATATTATGATCATTAATTCTAGTTTTATGGAAACTTAGAAATAAACAAAGATATACCTACAAAAGGCGTTTTTTTGGATTTAGTGACATGACGCTGCCAATTTTTGACAAAGTTCCTAGACCACCTTTTTCATTCGAATTTCAATAATTGTCCCAATTTCTTCACAAATAGAAAAAATAGTAAAAAAACTCGCATAAGAAAGCAGTGTCTTATGGAATTAGTTCTTAATATACCTACTATTTAATTAATCTCTCGTGATTTAATTTTTTAGTAAAATTTAATTTCGTAAACAAACGAAGCTGTACCACAAACGGTAACGAAAAGAATGATGCAAACATTCGATGGGTGGCGGTCCTCAGAGAGACGCCATTAATCTCGTTAGAACAATGTCAATTTTACATCTGCGTCGTCTAAAATATTAGGAATTTCTTGCAGAACGGTGAAATATAATTGAATAGTAAATGATGCAAAAAGTACGCGAGTCGCGACGTTCTCCCCTTGCATTCATCAATCTGTCGCAAAACGCTGGTTAAATAAAGTTTAAAGACTTCAAAGAATCAACATTACATTCATTACGACGCCAAAGCCGGAAGTAATGAATATAATTGCGAGCGGAAAAAGTATCTCACAAAGCAAACGCAAACTCGAGGGTGTTCTCAAGGAACGAATTAAGGTAGACAATGGCGGGGAAACGTTTAGTTTTTTTTCAAATTACAAGTCTGAAATCGACGAAAAATGCCCGGATTTTACACTTTTCGCACGGATGAATTACAAAAAGAGGCACGACGTCGCTTCGCGATGGCACGTTTGCTTTTCTTAACGATTCCGGCTATGCACCGAGAAGAATAATTGATGTCGAGACGAAGGTATCGAGAGATTCCGGCGAGACAATGAGCGAAATGAAGCAGTAAACTGTTGAAAATATAACCTTATTACGGGCGGACGTAATTTAGAGGTTCATTTTAATTTAATTTCATTACGTCCCGAAGCCTTGAGACAACGGAACGCTCGAGCTAATAACAAACAGAATTGTCCTCAGTGTCTCTGATTCGGGATTTACGGACGCCTTTTGTTTCACTTATATTATTAAACTCTTTTTTGGCGTTCGTTTTGTTGAACCCTCGAATTTAGCAATGTCACCGACAGAAGCTCGCTGAAAACGTGTCCTGGATGGCGATTCCCTTTCAGTCATCCCACTTATTACGGTCTTTCAATTCTAGTTTACTGGATTTTCGTATGTTGATCTAAACACTTGTAATAACGTTTATTTCATTACTAGTCGAAGAACATATTACAGTCCGCTGTAAACTAGAAACAGAGACCAAAATTACAGGTTCCAAGAAATTTGAATAAAAAACACGATCCCACAATTTATTATTAAATTTGCTAGCTGGAAGCCATTACACACAACACAATCCGTTAAAAGAAACAATATGAAAATAAAGAACACAAAAAATATTGTGATCTTAAAATTCAAATTATTTAAAATTATGAAAGCATGTAGCATTTAAAATTAAAATAATTCAAACAGTCCAATGCCGCAAAATTGAAAAAATTAAAATAGCTTAAATTTGGGATTCATTGATCCAGGTTTCAATCTATTGAGATGCAATAAGGTACAAAGAGAAAAGCTATGGAAAATCCTAATCCCAAAAGGAATGAATAAAAAACAACACAATGCAAACTGTGAAATTAGACAAAGTAACATTTCAGAAGCGTTCACAACAAATGAGGGACTTAGATAGGGAGAGGAATTAAATCTAGTTCTGTTCATAATTATTATCATAGACAAAAGAGTGAATAAATAACGTGAATAAATAATAATAATAAGTTTTATTACCCAACAGACGAATCCATTTACAGGACAAAATGAAATTCAAAAATAGATTCCTTAACAAATACTAAAATAATAATAATAATAATAATAATAATAATAATAATAAATATTCAATCCTCGGAAACACAACTAGGAATAAATAAAAGCAAAACTAGTTTTTAAGTAATAATGGTCCTAGGTGACGAACGAAAAGCAGTACAACATAAAAATCGATAATGTAAATATTAAACAAGTATCTAGGAATGGAAATAGGAGAAAATGAGGAACAAGAATTAGAAAACAATAGTAGGATAGAAAGAGCGCTAAAAGTTTACAATCCGATGAACACAAATTTTTCTGGTAGAAAATAAATCTCCAAAAAAACTCAGATGTTTTCAAAACCATCTACAGACTCATATTAACCGTTGACGGTAAATCTTGGGTATTAACCAAAACAAAAACAAAAATTAGGAGACAAGCCACAGTACCTCAGACGAGTTAAAGGAGTAACAAGAAAGGTTAAAATAAGAAACCAAAAATAAAGTAAAACTATTAGATTAGATATTAGATATTCAAGCAACACTCGATTTTATACATAGAAAACAAACAATTTAGTTGGTGGAGGCCGTTGCAAAGAATGGATAATGAAAGACCAGTGAAAAAAGTATGAGAGGCAAAAGCAAAGCAAAAGAAACAAAAAATGGAAGAACGAGGCAAACATGGGAAAATAATGTGAAGTATTAAAATACAAAAAAGGAAATAGTGGACGGAAGTAATAATCCTCACAGAAAAGAAGAGAAAATGGGCCAAATTTGTGCACGAGACACGAACGAGAATTTCACAATGCTCTTTTTGCAGTAAAATGGCAATCTTGTTTTTCCTAAAAAAAACAACAAATGTTGATATTTTAAAAAGTACAATAAATGAGCAAATTATTAAAATAACTTGGCAGGTTATTGTGTTAAATTTTTTGCAAAATGAAGAGTCCAAGATTAAAAAAAGATAATTCATTAAGCGGCCACAAATGTTTGTTTTTCTTTAAGGTTTAGCATTATACATTAGTTTTATCTTGGACTGTGATCAATACCAGGGCTATTCATAGTTGCGTAACAAAATGTAAAATAAAACAATTTGGAATTTTGTATTCTATCAACCTTCAAAGGAATGATTTTTAGGAAAACATAAAATATTTTAAAACAGAAGTTAAGAATCTATGATATCCATAGGGCCTAAGTAAAACAAAAAAAACCAGAATTATCTGAAAATAATTGCAATCTAAAAATTGCAAAGAAATGAAGCAAACATGTTCAAAGCAAAGGCAACGAAGTCAGGAGTGTTTAAACGATGATCTAAATATTGCAACTATTATTTAATACAAATACTAAATTCTTCTAAAATAATAACCATGTTATTCGGGTTTTCTCTTATTTATTTTATTCTACTAAAATATTAGAACTGAAACGATCGAAAGTAGTACTGTATCAAAAAATCTTAGTAATTAAAAAAAATTAAACAATAATATAAAGTACCTACCCACATGAGGAAACTCGAATATAAAAAAAATTGAGGATGCCAAACAGTGAAGGAAGGGCAGAAGACTTGAAGAAACATACACACAACCGAGAACCTCACCCGACCAGATTGGAATAAGACTGGTTTTGCATGGTTTGGGAAAGTGACAAATTTAAAATTCTTTAAAAAATTGACCAATTAAGTATACCATTTCTGATTAAATCTGACCACACATGTAATAGCCCACGACCTTTGAAAGTGTGTCGCATCCATGTTTTCAAATCGTGTGACGAAGGACAAGAATAATTCGTCACTGAAGATGTTGACAAAATGTCTGAACGCAACTGTTTGGGAACAGGGCTTAAAAATCTATTAAACCTTTCAAGAGGCAAAAAATAAAATTATTTCATATTCCATGTATATAAAAACGTAAATAGTGTTAAAAATATAAAGCATTAAATTATTTTAACCAAATGAACCAAAAATATATATCTTTATATTAATGTGTATTATTATCATAACATCTATAAAGAGCACAGTGCTTTGCGTGTATAGGTAAATGGACAAAAATAAAAACTGTTCAAAATGACCGAGTGGGTTAATTAAATTAGTTTTTGCCTTCTGAATTTAGATTTAAAGAAGAAAGTTGAGCTTTACAAATAAGATTTAAAAAATGTTATAAATAACACTATTTAATAAATAAGTTGAGAACTGGTAACAGGGCATTTTTAGTCAAATTTAATAAAAACAGGCTGGGAAAGCAATCCTCGTGCACACTATTTACCACAGCACCTTTTTTAATGTTTTATATTTCCGTTCGGAGAAATCGCACGCTTAAAAATAAGTAACTGACCTAGTATAAAAATGAAGTGTTCTGCTTATGACCGAAAAATATTATGAAATTTGGCACTTACTCTAAACAATTTGCTAATATTTTAAATTCTAAGGCAAATAATGTAAATTACTTTGGTCTAACTAAACGATACTGTCGTTAGCGTAATTTTAATCGATGGCGCTAAATGTAATCTCTCCATATAATAATTCAAATTTTCTATTTTTTTGAGATAGGTAAATATATTATTATTATAAGCGTACGAATCTTTGAATAAAGCTTGATGAGGACTTAAAGAATACGGTCATGAGCAGAACATTTTGCAGTCAAATCTGCAGCAAATCTTAATTCAGGAGATACTCCCTTTTTAAGTATTTTATCGATGCTTTTCCGAAAGATGTCCGTTGTTTTAATTATTTCTCTTCGTATTATACATTAGACTTGTACACATTCAACAGAATACCTAGCTTATCTAAAACTGTGGGCATTCGATCCCTCTTTTGTGTAGATAACATATTTTCTCCATTTGCGCGTTCGTTATGGTAAATCTGCCTAACGAAAAAAAACTAAAACTATGAAAGTTGCATGCAGGCGCAGTCAAGTGTAAATACAAAACAATAAGACTATGCAAAAAAGTACAAAATATTTTATCATTTTTTAAAAGCATCTTGAGTTACAGTTTAATTACTTTTTATGGCTCACGCTTTACAGGCATGCAAAATAATCTAATGACCGAAACTTCTTAAATAAAATATGGTACATAGTTACCACTACTTGTGAATTCCAAATTTGGCGTGGTTTATTCCTTATAGAACCAATGCACTCGACACAAAAACTAAATTTCAAGTGGTAAAGAGACCACTTCAAAAGAAATTAAATCGTGAATTTTGGCCATTGCATTCACTTAAAAAATTAACAATGAAACAGTTGTCTCAGGCTTATTTATAAATGCCAAATGGTACAAAACTCGTTAGAAAATATTTTGATTTGGACCATTGGACGATGCACTTTGTGTTGGTCCGAAGTTTTATTCCCCTCAACTGTCACGAGTTCCTCATACTCCTCGATCCAAACTTTTTGGTTTTCAAATACGACTGTGTATATTGTAAATTTACGGAATCGAGATGTTAGCCCACATTTACATTAATATTAAATATAACGTTGAATGCGGCCGCTTCCGATTGGCACCACACGAAGTTCCCATCGTTTCAGTGAAGTCCATAATTTATTAACCCTTACAGCTCGGTGTATTTTTCAACGGGACGTTTGGGTCTCTAGAGAGAGCCGTCGTGGGTAAGGTAGGCATCTTGTAGTTGCGTAGAAAATCATCCCCAAGCGGCCCGACGAGCATAACATATTAGGCACACGTGGCTCGAAATGAAACGCATGTGATAAATGGTGCGGACCTGGTTCACATAGCAACGGCGCTTCCACGCTGGAGCACGTCGTCGAGTGCATAATTCGAAAAAATTTCAAAATTTGTACGCCGGATGAAAAATTTCTTTACCGGTCTTCCTAAAAAATGCATGGGGGAAGTGTAGAGTCAAGGAGATCCAATTTAGTTCCTCAAATATTCGCGAGCCGAATGACAGTAATGTATCAGACGGCAGGTTATTGGTCGTTAGACGAGTCCGAGGCTCCTCCAGAGATCCGTACTAATTCCGGATTCACGGACAAATAAAACGTTGACAACGG
The DNA here is from genome assembly GCA_964023215.1 of Eledona agricola. Classification (NCBI taxonomy): domain Eukaryota; kingdom Metazoa; phylum Arthropoda; class Insecta; order Coleoptera; family Tenebrionidae; genus Eledona; species Eledona agricola. The sequence continues at coordinate 18,228,073 of OZ026858.1, forward strand.
AAATACATTATTGACGAAAACAAACGCCGAAATTCGTTTGCGGGTGTGCGGTCAGCGAAACAATGGCGGGTTTGATGCACAGCCACTCGGAAAATTGCAAAAACCTTTGCAGATCCCCGGCGATTACGAAAGACAGGACCATCAGTCAGAGGCTTAGGAGGTGTTGGCCCATCCTAGACGTTTATATATAGAAAACACGGAAAAATATTGAACAAGACTGCGGACGAGCTTTATCACCTCTAATCTGCTGTCATTACCGTGATTACGCACAAGAAAACAATTTCGGCGGGCGAATTCGCGTTATCATCGATTCGGGAGCGAATCGGCGATAAATAATGCGGCCCTTCCAGGAAAAGATTTACATTTTTAATTAGGAACGTGCCCAAAGCGAATTGCATTTTATCAGATCGAGCCGGTCCCTCGCTGTACAACTATTCAATCACTCAGATCTCGTAAACCTCTTATTAAACAGTTAATTAATTACTCGATGCGATCGCTTTATTGGTCGAAGCAAACCGATTTCGCCTAATCACTTGTTAATTAACAGCACGAGCCTCCGAAGAAAGCAAATTAAGTTTGTTAAGACCGTCTATCGACTACAAAACGTTCCCCGACTCCCGAAAAACTTGTCCGGATTAGATCCGCAGCGGCAAAAACTTTTCGCCCCAAGCGACGAAGATGTATTACCTTCCCTGCGAATACACCCATACGAGTATTTTAATTCCGTCGCCGTTTGTTGTGCTCGCTCGTCGTCGACTAAGTTATCGAATAACGACAATGGGAGAATTCAGTCGGCAATTGAAGCTCCTGGAAATCGGTTTATCTCAACCGTATTTCCCGCAAACTTTTGTTCTAAAATCTCTTTAGGTTCAAAGCTCATGTTAAAGTTCAATCTTATCTAGCTTGATATCTTTGAGGTCATATCGAGCAATTTATTCGACGCTCGCGGATCTCATCATCTCATCTCCTTTTATTGTATTTTCGAAGGGTTGAATTGATTCCATGTAGCGCCACTAAGCACGCCATCTGCAATATTTTAATCCCCTCACGACAAGTTTGCCAGTAAAAGCGTCTGTAAGAAAGTTTAGGCCATAACAATCAAACGCCACATAAGATTTGATCATTTCGGGCCATTTGTGCCAAACGGGGGAAATGGGATGAAATATGATTAATATTGTAATATGCCCGATTGCAGTTTTTCTGTTTTTTTGCTGGTGTCGCTCACATATCCAATTAATTAAAGAAGTTGCCGATTTGTCGATGCGGAGAATCAATTTTATTCATGACTGCTTCGGTCTATTATTGCCCATATTGCTTTTATGACTCATTTTGGCCAAATGGTATTAGAGAGTCACCCTATCGGAAGAAGCGTCCGGGGCAATCCTTTATTGTCACATATTCATGAAGCCAATTTTTTCAGCGATTGTAAACACATTAATATTGCATCGACGAGCTAAAGCTGTAATGGGAACCATCGATTTGTGCCCGCATGAATCATTCAAACCCCATTAAAACTATTTGCAAGGTGGCAATTGGAGGCGCTCTATAATTTAATAATAATAATTAATAAAGTTACGCGATTAATCACTTTCAATTTCGGTTATGGTGCGAAAGCGCCGTTCATTAACAAAGTGTTCTGTTCCGATTTCTGAACTGCTACGAATTGACATTGCTAGCTTTATGATCCACCAACACAAAAACTACAAATTATATTTTTTATAATTAATTAAGACTTGTGTCCATTTTGTGAAATTTGATTAACTGTTATCAAATAAACATATGCAGGTCTTAAACATATACAGACTGAGTTGGAGAAGAGTGAAGAGTTGAGAAAAGAACAGAAATATGTACCCGACAAGTACTTTCTAATTTAAATTACTGCCTAATTAATTATTATACATGTTTAGATAATCAATCCAAATATCCTTTGCAAAAAATTTAAAACCCTTGTTGTAGATTTATTTTTAAATTTAAAAAATTTGTTTCACGTCAAATTAAGGAGTTGGGGGTGGTTTTGAGTTGGAATAATTTATAAATATAACTTATCACTATTTGTATTGAAATTGTTTAAAACCACATATCACCACTGTATCTTAGAAAGTTATTTCGTTCACGAAGAAGTAGTCATAACATTCAAATTCGTGGATATTTCGATGACAAAATTCAAGGCAGCCATATTTCAAACATCCTTGACATATAACGTAAAACTTTACTCAACAAAATATTACTGTTCAATCGTTTCGAAAAAAAATTTGATATTTTAGTTATAACGCAAGGGTTTATAGTTTTACTTAGTTTATAAAATGTGTGTGCATAATTTTTGATTTGTTTTTTTGTTGAATTTTCAATTTTGCTTATTTTTGCTATAAAATGTTTCCATTTATTTGTATATTGGTAATTTATTTATTTCCATTGCCTCTATTTTATGCTTTTATTTATATTTTGTTATTGAATTGTACATATTTGTTTTAGGGTTGAGTAGCTTCAGCTAGACTTCGCCCCTTATATTAATAAAGCCGATTTATTATTATGTATTACAAAGATGATGTACATACTCGTAATTTTATTTGCTAATATTTTTCCAATAGGTATTTTTCTAATTCGAATTCCCACTTTTCTGTCCTTTTTCCTAAAAAAATGCGTATATTTTACACATTTTGCAAACAAATCCAAAAGCTTGTTATCTTTGCCACATTTTGCAAAAATATTTATCATTTGTAATTTGTTAAAGCTTGACTTCGATTATTTTAGGAAACTTGTTGGATTGAGCAGTTGTCAAAAAACGTGCATTTAATCCATCAAATTATTTAGAACTGCAAAAGTTTATGAAAAATATTTTCCTAAAAAACACATTTCTCTATAAAGTGCCATTGCCAACTTTACAATCCACGAACACAAAAATTAAAAATTATAATTTTTAAAATTAATTATGAGTTGTGTCCCTGTTGTGTAATTTGTTTAACCGTTATCAAATAAACATATATAGACTCAGTTCGAGGAGACTGGAGAGTTGGGTATAGAACTCAAAATATGTATCAGACAAAGATGGTGGAAATCCACTCCCACCCGTAATGCAAATCCTGGAGTTGTAATTTTGGTTGCCAACATTTTTACAATATTTTTTTTATTCGCACTTTTTACATCGAATTTTTTGTCTTTGTATCGGTGTAATTAAAACCAATGACGAATTATATTTCACACATTTCGCAAACAAATCCAAAAGCTTGATATCGAAAAAATTACAAAAGTTAAACGGATTAATTCTATTTGTCAAAGCTCGACTTAGACAATTTTAGGCAACTTGTTGAATCTAGCAGTTGTTAGAAAATATATGTGTTTAACCGAATTAAATACAACTGCATATATGGTACAACCGTGGACAGTCAAGAATAACACTTTAGCCGGCGGGTGTGATGCAAATACCGACTCAATGACAATATCTCATAGAGTCGGTATTTGCATAACACGGGTGTTATGCTTGACTGTCCATGGCTGTACAAGTAGGTAGTGTATGAAAAATATTTTCTTAAAAACTATATTTCTCTATAAAGTATAGTGAGCATTTTATTGCATATAATTGCAGTGAAAGCTTAAAAACTTTATCAATTCAGTTTTTTATTTTTGTTTAATAAAATATTTAATATTAAAAGCAGAAAAAAATTATGTTGAAAGGAGGTAAATAAGTGGAAATATAATAAACTAGAACGTCTTGGGTACATTTTGCATATTTTGATTAACTGTCAGGTGAGTAAAAATCATTGACAGGAAAAGTTTGTAAAATTGGGTATCTTCTCAACAAAGTTTTATCAAATATCAAGCTTAAATGTTTCAATATATTTGGAAGTCTTAATAATATATTCCCAGATTTCAAGCCATTATTTTTTCTCATTCGCACTCACACTTTATAAAACGACCAATGACGAAATATATTTTACACTATTTTGTCAAAGCTCGACTTTCGGAACTTGTTTGTTAAGCACACACGTTAAAGTTTATGAATAATATCTTCTTAAAAAACACATTACTCTGTAAAGTTTAGTCAAAATTTAAAATAATGCATAATTTTGCAGTGAAAGCGTAAAAATTTAATAAAATAATTTTTATTGCCAATGAAAAACAGAACAAAAGTATGTTGCAAGAAAGCAGACAAGCGAATATAAAATATAAGGAACTGATACCTTCTTGGTATGTACATTTTGGATGATCTGATTTGTGAGTAAAAATTATTGACAGGAATAGTTTGATAAACTGGACAAGTAAAGCTGCATTTCTCAACAATGTCTTGTCAAGATTCAAACATCACTTGTTTTAAATATCTTACATGTTCTACAATGACACAAGTCAAAAAGGGTAATTTTTTAGTTAACTCATTAGAAATAGAGTAAGAAGTGTGTTGTTTGTTCTAGACAAGTTTCAAAAATAGATTTGTACTAATTGCAATTACATAGCTCAAGTATCATTTCCCATGTGTCGGATTGAACAGGCAGGAGTAAATACATATTAGTTGTAACAATAACAAAGAAAAGTGTTGTATAAATCTAGAAATATTAGCTAATATATTTTGTCTTGTTTTAATAATGTACACAGCGAATTTATTATAATAAAACATTTTCCTTTATTGCACCTTCTTAAAAGTAGATATTTTTGATACTTTTGTAGAACATGTGCGATATTTAGAATAAAATATTCGATATTTTCCCACATCTCAGTAATAGAGATTTGTTTCCTCCAGAAGCAGAAGACAAAGTTTTGTTGTTGTGAGAAAGCAGACAAGCGACAGCCTAAAGAACTGATAAGTAAATGAAACGTCAGACGAATAATGAATGAAATTCCTTCCGTCATCTACAAGGATTTTAGTCAAAACCGTCAAGATATCACAGAACGAGCTTACGTCGTATTCCTCCCTTGTTTCAAAATTTTCTGGCCTTAGAACTTTAAACTTATCGGAATGGAACGAAATATTACCGCCGATGGCGAAAAGCGAATTTTTCACTTTTGCGGAAGCAGACCCCCGCATTCGTCGCCACTCCCCACAAAACGAATAAGTTTAAATGTATGTGTGGCAAGCCTCAGACAGGAAGTGGGAGGTTTTGTCTACCGGACTTCCGGACATCGAGGGCCGCTCCGACGCCTCATATCTCACGCGGCGCCAGAAAGGCCCCGGGGGACCAGCACCACTTCTCAGGATACGATAGGTGTAAGTAAGTCTGGATGGACGTATTTTATGATCTTCTGTTCCATCTCAAAGGATCAGGCCGGACGAATTGTATTCGCCGAAACAAAGACCAGAGTTAAAAATGCGACGCCATCGGCCCTCCGAAAGTTTAATTGAAATGCCCAGGGCGTCGCGACGGCTTTGACTCGAACTTCCCCATGTTAGACATATTGAACAAGAGGCACGTGGTATTAAATTCTTGTCAGTTGTATCGAGTTTGAACGGCACGCAAATGCCGAAACAAGACGCAATTTTCGTAAAGTTTGGAATTATAAAAGTGCGGTCCTTTTTATTATCTGAATTAGGCAAAATTGTGCAAGAATCCAATTAAGTGGGGATCCGGGCGTAGTTTGAAGATTTGCCATAATTGAATTCGGCGACAACAACTGTAGGTATAAATTAACAAATTCGCGTAGACGCGATACGGATCCTAATAATTAGTGATTATTGCAAAGAAGGGTGGATTCAGGACCGCTTTCAAGTCGGAGCCGAGTTCGTAACAAGGGGGCGAATTTAATGAGCGATTCCGATCATGGCAATATTAAGACACAGTCTGGTGGATTCGCGATGAGCAACTTGGTAAAAATTAATTCCGTTATGTATTTGGCGTCGCTTAAGCGATATTGATCATGGAAAGCGGCACATGGACGAGATGAGATTGTATCAGGCTGAATCTGAAATATTACAGACACTTTTAGAGGGGACTGCGTACATTCGCAGATATATCGAACGTTTTATCAAAGGCAAGATGCATTCTTTCAAATTTCCTCTTACGCACGTTCGTGACGAACATTTCTTCTTATTCTGGGCCCCATTTTTGGAATAAATTGCACGTGATCGATTCGACTTCTTGTGTGCGGACGTCGAAACGACGATTCGTTTAGATTTTTCAATTTACGGGGTGAGAACTTGATTAATTTCGCCGACATAATGAGGGAAAATGAACAAGTAATATGCTTCTTCGGAGATCCATCATGTCTAATAACCCGAACAAAAATTAATCACTCCATCAACTGAGAGAACTGAATCCATTATCTATACAATATGCGGACGACCCAGCGGACTAAGACAAATACCTCCAACGGACGGAACAGAAGCGAAATTAATAAATAAACCCAGGGTATATCCGAGCAGTTGGAGACGACGTTTCGCCTTCGACCCTTCTTCGTGTTTTTACCGACTGATTAAGTATATTAATCGCAAAAATGCGCAGCGACGGCGAATTCTTTCTCCATACATTGTCGAACCCTCGTCTTGGGCTCCAGAACTTTATAGTGGTGTCTGATTTATTTGGGCGTGTTTATAGGCTGCGAATATTAGATGGTTTTTGTGTATCAAAGCAAGCCGTAAAGTTAATACGAGGCGGCGGTTGTAAAAGAGGCGAATCTCCTTCTGAAAATTTAATTCTGGCCTCAGATTAAGTCGACTTTGATCATGCGACGAAAAAAGTCGAATGGTAGGCGTCGTAAAGTTAACTCGAGTTCTGAATTATTTGTCGTGCGTCGCCATTATGGAAATTCTTGTGAAATACTGGCAGATAAATGGGGCAAATGGTCCGAAAAACGTCGTAAAGATTCGCTTCCACCTTTCAAATTTACGTATGTGATGCCGCTAACTGCTTTATGCCGGAATAAATTGCGCGGCCCTTTGTCACACGAGGGTCACGTCGATGTTTATTTTTAATAATGCAACCAGTCGTAAAGTGAATTAGACCGGAAACCGTTTTGTTGGCCCGAACAACACAAGTGGAAGTTATTTTTGCCGAACGCACTTTTTCCATGAAATTCGCTTTGCTCCAAATAATGATAAATCAGTTGCGAAATCGGCGACATTGTCCGCGCCGTGTTAATATGTTAATTCAGAAAAACCCTGTAATCTGTGCAGATTGAAAAATAAAATTGGCTTAAGCGTCGGAATTAATTCATCCAATTTGCATATTCCTCAGGAATTTGTTGAAAGAAGTTATAATAAGTTATCTGCAGCGGTCTCGAATGCGTTATCTTATTACGATAACTTCGTTTCAAGTCGTCAGAGTGAATCGAATTAAAATAAAAGTTGTCGGGGAGTTAAAGTTCTGAAAGAGCCGTTAAGCCATTCATACGTACATTCAACATTTTTTTTAAACTTAATTCCGTGTCCTAAATGGTTATACAGTTTTGTACGTCTCAATTTAGGCGGGACGCACTTCTAAATTGATTTAGAAACTTTCCGGTTTATATTGCGTTATCCTTTTATGAGATCCTTGGTGGCGGAACGACGCAATTTCGTGGTGTTCGCTGCGTGGCTTAATGTTTGAATAAATGGCGGTGGAATTAGGTAAAGTTACCGACCACAATCACATTATCAAACTATTGCCTTAATTGAGCAACCTAAACTCAGGAGTTAAGCCCAGTTCATCTGCCCCATTTAGCAACATTAGTCTTACTGCTTTGGATTAACTCTTGTTTAGAATTTGAAGAAGACTATTAAGAGCTGGTGATCTATCGTGCAAATTCTCGTTCGGGGTTTAAATACTAAGCTGTTCTTGTGTCTTACATGGCAATCCCCACTTTCGTCTAATTATTAAATAAGTAGGGGGAGATAAAAGCAGAAACTCGCTTGGAATGCAGGTCGGCCTGCCAAATGTGCCAATGCTAAATAAGAAAGCAGCTTCGAGTAAAATATTTGGCGGGGAGACGCCGATGAAATTTTAATTTAGTTTTTATAACGTTAAGTAAAACCAAGTCGGAATGTTAATAATGAAAGTCGGGAGTTGAGAGGGGCGGACGATATTTCTCCATTCACATATGAAAAATGGCGCGTTTCATGTTTATTTACCTTCCTGACTGAATACATCAGACGCACAAATACGCCGCAATTCATCGCTAATGGAGCTGGCGCTCAGCTTTTTGCGTTTTCTCAGATAAGTGCCTTTCAGCAAATTTATGTATTGACTTAGGTTACAAATTGAAATGTGCTTTTTCAATTCCTTGCTTGATTTAATATGGCTTGGCGCGTTGGTCCCAGTCCGGCACTTCTCGATTTGCGATGTTATTTTACGAATTTGCAGTTCGATTGAGAAGTTATGGTTTCAGTGCTGCCAACAAAAAATCGACTAACCTGACTTTTAAATAACAGAAATGGTGGATGCGCCGGGTCATTTAATTAATTAAAATTGTGATGAGCGATAATTTGCCATTATCACGAAAATAAATATATTAATTAACACAAGTACATACTGCTCATTATGTAGAATGTGCAGCAGCAAGAAGTAATCGATTCATTTCAACGACACTTGACACGCTGTATTGAATGATTTGATTTTAAGTTGTTTTCATTTTTCGCACTTTTTGTTTTTGAACTCAAACTTGTGTTTGGTTGTTTTATTTCAAAATGAATGAATGGGCAAAGAATGGCCCAAGGGAGAATACAAGAAAGTTTTTGTCAATTGACGCAGTTTGAATAGTGCGTTTGAGATTCCTCTTCAAAAATATTGACATAAGAACGGATTGATGCTATATTTTCTACGATAAGCAGAGCAATATGCAGATTGTTCAATTCAAGTTTATTTTTAAATCAATTTGCAATTAAATTATTACCAAAAGATTGCCGAAGGTCTATTATTTATATTTAAGTTTGCTGAGGGCACGTTTTATTTTTAACGGTCTAGCCAGTTTTTAAATATTTTTACGATTTTCTGAAACCAATTATGTATTAACGTTTGATGTTTTTTCGTTAAAACAAAAAAAGCAGTAAAGATTTTAATAAAAGTTCAAGCCAATTTGTGATTCGCACAATTAAGTATATTTGGATGCCACTGATGTATATAAGAAGAAAACGTTTCAAATTTTCTAAAAAACTAAATTTTTTTAAAATTCGGTAATTAGTTAATTACAAAAGTTGAGAGTAAATAAAGATAAAACGCTTTGCATTTGTTAGAATACTATAAACATATTTTTATTTTATTAAATTCGGTTATAATTAGTTAATTACAATAGTTGAAGAATAAATGCTATTACAAAATAAAATTATAAAAATTGGCAAACATTCGCCAAGCGTCGCTGCAGTATTGAATTTACATTTTAAAAATTGAAACTATTACTCTTGTTTTCAATGTTAGACCTTCATGAATTGGAGTGAACAAATACATTTTGATCCGTTCAGATCTGTTAACACGAATGCATTAATTAGATGTAGTGATATTAAGAGAGCTGTGTAATAGAAAACGTGAGTTTTTTAAAACAAAATTTCGCCTGTATAATGTGGAGGAGTGCGTTTATTTGGGATGAGTGCAGCTTTTCATTTCGACACTGATACGTTCCTCCGCCGCAAACAGCTAAAAATTCATTTGTTTTTCGTTGAAACCGCTAAAACTTTTCTGACGCGCGAATACAAATGTTGAGTGGAAAATTCACTTAGTGTGCCTATTGTTTTTCCCTATTCCGTCGGTAGAAAAATTGAAACATTTTAGCGCCACTTCGCGCTTCACATGTTTATGTACACAGCTTCTCGTCTGTCTTCATCAATTTTTTTTGCTGACAACAGACACGCAGTGGTTTTGCAGCAAAACGCCGCCGTTCTTATTCAAATTTATAGCGGCCGACGCCGTGTAATAACAGATAGATCACTGGGTGTTTCGAATTTGGTGCGTTTTTTCGGAACATTTGTTATGCTTTCGATTTTATTTTAGCTCCGGCAAGTTTGAATTTATCGCGGACCTCCCTCGCACCATATTTCTTTATCGGTCGAGAAAACAGCGATTGGCACGATAATGCTCTATAAAACAGTGCGAGGGGCGGCGAGAGGATAAAAGGATTGCACAAACAAATTGGCTAATTCTCGGATTCGGCGCCGAATTAATGACGTTCAGTTGCAATCTTTACACTTGAAGCAAGATCGGATTACGCTCAGTTGCACCCAGAGCCGTCGCATTTTTCCCCTTTGCTTTAATCGCCACTCGGTATATAAACAAAACGAATTGCCACTTCAAAGCAACTTGAACGATAAACACGTAGCGCAGTTCCAGGTAAAACGACCTCCTCTCGCTCTAAACTATTTCTTTTAATAGTTTTAAAAATGGTGGATGCGCCGGGTCAAATTCACCCAAAACGAATTTACATCTGCTTATTGATTTTACCGCGGTGTTGTGTTAGTGGCGTCCGATCAAAGACACAAACACACATAAATTTTCCGGTAGAGAAGCGTCGCAAACCTAATTTAGTCAAGTATGCACTTTCCCAAACCGCACCGATAATGCATTCGAGTGTTTGTTTACACGGACGATGACAAATTTCGCTCCTTCCAAAAGCAGAGCGCGTTTAATTTAGCAAAGTGCATTGTGAACGCAGCTAAGAAAATCCATTTGCATTGTTTTGTTGACGCGCAATGCGCTATTATCGAATTTATGCAGCTACTCCGTGCGGCTTTGCACCCTTCCGACGGAGGCGCAAAAATTCTATTTGCCGAAAACGTGGAACAATTCTCTGAGGAGATTAGACGGTAATAAATAATGTAGAGGAGGCGATTGAGTAATAAAAAACATTATATATGCAAAATATATGCCCTTACGAATCCGCGCCCGCCATACCAGAGAAAATGAAATTATATTTCTTCATAAGGCGTCCCTTGGCGGTATTTGTCTGATGGAGGGGTTTGGGATTTTTTCTTCCGGTTTTTATTCGGCTTTTATTCATGAATGCTGTTTTTAAAAACATCTTCGTCCGTAATAAAAGATGAATAAATAGTCGGCGCGCTTTTGTCCCGAAACGAGTCACTGCACTCGCCTGATTAAATTAAACGCAAATGAAAGACATAATCCGTAAAACATGCATTTAAAGCTGAATGAAACAGCAAACTTACGTCCGCGAGTGTCAGAAGCACTCATCACAACAACGCAGACAATGGGACAAAGGGAATAAAACATGTCGAGGGATGTAAGAGAAAAAGGAGGATCCAACACTTCTTCGTATCTGTCAGCGTTCTTTCGGCGACTAATTACGACGAAATGTCGCCTGATTTTTTCAGATTCGCCTGAAAAAACGGGGGTTGTCGCTCACGTCGTTGGATCACGTAACGGGGTGCACGTAACAGCATTTTTCGTTGAGAGTAGTTTCGCTCAACCTTCTGGAAAGGAGGAATTCATCATCATTTTCTCAAAGTTTTAGTTTACTCACTTATGCAAAGCATTGGGGATTTCAGCAATCGGCGCGAAATGGAAATAAAATGATGCGAATTTGCACCGCCCCATAAATCATCGAAACATTATAAAGTCCGCATAAAATAAAGCCGCCACTTAGAAAAGTCGCACTTGCCAACAGTTTTCAAGTAAAACGGAACTGTTTGCGTGAAAATTATTAAACATTTTCTTATTACACCGTGCTTGTGGTATAATACGAAAGGAGAGGAAAAATCAGAAACAATTTCTTTTTGTTTGATAATGTTGATTTAAAACTTTTTTTCATTCTTGTATCTTGTATTTATTTAATGTTCTAAATTATCTATTGTTAAAATACCAAATATATATGGGAATTTGCATTCTGCCCTGTTGTGGTTTGGAATAGAGGAAATGCGCTACAGATCGGAATAGATATTTAGTCATATTCAAGAAATTGTAGTAAGCGAATTTCTATTTTCTCCCTGATTGTTCAAATATCTGAATTGTATCCTACAAACTGTATATCACTGAAAAGGTTATTAAACACGCTATCTAATGGTGTAAATATATGCAAAGTGCAGCGTTTGAAAAAAAATTTACAAAAAAGTTTTTACAATATTTATTTCATCATATTAAAGGAATTCAAGGAAACTAATTCCTACTTTTTCAATGATTCGTCAAATATCTGAGCTGTATCTTACAAACTGTATATCACTGAAAAACTTATAGAAAACTCTATGAATTCGTGTGAAAATTTAAAAGTTGTTCACTTGGAAAAAGTCGAGTTTTTGTCATTTTCATTTCATCATATTCAATAAATTGTAGCAGCAAGTTCCTGTTTTGTCCATAATTCTTCGGATATTTGATTGGATCCTACAAACTGTGTATTTCTGAAAAGCGTATCAAAAACGCTATGGATTGATGTAAAAATATACAAGGTGCATTGTTTAAAAAAATCTAGTTTTTGTCATTTTGATTTCATCATATTCAAGAAATTGTAGCAAGTGAATTCCTATTTTCTCAATAATTCTTCGAATATCTGAACTGTATCCTACAAACAGTATATTACTAAAAATCTTATGTAAACGTTTTGGAATAGTCTAAAAATATATAAGGTGCTTCTTTAGAAAAAATCGAGTTTTTGCAATTTATTGTATATTTCATCATAAAAAAGGAATTGAAGGAAACGAATTCCTATTTGGTCCATAATTTTAAGATTATCGGAACCATATTCTACACAAACTCTATATCACTGAAAAGCGTATCAAAAACGCCATGGACTGGAGTAAAAATACACAGGGTGCTGTGTTTAAATAAATCGAGTTTTTGTCATTTTTATTTTATTATAATCAGGAAATTGCAGCAAGTGAATTCCTATTTTCTCAATAATTTTTTGAATAACTGATCTGGTCTCTACAAACTGTATGTCACTGAAAAGCGTATCGAAAACGCTATGGACTGGTGTAAATATATACAGAGTGCTCCGTTTAAAAAAATTAGTTTTTGTCATGTTTATTTCATAGAAAGTGAATTGCTATTTTCTCAATAATTTTTCGATTATCTGAACTGTATCATACATACGGTATATCACTGAAAATATTATAAAAAACGCTATGAATTCGTGTGAAAATATAAAAGGTGCCCACTTGGAAAAAGTCGAGTTTTTGTCATTTTCATTTCATCATATTCAATAAATTGTAGCAGGCGAGTTCCTGTTTTCTCCATAATTCTTCGGATATTTGATTGGATCCTACAAACTGTGTATTTCTGAAAAGCGTATCAAAAACGCTACGGATTGATGTAAAAATATACAAGGTGCTTCGTTTAAAAAAATCTAGTTTTAGTCATTTTTATTTCATCATATTCAAAAAATTGTAGCAAGTGAATTCCTATTTTCTCAATAATTCTTCGAATATCTGAACTGTATCCTACAAATAGTATATTACTAAAAAACTTATGTAAACGCTTTGGAATAGTCTAAAAATATATAAGGTGCTTCTTTAGAAAAAATCGAGTTTTTGCAATTTATTGTATATTTCATCATAAAAAAGGAATTGAAGGAAGCGAATTCCTATTTGGTCCATAATTCTAAGAATATCGGAACCATATCCTACACAAACTCTATATTGCTGAAAAGCGTATCAAAAACGCCATAGACTGGAGGCAAAATACACAGGGTGCTGTGTTTAAAAAAATCGAGTTTTTGTCATTTTTATTTTATTATAATCAGGAAATTGCAGCAAGTGAATTCCTATTTTCTCAATAATTTTTTGAATAACTGATATGGTCTCTACAAACTGTATGTCACTGAAAAGCGTATCGAAAACGCTATGGACTGGTGTAAAAATATACAGAAAGCTCCGTTTAAAAAAATTAGTTTTTGTCATGTTTATTTCATAGAAAGTGAATTTCTATTTTCTCAATAATTCTTCGATTATCTGAACTGTATCATACATACGGTATATCACTGAAAATCTTATAAAAAACGCTATGAATTCGTGTGAAAATATAAAAGGTGCTCACTTGGAAAAAGTCGAGTTTTTGTCCTTTCAATTTCATCATATTCAATTAATTGTAGCAGGCGAGTTTCTGTTTTCTCCATAATTCTTCGGATATTTAATTGGATCCTACAAACTGTGTATTTCTGATAAGCATATCAAAAACGCTATGGATTGATGTAAAAATATACAAGGTGCTTCGTTTAAAAAAATCTAGTTTTTGTCATTTTTATTTCATCATATTCAAAAAATTGTAGCAAGTGAATTCCTATTTTTTCAATAATTCTTCGAATATCTGAACTGTATCCTACAAATAGTATATTACTAAAAAACTTATGTAAACGGTTTGGAATAGTCTAAAAATATATAAGGTGCTTCTTTAGAAAAAATCGAGTTTTTGCAATTTGTTGTATATTTCATCATAAAAAAGGAATTGAAGGAAGCGAATTCCTATTTGGTCCATAATTCTAAGAATATCGGAACCATATCCTACACAAACTCTATATCCCTGAAAAGCGTATCAAAAACGCCATGGACTGGAGTAAAAATACACAGGCTGCTGTGTTTAAAAAAATCGAGTTTTTGTCATTTTTATTTTATTATAATCAGGAAATTGCAGCAAGTGAATTCCTATTTTCTCAATAATTTTTTGAATAACTGATCTGGTCTCTACAAACTGTATGTCACTGAAAAGCGTATCGAAAACGCTGTGGACTGGTGTAAAAATATACAGAGTGCTCCGTTAAAAAAAATGAGTTTTTGTCATGTTTATTTCATAGGAAGTGAATTCCTATTTTCTCAATAATTCTTCGAATATCTGAACTGTATCATACAAACGGTATATCACTGAAAATCTTATGAAAAACGCTATGGAATCGTGTTAAAATATACAAGATGCTCCGTTTGAAAAAATCGACTTTTGGAATTTTTATTTCATCATATTAAAGAAATTGAAGGAAGCGAATTCCGATTTAGTCAATAATTCTTAGAATATCTGAACAATATCCTATACAAACCTTATACCACTGAAAAGCGCATAAAAAACGCCATGGAATGGTGTTAAAATATACAAGGTGCTCCGTTTGAAAAAATTGTGTTTTTGCAATTCTTATTTCATCGTATAAAAGAAATTGAAGGAAGCGAATTCCTATTTGGTCAATAATTCTTAGAATATTTGAACTATATCCTAGACAAACTCTATATCGCTGAAAAGCGTATCAAAAACGCCATGGACTGGTGTAAAAATACACAGGGTTGTTTGAAAACATCGAGTTTTTGTAATTTTTATTTCATTATATTCTGGAAATTGTAGGTAGTGAATTCCTATTCTTTCAATAATTCTTCGAATAACTGAACTGTATGTCGCTGAAAAGCGTATAGAAAATGTTATGGATTGGTAAAAAAATACACAGGTGCTCCGTTTGAAAAGAAGATGTCTTCATGAAAATCGAATCTTTCATTAGATAAAACTGTTTGTCAGTTGAGGCAGTTATTTGCAGATATAAAACATTTTAGACTGCATGTTCCGAACGAGCGTCAAGAAATCCCTGAAGGCTGATGAAAGAATTTCGTTTGAAAAACGAGCGTCGAGTCCGTGAAAGAAATCCACCGGAATGGCCTTAAATATCTCTGACAAGAGTTTAAAGCGCGGAAATTATTAGCTGCAATGTTGCAGCCAACGTAATTTCATTTAATGTAGCATATTCATTTCGGTTTATTATCCTCTAGCATGAGCAACGTTTCGTCTAACAATAAAAGCGGGCAGACATGTTTGTCAGAGCCGACGATTATACGGCACACGGCCGGAATTTCTCTGCAATTGCATTTATTATTTACACGTGAATCTATTAGATGCATCGCCATTCGTCTCACGCACCGCTTCCATATTTAAAGGGGGCAATGCAAGTAATTTCCTGAATAATAAATGGAAACAGGTAAAGTATCGTCTTTTGAGGATTCCATGTCGACGGAGAGGAATAAGCCCCGGGCAGGCACTAAATTCGGCTGAAAACGAAGGAAACAATGATGAATTCGCGCATACAGATATTATTAATATGCGCTTGTATATCTCGCGACGCTTCAAGAACCTTAGAGTAAATATTCTGTTATCGGGCGGTATTTCTGCCATTCGGAATATGTATTGCACGACTCGAGTCGCAAAACAAAGCATCGTTTTTGAATTTATAAAGTTACGATAGCGATTCGCTTCGACGCGGTCCTTTTATTTCACTCCAAGATATTGCATATTGGAAAGCTGAATATTATTGTATCGTCTCTTAATTTAAACTCGTGCAAACTCCAATACGAAACCCGTCAGTCTTTATTTGCACACATTCCTGCTTACTATTCGTTCATTGTAAAATGTGTAAAAATTCAACAAGAAACGAAAATTTACAAAAACTGTCGATTCGCATCAGGGAAAATATGTGTATCTCGCAATTAAGCAGTTTTAGAAACTGTTTTAAATCCTGAGGCACATAGACTCGTAAATTGCTTATCTCATCCGTGTCCGGAAAAATAGTGTCCCCACGATTTTCACTTCTTAATAAATCGCGTTTAGCGCCCCTTTCTGTAAACTTCGGACATGACCCCTGCCATATTTCACCTCGCGCACCCTCTCATGCAGGGCTTATCGTAATAAAATATCGTTTGACCTTGAATCGGATGGGATCAGCGCAAGATATGGAGTTGGTGTTTTTGTCTTATTGCGTCGAAGTCCTTAATGCGAGTAGAGAAATAAAAATAACCGCGCGCGCTTCCGGATTTACGTTTGTTGCGATGGGGTCTAGCTCCCCAAATTCCGTATTTCGGTCAATCTTTTTCGACAGTAACATCTTGCCCGATCGATGAAATCCATTCGCGCTGATTTATTTGTACCGGTTACGTAAACACAACATAGCATGTAATGCAAATCGCATTAATAATTCAATTTGGAATTTGTTTATCCACATG
Source organism: Eledona agricola (assembly GCA_964023215.1). Classification (NCBI taxonomy): domain Eukaryota; kingdom Metazoa; phylum Arthropoda; class Insecta; order Coleoptera; family Tenebrionidae; genus Eledona; species Eledona agricola. Next base: position 18,244,871 of record OZ026858.1, read on the forward strand.
CTCGTTATTAAATTTTTAGTAAATAATTTAATACGTTGCGGCGAAATGATTAATTTTAACGTGTGTGAATGCATTTTTAACGATTGACCGTAATTGAGTTTAATTTTATTTTGTCGGGTGCTCGAAACACACAATTGCAGAGCGGGACTGTTGAAATAATAGCAAAAATTGTCGGGGTGCGGAATCGAATGATAACACGCGACTTCCGAAGATGTACGGTGAGGGTAGGAGAATTGTTGACAGTAGACTTCAACGACTCTGGGCGAGCAGACATATGGGGGTGATACGTTCATCCATCATCTCGAGTATTGACCAATCGCAAACAGGGTGTGACGATATATCGAAGGTATCTTATCGGAGGCTACAGTCAGATGCACATTCGCTGCAAACTTCACATCGTAATATTTACATTAGCAATGTTGTTTAGTGTCTCAACAATTTACTCCCGGAATCTGTGCCTTTTCTCTGCAATATTTCAACGTTTGACAGCACGCCCCATTATGAGAATATTGTAATATCTTCACAAAATTCATTTCCTCCATGTCCTCCGGCAACTCCGACTCACAAATATCGCCTGCCGTGTCCTTGTTTACTTCGATTCGAGATCATCGACGCAGCGAATACAATATTGCGCTGCACCGTTCAAATTATCAAACTTTCTGAACGTATTTTGAAGAGAACAGTAAATAAGTTCAATGGGAAAACTTTGGGAACAAAACGTTGCCGAGCCTCGTCGATAACTCTCATCCCGTGCGTTATTAAACAAGCGCACAATTAAATCCGGGCCATTTGCAAGAATCCGGCTACAAATAGCGCCAGTCATCGAGAAAACGCTCCAATTTATGTTGGTCGTGTTACGCTAAGGACTTAGTCTACGGCGGCAGGTTCATTGATGTGTAACATTTAAATCAGCAGAGCCGTGTAGCGTCCGGTAGAGGATGAGTGTCCCGTGAGGGCTTTTCAGGAAAATAGCATGTGCAGGAAAATGTCGCTGCAGAGACATGGCCACATTTAACACTCTATATTGCTGTTGGATACTCATATATTTTCTTAATTACCGGAACGTGCGTTGTGTGGAAATTGGAAACGACCAACAACACACCTCCCAAACGAGCTCAGCACAATTTTAGATGGCCTAGATAAGGCAGAAATTGACTATCATAGAAATTTTTAAGGGGAGATTTCGGCAGGAAAATTCATGTTAAAAATGACGTTTCTTCGTAGATAAATTTCTCTTTTATTTAAAGAGATATCAACTCAATTTTTTTTCTGTGTATAAAGGAACGTTAATTCTAGGGCGGAACAGGCTCCTTTTTAAAATGTTATTTAAGGAAACCCTTATAAAAAATTTACAGAAGTTGCAATTTAGCAACCTTTGTTATAGCATTGAAAATGAACTTGACTATTTTTTGGCAAACTTGGCAAAATTTCACAATATCTAAAAATTTAACAACAATTTGCAAAAACTACGAAATTTCCCACTGTCACCTAAAATCATAAAATGCCATCCTACTCAACCGTTAAACAATTTCAATGTTAAAATACGAAAGTTGCTTAAAATTAGGACATTTTCAACATCAATTAACTCAGCAACGGATAAGAAATCTAAAAATTTGGACTTGTACCGCCCTTAAGACATGCTGTCCCAATACAGATTAAAATTCACACATCTCTAGAAAATTCCATAATTGAGTAAAATATCTACGAAAACTGAATGTCAGTCAAGTCAAATTTCTTAGAACATCGGCCGTCAGCAAAGAGGGGAATACGCCCCCACTACCGGTGCTCTCTGTCCATATTCAACCCAGAATTTTTATTATCTATTTTATTATCTGCTTTTATTTACTGTGGCTCGGACCGATGTAAATTGTTGCAATTACAGTCAACCCTCCTATATCGCGATATAAGAAACTCTGAATTAAATAATACATATATGATTAATTTTTCATCGGTTTGCATAAAAACCACGTAATGGGAATCTCAGAAATAAATAAACTGTACATAAATCAGATCGATTTGCTTTGCATTACATACAGGGCTGTTTTTTTAAAGCGGTCTTTAGAAAATTTTCAACTTGCTATTGTCCTATAAACTTGAAATTTGGAACAGGGCTGAAATTAACCATTCTAAATCGAAATAAATTATCTACAATATGGCGGTACTTTTTCTTATACCGGCCAACTTTGTTATTTTAAATGGAATACCCCAGTTTTTATTCAATTTTCAGTGTATCTATGTAGTCTCTGTCTATTTGTCATAGTTTTAGGTATCTGCTAATTATTTTACAAAATTTTGCATTTACGATGTCTACCAATAAAACGATTCAGTAACCATGCGGAAAAATCGCAAACTGTTTTTGCAGTCGATAATCGAAAGTTTATAAAATCAACTGCTGGTATCAACAATAATTAAATCACATTCTAGGTACTTACAATCATTAATAAAAACGTCCAAAACAAAACTTCACAATTTAATTTTTTTTAATGGCACGCAGAGTCGGTTTCACAAATGTGTTGGCACATTCTTGCACAAAAAGCTCGCAACAAGAATATGGCGTTATAGGAAGCTAAAATTAGAACGGAAGCAGAGAACTAACAAGCATTCTACTGGATCTGATAGAAATTATAGAAAAGCAGAAGTAGATATTATGTATAATTTACGCCTCCCTGAAACATATAAATTATAAGTAGACGAATGTTTGGAAGAATTGAAAAATGCTGAATAGGAATTATTGAATAAGAGAGAACAGTCGAGGAAAATCTCTGAATCTTATTTGGAGAACTGAGCAGCAATTGGAACAGTTGACAGCGAGCAATTTTGGTCGTGTTTTCAAGATGAGAGATAAAACCCCTCGTGCAAAAACTGTTATTTGTATAAAAATGCACTGTTATTTGTACAAAAAGGGGTAAAGATCATGAATTAGCTGCTCTGGAAAATATACGTGGTGTCTCGTATTGTCATATTTGGAAGCTTCTCTAGATGCACCAGTAGATAATGATGGAATCATTGAGGTAAGATAGTAAAATGTTGCTGCAAAAGACTATAGTTCTCGAAGCAACATTGATTGGTAAAATCACAAGTTCAGAATAACAAAGTCGCATTGAAATAACCATTACGATTATTATTATCAAATTCAGGAACAATTTGAAGTCACCAATATAATTATTATTTTTTTGTGTGTGGATACCAAACGCCTTTTGTTATCAAAAGAGTTCAAAAAGATAGGAACTTTAAAATAATAATATGAAGAGAATTGTAAAAAACACAAACTGCAAAGATTATACTCATTTTCTTCCAGAAATAACTGATAGACGATTAAATAGAAATAAAGATTTACAATGGGAAATACAATTTTTTCACACCCTTGTTATAATTTTTACTAGTTTTTTTTAAGTAATAGGTTCTGATTATCTGTACAATTGTTTTTAAATTGATATCAGCATCAGCCGGCTGACGATCGCGAGTGTGCAGACAGTCCTAGCCAGGCACAATAATAATATAATAATATTGATAGTTCGTTCTGCTGAAAGCGTGGATTCCAATAATGTCTATTTTGGGCAAAGAAGAACCAAGTGAAAATATATTAGCCTCTCTAAAAATGAAAGACCCAACTACATCTGGGTCCAATAAAATTGTAAAACCCGAACCCGAGGACCACTCTTATTACTGACAATAATATTGGGCTGTGGTTTGGAAGGGGAACCGAGAGCTGCAATTGTACTCCCCTAAAATCCCTTCGTGTTTCCAACATCAGTCTGCCAAAATGTCCCCTTAAGCGCCCGCTCTGGGTCGCCGAATAAAATATATTCCGCGTTAAATTTTAGAAACACCTGCAGTAACGGCCGCAATAAAAGACAAACTTGCAATTGCCGTTCCGCCACCCACCGTAAAGTTTCTATTTCCGGTAACTAGGTGTGAATTTAAGCGCTCCTGAGAGGCGGTGGTTAAGACGGCGGTCTCGGAGCGTTTCCTTGCCGTGCTAATTGGAAGTAATGGCGACCTCGATGTGACCGTCGCCCATGCATCACCCCTCGGACGTCTTGTCGAGGAAACTTGCTAATTTACACCCAGAGGCAACATAAAGAACAGTCGGAGGGACATCGCGGTTTAATTTTTCGGTTTTTATTATTAAAAAACTTTCGCACTCCATAAAGTTCGTATACTGCGTCTGGGTGGCTTAGATACGAATTGAAACTTTCGCCGTTGGGACTAAATATTTTTCTTATCCCTGTGGACACTCCTTTCTATTGCTTTTCCGATACACGGATGCGGCTCGATTACGCCATAAATACAATGCCATATAGCGCCATTCGACATTTTACTTGTAACTGTTTCGTTGATTATTAAAATTTATTACGCGATTCTGCGCGTTCGTTTTTTATATTAATACTTTATTGCACGTAGCTGAAAAGCTTCCGAAAAAATCGAACAAAGCTCAGTCTCGTATATTTACCATCGTTTTTAGTGACACGAACAACGTATCAGTAATACGCCTCCAATTAAAAAATTATAAAATTCGCCCGAAATAAGCGCAAAATTGTTTTTTCTAAACTCGTAGTTTTATTTTATTTGTTCGTCGCACAAATGAACAAATCTACACAATAAATAAAAATTCCAAACCACTGTATAATAAAATTGTAAAGAAAATATTTGAATTCAGTTTCAAAAAATTATAATAACCCTTTTCTATTACCTTTCAATAAATTCTCTATTATGCACTAAATTTATTGCAACCGACATTGATACGTGTTACGTAATGAAAATATATAGACATATATATCTATACATATATGTATTACGTAACAGTTATAATAATAATTTATAGTTGTAAGTTATAGTTGTTTTGTTGGCAGCGTTGCATTTGTTCCGATTGACATTTCAAGTTCTTCCGTTGTAATAAGATTTGACGATTCTCATTGAAAATCGTCGGCGAAACAGATTCGAATGCCATCTTTTGGTCGTTGAAAAAGTATAGTACACATCTCTCGATATGTAATACACTATTAGGTTGGTGCTGATTATTGAATTTTATTTTGTTAATTACAAATTAAATATGCAAAGAAGCAACAAATTACCAACCTCTTATAATTACAAAAACTGAATTAAATATGCAAAGAAGCTACAAATTACCAGCCTCTTTTAATTGCAAATACAGAATTAGTAAAAAGTCTCGGAACGGTCCCAGGTAGCAACACAACGTCATTTTGACGTCATATTTTGGGCATCAGTTACGTCGAAATGACCAAGCATATGTCGTTATTATGACGAAAAAATGACGGGTAAATGTCACAGCCCGACGACGTCATCTTTTTGCGTAAAAATGACGTGATACGTGTGACGTCAAATTGACGTGATACGTGTGACGTTAAATTGACATTTTTTTAACGACGTAACTAAGACGTCATGTTTCTACGTATGTATGACGTGTGCGTGTGACGTCTAATTTACAATTTTACTGACGTAACTAAGACGTTCCTCAATGATGGAACAGGTCAGGTCAGGTCAGGTTTCAATTTCATATAGGGATAAGATTAATTTTTGAAAACTATGTTTCACAAAGTATATAATTTGTAGTTGAAATAAGACTCAAAAATAATATGTTCATTGTGTATTATAAATTACATTTAATATTCCTATAACACATCAAAAAAAATTGAAACTAAAGCGCTGGAAAACAATGGTTCTTAGACTAAATTAAAATTCTAAGACAGTCATCTTGTTTTTTGCAATTGTAAAACACAAATTATGTAATCAATTAATAACACGAAGCAAATATGAATTAAGTTTACTGGTTTTATAAAATACCCTGCATATAGAATACAAAGACCAAGTTTCTTCATTTACATCTTCTTCACCTAGAAAAGCTTTGACATATTGTTTCTGGTCTTTGTACGGAGACCAATAAATACGCTTCTTGCGTGGAGTAAACCACTTAGAATATAGTCGAAAGCCCATCACCGACACATTCCTGAAATTCAACCACGGCGTACATGATAATCTATATTAATATTATGATCATAGATTATCGTTTAAAACTACTATTTTATCTCACCGACAGCATAAACTCACCTTAAATTTCTGAAGAAAATAACACCGAACAATGATCCACGTACAAACACAAACACTAGAACAAGAATGAAATGAAAATTGAAAAATAATTAGTGACCTAAGGCAAAAAATAGCTTACAAGGGCGACACCCAGCCAAAAAGGGTTTACACACCTCAAGGAAAGTATTTCCTATTAAACTTTATGAATTAATAACATCACAGGGTTGTCTATTTATCTATTTTTTGTTAAAAATTACAATTTGGAGCTTCACTTATACAAACTTTTAATGAAAAAACTGCTGCAAATACAATAGGTCACAAAAGTCAATATTTGTTATTCGCATCTATGGAAACCAGAAAAAAAACCTAACCATCTTGATTAACGAAACATTGTCCGCCACCACCATGAATTTTCTGCAATTTGGTGTAAAATTAAAGTATTTCGGTTTGACTACATTACTATATAAAAATAACTGATTGGCGGACTTATATGATGTACAACTGTTTTTTATTGTTAAAGATCGAGTTCAATATGCACTAACGACCAAAGTTTTTCTCATTATAATATGACTGAAATTAATTTTTTAAATACTGGATGATGAATACTAACATTAAAAGTATAATTTTTCACAATTTAACCTACTATAAGTATATTAAACTAAATTTAAACTATGGTTTTGTTCTAGACGTCAAAATAACGAAACAGGGACGTCATTAAATCGTGGTAAAATCGTCGACCTAAAATAGACGTCAAAATGACGTGATTTAGTTTACGTCAAAAATACGTTGCAATTGTGACGGCATAAAGACGTGAATTTTAGGTTAAATGACGTCTATCGACGAAAGTCACCTAAAATAGACGTCATTATGACGTACTTCTGCTACCTGGGGTCGAACAACTTTGGTATTAAAATTTTTATTTTCAAATTTGGTAGGAATATATACAGTATGGAACAAAATGAGTTTCATCTAGTTACTTTTGCATTACCCTTGTAAAAATACGAAGTGCCGCTCTACAAAAAAAGGAGGGTGGTATCCTAACCTCAAAATATACATTAAAATTTCAATACTTTGCGTCCAGATCGAAAATACGTCTCAATGATATAAGTGTTCTTCTTGCACGGTATATATTTTTAACCTTTGTTAATTCAATTCACTTCAATAAATTGTAATAATTGTCAATTTTATTGATGTCATTTATTGACAGTACTATAAACTTTAAAAATAGTAGAGCGGATTCCAAAGTTAACTAGATGAAAATCATTTTGTTCCACACTGTAGTTGCAAATAACCGATTTGTTTATAAAATTTTTGTTCACTTTTCATATAATAGGAAAATGCTCCAACTTACGTTTTTTTTTAATGGGACACCTAGTATAGTGACATAAACAATCAATAAAATGTCTTTGTGAATTCTGAAGCTTCTATTATCGAAATGAACAAGAGGTTTTTTTTAAAAGCTTTATTGCACGACAACGAGTTACAAGTAAGTGAGTAAATATTAAAAAATCGTGAATATATATTGAATAATATGCTCAAAGTCGTGTTATATTGGTGCTGGGGGTCGTAGGTTTTTTCTGTGTAATTTGTAGCATTTAACAAAATTTAAACATTTTTATATTGCTTTCTTAAGAAAAAAGTTTTTTAATCAGCATCCGAAAATAAAATAGATACATATATAATAACATACATATAACAAAACGTAAGTACGAAGTATTTCCGGTTAAAGGAAAAGTGAAACAGCACAAATAAATCATCTGCAACCCCATATTGTTATTAAATTTGAAAAATACACTTTTTAAATTACAGCTATTATCCGGACTTTTTACTATTATTAATATTAATATTACTAAATAATTTTGAAATTTACGTAGGCGAAGTAGATGACATTTGAATCTTTGTAACACGGTGCCACCTTTTAGTCCGACTAAAGCGCAATTCACAATAACTTATTTCGTTTTTACTGAGATGGCATATGACAGATGCTGATATTATCTTTACTTTAAATTTTTTCCAAAACTGTTGGGTTTTCCCAGATTTCACCAATGGAGAAAGTGAATTTTACCAAGTCACATTCGTCCTCTAACCATGTCTAACCTTTAAAATATGAAGCTGATCAAAACGAAACGATTTCTGTGGCAGATATTTGTCCACTTCAAATAAGAGAAAGCAATCACTAGAAGTTAACTTGGCAAAACTAATATTTGGGCGGAAAGAAAGCTCAATCGTTGAGAAAGATTGCTCTTGCAATAAAGCATTTAAAATCAATTGAAAAGTGAGCGGATGGTGAGATGAAAAACAAAAGTCAATCTGACCAATAAATTCAACATGTACTTATTTTGATATCTATCAAATCCTTATCGTCGCTTAATAAAAATTCATTTAATCAAACTTTTGGCTTCAAAGATTTCGATCTATTTTGAAACTGCCAGGTACTTTACATTTAGATCCAGAATATCGTAAATTGTTCAAGTTTTCACTTTACGCCACGTGAGTGGCAAAATTTTCAATTTAAAATGCGAAATGTCGGTTTTGTTTGTGAATGTGATCATTTTATGTTACTTTTATTGGACAGAGACATAAACGTATTGTCTGGCGCATTTGAATCGTTATTGTTATGATTAAAACAAATCCATTTAACAGCATAATGAATAGTATCCATCAGCCAATTTTACGATTATAAAGATTTTATGAAGCGATGAGCACGCCAACTCTCGGAAACCATTATGTCTGTCCACAATAAAAATTGTATTCAATTGATATTGCTGAAACGAGACGATTTTTTCGATTACAATTCCCAGTAAAGGTAACATCTCTGTCGTGCCTTCTGATCCCGAATCATACTCTCTTAAATTACTTTATTTTAATAATAAATCGCTTATTTGTAGCGCAGTAAGTAAAATATTGATTTATGTTTAATGCGTTCAATATTTTATTGTCGAGCCTCGCCCGGCGCATCCACCATTTGAAAAAAGTGTTTATACCGCCAATAATATAATTTAATGCTATTCAAAGCGTTCGAGATGTTCCGAGAAAAAACGTCGAAAGCCATATAATTTGAGCGCAGACAAGAGTTGAAAATTTGTCCCTTGACATAGAAAAATTCCGAATTTCAAACCCTGGGGGATCCGAGTTTTTACTTGTTAGCATCGATTCTCGTTGTTTGTGGGTGGAGGGATCGAACGATTTATACGCCTCAAAAAACTATCCTCCCTCAACAGCCGTTCATTTGAAAAGATCACGCAAAACGGAATTTTCCGCATGTAACGCATTACCGTCGAAGAAAGTAATATCGCACGTTATTATAGTTTTGCGGGGCGACAAAGATGCATTTCCTTTTCAAAATGACACGGTATATTTTCCGGAAACTTGCCGGACTTGTCATATCCGTGTGCACTATTGTCCATTAGTTCATCAAACGAGGTCGGATTAATTCGAGCCTGTCGCTGTAACTCACAACGGAAGCTTTTTTGACCTCTTTATGGTCTTAATGGTGCAATGTGGAGCCGTAAATACAGATAAATAAACCGTACTGTTAATTTGCCAGTTGAATGCGTTACATTAGTTGTTCATCTTCCACACTATTTACCAGTGATGACTCTTGTTACAGTAATTCGGCGTCGTAATAATATTATTAGAAATGCGTTTTTGTGCCACTTCGCGCGCGTTGTACGCTAGGAAAGCAAGGAAGCAGACTTCTATTGTGTACGAAATCAAAATCCATTACGAACCAGGGGGCCAGCGAAGAATTTCGTGCTAAGCTGTTGTTCAAATAGGGGGCATTGTTGCAGCGGCGTTGCAGGGCATGTTAGTGAATACCGATACCAGATAATCCCTCACTCTCACTGGAGGAGATTGCACTCACCGCCACTGCATCTTCGAACTTCCTCACTAAATCATCTTAGATTGTTCCGTTGTCACTCGAGGAGTTTTTCCAGATTTACGCCCGGCAACAATAGCGACACAACTTGCAATTTTTCACTCGGATACGAGTCCCATTTTTTACCGTCGAATTAATTAGAGTCCCGGTCGATGCCTGACGTTTCGAAATTAAACAAACATTAAATCGGGGGGGCTTAAGCACGGACAATTTGTTATGGTGCCCGAATGGCAATAATACGTTTACAGGGCTCAATGCACTCTAATTCTTGCTGTAATGCCATAAATTAAGTCCCTCGGTGCGGCTGTCTGGGCCCCATGCAGGAATAACGTCTTCATTCACGATGCAGGTCCCTTTTTGATCCCCGCGGTCTTGTTCCATTTGCCATAAATTCTAATAAAACGTCTTAGCATACATTTCGGTTGTCTGGTTTTCGTCGCCGCTGATTCCGGTGCAAAGCAGGCGGATCAGCAATAATGCTAAAAGGAAACTACTTCTGTTATTGGGTATCTTTGCTATTTCCAGGGTTTTTCTGTTCATTAAGTGGTAGTGGCACAAGCGCGATGATTGAATACTCGCCGTGCGGTGCTGATTGTAAACATTGTCATATTTATTTTACTGTATCTACTTTTATAGTTGTTTTTTGATATAAAACTTCTTTGGCGCGCTGAGAGTTCAAATTTAAGGCCGCGTCACGTTACGTTTAGCAACGTTGGCGAAACTAGTCGCCTAACACAATTTCGAAATATTGCAAATAGTAGCACTAATAATAGTCCAAACACCAAAAACATTCACAAACACGTGAGGCACGTATCACCATTGACAAATTCCAATTTAACAACAATATTATTTGAAAAAATACAGGAATTTAGTACATTCATATTTTGATAAAATGTCCGGCCAAAGTGATTTTTTTTCCTTTGCATTTAAATCAATTTGTAAAGAATTGTTGGGACTTGCATCTTAGAATGCTTTGAAATTATTTCAACGATTGCCTTCTTTGTTCTAGTTGGTGATGACTTTATAAATTCTCCTGGCTTTTATTTTTTTCCTGTTGCATTTAAATTTCTACCAAAAATCTCGGAATCAAGAATTTTAGCTGTTTTAAATAATTCTTCACTTGGGTGTAACAAGGTACCTCTAGAAATAAACTCTAGCCAGTCAAAGGCCTTATTTATATCCAACTTTTAGTTAAAGTTTTAATTTTTATCAAATTATTTTCATCGTCGAAATATTTTGGTTGAACGAAATAATATAAATAATAATATAATATATACAGGGTGATATTTTTCAAACGAGCCACCTTGAATAACTTTGAGAAAACAGGAAATATTAAAATTTCCAAAAACTGGTCAATTTTTGTTGAGAGGGGGACATCTTCTGAGGTTATTTTGAAATTTTAACATTTTTGGCTTTATCGAAGTTGAATTTTTTCCTTACTTAAGCTATGGTGTGAATATTTTATTCTAAAAAAGAAAAGGTTATAGAAAGCTTTCAAAAATGAATTGCAAGCTAAGTAAATGTGGAAAAATCAGGTGAAGATGTAATAAATTTTTAAATCTACCACTAATATTATTGCCATAGTAATTTTAATGACCCGGTAACCAAATGTTGTAACACCGTGCTAAACAAAATCACCAAATAATTAGGTTTTTAAAGTAAAAAATTTGATTGCATTTTAATTAAAAATTTCTTGTATTGGGCAATTATGTCTTTTTTATAGCTTCCATAGACTTTTCTTGGTTAGGAATAAAATCTTCACTCCTTAATTTAATTAAGAAAAAAATTCAATTTCAATAAAGCTGTTAATATTTTGCCAAACCTGTTTTCACACATTTGACAATCTCCTGAATTGTGGTAGCTTTCAAACGAGGTCTACAAGAGGGGGCATTCCATTGAAAATTCTCAAAAAGCGGATGTTTCCCTCTGAACAAAAATTAACCTGTTTTTGGAAATTTTTATATTTCTTGTCTTTTCAAAGTTATTCAGGGTGGCTCGTTTGAAAAAAATCACCTGTATATAAAAATCATGTTACAAAGTTTTCTTATTCACTTTTTTAATCGAAGTGGTAGTGGTATCATCTGTCAATTTCTTTGATATTTTTTGTGTGAAGCAAATATCTTTTTCGTACATATTTGCTTCTAGGGAATTCAACAAGCACGTCTCTATATTGTTTTGCATGTTTATATTTTGTTCATAAATAAATCATGTTAGTCTATACATATTTGAAGTTTAAAGGTGCTGGATGATTACCATTCCCGAATATACGATATCTTTATTCAATCTTGAAATTAAAATGCAATAAAGTGTAGAGTTGTAAAACTGTTGGATTAGTAAGCAAAATTCCTTCCTTAAAAGAAATAAATATTTTATAGTTACCAACTCTCATCCTTGTTATAAATGCTGACATATCGTTAAGAATTTCCAATCAATACTAAAACCGTTTTTCCCTGGGCAGTTTGCAGAAAATTTTAAATTCGAGTCTAATAAATCGAACTTTTCTTTGAATATAATTGAATTGTTTGGCATAGGAAATACCACAGTTCAATAATTTAGAACACCACTCTGAGAAAAGCCTGAAAAGTGCGACTAACTACATAACCAACAGAAAAATTGGCTTGATTTTCGCAAATGACATCATGCGCGGGATTAGTTTTATTTAGGTCCGCAATATCATATCAATATCATAATAAGTGTATCGTGGGAATAAGTAAGTAATAATGAAAACTTTATTTTACTAATATTATGGTAAAAAGAAGCTCTTTCTGGAGATCTTTGATATTTTGATGCTTTTTTGTTGATTGGATCGTTGTCAGGTAGAGAGGGGCGGCGATGGAAAACTCTTCGACAATATTGCTCATGGCATTTGAGGGCAAAAAAATTTTCGTAGACAAGCATGCGGGTGTTAATTGATTCCGCAAATCGAGACTTTGCAAGCTTGAATGAAAATGTCACGAGACGAAATACCGGCTTTCAGCATCCGCCAAACTTTTCCAGAATCTCGAATCAATCACGACAGTTTTCGTCGTTCATTTTTCTTTTCTTATTATTTCCCCGGTGACAATGTCGCCGGATTCTACTTTCTCTCCTGCTGTCGCAGAACCATTTCTGCATGTGATAGATTGACGTTCATTTCTCCGGCGACTTACTATAATTCATAAGATTTAACATTCGCCGTCGCAAATGAATCGAATGATTTGAAGTCGTTAGTTGAAAATAGACGACGTCCAGGTATCAAGTCGTCCTCCGATCAATTTGTAATATTTCTCGCAGGAGTCGGCTTTTTGTGTGCGAGTTCTTGTTCAGTTAGCAAAAACATAATTCGCGTCAGACACTGGCGGGGAAGTCGAGGGAAGGCGTCTCGGCTTTATTGCATCAGCGTCACTTTTCCCTTATCTCTACCCTTTCGCACTCAGCCGGCTGTTCCGCCACCCGAACATTTAATATCGCCGTTTCCTTCACCCCAGAATCTGGGGACATCACGCATCCGATGCCTAAGAAAACCATCGAATTTTGCCTGAGGGAATGTGGCAAATGTATCAGTTTGCAGGGGTGGGGCGTAATTAGTTCGGTGGAATAATTAGGGAACGTCAGAAGAAGAACCGGAGAGGAGTGCAACTCTGGTGCAGTGCAGTCAAGCGCGTCTAGTAATTTTCTACCGAAGACGAGTCTTTGTGGGCTCGCTGTTAATTTCCCGGATTGTCTGGGCGAAGTTCTGGGTTGGACGTCTCCCTCCATCCGATCGTGAACAAGCGGATGGCTCTCCGGATTCAAGATGTCTCGGCCTGGAAACTTTCCTTATCTCGTTTAATACCAGATTGTTTATATTGTTCCATTTAATTGTTCCTTCGTGGAGTTCAATTTGGCGAGTTGGCGGATTGTTGTTTTTATTATTATGTGTCATTTGTTCAGCGTTCTGCTCCATTCTGGACTTGATTCCCCCAGTCATTGCGAAAAGGGTAAACATTTACTTCGAACTTTGTTATCGTAAGTTTGAGTTTAATCAGATGGCGCGCCTTTCAAAGTGTTTATTGTCGAGATTATCGCTCCCAGAATTATTAATTCAGTCCTCGTCGCTCGGAAAAATCCAATTTTCCAAACTCAATTAAGACGGTTTATATTAATCATAATGGACCGATTCCGGTCGTATTATTTGCGGAGAGAAGTCGTTTTGCCACATAAAACCAAATATTTATGGAAGCGACAAAAGGCGTCTATTTTCAGAGACGCTGCTTTCAATTATAAAAGATTTCTGACGGAATATCTAGAATTTTAGCCGCTAGAAAATATACTCGGGTGTGGGCTGAAAATGTTATGCTTGGAGCGGTTGTAATTTCTCACAACATTTCTTTAAGAACGCGCGCCTAATAACCCATACAAGTAGTAATATTCGCCACGTGCTCTCGCAAATCCGAGAGGGCTTTATTGATTAGGCGCGAAATCGAAAAAGTCGAGGTTGAAGACCCCTTTGGACGATTCGGCGAGGAAACGGACCTTTATATCTCCCGGGAGCTTTATTTCATGTCTTTTTTCGGTAATTTCTCGTCGAACGGGGGCATCATCTCCGCGAAGAGCGCCACTAAAAGTGTTACTGGCAATTCCATCACATTACGCGGCGGCGCTCCCTCCCGGCCCTAAATTATACAAAAGCCGCCCCCATCTACCACCATCCACCGTCGCCAAAGAACCCGTCGACAATTTGCGGCGTGTCTTCGGAGCCACACAAAGCCTCCGGATCCGTGATCGTGCAATAATCAAACCCAATTTAATCAGAGACCAAACAGAATGTGTACTCGGCAAATGCTATAATATTAACTCTATATGTCCAGTGTTTGCCGCCTCTCATCTGAGACCGATCGTGATGGCCGTCTAACAATCCCTCATCCCTGCAACCCTTCCGGCGCATTTGGGAATCACGCTCACTTGATCAAATAAGAGCTACGTGAGTCAATAACGATATTCTCTCCTTTGTATCCGTTACTGCCTCGGTAAACAACGGAAAAATGGACTGTTGACGCGCGAAAATTCACCGAATTTTCGCGAGAAATTAAAGACAAATACGCTCTTTCCGCGATTTGGGGCCGGGGCAAACATTGCACCACACCCGAACTACTAAATCCTTTTTGTCGTGGTCTCCGCGCGGCCATTAACGCTGCAACTTTTCAAGGAATCTCTCTCTTTGTGACATATTTATGTGCGATAAAGGCATGACTTCCGTTATTAATTACGCAATTATAACTCTTTTAATTAAAAAAATCAGCATAAAATTCGCGTAAAGCGCCATGAACAAAACAATTCTCGCCCGAATTAACAATTAGCTATTCCTCGGAAGTGTACCGAATAAATAATAATAATCTCTGTCTGGGCCATTAGCGGTAAAAATTAAGTGTCAGAAATTAGAAACAAAGTATAATCGAGTAAACTGAAACTGCGGATTCAAGTCTCAGGTGAGCACTTGATATTTTAATTAACCCGCATTAATTATAGAGGGTGAGATTATTACTTTACCGGTTCGCATTCCTCGTCTGCATCCCTTCAAGCCGAAGCAGCCAATAAGCAACTTCACTTTTTCTTAGAGTTTTGCGCATAAAACGTTTTGTCGCAATATAGCAACCCTAATTTGGGGGCGAAATGACTTATTGCGTCCTTAACTCAATTGGGTCTAATGAATATTACACCGCCTTTATTTTTGAACCATTCCGCTATAATAACCTTGTTTGTTACGATCTTATTGATTTATTTATCGAGGCGTCATTGATAATTGTATGAATGTAAATTCAATACCAGATTTTCCAAATAAACTAAAATATTTTGTAAAAGTGCTTGATTTATCCCTTTCCTAAAATCAGAATTTTATTTTTTCCATCTGATCATTGTTATAATATTTACTTATTTTGAGTGTAAAACATTCGAGAATTGCTATAGCATTCATATATCTATTCGAATACTAGAAATTCTATATTTACGGTTTTTTAATAAGATACGTGAAAGCACTGAAATAATGTACCTCTTCAAAAAAGGTAATAATTGAAGCGATATTTCAACGAACAAAAAAGTTATGGTGTAAAATGTTCAAGGATAGAGGTGGTTTTAACCATTTGCAATTTTTAGAAAACAAAATACTCATAGCAGATGATTTACATACTGAGTTTTGTTAAAATCAATTTAACCGTTTCTTTATTATATTTAGGAAAAAATTTATTTTAAAGCTTTGGTGTATTCTCATTGACCAACGAAGCATTTTAAAACAAAAGTTTATAGGGTCAAATCGACTTATTTTGATCCCAGGAATGTGTAGTTTTTCCATGTCACCGTTGTTCTGGGACATTTGCATTTGTTTATTAGGAACCCCGACGCAAAGTGAAAAATATGGGTTTGACAAAAAATTTTTTCTCGAGAACGATAGCACATACGGTTTTTTAATAAGAGCCCTGAAATAATACGTCTCTTCAAAAAAGGTAAAAATTGAAGTGATATTTCACCGAACAAAAAGTTATGGTGTAAAATGTTCAAGGGTAGGGCTGGGTTTTTCCATTTGCAATTTTTAAAAAACAAAATACTCATAGCATCAGGTAGTACACCCATAAAAGTATCTACATACTAACGAAATTTATTTTCAAATTTTGGCGTACTCTCCCGGGCCAACAAAGCATTTTAAAACAACAGTTAATAGGGCCAAATCGACTTATTTTGATTCCAGGAAACTCTAATTGTTCCATGTCACCGTTGTTCTGGGATACTTTTATAGTACAAATTTGGTGGATGCGCCGGGTCAAATAACAAACCATTGTTATTGTAAAATGTTTCGTTGTTTTTAAATCCAAAGAATTAACATAAAATGTTTGCTAGTGAAATAACTAAGGGTAGGTAGGCAAACTAAATTTCTTCAAAATGGATTTCAAGAAAAGGAACAAGATTTTACAAATAAACTGAAATATTTTTTGTGATTTATTTATAGTTTTCCTAATATACCAATTTTATTTTTCTGATCATTGTCATAATATTAACAACATTTTGAGAATTGCTATTCATATAACTCGCAATTCGCATAGTAGAAATTCCATATTGACATTCACAGACAAAAATGAAATAAAAGCATGACATAATAAGCAGCATAATTCCATATATTTTTAAAACATAATATGTACATAAATTTGGTGGATGCGCCGGGTTAAATAACTGAAAATTGTTATTGCAAAATGTTTCCTTGTTTTTAAATCAAAACAAGAAATTAACATAAAATGTTTATCGACAACTGTTAGTAAAATAACGTTGGAGATATAATAAATTCTTTTAAAATAAATTACAAGGTCAGGAAATTTATTACCAGATAATCTAAGATGTTTAGTGTGCTTGATTTATATTTCTCTTAATAGACAAGTTTTATTTTTTTAGAGTGATCATTGTTATAAAATTAGTTCTTTTCAGTTTCAATGTTTTGAGAATTGCTACAGCATTGATATAACTATACGAATAGTAGACAATCCATATTATCATTCAGAAATAAATATGAATTAAAAATATGACATGAATCAATAATTTGTAAAATACACAATACACGATTTGGTGGATGCGCCGGGCCAAATAAATAAAAATTGATATTGTAAAATGTTCTATTGGTTTTAAATACAAGGAATTAACATAAATGTTTATTGACAATTGTTAATAGTAATAACGTAACGTTGGAGATAAAATATTTTTAAACGAATTTGAGGAACAGGAAAAATATGCAAGATATTTCATATGCAGTGCATCAATATAAAAAGACGAAAATGTATAAAATTTTGATAATTTAGTCTTTGCAGATATTGTATTTACATTTTACCAAATGGCCGTTTAAAATTAATAGTTCGTAAAACGAATCTTTGAACACAATTTTTAATAAATAATAATCAAAAATAAATTTTATAAAATTAAAGATACTAAGAAACATTTAAAATAATGTAACCGAATGAATCTAGCTGATATTAAGACAATTCGTCGTCGAAGATGGGAAATTATGGTATTAAGTGATGACCCATTCCGCTTTTCGGTCCTCGAACGTGTGGAATTGACATATCGTTGGTGTTTACAGTCTTGTGATGTTTTATTCAAACTCTTTGTTAAATATTCATAGTGCTGATGTTTGAAGTGATAAAAATCCACACGCAAACTGGTGTTTGAAAAGGAATTTTTGAAAGAATTTGTTTGGACCGTTTATTTTCTTCCATGATTTTACAAACGTTGAAACACCCTTTTACTTCTCTTTATCTTCACTGATACGTTGGTCATTAATAATTTAGATGTGTATTTTTTGCAATAAATGTATCGGTTACATTTTTCCCGAGTTTGAACATTGCGCTCGGTAATATCTTTCCGAGGAGAAATGTGCATATGAGCAACGAACATAAGAGAAACGAAAATACTCCTACTTAAAAATAAGTTTCAATTTACAATAAAAGATAAAAAACAAATTTTCTTGGATGCAGAGAATTATTTAACAAGTCTTGTCCAGAATTATTTTCGGAAAGTACTTTTGGCGTTGTTTGCAGGCTACATTTAATGCGATTAGGAGGAAAACTTTCGGAACATATGCTCTGTCATTACATTAATTTTACTTTATATCGCTTTAAAAGTCGCGAAAAATTTATGGAAAGTAAAGTATAAAATTTACGGTCCGCATCAAACGCAATGACGAGTGAATGCCATATTTATGTAGAAGTATTGATTTTATTTGGGGCGAAATTTCTTGCTGGTCTCGCTGCCAGAGTGAACTAGTAATAATGCGGCTTACCACTTTTCGAGGCAATTAATTTGTTTGAAAAAGCATAAAATCATATTTTCATCAAAGCTGAAAAGGTCAACCGCTGGACGTTTGAAGCGGCGCTCCTGGCGGTTCAGTTGAAGAACAAACGGGAATGCTTCCCTCTTCCAATTAACGAGATTGGAACTGGCTGTTTCCCATGTATATGTGTGTTGGTGCTCTTGTAATTATTCGGCGTGATACACACAAAACACCGTTCCGACTGTGCAAAAGCTCTTCTGTTGCCACCGCCACTTGAGATCCGCATTTTAATTGGAGGGTTCATAACTTATTTATACGCATTTCGACTTGCGTCGAGGAAATATCGACTTGCAAAAGTTACGTAACGTTAAGCAATTTGCGAATATCGAAAACGCCTCCGGATAGTTTAATATTTCCGCTTTTATCGTCGGGGTTTATGTGTCGTGTGCGCCAACTTCTGATCGCATGTTGTTATTTTTTAAAGCAGCGATAGAAAACATTAACCGTATTTCGATAAAGTCGGTGTGCGCCATAAAATTTATTCTTCCGCTGGTCATGTTATGAAAAGTCGAATAAAATTTAATGAGTTTCTTCGTTTTTCGTGCCCTGCCTGGAATTCGGTGTAAGTTCCGGGGTCGAAGCCCGGACTCGGCGCTGGACTGTCAGTGACCAACCACCATGAAATTGAGTCGAGAGGACATTTCTCAAGCGGGTAGAAACGGCCTCAACTTTCAGGCCTGCCATTGTCCGGACGTCACAAATAAATACTACACTTCGTCGAATCGCGTTCGAGCTCGTCTTATTTGAATAATTTTAATGAAGTGTCTTCGGGAACATCGTTAAAACACTTCTTTATTAGATTGGCAATTTGGCATTATACGAAAAGAACGGCCCGAGGAGTGAATCTCGCCGGTTCTTCGACCCGAATTTGATTAGTTATGGAATCAGCAACTAGGCGGTGTTCCTCGCGAGAATATTAAACTGTCATCGATGGGGAAGAGGGAAAACTGCGCCGCCCCGCACTTTACTAGCTTTTAATTTAGCCGAGAATTTTAAATTTAAAATTTATCCGATCTCGCGATGATATTCCTTGGGATTTTTTCGTTTTTCTTTTATTAAATTATCAGATTTCGGGGCGCACCAGCTGCAGCTTTTTCTCGATTTGCATAATTCTTTAATTTCCTAAACCTAATTCCCCTATTAGCGGAAGATGCTCCACTCGTTTATTCTTCGGAAAGTAAAACGCCTTATTTTTTGTCCGACCGTTTTAATTACGCCCCCCGATCCTGCGAACGTTATTATTTTCAATAAGTGCATTTCGTGCAAATTCAAATCACGTCCGCTGCACACTTGCCACTTTTAGTCAATTAATATTTTGTGCATTCGGTTTGAATTCGCAATAAATGTTATTATTTCACGTGCGCGCCGGAAAATTTTATGTTCAAAACGTCATCCTTTCCGCATTTCACAACAAATTGCCGTAGAAATAAAGTAATGGGGCAGGTTGTAAGTTATTATGTGCGGTTTAATAATACGTAGTCGGACTCCTTCGTTGTGGTATGGTAGCGTGTAATTCGACCGCATCCGTGCATCGGGTGCATCGATGCATTACGTGCTTACGATATGCACGTGCCATCGACCCTTCGCTCATCACAGCGCTTTTGACCGCCCTACCTCATAAATTTCTTATTTTGCATCTAACCAGAAACAGTGCAGATACAAAGTACAATATTTTTATGACGCAGTGCGAGAAAATTTAGTCCAATATGACTTACCACAGCTTTTAAGTCAAATACTAAGACTCAGTGTCATAATTTGTTTATTATATTATGTATTTGAATTGCACGAAATCTACTCTAAAAACAAACAAGACGAAAAAAGTACGTTGATACCAAAATTGAAAGAAGCTACTTCTTTTGAGTTTAAAAAATTCGAGAATTGCTATAGCATTCATATGTCTACATATTTGAATAGTAGAGATTCTATATTTACATTACAAAATACGAGATAATAAGCAGTATTGGGTTCATAATTATTTTTAAAATATATTGTACAAATTTGGTGGATGCGCCGGGTCACAAAGCTAAAAATCCTTATTGTAACATGTTTCGTTGCTTTTAAATGCAAAGAAATAACATAAAATGTTTGTTAGCGAAACAACTAAAGGTAGGTAGGCAAACTAAATTTCTTCAAAATTAATTTTAAGAAAAGGTACAACATTTTCCAGATAAACTGAAATATTTTGTGTGATTTATTTATACTCCTCTTAATATACGAATTTTATTTTTCTGATCATTCTTATAATATTAACAAAATTTTGAGAATTGCTGTAGAAGTCATATATATAACTATTCGCACAGTATAAATTCCATATTGACATTCACAAATAAAAATGAAATAAAAATATGACATAATAAGCAGCATTGGGTCCATAATTACACATATTTTCTAAACATAATACATACATTCGGTGGATGCACCGGGTTAAATAACTAAAAATTGTTATTGTAAAATGTTTCGTTGCTTTTAAATATACACAAGAAATTAACATAAAATGTTTATCTACAACTGTCAGTAAAATAACGTTGGAGATAAAATAAGTTTCTTTAAAATGAATTACAAGAACCGGCAATTTATTACCAGATAATGTGAAATATTTAGTGTGCTTGATTTATATTTCCCTTAAAAGACGAATTTAATTTTATCGATGTGATTGATCATTGTTATAAAATTAGTTTTTTTCAGTTTCAATGTTTTGAGAACTATTTGAATAGTAGACAATCCATATTAACATTTAGAAATAAAAATGAACTAAAATACATAACCCTACACACTTTTATAAAAATACATACATGATATGGTGGATGCGCCGGGTCAAAAAAATTTGATATTGTAAATTTTTTTATTGGTTTTAAATACAAGGAATTAACAATTTCTTATTTTGCATCTAACCAGAAATGGTGCAAATACAAAGTACAATATTTTTATGACGCAGTGCGAGAAAATTTAGTCCAATATGACTTACCACAGCTGTTAAGTCAAATACTAAGACTCAGTTTCATAATTTGTTTATTATATTATGTATTTGAATTGCACGAAATCTACTCTAAAAACATACCAAACGAAAAAGTACGTTGATACCAAAATTGAAAAAGCTACTTCATTTGAGTTAAAAAATTCGGGAATTGCTATAGCATTCATATATCTAGTCGAATACTAGAAATTCTATATTTACATTACAAAATATGAGATAATAAGCAGTAATGGGTTCATAATTATATTTAATTTGGTGGATGTGACGTGCCACACAAAAAAAATTCTTCTTGTAAAATGTTTCGTTGCTTTTAAATGCAAAGAAGTAACATAAAATGTTTGCTAGCGAAACAACTAAAGGCAGGTGGCAAACTAAATTTCCTCAAAATAAATTTTAAGAAAAGGAACAAGATTTTCCACATAAACTGAAATATTTTGTGTAATTTATTTATACTTCTTTTAATATACGGAATTTATTTTTATGATCATTCTTATAATATTAACAAAATTTTGAGAATTGCTGTAGAAGTGATATAACTATTCCCACAGTAGAAATTTCATATTGGACATTCACAAACAAAAATGAATTAAAAATATGACATAATTAGCAGCATTGGGTGCATAATTACTTATATTTTCTAAACATAATACATAAATTTGGTAGATGCACCGGGTTAAATAACTAAAAATTGTTATTGTAAAATGTTTCGTTGGTTTTAAATATAAACAAGAAATTAACATAAAATGTTTATCGACAACTGTCAATAAAATAAAATAAATTTCTTTAAAATGCTATACAAGAACAAGCAATTTATTACCAGATAATGCGAAATATTTAGTGTGCTTGATTTATCTTAATAGACGAATTTTATTTTTTCGATGTGATCATTGTTATGAAATTAGTACTTTTCAGTTTCAATGTTTTGAGAACTATTTGAATAGTAGACAATCCATATTAACATTTAGAAATAAAAATGAACTAAAAATATGACATACATGATTTGGTGGATGCGCCGGGTAGAAATAAAATAAAAATTGATATTGTAAATTGTTTTATTGGTTCTAAATACAAAGAATTAACAATTTATTATTTTTCATCTAACCAGAAATAGTGCAAATACAAAGTACAATATTTTCATGACGCAGTGCGACAAAATTTAGTCCAATATGACTTACCACAGTATTTAAATCAAATACTAATACTCGGTTTCATAATTAATTTATTCCAATACGTATTGCATGAAATCTACTCTATAAACATACAAGACGAAAGATGAGCGCTGATACCAAAATTGAAACAAGCTAGGATCAGTGGACATAGAGCAACAACTAAAGTACAACAAATTAATAATAGATGATAAAGTCTCTAGTACAGAAGTCATAAATCGTAGAGAGAATTGTGAAAAAATTACAGAAGAAGCAAAGTGTCAGTGAAAATAGTATATTGGTTGATTACCTGCGAGTGTAGACCAAAAGAACAACTAAGAAAATAACAAAAACCGCGAACAATAATAAAAAACTAGACATAGACTTAAGGAAGAAAACAAATGCATAGCGACAAGGACATGGAATAAGTCACAGAATAGAAGGGTCTATTATAAGAAGTAATTATGAAAAATTAACGCAGAAGAATCCGAAAATAATCAAGAAAAATAAAAAACTAACAGTGAATAGAATATGTGGGGACAATGACAACGACAAAAACGAAGGAAAAGAAAACAAACTGACAGGAAAGGGAAAAATAAAACTAAAAAAAAAATCGTGAAATATTGGAACATGGAATGTGAGAAGCAAAACAGGGAAAGAACGCGAATTAATAGAAAAATTAGAAAAAACGGAAATAGACATTACGAATAAAGGAAACAAAAATGATAGGGAAAATAAAGGACACACCAAAATAAAAGAGTTAGAGCAGGGCTAGGATGTATAGCAAAGTAACAAAACCCGAAACACTGAAACAGAATAATGGAATTAGAAGATCAAATCAGAACAACGATAATAAATGCGTATGGGCCAGGGGAAGAAGTCCGAAATTAAATCAGATTTTCAGCAACTGATAACAGAAATAATAAAAGATGTAAAAGGAAGATTAACAATAAATGGTGATTTTAATGAGAGGGTAGGAAAAAGAGACGAAAAAACTAAAAAACCATTGCACATGGAGAACGTGTGAGGAATAACAATGGGAAAAGACTGATTGATTTTTGCTCATAAAATTTCGACATTCACGGTCGATATTATTAACAATAACGTTATTAATCCTTTGTTAGCATGGAACATGTTCAATAAATCTAATTAAGTACATTATTATTGATTGTTGCTTTCCAAACAGTCTAATATAACAAATAAACATTATAAATACAAAGATTTACACAAATACAAAAGGGCATTAATATCCAGGGGAAAAAGAAAAATGATGGATTACATATTATATTACTCTATTGATATCGTTAAGAAAGTAGGAAAGTTGCGTTTAAAAAATTGAGTTATACCTATTTGCAATTTCTCAATTTTACAAATTTATTGTGACATTTTTTATAAAGTTATGTAACTCTACAACTATGCAGTGGAATTAACAATTATTTTGCTATTATCGGGTATTTTTCTTATTTCTATATTGTGGGCAGTTCAAGAGTTATGAATTTTCGAACAAACCCTTGTGCGTAGTTATTTTTGCATAAAATTTGTGATATCTCCGTAACCATAACAAACAAGTAAACATAACTACGATAATAAATGTTGAAAATAAAGCAAATATTGTAAGAAAGTTGAAGTCTCATTTTGATCAAAATATTTTAGAATCTGACAAACCTCTAATAAATTACTTAAAATTCACTACATAGCGAACATAATATGACAAGGAGAAACAAGAAATTAAAGAATATTGATTCGCCATTGGTGCTTCTTTTTGTGATAACAATATATTATGACGTTTTTGAAAGACCAAGTCTGAAGTTATAAATTTATAACTCTATTTAAGAATGATTACCAGCATCAAATGCAACTGCTTATAATAATAGATTAATCCCTCGAGTTCAGTAAGTTGAGTTGAGTGTTTTATCAATGGAACTCAACAGGAAGAGTTATTCACGGAGAGATTGTGGTCCGGAATTTGTAGGATAAATTTATGAGCATTCTACTGATCTAGGCTGAAACATCATTGTCGAAATTAAAGCGATTATCTTTGTTATCGCTCCTTTAGTCAAACTCATTACTTTGTCGTTAACTATCAGTTATTCGAATCCGACTTGACTATTATTGTAATTTTGCTTCGGCAAACAATTTTATTTGGTTATTTATTGGTGTAAATAGATATAGCAAGCAAGGTGATATTGTGAGCAGTTAGAAAATATCTGCATTCAGTAAAGTAAATTACATTCGTATTCTCGATTATTCTGTTCCATCATTTGTTTCAGTTTGATTCAAATTTACTTCATAAAAACAATAATCTCACCCTAGCAGTTGTCTGCAGTTGAGGATAATGCGTGTAGAAATTTCAGAACAATAAAACTAGGATCCCGGAAGCTCTCCGTAAAGTTTGAAACAATGCCACAAGACTTCGCCTTAAAAAAATTCATCAAACATGTTGGCAAATATTTAATTAAGCTTTTCTGCGGCTGAAATACTTTCGCCGGATTCCCTAGAATTTGAAAAGCATCAAAGAATTCTTTATAACTCGCTTTGAATCTCCATTATCCGAAAATTACAAGAAACTCCAGTCCGATCGGACTGCTCCTAATTAAAGCTGCGCGCCCTCGGAGACGACGTTAATTTTTGGAATATGTCGAGGAACGTGTAAAGTTATCTCCTGCACGTAATTCCTCATCGTCTACATGCAAGTTACATCCCAGTTCCTAATTACAACTTCTCCATCAATAGCGTGGAGATAATTAAACATGCTAGACTGCGGGTCTTTACAGTAATAGCAAGGTCATAGAGAGTCATTTGGAAACGTTCAAATCTTGTACGTATTACTAGAATAACTTGTATCAACTCCGGGAACGATTAGGACGCGATTAAACTGTCTTCATCTGGAATTATGGAGCGGCGGAAATGAGCGATGGCAAATTGACGAAGGTGAATCCCGTAACTGCACTTCCGTGTGACAAAGAGGCCCGTGCAATAATGGAACTTTACGAAACTGCAGGCTACAGCTTCGGGTCTTTTATCTTTTCAATTTGCTCTCAAATAGGCGTTCGTTTGATCAATTTGCGACATTTTTCTCATTATTAAAACAGAGCCATGCAGCCGCGTAATGGAAGATGGGACGATATGAAATCGTGCGTCAGAGAGTTTCGTTTCGTAAAAGTTGTTCGACGTTGAATCAATATGGGAGGGCCGAGGGATGAAAGTTGAAACATTTGATCGATGAACTGAATGTAATTTTGTTTATCAGCTAAACATTGGCCAGTGAACAAACACACTCTCGGCCAGATGCGATCTTTATAAGGAAAAAATAAAACGCGCACGCTTCATCATCTAACCAACCCCGTCTGCGGAAAACAAGTAATAAACACCGCTCCACGTTACATGTTGCTTTTTCTCAAAAACCCGAACGGGGTGCTCGTATCCGGCTGAAACAATATTGCTTCGAGTGGACTACAATTGAACAAATACGGAGTCGTACTCTGTGCAAACAGTGTTCGAATCAAAAGTCGAGGCACTCGCTTGATTGCTATTGAATTTCCTGCCATTAGAAGTCCGCGAAAAGGCAGCTGTTTGGTTTAATGTGCGGCTTATATTTTATGTAACCGATAGCGGACAATAAACGGCCGCAACTCGAACCTTTTTTAATGTGAATAAATTCGGAAAACCCGGCGTTATGGTGTTGGGCTTCTCATTATTCGGCGGCGATATCTCTAATGGAGAAGTATATCCCTCCCTCGGGATACTAGGACATAACGACCCAAAACACGCGCAAGATGCAACTATCTCCTGAAAGTCCTGCCTCGACGATGTAAAACACGCCCGGAGGGCGAAGGAAACCTCAAATTAATTTATGTTTATTACAAACAAAAAATCGACCCTCCTCGCCAACTTCGGGATGCGCCACCATTACGCTTCAGTTTAAACGTCACGAATTATTACGCCCTCACGTCTAATGGGAGATAGCGAGCCGAATTATCGGTTTGCTGAAAATGCATGAACACCATCGATCCTTAAATTCATTATGGCGGCAATGAATCACGTGAGCGGCATTTTTCAGTGATGTGTTGTTAATTTCGAAGGGAGTTCGCACGGACATGTAATGCATTTCATGGAACAAATTTCCGTTTTTGAATGTCTATCGGCCGAATAAAAATTACCGAAAACGCTTCTGCGGAGCCGGCTGATGTATTGCGCGGACGATTAAAATCGTTTTGCGTACCTAATCGAAAGCATTAACCCTTTTGCTTTTAATCGCACAATCTTTTATCGGATTCCGGAAGCGGCGCCCGGAAAATTATTTTTTAGTGGATTCGCTATAAATCCGGCAATCGCATAGAGTAATAATCCATGAAGCACGAATGAAATGTCGGGCGAACGACATTTGTATAAAACGGGCGCCGGAATGTTTTGATGAGGAAATATAAATCGTGCATATCATTTTTCGGGTTTATTTATTTGCAAATGTGACGAGGAAATTGCAGGTTGCAGGCGTTTGCATTTGTTTGCAAATTGGGATTATTCTAAATTTGCATTAGAATGAGTCCGTCGGAAAGTGGAAAAACATTCACGAACTCTAGTTAGTCCGAATTTCCCAGACTGCAATTCCACATCTGAAATGATGCGAGCCCAGATAAACTTTACATCTCTTCGCGAAAAAAGCGCCGTTACAACTGAATATTTTATTTAATCACGGCGCGAGTAAAACGTTGATGGGCGATATCTTGTGGTACGAGAAGAGGGAAAAGAAAATTAACGCGGATCCTTTTATGACACGAACTTCGACAACATCCCGAGATGTCACATTAATTTCGAATCCCGGCTTTATTTGAATCTTGGTTTAGTTTGTATTATTTCAACATGACGAAGTTTGGAGTCGTTTGTATCCACCGCAGTTAACATTTGAGTGACATTCGGGATGATTCCGCGCCAACTGCGGCCGTAAGCTTAATGATAAAACATCCTCCAGGAATTACAACGGCGCCAGCTTATTAGCGACGTTAATTTTTTTATGGTGATTCCGCAAGCGATGGCTTGGATACAGTTTAGACTTAATTAGCGTGAAGCGGTTTCGATCCCTTGGGTACACGTTCTAATCTAAAAATAAGATCACTCAATCAAAACGAGTATCCCACCAGCACCACTTGTCTTCCCAAACTGAATTTGTCCCGGAGCAAAAACACTTAGGGCTGTCTTCTCAACTAGAGATAACAGACGTACGTCTCGGGGCGATCCCGTGCAAATGGGAAATCTCGTCCCGATAAGCACGTCCTTGATTGCACAATCCATCACGAGATTCAACACTGATCGAGGATTGAGATGTTTAAATTGCATGTAAGATGTTAGCGGGGCTCTTTTTGCCTCCAGATTACTGAATTAAAGTCACCCGGAGACGCCCATCCGGGAGCGCGGCTTCCCGACCGGACCCTGCCAATCGATCGTAAACTTTTTAATTCCGTTAAGGATGAGAGTTTTTCATGATACATTGGAGATTAAATTCTCTACACGCTGAGATAAATGTGTCATTACACTAACTAGCTGTGTAACTTT
Source organism: Eledona agricola (assembly GCA_964023215.1). Lineage (NCBI taxonomy): Eukaryota > Metazoa > Arthropoda > Insecta > Coleoptera > Tenebrionidae > Eledona > Eledona agricola. The sequence goes on from OZ026858.1 coordinate 18,273,292, forward strand.
ACAAAACGACTTGGTTATAAAAAAGTAACAACGACACTCCATTATTATTCCAATTCTAAGTAATTGACAATTTATATGACACGTGTTTTTTAAATAATTTATGCAAGATCTAATTTTCAATCAACAATACACAATCATCGGATGAAAATAAATTTTAAAAGATTAAAAAATTATTAATTAGAAGTTATTGGAATATTAATTTTACAATTAACAAAAAGTAACAAAAAATTAGCCTAGTACGTATTTGACACTAAAAACTATAAATTTGTTGATGGCAAAACGAATTAGGTGATTTTCACATTTGGTGAGAAAAACACGCAGTGGCAAATTTAGATCAAGTTTTATCTTTGTACATTCAGTATACAATGAATAACATAAGTCTTTGTCGCACGAAAATAAAACTGTTAATAAAAAATAACACAGAAAAGACAAATGAAACAAGATGAAAAATCAGAAATTGATAATATTATCATATAACTGAAGAAAATTTTGATTTGGATGACTCAAGGGTTAGATTATGAGTGTGACGAATACAAACATTATTATTTTTCATATTTTGTGCTCTTATGAGTTTGTTATTTGTTCTGCTTCAATAAATATTATTCTACTGTCCTAAAATGATGCAAGATGTTTTTTAATATATTTTTGGAGACTAAGTGGAATTTATATAAAATGTGTATCTTAATAAAGTTTTAAACAAATATATTAAAATATTGGAAACCACATGTTGCGGCTGCGACCTTCCTACGTGGCAGGCCCCAGCTGCAAATTGTAAATATGTAAAAAAACTGTACATATTCAATAAATCAGTCGTGCCGACTCCAATCCTCAACCAGGTCATAAATACTGTCAAAACGACCTCGAGAACAACCCCGTTTCACCCTTCTTCTTTCAACACCAAATTTTCATTTTTTCCAACTCAAAACACCAGTCAGTCCAAGTCCAGGTCCATGACAACATCTTCCACGGCACGACGCCCAAAACGCCAAAAGCTGACTTTGATTGTACTCTTGCGCTTAACAATATCGCCCGCGCTAAACACCCACACCACACATTTATATTTTTCGAACTACTTATGAAATTTTGAGCCACGTATTTTATAAAATAGGAGAGACTTAAAGATTTACTCCACTTTAACAAATTTGCACTTGAACCCTTTTGTTTCTGACCCCTTTAACAGGTACTATTATTATGTACAGTCTTTTGCAATGGAAATGAGACTCATTAATATACAAAAACTCCCAGAAGTCCGCAATCCAAATCGCAACGGACTCTATTTTTATTCCGCTTTCTGCCACTTTATAATACGTCAAATTTAAGGTTAGTCTTCTGTTTACAAAATTGGAAATGATGGACTTATGGGGGTTTTTGTATATTAATGAGTCTCATTTCCATTGCAAAAGACTGTACCAGCTTTAGGTAGATTTGTAACATTAGTGTTATGATTTCCTGCATAAGTATGTGAAAAATGTTAAAACAACCTAGGCAACCAAAAATATTTCCCAAGGGAAATAAAGTGCTATTTCATTCCATCTTCGTACGTATTATTATGGCTCAATTTTGCATAAAATAATATACAATAAAATATGTGTTATAATCTCGTATTTGTTACTAAGATTTTCTCGAACTTGTTTGGAGTTTTAATAATCTGGAAGGAAATCAGACGACCTCCTAAATTATATCCAAGGAATAGCCAATTTTAATACGACCTTTATGTCTTCAAATATGTAATAGTTTTAATAATTGTTTGGTCAAATTTGCGAAATATCGAATAGCATTTACTAAAAATCAAAAATATTTTTATAAACTTTTTTTTATAAATTTGTTGCCCTAAGCGAATTATTCGCAACGCAATCATATTTGTTTTACCCCTTGGAATGTGCTTGGGGACTGTGAGCTTTAGTTAAATAGATTGTCAATAGGTGGCCCAATGACCAACATACGGTTTTTAAGAATTTTTAAAAGAAACATTGACTTTGAATTGTTTGTTTACTTTTCGTCATTAGCGGTAAAGATAATCTTCAAAATGGTGGCTCAATCATTGGATTTGATTTGATGATTTGATAAATAATATATAGAGATAAGCGAAGATTTCTGAACCATAACGTATGTTGTAGTTATAAATTAATAAATATTTCTTTTAGACTCTCTGGTTAGTTATTTTAAAGCTTTTTTTGCTAAAATTCTTAGTATTAGTATCATAAATTTATTTCATTATTCTTGATTGTTTCCTTGTACCCATTTTTTGCGTTTCCCATTTATTCTAAACCCTCTTGACATATGTAACGTCGGTGCAGAAAACTCGTCCTTGCCTTTTTCGATGCTGGAGAATATTATGCAATTTAATTGCACCGCATTGCATAGACATTTTTGTCTGTTCGACATTTTCTTAAACCGATAATTTTTTAAATAAAAAAATATTGATATTAATGATAAAGAAAAATTTCCTCAGAAAATAATTGTCCCAACCTGAATAAATAAAAACAAAAATAACCAGCCAATTTTGAATTATATTTAAATGTTTATTTTTGTTTTGATTGTCACTGTTATTATTATACTTCATAGTGTAAAATTTATAATAGTCGCACTCTCATACTTGTCATTGCAAAATTTTCTTTGACTTTCTGACATTGGCAAATACATAACCTCTGAATATCTATAATTGTTTTATTAGAACTTTTAGAACTGAAGTCATTAGGAATAAATCACCATTTACTACTCAACATCTGTGTTGAAATTCATCTAATAGATAAGATGATAGGAGATCCATTCGATGAACTTGAAAGAATTGACAAAAATAAAGAATTATAGAGAAACGTAATTATTCTGATGTAAAAACGGTTCAATTCAGTTAGAATTGGAAGCAGAGTGGTGAATTTTTCGATTTTTGTTATCTCTGAACCTATTAGAAGTGGAAAAAAATTGGTTAAATGAGAAAAAATTGCATTATTTCATGTTGATTATAGATCTGAAAAAATTAGGAATTTAAACCTGTTCGTTTGGGTTTTATGAGTAAAAAACTTAAAAAATTGCAATTTTATTTAAAAATTAATAACTCCTAGATTTTATAGAAAGGACATTCAACTGCGATTTTCTTATAGCCGCCATATTGGATTTTAACATTAATTTTAAACGGATAGAATATAATTTCAGCTTTTCAATTGACACATTTTACAAAAATAATATAAGGTGTTGAATGTGTTTCTTAAATTAATTTAAGGTAAATTAAATAAGATAATACATGAAATATTCTTAGCATTCCACCTTTTTGAATTTCATCAATTTTTTAGGACAACTGTTCGGTCCATTATTCAGGAGTCATTAGGAATAGGACATAGTTTGAGGAAAATCATGTACATGTCAATTATGATGATATTTATTTTGGCGTAATAACAGCTTCAGACATTTTCTCACCCGTACAGGTATAAACCCGTTTCAAACAACTAGAAAGTCGTGAATAACTGCTTCAAGACGTGATTCGTTTTCTACGGCCACGACTGTACCACAAATGAATTTCACCAAAAACCGTTTAGGTGTTACTTCATTCGCTTCATAATCTTCTTTGATCGTCAGGTTTATTGCAGTGGTTGTGCTCCACATTTTAAATACATAATATTTTTCAAAAAAAGTCACGAAGAGCTTTCAGGTGTTTGACCTTTTTCATGGAAATCACGGATACGTGTACATAGTGCATATCATGTAGAATATTTCGAGCGGCGCCGCTTGCAAGAGAATTTGACGGTCCTTTGACACCCGACGCCGCAGATTTGGGCGTCGGTCAAAAATTCGGAGATCAAAGCGTCGCATGCTGGCATAAAACGCACGTTTTGTGTCAGCCGAAATGACAAAAGGCGCGCCGGCATCTCTGGTGTCCATTGAAGCGTCCATGTCCGGAAAACCTTTCAACTAATTAATGTCTTTCAGGGAAAGCGAGTTGCATGCGAGTGTGTGGGATTAGAGATGCTATTGCCGTTTTATCAAAGCTCACGGACCTCTCCGTGTGGTCCGACGTTTTTCGTCGGCTTTATGATTTCTTCGTTGCAGAAAGAAAGTTTCCTTATTCGTAAAATCCGGATTCTTTGATCTTGTAATGCGGTCGCTTTTCGTTATTTGATTCGGGGCCGAAATTCGGATTGTGCAAATTTACTTTTATGCGGAGAAGCTTTTTCGGTAATTAATTTCGTGTGTGGACTCGTGGCGATCTCGCCGGTTGTTTGTCTTACATTGAGGCCGGTTTCCACCGAATTAAAGCGGCCACGAGAAACTCAATATTGCGATTAATTTTGTTGAAAAAGCGTAATTGAAGTGAAATCCATAACCCATCTCGGATTTTCTCTTCGCTGCGACTCGGATCACAATGGCGTTATTGTTATTTTTGTAGTTTGATACCGGCTGAAAGTTGAGCATGGATGTCATCGTGATGTATCTTTCCAATACAAACAAGATCATTTATTGCGACACGTCTCCTTTCGGTATCTACATTATCGTCAGTCAAACACATTAAGAAAGGCGCTGCACTTGACTCCTTCGCTCATCAATCCATGCCAGAAATACGGAAGACGACAGACTCCGTCTTAGAGGCGCATTGTCCGAACCCGGGATTTTCTGACGTTTAAAAACGAGCTCAGTTTTGTTTCAATTTTTCCGTTTGCAAGAACGGGGGCGGCGTCCTCCAGCTCTGACCACCGCTCCATCCATCAAGGGTTGACCTGTCGACCTCCGTCTATCAATCAGCTGCACTTTTTATTGTCCGTGCCTTGTGCTTCTATGTACTGTCGTTCGGACGCGCGAATCGTTTATCTTGCAGATTTTTGCGGCGATTTGCCCATTTGTCATAGTTTAAACTTTGTTTCAAAAATATCTTCCGGATTATCGGGGATTGACAGCTTCGGCTGCGTCAACACCCGACTTCCTAAAAATATAAACCCGGACCCCTACAAACCCCAAATTAACCTGTCCCGTTACAAAGACGCGCTCGTGCACAAATAACACGGCTTCGGCGTTTTCTAATCCCTCTCCCGACGTCCACAATTTTTTCCCCGAACAAATCTATATTCTACGAACAGATAAACAAAAAACTGGACCCGTTTCTTATCTGAGCACTAAAATGCCCGCCTGCAAATAAAATACAAATGTTGGCGGCGCCTTTATCTCCCCCGCTCCTTGCGCTGATAACACCCGATATTAAAAATGTATCTGGAGGGTTGCGATACGCCGGAATTAATACGTCTGCTTATGACGCAAGTTCGTAAACGATTTTCCGTGAAAAAGTCGATTTTAGGAGGGTTGCACACGCTATTGATATCATGAATGAGTAAACGTTTCAGGGGGTGCATGGCAATAGTCATGGCGAACAAACAAGTTTCGCGAGAGCCCGAGGCTAACAAATACCATGAATTGTTTATGGATTAATCAAACCAGGGTTGGTGAAAATGGTAGAAGTGCTGCGACCCGCACGATTGGGTCGTTCGTTGGGTTGCATGCACTTTACGAAAAGTTAAATGGTAAATACGGAACGGACGAGCGGTACCAAACAGGCGGGGCGTCAGTTTGCGTTCAAATTTAAATTTAATAACACAACGAGTTTGTTTTATTGAAAAATCACGCGTCCGGCATTCCAAATCGCGTTTTTAACGAATTGTTTATTTAACACACTTTATTTGTAGTTGTACGCGGACAAAGACTTGCAGCCGGAATTATTATTTCATGCGTTCGTTAAAAATTCCAGACGCTGCACTTTTACCATTTTACTAAAAACGGTTAATGGAAAATATAGTTAATTCAGTAGACAGGCACGTTCCGCCATAAATTATTAATCTGGTGTCGTTAAAAATGTAAGAAATAATTGTGTAGTTGTCGGCTTTTTCACCAAATTTGATTAGCTCGAATGGCGTGAATAATTCAACCCGTAAAATAATTATGTCCCGGAAAACTAGTCGTTATTTATTCAAATAATTAAAATAATGGACAGTCTTCACTTACCGTTTTCTACTATGCTAATGTGATTTTTTATCGGGTTTTAAGCTTTCTAATTAACGATAAGATGAAATAAATGGTCACATTGCGCACTAATTCGTCATAGCGAATTATTTAGTGGCGTTGTTTCAGCGAACGCGTATATTTTAAATCATTCGTTCTTCCGGTAAAAGTTGAGATTATCTGTGCATTTCCGGCCATTAAATTATATCAAATAAGATATTTTTCATGCAATAATGCTATAAAAATAGTTGCGCCTCTTGCGTACGAAATGAATAAATTCAAAACGAATTGTATCACGTACGCTTCCAGACACGCGTAGTTTTTCAAGTCAAGAACGTTAGATCTGAGCGAGTCCCAAATTCGTTTAATGACGATAATCGGTTTTGGGTCAAATTTCGAAACCGCCTCGAATTATGTGTTTAAAGTTATTAACTCCCAAATATGAAAATAATTTGAAATCGTCGGACGCTTATACGTGGTGCAAAACATGGAAATTAGTAGATTGGGAATAAATTGTGATGTTTTCGGGACAATCGCGGGATGTTTCTTGCGCGGAGGAAGCTCCAGCACGTAGCGCCCCCAAAGCGGCGGCAAAAACTCCAACTAAGGAGGCGCTTGCGCCAGCTGCGAAACTTGAACATTTCTGTATATACTGCAGTAACGCGCCGAAGATCTTCAGTATTACTTCGAACGCTGCACGAGTTGGGTCGCATGAACCGCGCGTAAAATTCTCCAACTCCAGTTGTTCGTGTTCGGTGGAAGCGGTGACTGTGATATGATCGCGCCCGTGAATCGACGCAGTGAAATGGTCAGGCTGAAATAGTGCAAAGAAAAATAGTGAGCGTGAACTGGCGCGATGTTGGAGTTTGTGTTGAAGTTTTTGCTTCTGGCGACTTTTGCTTCGGCGACGCGATTCGACGGCCCGGAGCAGTGCAACTGGTTACCGGACAACAACGACACGTCTTCGACGAAGTTTTCTGTGACGTGCAAGCTGAGGACTTTGGACGGCACCGGCGCCAACATCAGCACTCTGCCCGCCGAAGTCACCTCCAGGCTGAAGCTCATCTGCAGCGAGGTTTTGTTCTTCGAGAGCGCGCTCCCCACGCGCGGCTTGCAGCGGCTTCACGAGCTGGAGGACCTGCAGGTCACCAACTGCAAATTGCTGGGCGTCGAGCCCAACTCCTTCGACGGGCTCTACAACTTGAAGAAGCTGGCGATTAACACGCGCAACGCCGAGTGGAGTCCGGGCAAGAGTTTGGAAATAACCGGCGGGAGCTTGCTCGGACTCAAAGAGCTGCAAGTGCTGGATTTGGCCGACAACAACATCCGCGCGCTCGTTGACGGGACTTTCTGCGCGCTCGCCAATCTGCAAACGCTCAACTTGACGAGGAATCGCCTCAAGAGCCCAGAACGAATCGGTTTCAATTCGCCCGAGTGCGGCAACAGCGAATTGCAGAACCTCGACTTGTCGCACAACGACTTGAGAACGCTGACGGAAAATTCAGGTTTTTCCAGATTGCGGCGACTGCAGCAGCTCGACTTGAACGGCAACAATATCAGCGATATTTCCGGCGAGGCGCTCGCCGGACTCGTTTCCTTGAGAATTTTGAATCTGGCCAACAACAAAATAGAAAGTCTTCCTCAGGGCTTGTTCGCGGGCTCGAGGGAGCTGCGCGAGATCCATCTCGAAAACAACACACTTTTCTCGCTGGCCAAGGGGCTTTTTCATCGCCTGGAGCAGCTGTTGATCCTCGACCTGTCCGGCAACCAATTGACCAGCAATCACGTGGACGCCGGTACTTTCGCCGGATTGATTCGGCTCATTGTCTTGAACTTGTCCCACAACGCTTTGACGCGCATCGACAGCCGCACTTTCAAAGACTTGTACTTTCTTCAAATATTGGACTTGAGAAACAACTCCATCGGCTTCATCGAAGACAACGCTTTTATTCCGCTGTACAACTTGCACACGTTGAACTTGGCCGAGAATCGGCTCAACACCATCGGCCCTCTCCTCTTCAACGGCTTGTTCGTGCTCAGCAAACTCACTCTCAACAACAACTTAGTGGTCAGCATCGATTCGGCGGCGTTCCGCAACTGTTCCGCACTGAAAGATCTCGACCTCAGCTCCAACGCGCTCCAAGAAGTCCCCGAGGCGCTGAAGGAACTCTCGTTCTTGAAATCGCTCGACTTGGGCGAGAATCAAATCAGCGAGTTTCGAAACGGTTCGTTCAAGAACTTGAACCAGCTGACCGGGCTGCGCTTGATCGACAACAATATTGGAAATTTGACTCGCGGCATGCTTTGGGACCTGCCGAGCTTGCAAGTGCTCAATCTCGCCAAAAACAAGATTCAGATGATCGAACGTGGGACGTTCGAGAGGAACACGCAACTGGAAGCCATTCGCCTCGACGAGAACTTCCTAACGGACATTAACGGTGTTTTCGCGACCCTCGCGAGTTTGTTGTGGTTAAACTTGTCGGACAATCATCTGGTGTGGTTCGATTACGCGTTCATTCCGAGTAATCTCAAGTGGTTGGACATTCACCGCAACTTCATCGAGCACCTGGGCAATTACTACAAGATCCAGGAGGAAATCCGCGTGAAGACGCTTGATGCTAGTCACAATCGCATTACCGAACTTCTGCCGATGTCGATTCCTAACAGTGTGGAGTTGCTGTTTATCAACAACAACTTCATCAAGACTGTGCACCCGAACACGTTTATTGACAAAACTAGTCTGGCGAGGGCGGACATGTACGCCAACGATCTGTCCAAATTGGACATGAACGCGTTGAGACTGTCGCCGGTGCCTCCGAACCGGTCCCTGCCCGAAATATACCTGGGGGGCAACCCCTTCAACTGCGACTGCACTTTGGAGTGGCTGCACCCGTCCAACAACATGTCCGCTTCAAGACAATACCCGCGCGTGATGGATCTCGACAACGTTATGTGCAAGATGACGCACTCGCGGGGCATGGCCCACATGCCCCTCACCAGGGCCAAAACCAGCGACTTCTTGTGCGGTTACGAGACGCACTGCTTCGCCTTGTGCCACTGCTGCGACTTCGACGCCTGCGACTGCGAGATGACCTGTCCGGAAAACTGCAAGTGCTACCACGACCAGACCTGGAACACCAACGTCGTCGACTGTTCCGGCCAAAACGCCAAAGAAATCCCGCAGAGAATCCCGATGGACGCCACCGAGGTGTACTTGGACGGCAACGACTTGAAGGAGCTGCAAAACCACGTCTTCATCGGGCGCAAGAACATGCGGGTGCTGTTCGTCAACGGCAGCGGAATCCAGACGATTCAAAACAGCACTTTCAACGGTCTACACACGCTGCAGACGCTGCATCTCGAAGACAACAAGATCTATTCGTTGGAGGGGTACGAGTTCGAGAATCTGTCCAATCTGAAGGAGCTTTATCTGCACAATAACGTAATTTCGCACATCGGGAATAAAACGCTGGAGCCGCTGAAGAGCCTCGAAATTTTACGGCTCGACGGTAACCGATTGGTGGCGTTTCCGGTGTGGCAGTTGTCGTCAAATTCCCATTTAAGCGAGATAAGTCTCGCGAACAATCGTTGGTCGTGTCGCTGCAAGTTCCTCCAGGAGTTCACGGCGTGGGTCGGAGACAACGCGATGAAAGTCGTGGACAGCGCCGCCGTTCAGTGCTTCAACGGCGAATCGACGCCGCCTCAGCGTCGTGACCTCGACTTCAACAGCACCGCGTGCAGTGACTTTTACTCCGGGAGTTCCGTCATCGATTCCATGCTAGTATCGGACTATTGGAAGATGGTCGTGGTGACTTTATGTCTGGTGATCTTGTTGCTGTTGGGGGTCGTTCTTTGGTTCGTGTTCCGCGATCCAGTGCGCGTGTGGCTTTATTCGCGTTACGGGATAAGACTGTGCAGTTTCCGGGCAGCCGCCGCCAAGCAATACGAGGACAGAGACAAATTGTACGACGCTTTCGTGTGTTATAGTCCGAAGGACGAGGAGTGGGTCGTCCAGGCGCTGGCCGCCGAGCTGGAATCGAATTTCCAGCTCTGCTTGCACTACCGCGACCTCCCCCACGCCGCCTATCTTCAGCACGCCGCCCCCGCCGTTTTGGAAGCCGCCGAGGCCAGCAGGAGGGTCATCATCATCCTCACGCGCAATTTCCTGCAGACGGAGTGGTCGCGCTTCGAGCTGCGCCAAGCCCTGCACGAGGCGCTCAAAGGGCGGGTGTTTAAGTTGGTCGTACTGGAGGAAGGGCCGCTTCCGGAGGCTGAACTCGACCCCGAGCTCAGACCCTATTTGAAAACCGGCAACCGAGTGAGGTGGGGCGAGAAGCGGTTCTGGGAGAAGCTGCGGTACGCGATGCCGTCGGGCGAACCCCGGGGAAAGATCAACGCGAATTATCGACGCAACATCAACAATTACACCATCGATTCGAGAGTGGTGGCGAACGGCACGCACAGCCACACGTACCCGGAGAAGATCAAGACGCAGGGGCCGCCCTCGCCGGGGATGCAGATGTTCCCGCCGCCGGCGTATTCGGCCGGGGGGGCACACGAGCCCGACGACGCCAATTACTCGTCGGCGACGACGGCCACGCCGTCTCCTAGACCCACGAGACGGGTGCAGGAACCGCGCCCCATATCCGATCACATCTACTCCAGCATCGACTCGGATTACAGCACCCTGGAGCGCGGCGGGTCTGGCAGACGGGGCCCTCCGTGGAGACCCCACGTCATGCTGCAAGCCGGGGGCGTCAACAACGGTGGCCAGGCCTATCTCGTGTGATAACTTAACTGACTGACTAGGTTACAAAAAGACTCGAACTGAACGATTTTCGAATCACTAATGACGAAACGTGTAGTTTTATTGTTTGTATTATTTTTGTACATTTTCTGTATATAGATAAAATATTTATTTGTTTATTAATTTTTCCTTGTATCATTTTGTGTATATTTTTTACGACTTGCAAAACGAATTATTACAATAAATACGATGTGAAATTTACCGGCTGTGTTTGAATGGAACTGCAGTGCAGTGTTTTCACTCCCCCGATTTTCAGCAAACCAATGAATAGGTGAGTGCTTCTGTGTTGTCCTGTCCGACTATTATCGATCGATTTTCTTTTAACAAGCACGAACACCACAGCTCTTGTAATTACTAAAAATTGCCGCTCATTATGTCTCATCGCCACGAAAAATAAGTGCGATAAAATTGTATAAATCCCCGTAAGGTGCGTACAAATAAAACAATTATTCCGAGTAGGCCACGGAATCTGGCTTTTGTTTTATTTTTTACAGTGTCGACGTTTGACATTTGACAAAAACTGGCACACTTAAAGTTGCTCAAAAGAATGGGAAAAATCAAAATATTTTTTAACGAATTATTTACCATTTGGTACTACACTTTAAAATTTGACATTTAGGTTGGCAATATTTTTTAACTGTTTCATTGGGTAGACTGATTTTCAAATTTATAGTTGTTAAATAAACGTCAAATTTAAAAATTGCACATATCAGAATTGTTTTCAAAATGGTTTTTACAACTGGAAGATCTTTCGATCACTCGCTGTAACCATTTTCTCCGTTATTTGTCACTTTTCGTTCGCCATTATTCAGTAAGTTACACTTTTTGACAACAATATTCTAACCTGAAAAGTTAAATTATTCCGAGTAGGCCACGGAATCTGGCTTTTGTTTTATTTTTTACAGTGTCGACGTTTGACATTTGACAAAATCTGGCACACTTAAAGTTGCTCAAAAGACGCACAGTGAATTTTCCAATGGACAAAAATCAAAATATTTTTTAACGAATTATTTACCATTTGGTATTTTAAATAAACTTTAGGCAACCGTTTCATATGATTAGCTCGTTGTTAATTTTTTTAAGTCAATCAGTGGCCAAAATTCTGAAACATTCCATTGGAAGTAATATTTTTATCACATAAAATTTAGTTTTTGTGTAAAGCGCATTAATTTTATGACGAAAAAACCACGCCATGTACAGAATTTACACGTACCTACACTTTAAAATTTGACATTTAGGTTGGCAATATTTTTTAACTGTTTCATTGGGTTGACTGGTTTTCAAATTTGTAATTGTCAAATAAACGTCAAATTTAAAAATTGCCCATATCAGAATTGTTTTCAAAATGGTTTTTACAACTGGAAGATCTTTCGATCACTCGCTGTAACCATTTTCTCCGTTATTTGTCACTTTTCGTTCGCCATTATTCAGTAAGTTACACTTTTTGACAACAATATTCTAACCTGAAAAGTTAATAGACATAAATCACGACGACAGTTAATCTAGTACCAATTCCTCACTGTTGCCAATTACCTAAATTGAAGTCAATCATTTATAGTCACCCGGTATATTTGATTTAAAAAGTTTCCATCATTAGATTATTTTGCTTCTCTATAAAGTGTGAGCAATCAATTTCATTTTTTCAATTTTTTTTTTTAATCGTGATATGATTTTGTACTTTTTCCACTTTTTTATTGCAGTTTGACTGCGTCTGCATGCGACTTTCACAGTTTTATAATTTTCTTTCTTCAGGCATTTATCATAACGAACGCACAGTTGGCGGAAATATGTTTTCTACACAAATAAATAAATAAATAAATAAGCATTTATTTTGCCTCGCAACACGTACAATAACAAAATAACTACAATATATAGTACAAAAATAAAACAGTAATAAAACAAAATAGGGCAATCAAATGCCTATAGTTTTTGATAAAGTATGTTTACTATTGAATGTGGAAGAGTTTAATAATAAACAATACCGAAGAGAAATAATTAAGATCGCCACCCGGAGCACTACCAAAAATTAATTACTGGAAACTTTGTTAATATCGATCGAAATCAAAATCGATGATTTTAATTTTAAAATTATTATTTTTTTGCTAACAAATAATATGTATTAGAATCAAAAATTTGAGCAAGCGTGATTCACATGCAAATTTTAGATGGAATTACACGAGTTTTGTTAATTTTAAATCAATAAGTCTGGAAATAAAATTAATTTCTATAATTCGTTTAAAATGCATTGAGTGCTTTTTTTGTGAATCGAAAGTACAGTATTATTTAGAACTTAATTATGTAACATTCATTTTTTTTTAAATAGAAATATGTACAATACTATAATAATAACCAGGTGCTCCGGAGCGCTCTTAAGGGGATATTTACACTGGTCGAAAACATACCAAAAACACAGCTCGGGAGAAAGACTTTTACAGCGTCATTTATCGATAGATTTTTCTCAAATTTTTGACATGCATTAATTAATGTTCAATTTATGTTTCGTTGGAGCTAGTTTTTTTAAATTTTGAAAAATTTCACCCTTTTTGCTATCAAGAAAAATCACTAACTTTGGATGTATTTCCTAGCTCTACCAGATATAATTTGGAAATTCCGCTCCCACAGAAACATAGATTCAACTTTTGTCTGTAGAAAACAAAAAAAAATTTTAAAATTAGTTGAATAGATTTTCCGTAATCAAGTGGCGGCGAAAGCTCTACAAAGTCGAAAATCTACAAATTCTGGTGCTGATAATTGCGCCCTCTGCGTAATTTGTTGTGAATTATTGGTTGTACCCGCCTTACCACAATCTGTCCCATTTCATTGGTAGAGTGGCTGACAAAGGGCTTTATTGCTTATACCTGAGAAGAAGGCCCCTGGGCACAAGTGCGGTATGCTGAAATTCTCGAAAATATAGAAAACACCGGCACAATATTACAATGGGATGAACGATAATAATTTTAATAAGTTTTTTTTTAACTTTAAAACTACGCGCGGAAATTAATTGTTTTGGCGTTATGTCATATGTTATTTGGAAGAGGAATTCTTGCTCTATAAGATTGTATGTTTAGTTTATTCGTTTGCCTTAATTTTTGTTGATTTTTAAGTCATTGAAATGGAGTGTCAAGCATTTTTGACACTATCTTTTGTTTGCGTGTAATCGAGGTGACCGCTGAAACTGCTTGAGATATTTGCAGGAGCAGAAATGCCTGAAAGTTCCGCCCGCTGTTCATTTTCGCGCTTCAAAAATCGGAATTTTGATTTGTCTGGTATTTATTATAAACAATTATGGTCATTTCATAACATTAATGTTATCTTTAAGCGATAAAGTTTAATATATATTAAAAAACATACATGTCTACACTTTCTTTAAAAAAAAACATGCCGATATTTCGATTAGTTTTTATTATTCAAAAATAAAAACGGTGATTTTTTATGTGTCACCGTTTTGATCACATTTTATTAATTATAACAATTATTTGTTGACATTGTAAAAAGCAGATGTTGTATGCAAAATAGAAAATGTGGTTTTATAGAAGAACAAATCAAAAGAGGCTTGAGGGTCGTCTCTGTAGAAAAAATTTGATGACCACATAGGAGATCTCGTAAAGTAATGGACTTTTTCGAGCTCGATTTTTGAGAAACTTATTTTGGTGTAGTTTCTTTAGTTTTCGAGATATAAGCAAAAATTGCTATTTCGTCGAAATTATTAAACATTCCATCTTTTTTATTAATGGTGTTATTAACTTGAAATACAAACATTATGGAAGCATATTTTTAAGTAAAATGCAACGATCTAGTCAAATGTTATTTTGAGCTGTTTATTTAGCGATAAAAAATCGAACTTGTGTTTTTAAAAATATAAACAACAGAAGACGATTGCATTTTTAAAAACGTCTTTTTTGTTTTTAAAAATATGTAAAAGTACCTACATTTTATATGATATGAAAATTGCTGAAAATAAATAATTTTATTTTGCAATTTCTAATAAATGAGCCATGTAAAATAAACGATTTATTTTGTTTTATTACCAAGCAAATGTGCTGTAAATACCCTTTGTTTACGTTTTGTTTGCAAAAGAAAATTTTAAAAAGTACGACATATTAGGGTATTACATCGAATCCAACAAAAATGCGGCAAAAACAAAAAGCACCTATTTTGAAATATTTCCTGAAAGACGCCAACCGGGGTTTGAAAATATTAGAACGTCCAAAGAGATACGCTAACGAAAATAGGAAGGAAGGAAGTCCTAGGAAGTGTTGCGGCTTATCCGAATATTTTTTTATATTAATATTCAAGAGAAATGGTCTTGCGATTTTTATTGGATTCGATGTAACACTATCATGTCGTACGTATTTTTCAAATTTCTCGTAGCTTTGCATTTTTCGTATGAAAACAAAATAGAAACAAAATATATTTTTGACACTTTAACAATTTTCTGCACATTGGTAAGTAATATAACAAAATAAATCGTTTGTTTTCCATGGCAAACTTAGAAAAAATTGCGAACTAAATTTTAATTATCAAATTTTTTAAAAGTTTTTAGGACTATCGCATAATGTACCTATATATATTTAAAAAAAAAAGAAAAAAATAACATTTTATAAATACAATCGTCTTCTATTGCTTATATTTAAAAAACGCAAGTTTGATTTATTACTGCTAAATAAACAGGCCAAAATATAATTTCATTAAATCGTTGCATTTTACGTAGAAATGTGCATCAATAATGTTTTTATATGAAGTTAATAACATAAATAATAAAAAAGTTAGGAAGGTTTAAAGATTTCGAAAAAAAAAACATTACTTTTTGAGATCTCCTACGTAGCCATCGAAAATGAACCATCCTGTACTCGCAAGCATGCAAAATGTTCAACATTTTCATGGCCTTCTTTACCAATAACATGGACTTTTTCTCTACCAAATACATTTTTTTCTATACATTTTTTTGTAATTTTTTGCTGTAATTGTAGATTTTCGTTACAAACTAGAGAGAAATACGCTCGTTTAAAAATAACAAAAAAATTATTTGGCTTAATTAGAAAAAACAAAATTGATTGTCATAGTGGTTAAACAAAGAAAGTTAGGATCGAACTACAAACGTCATGTGATGCGCAATAATAAACCTAACAACTTTTCTATTAAACATTTCATAACTATAATTAAAATATAATTTGAAAGTTACAGCCATTATTTGATACTTTTTCTGCATTCTGTAAATGATTCCCAATGCAGATTCTTGTGAAAGAGAAGAAAATACTAAAAATACAAATGTGCCTCTCTACCTGCGACACTGCCTCCGGCTACAATTGCCCACCCTAGTCGATCAGTTGTACTGTGTAAACTATGATATAGAAAGATACATAAACATGATGTTTCAGTTTGAACTGAGCCGCAAGTTATTTGGTACCGCCCCTTCGACACCAAATTTTTACCTCGTCCCAACCCGCGGCGTCCCTCAGAAACTTTGGGAAAGTGTAAACATCCCCTTAAGACAACGGGCATTTTTCGAAAAAGCATCGTTAAAAATTTACAAAGATAGGATCTTGCAACTAGCAGGACATCTGCTGAATTAAGATTTGCTGCAGATATGAATGCAAAATGTTCTGCTCATGACCGGAAGTATTCTTTAAGTGCTCATCAAACACTAGCTTTATCCATTTATGTAGATTTCGCACGATTATTAATAACTAATCTAACTCAAACAATTAAAAAATTTGGATTCTTATATGGAAAGATTATTTTTAGCGCCATTAATCAAAATTATGGTAACGGCACTATCGTTTAGTTAGACGAAACGAATTTACAATATTTGGCTTAGAATTTAAAAAACTACTAAATTGTTTAGGGTAACTCACATTTAAAAGTATTTTTTGGTCATAACCAGAAAACTTCATTTTCGTATTAGGTCTGTAAGTATATTATTAGGCGTGCGATTTGTCCGAAAGGAAATATAAATTGCTAAGGTCTGTGGTAAATGGTGTGCACTAGGATTGCTTTCCTAGCCTGTATTTATTATATTTGATTAAAAATTCCCTGTTATCAATTCTCAACTTATTTATTAAATGCTGTTATTTATAATATTTTTTAACTAATTTCTTAAAGCCGAACTGTCTTCTTTAAATCTAATATCAGAAGGCAAAAAACCAATGCAATTAACTCACAACCTCGATCCGATTTGAATAGTTTTTATCCACTTTATCCATTCACTGAAAGCACTGTGCGATGTCCGAAGATAGAATTAGTTAAAAAGAACATTAAATGCATCTTATATATACAGGGTGTTTGTTTTAAAGCGTCCATTAGCAAATTTGCAATATATAAATAAACTAGGATTTTGAAATTTGGAGCGCGCCTATAAATCTGTAAATTCGACTTAAAATAAAATATAGCCAACATGGCTACACTTCTGGAAATACCGAACCTTGACGCCATTTTAGCTATTTTAAATTGCGAACCCAATTTTTTGTTTTATTAGTGTAATGTGCATATAATTCTGAGGAGAATACAGTTAGGTTGTCTATACCCATCGTTCATAGTTTTTGTGATATAAGTTATGTGAAAAAAATTGTCCTGCAAAGGTTTATTTAAAAAATCATATCTTGCCAAAAAAATTTAATAGAAATGTGGTGAATATAAAATTATTTTCTGATAACGTTTCTAACGATTGCTGAGATTTGTTAAATCTGGCAATCAAGAAAGCTCAAAAACTCATTTTCAAATGGCACGTGTTAATTTTTTTGCTTGTAATCGACGTATCCTCAAACTTATTCTATCCACTTGTGTTAGCATGTCCTTAATTACTATTTGTACTTTCCGATTTCTTTGTAAAAAAATTCGTTTTTTGTTAGACAAGACCACACAACACAAGTGATGTAGCTATTATCTTCAGAGTCTGATTTAACTTGATTAATAAAAAATAATTTAGATTTATTACTATTTAATGACATAAAATGGCACCTATTTACTCGACTGAAATATTTTTTGATTTGGTTCTTCTGCATGCTTCAAAGAATTTGTCGCGAATTTAATAATAAATATCGGAAGTTGCCTCCAATGAATAGGGCCAAGTTTAGAAGAATTATAAGAAAGTTTCTCCAATTTGGAAATATTCATCACTCAAAGAAAAGACCAAGCTTCGTTGCAGATTTAAATACAACCAAATAAATGTAGGATATTTTACTGTTTTTCCAAGAACCTCCATCCAGGCAGCATCTTCTGACATCTGAAGACTGTTATACCCAGTGATATAAAAATTCTGCATGTATATAAGCATCATCCTTATTTATTTTTGTATTTGCTACAATAAATGTTTTGTTTCTTAATTTACTAAGAAATAAAAAAAAGTTGGAATAAATAATGTCCTACCTATAAAATAATTAAACATTTCCGGAAGTGCAGCCATGGTGAATATATTTTATTTTAGGTCGTATTGACTGTCTCTAGACATGACCCTAGTTGCAAAATCGTAGCAGTTTTGTAAATTAAAAAATTTCTAATGGACGCTTTATTAAAACAATCATCCTGTATATGTCGTCCCCGAAACGGTTGTCAACCGAGAACTTAATTTCAAATTACTGATTCCATGGCTTACTCTGAGTCTAAATCATTTATTATTTATAAAAGTTTATTATTTATTTATTATTTGTTCGCAAATTATAACAAACATTATGAGTTGTTTTTTCTACATAAATGTCGCTATGATGTTGCCAGTTTTGCGAATCGATGCAAGGGTGATCGTTTGACAGTTCGATAAACGTACACCTGCACTTATTGCAGGAAAACCAAATTTCGAGGGGACCGAACACATGCTAGAATTGAAACCACATTTGCGTGCATAAAATTACGCTTTGTTGGTTTTTTTACAAAACACACACACGAACATTTCGTGGGGGCGCGAATATAATCTGGCACATGTTCCAGATAGCGAGTAGATATTTTTAATAAAGCGCGGCCCTTGAAACGTCAAATTATTTACCGGCAGCGCTAACCACAGCCACAATAACTGCCGGAAATGAGCCCCATTATTTCAAAAGCGGTTTTATTTATTTATTTAGCGTGACTCGACGCGTTCACCTAATATCATTCCAGTTTTGGAAATTTGAAATTCCGGTCCGCTTGGGGGTCCGCTCGACCATTCACTAATTACCATTCAATCGGAATAGAAATCCGGCGAAGTCGGTCGTGTCCATTGTATACAAAAACGAAATACAGGCGATAATTGCGATCGACACAAAAGGCACGACAATTTTGTTAATCGAGGTATTCCCGGACGGCGTTTGCGATCGGTTCGTCCGGTTCGTGGCGATGACGTTGTAGATCGTGTCCAAGTCATCCCCTATCTGGACAACATCGGCATCATTAGACACCATGACGAGAGGATGCTTTGTGCAGGGCCACTTAGCTCGTGTAATCCCGAGGACAATGGGCACGTCGGTCAGATATTCGGCTTTGTTTTCTACTAATAAACCCTTCACGTCGCCCGCATGGGAATTCGGCCCGGATTGTCCACCAACAACCACCGCGATTTCGCCTCATTTGCATCCAGGCGTTTTTTCACACAGACGCATTATTATTGAAATTTGATGGAAATTTAATTGGCGCCATTACTACACAAACAACCGTAATTAATGTTTATTTATTATATATTGTGCCATGCACACTTGTCGCCTTTTATGAAAAGAGGTGAAAATGCACATCTTTACGAAGCTGCAGTTAATTCTGAACATCACATGCAAGCCATGTGTAAGACACCGTACAAAGAAATTGCAGCGCAGCTACTAAACTATTAACTCCAGCTCCAGGTTGCGCTTTCGACGCGTGGATCCAAATAAATAAACTTGAAACCTGAAACCTGAAATGGCACGTTGCACAGGTATCTCCGTAGAAAATAAATTGAATCGAAATAAAGAAGCAACACCGTATTGGATTCTTTACCAACTTGCTCGATTCCGCAGTATTTGCTGTGAGTAAACAGGTCGAAAAATCCCCACGAGACTTTTCGAAGCAATTAACAACTTAATTAAATGCGTTTTTACAACTCTTCGCCGCCTGTGCAGTTTATCATGGGAACGTCCGAGTTTCGTGGACGCGTAATGAAATTATTTTTATTGTCACGAGCCAAGATTAACTTTTAACCGAGTGTGAGATTGGCGGCGTCGTAAAATGGGCGATACTCATCTGGAAAAGTGCAGGAGAAGAGCGTGTCGTGGACAGGTGTGTGCGCCTCAAGAGACCGAAATTTTGAGTCCGTACCTGCGGCGGATGAGCGCAATTACGACCGCGAGGCTCGAGGTGCTTCACTGTCTACTACTCCAGAAAAACACAGTCCTCCATCAAAACGAATTTAATTAGCCGATGCAATGTCTACGGCGAATTCTAATATTTATCCCACACGGTGGTGAGGCGGTCTCAGAACAATGGACAATAAAATGTTATGATATCAATGGACGGGAGAACGCTAGTTCGAAAAAGGACCGAGATCGAATTCTCCTCCGCAGGAGCCGTCGAGAATTTATAATGAAGAGCGCTCACGGACTGACGACCGAGAATTAGTGGCCACTCATTACGGAAATAAAAAAGCCATCGGCACAAACCTGTTTCGGGTTCTGAGTCGTTATTACTGGAATTATTCGGTGGAGGAGCGCATTTTTTGATCCCGACTTAATGGCTCCGCGGGATATATGCTAATTCCGATTAGAAACTATTCGAAATATTTGCCGCGTTTTAATGGCACCGACGCGATACGTCTTAATTAACACCGGCCGCCATCTATTTTACTTGTTTTTTCTAAATTGGGCATCCTTTCGATGGCTCGCTCTTTGCTTGCCTTCCAAGGCTTTCCTGACATCCTGTCGTTTAGCGTTTTCAAGAAATCGACATTGTCTTGTATCCGGAGGACGTGACCCGCCCATTCCTACCCTACTAATCTGCAAAATGTCACCAACTGCTTTTTCTTGCATGACTACCATTTCTGCAATTGCTGCCATTTTTTTAGTTCTATTGAATCCTAAGCTGTTTGGTTTTATGTGTTTCATTCTTTGTTTGATCAATGCATTTTATAAAATGTGGGAAGTGGTAAACGCAAAGTGGGCTGAGTAGTCCGTTCTCTTTTGTACTAATTTCCTTCAGTGTCTTATTAATAAGGAAAAATAAAGAGAGCTAAAATTGAGGTACTTTAATGGCACTATGAATTCAAAGTGTAATTTATTTCCGATACAATTGCAACCTTTTAAACCTTTTTTATTGTGGTAAAGTGCTTAAATAGGTGTTAAAAATTACATGATGTTGCTCATACAGTATCGGCCAAAGGTAAAGAAAAATTAATATGTTTATGAAATTTAAAAGTTGAAATAACAATCGACAAGTAGTGTTATATTTAAAAGAATTACCGAAATTTACTTTTTTTGCATAAAGAAACATAATTACAATTAATACAAAAACTTATTTTAAATTTTTGTTGCATAACCTATTATTTGTATTATTTCAACACATCTGCCATAAGATTGTCAATGGATTGGCTGCGGTTTTAATTGCATTTATACAGATTAGTTGGACACTTGGGGAATGCGTGATGTTAGTTAAAAACATTGTCAATAGATGGCGCTATGACCAAAATTCGGTTTTTAATAATTTTAAAAAAACTTTAACATTTCGAAATTTTTGGTTTATTTTTCGCACATAGCCGGGAAGATAATCTTCAAAATAATGGTCCAATCATTGCTTTTGAGGAAGTATTAAGGGAGATATGGCGTACCGACAAAAAAACACTTTTGAGAAATAATATATACTTTTTAATGGAATTTTTTCGAATTATGGGATACATTTCATTTCACACATTCTTAATGGAATTGAGATCGGAGCTTTATAAAGGCCATTTCATTACAGTAACATTTTCAGCAGCTAACCAGTCCTTTACTATTGTATTTTCCCCAGTATGTTTTGGATCGTTGTCGTGGTGGAAACTTCATTTTAGCGTGATATTATCCGCAACAAACGGGAGCATCGGATTCTGCAAAATATCTAGATACATAAATATATCACATTACTATAGAAACATACCAAATATTTTACATTTTCTACTCCGTGTTTCACCTAAGATCCTCACGAGCAAACTCCATTCAAGATCGTCTTTTATTGGAGAAATAAATGTTTTTTGGGGGTTTTTGACCAGATAATCCATATCGACAAGACGACGGAGTATTTTTAATTCTTCTGTCAACTATCGCAGCCGTTTTTCGGAGTCTCCAGTTTTTGGAGCAGTAGATACAATATTTCGTATCGTGTACAATTTAATTGTTTTTGAAATAACACTTATTCATGTTTAGTAGTCGAGCTGTTTAAATTTGTTTATGTCCAGAATTAAATTTAAATTTTAAATTATTAATTATGAGCTTACGAATATTTTCTGATAAACTTTTGCTTTTAGGCATTTTGACAAATAATAAACTCACAGAAAACATTTGACCAACGCGACTACTAGACAAAGTAATTTTATCTTCAGTATTATTTGTAAAATGTTTCTTTACTTTTGTCCCAGATTTAAAATAAAATAATTATTAAAACTAAATTTTTGTTGTTTAGTTTTTGAAGTCTGGTTCTATCAGTACATTAGAAAAAAGTTAGTCACAATTGCATAATAATAGTTTTTTATTGATAAATTAAATTTGTTTCCTTACTTGCATCCAATACTGTAAGCAACAGAGTAAGCATCGTTTTTTGGACCACTATAAATTTCTATAATTTTTAAATTTATCATTTATGTTTTACTTAAAAATCCTTTTTTTTTTTGATGATTTGGAATTACTGTGATAGTCGATGTACTACTCAAAATTTATACAACGTAAACGAACATACAGTTCATATTACCACCGGTCTTAGTAAACTTGGTACTTCCTAACCAACCGTTTTCCGTCTTTTGTAAATTTTTTTAGATTCAAAACAAAATTTAATGGTCTTGTCATTGACTGTCAACTGATTTCCTTTTTTTATGATTTAGTCGATCTACTACTCAAAATGTATACGACATATACGAACGTATAGTTCATATTTCCACCGGTCTTCATTATTTATTATTCATTTAACTTTTTTAATATTTATCTCCTGCGTCACTGAAACTAATGATCGCTGCTCTTTTGCACAACTACGTGAAATTTGTAAATAACTAAAGTGCGAAATGGATATTTGTAAATGTTTTTGACTTTTTATCAAAATTACCATTTGGTGTCGCTACATAAGTGTGCATTATTACATTTATATCCAAATTGCCAAATTAACAATAGTGGTGTTTCTGGGTCGTGTTCTGGTAGAAAATATTCTGTTGAAGATAAGCATCGAGAGCCACGAAAGGCTCACCAGATAGATGAAACCTTTTCAGGCGTTTCGTCTACTACCGTTGTAGGCATCATCAGTGGCGATGAAGTAATTTTCTCTCAATCACGACTACATAAAGCCCTACACTCTTCCATTACCCATTTTTTTTAAATTCGATACGGTATGATTTGTGCTTATTTATTTATTAATTGCGTTTTCATTTCATTCATTTTGGTAGTTGTTCTCGCTTTTTTAAGCAAACCGATTTTCATGGTTGTTAAAGGTTTAACAAAATCTTGTCGGTGCATAAGCATTGTTGTTTGAATGGCTTCATATGTGTGACACGCGCAATCATGAAGTAATTGAAGAAATTACGAGTCCAAACGCATAACGGAAACGGTCCGAATTGCTTCATTATAGTCATTTGAAAAGGCAAGCCGGCATTATCTAGAAATTTAACGTCTGTCCGACCGGCTAGACTTCACTGGAAAATATGCATAATTTATGTCCTCGTCCCAGATTAGATTGAAATTGAAACGAAATGCATTAATCCATAAATCGAATTGTTTGATGGGCATTTAAACGAAAGTTTCGACGTGAAAAGTCCACAACTGTTGAATTACTCCGACTGTTCGACGATTTAAAATTTATGCTTTCGAAAATCCGGCTTATAAATAATGTGGAAGCATTAGCGGCGTTGCACGAAGTTGACTTGAGCAGATCGATGCACATTGAGTAGGACAAATTCACTGACCCACTAAAAACTAATTTAAAACTTTTGAAATCGGGCGTATTTTTCCTAAATTAGTTGCACGGCGTGTTGTATTTTTCATGAGACTAGGTATGTCCCAACTGATGAATAATTGCGAATAATAAATTCTTCAGTATGAACTCTTCTTGTTCTTGTTCGTTGTCAGTTAAACGACCTCGTGATGGGTTAGTTGCATGGTACGAAAGCCACATCCGAGAGAGTTACATTTGTGTCATAACTCTCTACTAGTTCTGCAGGAAGTTGCAAGAGAGCAATAAAACATCCATCCAAAGCCCAGACGACGACGAAATCAGGTTGTTCTTCTGCTGCGCACACCTCTAAGCTCTTCCCCACGTGGGTCGGTCATTAGACTAGCTGCAGTTTTATAAGTATGATTTACCGGTCGGGAGGTGAACTAGTCTGCCTCTGAGTTGAAGCCTCTTGTGGACCTTAACAGTCGGCGTCATGGGAGGGCAAAACGCAACTGACGAGGAACACTCCCGTGCGGGTCCTTTATTTGCAACCAACGAATCGCAACGAATTTGATTATAGGGAACACGGTCAGAAATAGCCAATGAGTAGAGGACACGTGCAGTGAGCACGGACACGCCCACTTCAACTCACAGTACATAATTTAACAAGAATTTTTATGGCAGGTCCTAGAATGTACGAGGCAAGAACGGTAGTCTGCATGTAATATTTTAAGAGGAGTTGTAATATGTAAAACAGGACTTGACGTCTGACAAAAGAATTCTGAAACGTTTTTCTCACGCGGCACTACTTTTATAATGCTTACATTTATTATATGTTTTAGAAAAAATTAAGTACCGGCCTGGGTCAGCTGTTGTCGTTTTATTATGCAAAATCCTGTTTCAGTTTCGTTTTTGGAGCGGTTTTATCTCAGTTAGGCGCAGCTTCTTGGAATCAGGGTCCGCGGTTTCAAATTAAGTCGGTTAACCAAACACAATATATTAAAATTACGCGGCAAATGCGGAAAAGAATGTATCATCCGTGCAAAAAAAGTGCTCAATTCGGCGAATTACAAACGATTGCTAAATGGAAGTTCCGCGTGGCTTTTTCGCCGCCTTCCAATTTTATATTGATCGTCAAAGTTTGAACGGGCGTACGAAATTCCGGTCCACTTTAAAAAATTAATCGTCCTTTTTCCAGCCCGCGTCCTTTCTAACGGGAACGGCACAAAAGGCATTCCCCGAAAGTGACTTATTTATAGGGCAATGATCATAAATTCGGGCCGAGAAAAGTGACCCCAGCTCTGCGGCGGCGTTTATAAAAATGATGCGGGAAGCTCCAACACCACCCAAATTGGTTTACACACCTAATTATGTCGTATAAATTTATTGCTACTGCTTTCTGGAAGCCGGCGCAGCTGTTGGACATATCAACAAAAAATATGTCGCCCCATACAAAAACATTTTCATTTCTTTGAGAAATAATTAACGTTCCACCCTCTCCGCGCTCGTTATCCTCGAACGACTTTGCTCGTGAAATCTCGCCTTTACGAGCTTTGTTTTAAACAAGACGTATTATGCGCGAGGACGGAGGACAATAAAAGGCGGCTTCTCCCCTAACCGGTGGTCAAGTGGTGCACCGAAAGGACAAACTCGGCGAGGTTTATTGCTGAAATTCATAACGGCGCACAGCTCGTATAATTTTACAAGGGATGAGGTAAAAATGGAAACGCTCGCCAGCCCGGCTACCGGAACCGTAAAACTTTCACATTTTATTGGACATTATAAATAAATATTGGGACCGACGTTCCGCTACTGTTTTCAGCGATTTCGGTTCGGAAACAGCTAGAAATCTTCCAATTTGTCAAACGCCTGAATTATGGTCTATTTATTCTGGAGCCTTTATGTCAATTTTAACGGGGAAAGCGGAATTCTTGCAGAGGATGTTATTTTTAAAGGGCAATTTCCTACGTGCCGCTCGCTTTATAAATAGGAACGGCAGCGATTTTTGTTTCCAATTACCACATAAAAATGACTACTTCCAGGAATGTTTGGATCATTAGGCGCACTGCTTGCATGTAAATCAGAAAATTTCGTAAACACATAGGGTGCAAAAATATTTTTTTGCTTCTTGGCTCACACTTTTATATTTTGCGTAAACACAATAAATCTTCTATAAGTAGTTTTAGTATATCAATTTTAACACCGATGCCTTGTGTTCTATTCTAACAGTTTATATCGTTACTACTGAATACTTTAATTTTTTTCCTCAGAAACAGATGTAATTTTCAACGTTAACAATTGTCATTAAACTCACGTATTTTCTTCATTCAAAGCAAAAGAGGTATGCACAGCTGGTTATTGACATGGGGATATTCCTTTTTGAAAATTTTCTACCAATATGGCAGCATTTGAACAATTTTAAATTTTGCAGATACACAATTTCGTCCAAATTAACGAGATCGAAAACAGAAAAACTGCTAAAAAATTTGAAGCAAATTGCGGCACACCAAATCGTAAAATAAAATTGAAAAAAAAATTAGCATGTCAATTGTCACACTTGTGGTGTCATTAGACTCAGAAAACTATTGAGAATCCAAGTATGAAATAACACATTCCATTAAACAAAAAAAATAAGCGGAGAAACCGGAAGTTTGAAGAAATGCTTTTTATATCGGAAAGGGGCAACTGTCATGCATAGCAAGTCTGAAAAAATTATCTTGCAAATTACATGCTCAAGTTTTGTCCTTCTTGTTTTATGCTTGCTTTCGCCAATTATTTTCTCTTCTTGACCAGTATTTCAACCACTGTCTTATCCCATGGTTGTCCCAGTCTTCCCTCTTGGTTCTTTTTCTCTGCTTTTGCCTCTAATTTGGCATTTTTCATTTTTTGTAGTGCTTCCACCAACTAAGTAAGTTTTAATTATAACGATCTTCTTCGTGATTTTTGACCGTGTTCCATCTGAAGTTCCATTAATATTTTATTCATCATTAATTTTATTAATCTAAGTTTTTCCTAATTTATTTTATTTTTTCCTTACTTGTTACTTCTTAAACTTGTCTGAGATCTGTGGCCTGCACCCTACTTTTTTGTGCCTTTGTTAATATTCAAGATTCAAACATTTGTTTTGCTTTTTTGGAGATTTCCTTTCTACTACTACATTTTTATTCACGAAATGGTAAACTTTAAAGCGTTATTTGAAATATTTCACTTGTTCAATATTTACATTATCAATTTTTATGTTTATTGCTTTTCATTCTTTTCCTATTTTTTGTACTTTACTTTTGTTTTGTTTAGTTTTATTTACTATAATTAAATATGTTATAAAACAACTCTATACTCTAAGATCTTTTGTAGATCCTTTTTCAGCCATTATTATACTATTTTTAGCAAATGCTCCTTCTGATATGTTTATTCTACTAAGAATCTGAATTTCATATTTAATTTGTTTTACTTTTTCTTTATTTTGTTCATGAAAATTACTAATAGAGCTGCCTTTGCTCTTCACACAGTTTGCATTGTCTTTGTATAATATTCTTGGTGATTATGACAAGTTTTTTGATATTTTCAAGCTACTAGTAAAATTTTTGTCCCTTAGATGGTAAACTTTTATCGATATTTCTATTGTAATGTTGATTTCTCTATTTCCATTCCTAGGTACTTAATATGTTTCCCTTGTTCAATTTACATTATTAGTTTTTATAATATGTTTATTAAAGTATGTAGGCTTTCACGGTCGATGTTATTAATTATAACTATCTTCTTCTGGATTTGTGACCGTGTTCCATTAGAAGTTTTATTACTTTTGTTTTATTTTTGTTTATTCTTTCATTCCAGGTTCTTGCAGAGTTTTATTTCAAATCCAAGTTCTTGCGTAAATCAGTTTCTTTTTCTGGTGTTATTATTATGTCTTCAGGCGCCTGAATCTCACATTTAATTTCTTCACTCTCAGTGTAAATTTTTTTAATATTTCGATGATAATTAAGAATAGAGCTGGACTTAATCCCCCTCCCAGGTCACTCATTTTCTGACATTTTGCTATATCTAAATACATGTGTTCGTGATGATTCTGACAATTTTTTATTCATTCCGCTTTGGTTTATGTTTTTCAATAGTTTTTCTCTTTGTATGTACCTTATCAAGATCAATGAATTCCAAATATACTTGTCTTCGATGTTGTTGCTACTTTTGTTCTTATTTGCTCAACTGTAAAAATATGGTTTTGTTGCTTTGTCCTCTTCGAAAGCTACTTTAGATTCCTCTAATATGCTCAATTATTATTTGTTTTAACTTTTATGAATAATTTTTTCGTAGATTTTCATAGACGTACTAAGCAATGTTATTATTCCCCGGTAGTGATTTTTTGGTATTGTATATATAAACTTTTTTACTTCTGTTTTTTAATCAAACCATTTACATTTCATATATATCAAATACACCATGAGGCAATAAAAAAAAGGTTAATTAGCGTTTGAAACCGTATAAAAGCTTATGGAATTTTCATAATTTTTTCTTAGATTTTCATTGACGTACTAAGCAATGTTATTATTCCTCGGTAGTGATTTTTTAGTATTGTATATATAAACTTTTTTACTTCTATTTTTTAATCAAACCACTTACATTTCATATATTTCAAATACACCATGAGTCAATAAAAAAAAGATTAATTAGCGTTTGAAACCGTATAAAAGCTTATGGAATTTTCCTAGTAACTAGGAAAAATAGCACTTTTCCATCGCATAGTGTCTCGTTGAAACCGCAACGCAGATTCTTCTCAGAACCCCTGGTAGAATGTTGAGTTGTTGAGATGAGTGTTCGTACAGTTCAAGTTGGCAGATCCCTAATTATTTTGTAACAAACCGAAAGCTTGACGTCCGATTTCCTTAATTGAATTAACGGTTAAGAAAGTCCTGTCGTGTCTAATTGACAAAACCGTTTGTGTGATTGAAAGCGACACCGGTTTGCTTCTTTAAATAGACGACGATAACGTCATACGTCGTGCAACCCAATTTGTCTAAGTAATTTCAGGGCTTACGTAATGTACCGAAGTAATAAAGTACCTATCCCATTAGGGACAAGAGGGATTACGGCCGGTCAAGCGACATTTGGAGCGCTTTCCCGACAAATGGAGACCAAAACGAAGGTGAACCACTTAGCAGTCGTCGGCGCCTTTTGATTCCATTAATATCCCTTCTGAAGGGTACGAAAATATTGTATAATTACGAGTTCGCTTTGTGCAGGCTTCTATCCTGTTGGAGATTAGACTTGCAGATTGTGAAATTTTGTAATGGCCGGAGTGACGCGATTGTCACGGCGACGTTCTGCAAAAATGTCACAGAATCCGGATTGACTCTGAGGCGTTTATGCCAACTCGCGTTATAATGGTTTAGGGATAATGGCGGATCATGGGGCACTTCCACTATCGATTCCATCGCAGGCGCGTCGTTATCGGTCGAACTGGCGAATGACAGGCACGTTTCCGGTCTTGTAACAAACTGGAAACTGCTTCTGATCCGAATTTTTTCTCTCCACAAAACTCTTATTATAGTATCAAGCAAGCAAGCAAAATTAAAAACGCACTTGACACCAACTGCCAAAGGTTTGCGTTCATTATCTTTCAAGTCTTTGGACAGCATATCGGCATTTGGACCGACGACAACAATAAAGTAATAAATTAAAGTCGTCTTTTGTGCTAAAACTAGGTTAGGGCTACCGAACCAATTGAGTAATAAACCAATAAAATAGAAAGTGCTCTACACCGTCAACGCCTCACCATATTTCCCAACAGGTAACCCCATAAATTGGGCCATCGCAAAATGCACACGGCGTTTTTTTCAAAGGCACAGAAGCAAACCGGAGTCTCGGCAAAGTTTTGTTTTTATTACTTCACAACTCCCATAAATCCCGCATTCAGATGAAATTTAATAAAAATGCCAAAGACAACCTTATGATTTATGCGGCGCGACTCCACTTTGGCACAGCTTTTTCCACCTGAGAGGGGGCCGTTTTTAAATAAGAACAAGTGATTTATCATCTGTGATAACGGCGAGACTCGGACGCGCAATCTAATTTCCGAAACGGGCATTTCGGTGACTTAAGAAAATTGTTAATAACCCGTAATCAAGCACTGGCCACGCTGCGTTATTAAAGAATCAAGAGTGAACAACATGAGGCCGCGTCTTGTGTCTAACGTGTAATTTCGTTAATAGACAAATAAATGTTTCGGACGACTCAATAAACCCTGCAGAAAAGACGGAAAGTTTGACCCAAATTCTTGCAAGTCGTAAAGTCGCTTTGACCAGCTGGCAATTCAACTAGTCGAAATCTCGATGGTGGCCCATATAGATTTCCAGAATTGTGGGGATTTTATTACAGGGTGCCCGACTTCTGTTTGATTGTGAAGTTGAAGAGTCGGTCCCAATATAGATCTCCATATTTCCGCAGTAAATCTTTTTATGGCGGGGTTGCCGGTTGTTAAAGCACAAATCCCGTAACGGTGCCCATCATAAAAAACGGTAAATATTGACATAATTTATCAAAGTGCAATGCGGCTATAAAGCACTGTGACAATAAACCGTCTGTTTAAATTGAAGCTCACAAACGCGCCGATCAATAGCTGGACATTTATTTGGTTCGGGACATTTTCTTTTTGTTTTTATACGCGAGCTTCCGAAGATGCGGGATTTTCCAATCACACTCGTAACTGTTGCTGATAGAACGTGAAAAAATGTAAATGTGGACTTGCAGTAATCTAAAGCCGTCGGAGTGGTCCGGGATTATTGGAATTATAATTTTTATTTTTTATCAATCCATTTGCTTTGTGAGCGATGCACCGCGTAAATTCGCCTTATCTCCAGCTTCCATTAATTATAATTATGTAATTTTTCCGGTGCATCGTCCATTAGGTTCATTGGATTCGAAGAAGTGAAGTCTCCGGCAACTTGACCGGCAAATTGGCGATGATAGATGAATAAGTTGCGACACTTGTCCGGTGGAAATTACTCGAGTGGAAACCGAAAGCGGCAGTTTTGTGCTTGACAAGAGTCCGGACTCTTGTTTGGCGGGTCGTTGCCTCTGGTCATTAGAAAGTGTTGCTTGCGAGGGCTTCTGGACGTTGTGCTATCATTTGTCACCTCCAAAGCTTTGACCGCCGATAATAAATAACCATTAGATTAGCACCATCCATTTCCTTCACTTTGTTTCAGCCGGCTACACTGAAATCCTAATGTCAACACCGTCGTCGACTCGATACGAACCAGAAGATTTTTAACAGCAATAAACAAGATTTACGTCCGACCTATTTCGCTTTTGATGACATCTGATCGCTTATTTGTCTTCCCAAGACTCTTCGCGCGCATTACATAATTGCCACATGTCTCGCGGATTGTTTCACGCGGAAGTGATGGATTTGCGTCTTCGGAGCCGCCGGAGGCTGAACTCACTTTCGACGCTTTATAAATAATGCGCGGAATTGATTTATGGCACATTGTTTGTAATACGTCGAGTGGTAAGATTATCGCTTCGTCTGGAATTTATTGAATAAACATAACGTTTCGCGGTCCGCAAACACAAAAAATTTAAAAATCTTAAAGCGTAGGGCGTCCTTTCCCGATTCAGCTGTTAACGCTTTTATTATCTTTACAATAAATCGAAATTGTTTGTTCGGGCCATTAGGGCTCTTATCTATCAAACTTCTCGCCAGAACGTAGTTGATTACAACTTATCAAATATTCATAAATTGTTAAAGTGCAGACAATGGAAGCGCCCACCTATTGAGGACCTAAGATATTCGGTTCTAAATTTATACAGTACTGATGTCACCCTTTGTTCAGCACCTTTTTTAAACATAAAATATGCGTATCGACCATCTTTCACATAAAACATTAATGGACAAATGTCGTACATTCTTGTGCCAAATAAGAAAAACACACAGCCACTGTAAAATGTGCATTGTTATAGCATTGGTAAAAAAGTGCAGATATCACTGTTTATGAAAATTAAACGAACTAAATCGTCGTTACAATGATTGGGTGGTGTTAAGACTGCGATTAATAAAAACTGATTGCACTATCGAGGATCTCCACGAAATAAGCCCCTTATGTTTAAGCGGGTGTTGCCGCCCTATCCATCAACAAGCGTTTAATAAGGAAATGCGCCGGAAAAATCATCAGCGAAGATTCCGCACTTCTAATCCGATCCGAATCATAATTACGCTGAAGCCCCCTTGCCCTTAATTGACCCTAATGGATATTTATTCATGATTTCCGCTTTCTGCAAGAAGCTCGTCCTTGACCCAATCACGCAAAATTCTCGTTGGGTTGACGAGGTTTGATACAATTTTCGCTTCCGTTGATGGTCATCCAACGGTTCGTGCTAATAGACTCCGAAGAATGTGCATCTCAAATGTTGAATAGCAATGAGCAAACCGAATGACCCTAAATGCGTGTGTGTAATAACCAAGAGCCAAATTAATATAATCTCGTGGAGGAATAACGAACCATAATGGTTAGACGAGCGGTCGAGCGATTAGTACCAGAACCAGGAAGTGGAGATAGAGTATTGCCAATACGGTACCGCCGCATTTATGCATTCGGTCATAATTAGCAATATCTAATTAGTTTTTACCATCTGGGCGGGTTTTTTAGCGATTGCAGCTTTTCGCAGCGACAAATGGTCATATGTTTTGCTAACTAGTAACACAACATCAAGACGATCAAATGTCGGCGGGAATTTGTCACACGAAACGTCTCGGTTGTGGGTGTGCTGGGCTGAAAAATGCAACGCAACACTGAATACCAGATGGTATAAATAACGAAAGAAACGCCCAACTTGGTAATTAGTTCGTCACACCCGATGTTAATTCAATTAAATCTTAGTTGAGCGACTACTTAACATTGGAACCCCTATGGCGTGGCCCACAATTTATGGTGTCTCCATAAAACTCGTAAAATTTTATTTACTGAAAAATTGATTATACTACTATAGTGCCTGGACGACGTTTTTATTCCGTTGATTCATGTGCGAACCGCTAACAACATCCTGAAGAATGTCGACTGAAATATTTTGCCGGATTAACAGGTGCTTTGTGTGAAAATGCAAAAATTCTTGCGGTACTCCACTAAATCCCATTTAATTAGTTCGATTGAGCTTAATTCGATTTTCAGTGAATATTTTAAAAACGGGCCCGATCAAAAGCGCATTCATTCGTCCGGTCGAACACAAAATTCCGATACCATTCAAACTTGATTCTCGAATGGTTTTAATTTCCACGCATTTTTTATTAAAAATCGTCGGCACATCTGCCGCGGTGTCGCAAGCATAATTAGTCTCTTCTAGCCGGAAAAAATATAAATTTTAATTTAAATATTGCATTTGTGGCGTGGAAATCATAAATTTGCTGTTGCTCAACGGTTCGAGGATTCGAAAACCCGACACTTTGTGAAACTGAGCCCCACTAATTGGGAACAAGCTACTGCTTCGATAGCCACCCAAATCGCTCGGATGTTTCCAAAAACTGGCGTTAACAATCATTTGTCAGATTTTCTTGACAGTCATTAGGTTGGCGGTGCGTTTTGGCCGAAACTAGGTCGGTTGGTCCTAAACGAAGACGTCATAAAGCTGCGAACAATAGAAACGTCGCTTTCTAATTCCTTCTTTTCGGATTTACTGACAAGTTTATAATAGGCGTCGAAAAGTCGTTCGCACGGAATTGTTGTGGAAAACGGAGTTTTGCCGGTGTCGATGTTAAATCACAAGAAAACAGAACTTATCAGATTTGAATGTGCACACGCGACGATAACGATCGCTTCCAGCGGTTGTTTATTTTTTTATTTGCGCTAGTTGCAGGAATTTTACGAGCCATAAATCGGACAAAAAGTGGTGCTCCCTGCGCCAACTCTTGTAATTACGAAAATCTAGTTAGATAATTACGTAAAAATGAGACGAAACCGCATCCACAGTTATTTCGAGGCGTCTAATTAAAGTAATTATTGTGAAGATAAGAGCGAGCGTGTTTAGAGCCGGCCATCTAGGAGCAAAACGAACAACTTAGATGAGCAATCAGTGTCATTCACCAAGAAGTGGAATCACCGCAGGGTTTTGTTCTACAGAGATGGAAGTCGAGGACCGGTTCTGATTTAGAACCGTTTTTAAAACTAGTAGGAGAGTGTTCGATTTGAACGTTCTTGTAATTATATAAATAAAGAAACTCAAGTATCTCTTCTAATTGGCGGTCGGCGGTGTAGTGGGTCGGCATGCAACGAGCGGCAGTTATCTAGCAGGAAATATTTTAACGAATTATAAATCTGAATAAATTAAGCTTTGTTTTGTACTCATAGAACGCATTACAAGAATTTCAATATGAGCTCATGCGTCTTTGAAATCCTCGCTCGTTAATATTCCAATCGTATGACGTTTACTTATTGCCAATTGATTTATTGGAGATGAAAAAAATCGGCCACGTCACTACTGCAACCACCAACAATGACAGGTGCTTCCGAAATAGAAACATCAAACCATTTATTTATTAGTCCGACTTCCTCAGTATTTTGCTCTTGCGCTTTATTTTTACTCTTTGACTTTCAGCTCGAATCGATAACGGACAATTGGAATAATTACTTCAAGAGTATTGTAACATCGAACACAAAAACATGAAACATTTCATCAAGGACATGTTTTAAGGGTTCTTACTTGGTTGCGCTTTCGTTACCACTAAACGAAGCTCCATGATATTATTAATTGTGTAACATGGATCTTGCGGAATTGTTCATGGACTGTCTTAATAGAGTGTCAGTGTTTTGGAGATTTAGCGGCGATTCTCTCCAACTCCATGCAAAAATGTTTCAATTATTTTTAACGAGGTGCCGCCAACGATTTATCATTTCTCGTATAAAACAAAGAGACGGTTCCGGTGGCGGCGGTTTTTAAGGGTAGATAAGCTTTTGAGATAAAAACCCAACAAAGCGTAATTAATCGTCGTAAACATTAGAATGTTTACAAGTTGTAGCAACAACAATTAATGAAATTATGTATGCGGCAATAAAAATTTGTATATTTATTGGTCCATTACGATAGGCAA
Organism: Eledona agricola; assembly: GCA_964023215.1. Taxonomy (NCBI): domain Eukaryota; kingdom Metazoa; phylum Arthropoda; class Insecta; order Coleoptera; family Tenebrionidae; genus Eledona; species Eledona agricola. The sequence goes on from OZ026858.1 coordinate 18,308,184, forward strand.
TCGAAAGCGATAAATTAGTCAGGAATAATAATTGAAATTAGTGAAATTTAGATAAATCAGGGAGTCGGTACCGGATGTCACTGATAAAGCCGACCAAAATAAACCCATAAATAATTGATAGTAAGACACGTGGAGTACAGAGCATCAAACAGTTCGATGCCGAATATAGAGGGATTATCAATTAACACGGAACGCTGGAGTCTTCCGACGAGGAAAGCCCATTATTCTCGCAGAGATTAAAGCACAAGTCACTATCTTTGCTCTCCGATGTAAAATAACCCTTTTAAATGAAACAAAGGGCTCGTGGCAAATTTCCCCATAGTCGGAGCAATCTGTTTCCGAACCAGTGCAGCCAATTATACAAGTTTTAACTCCCCGATAGACCCAAAGTACACAATAAATTAGAGGAACAGTGGATGCGCGTGTTCTGTGTGTGTGTTTATATCGCGAATTTCGGCTATCTGCGAACCTTTAATTATTCCTCCGGCTATAAGGAAATAAGCCACACAAACGCTCCTCGCCATAAACTTGCCCTTTTTATTGCGTTCAGGTGAATTCCCTATTCATCTGATTAAACCAATTTAAATTAAACCGCTCGCTGTAATTAACTGCGAATTCGTAAGGATTTTTTTGTGTTATGCAAAATGGAAGCGGGCTGACTTTAGGTAAATAACATCTTGTGGGCGTTTGGTGGGACGATTGAAAAGTAATCTCGAATCGGGCGGGTCGTATGCTTATCAAGCGATCGTTAAGCGACCCCAACTCTGGGGTGAAAGTGAAATGCCCCACAAACCACTTCCCTAATCCAACAAATTAAAGCAAATCGATTGATTAGCTTTGAACGAGTTCGTATAAAAAATTCAAAGTTGTGCGTTAATTAAGAAAGCTTTGAAGTCGGATGAAGCCTCGTAACGCAACACCAGAGCCGTAACGGCAAATATACAAACGCATCTGACGTTAAAACTTGATCCACGTGACCCAATTACTCGTAGTTGTATGTTTGTTTTACCACAACTTGGCAATATAAAATGTAAAGTCGTCCACCATTGTTTTGCAATCGTTGAGTGAATTGATCTTCAGCCCATGATCACTTTTACCTAAAACAACAAATTTCCTTTGTGGGCTTGAATAATTATGTCGATAGTTATCAAATTTCTGCGATATCTTCGTTAGCTTTTGTGCAAATTATATAGGTTTTACTGCAAATATTTTCCTGATGTAAGCTTCTAATTACAGTTTCAGAACTCTTTATTTACAATCATGTACGAGAAACTGCCTTGACAGACTGCTTCGGTTTTAGAAAAATTGCAATGGCTGTCTTCAATTTGGGTTTTAACGGAAATTAACAGTAGGTACTTTATATATTAATTGAGACTTTATTCATCAATTATTCTTATTAAAGTGAAAACTGTGTAAAAAATCGGGTTAAAAAGGTTATAAAAGCGTTTAATTCCCTGTCTTCTCTCACACCTCCCAACGAATACGTAAATGACGGCAACAGTAACATATTGATAATACCCAAGTTCCTCCAGAAATAAATTTAACTTTCATTTTCATCTCATAGTAAATATTGTATAAAGCTTCCTTTTTTCATTGAATGGAACGGTGCCAGATTGCACAAACCTACGTAGCCCTCAAAATTTTACAGACAACGATTTGACATAAATGTTTTTTACTCGATAAAATTGAAGATATTTTGAAAAATTTTAATAATACGTATCTGGTTAATTTACTTACTTATATAAATTGTAATTGTAATTGTTGTAGAAACAACATTTTACAACTTAACTATTATATCCCTTTTTTCTTTCTTAAAATTGCATATCTTCTTTTTAGTTTATATATAACATTCTTGTAACAGAAATGTTACAGAACCATTTAAATCATCAAACCCTTGATCAGTACTGAACTAATTTAAATAATTAGGTGAAATGATAATCAAGTACAGTAAAACTTTGATAATCCGAACGCCTCTAGAATTCGGACCAGAACCATATTTCAAGTGGTTCAACACATGATTTGTATATACCTGAAGTGAAAATAATTATTATATCAATTGAATAGCCACATTATTACTTGTAGTGAACTCTGCTTTATCTAAATTTCACAATTCTATTATGGCCACTAAAGTATATTGCCATTACACAACCGATGGACCAAAATTGAAGGACAAAAACTGCCTTTTGGGAAAATAATTTTGACGTACTTAATATAAGAAGAAGGCGGCGATATCGTGAAGTTTTGTCAAGCTTTGTAAATAATTTAGTTTGAAGGAAGTTGTGGTAAATTTAGGCCTGGCTTGGCAAATCATAACAGAAAACATCATTAAAAGCTGTTCAATGCTGTGGGTTCAAATACTAGCAAATGCTGATGAAAATGATAATTTACTGAGTATTCATCAACAACTTCAATCTTTAGTAAATAATTATGAAGTTGTAATACAGAGGCACTACAGGTAATATCGATGCGAATAATGACTTAATTGAACGACAAATTACTATTTTGGCAAAAGTTGTGGATGACTTAATTGTAGTCGCAAAAGAAGGAAATGAAGAATATGTAGTCAGAAGGCAGAATTAATTATTATTATTTATTATGAGTGTTATTTAAAAAACAATACGTCAAAATACAGGAACACTTATTCAACCTCAAAAACATATTATTACTAAAGAGAATCCAGGGACAAGCTATAAACCGCTATCTTAAAATTATTTTACAAAATATAAACATTTTTCTAAAACTACATAAGTATGTTACGGATGAATGTAAAGTACATTTACAATGGAAGTAAAACAAATCGACAATGTATTGTAAAATTAAGATATTTGAGGTATTTAAAAGTGTACTACACTTTGGTAATCCGGACAATTCCGCTATTTCGGACGCCCCAAAAACTCTACCGTCCGGATTATGGAATTTGTATGGTATTCCTTGACATCGTCAGCTTTAAAAACAAGCTTTAGACGATTTAAAAACTGCTGGCGTTTATTTTCCCAAATCGCCAACAACAGGTCCCCCGGTCGTGCTTTGAAAGTATTTTCTTTGCTTCCGAAGGCGTTAATGGCCGGAAACGTCATTTAACGCGATTATGTTCCAATGAAAACATTTTTCATTCGGCCCCCGCGTCGATATTGATGTTTCGGGTGTTCTTTTTTAAAAAAGCTCGGGAAAAAGAGCCGTATTTCGTAGGTAATCCAATAAGAGTTTATCGTGGCAAAGAGCTTGTGTTCTCAAAAAGCTAAGGTCGGCATTACATCGATCCGATAAAGCGCCTTCCTTCCTCTGTACCGCCGGCTTGCTTTTATTACACAGAAATTAGTTTTGTTGTTGGAGAAGCGTAACTGCGTTTTGACCGTTTGAAAAAAAACTCTTCTTGTAAATTTCGGTGGCATAGCGGTATCGGGAGCGCAAAGTCGAGGTGTCCAACGGTCCCTCGATTATGCTTGGTGCAGGTTTTTGCAGTTCGTGGCGCTTCTTTGTCAATAGTGGTGTATCCGTTCAATTATAGTTATTAGCGGCGATTGCGGTCGAGCTGGGAGGAGTGCTGCCGCAATTTATTATGTAGAAGAAATTCCGCTCTTGCGGGGATGTCAGCGGACAATGCATGGCCAAGAGTTGACGTGGAGTTACTATAAAGCCGTGAGGATCGATCACGGAAATCAATCAGGACGTGGGCGGCGGGCGCAACGAATTTTCTAAATAAAGACCTAATTACACCTAACATTGGCATTACTGCAACAACTCCGCTGAGACGAATTACTCCGGATTGGTCCGGCCGTTGTGTAAAAGCATCACCGTACAATTCCAATCGATCGGAACGCGTTTCGGTGATGCCATTGAATTTTTAAAGCGATTATAATGTCAAAGCAATAATTAACAAACAATGCCGCCGACTTTTGCTGATTTACATTAACAATGGTCCCGATGTAATGAATTGTAAACATCGCTCCGATATTGTAACGTTGTAATTATTTCGGGACGGAATCCTGCAGGTCGATTGTATGCCCAATTTGTTACGTTCTGCAGAAAAACGTTACAAATCACAATATTACTAATTCCAGCGATATTTGTTTATCGCGTCGTGTCACGCTTATTTTATAACGCTCCACTGCTTCTTCAATCGACCGAAGTCAAAACCACAAACTGAGAAGTTTTTGCCGTCTTCGAAAACGAGGAATGCATTTAAACCGCGCTATTTGGGTAAACATTATTAGTCGCGATGAAATATGGGCGATTGTTCCGGTGTCCATTAAGTAATTATTGGTTAATGCAGTCAACTTGAATCGTCTCTGTCCCATCTGAAGAGCAAACGCTATTTATTGCTCAATAATTCAACAAGCTGAAGCAATGGATACTGCACTTTGACGGCCTCCGAACATCGTCAATTTTTTATAACGAAATTGGAGTGACTTATACACGACCCCGAAATTTCGAAGCGCCAAATCGCGGATAATGTAGCAAAATATCAAAGACGCTCCTTCTGCATGCATGATAATTAGTTTCCATGTTCTGTCGGTAATAAATTTTCGATAAATAAAACGAATTTAATTGCGTTTTCCTAGCACGCTGCTTTTATGACGTAACGGTAAACGCAACATGTCTAACCCGCCATAATTATACAGTAATGTCAAAAAAAACCACGACGACACCCCATTAAAACTTTCTGCGAGTTGTTTTATTGTGTCAAGGAGCTATGCAATTAAAAGCATTTTAATAGAAATCATGGTAGATCAAAGCCCGGTCGCTAACAAGCAATAATAAGTAATAAAACTAAAGCGAAATGTTGCACGGCTCGTTTTTTCAGCGGCTAGCGGCGGCGGCATTCCTGCACTCTTAGACAAAAATAGTGTTGAATAATCTAGGAAGAGTCGCGATGTTGCGGTTTGGATTCAGAGCGCTCGAACGAACACAAATTTTCAGCGATAATTTAAAGGCCGCCTGATTAAATTAGCGCCGAAAATGGCCCATCAATTAATACAAAGCGAGCAGAGCATGCATCATCTCGTTCATTTGCAGGAACCGATGCTGCTGGAACATGCCGTTTACACTGAACACTGCACTTAATGCGGGCCATAATTGGCGGATTCATATTTTCAAAACCGAATAAAGCCCATTGTAACGCATCAGAAAGCTTCGAATTTGTAACAAAAATGTGCACGTTTGTGTTTCGCAGAAAACGTTAGAAACGAATACGTATGATTAATGCTTTAAATGTGCACCAAAATGTGTTTGTGTGCGTCGCTTTGACAAAACGACTGAAGCGAAAACGATTAAAAAGAGTTTGAGGAATCCGCGGGGCACGTCAAAAACAATTACATTTGCTGGAACCGAGAAAAGCGCATTTGTGCATTAATTTCCTGCAAACACGACATAAGAATAAAATGACGAGTGCGAAACTATTTTCCAGAAACATCCACAAAATGAATAAAATTTGAAATAAAGTTTTGAGGTAATCGTTAGCGAATTAATTAACAAAGGTCAATGCCGAAGTCCTGTTCACTGTGCTAAATTTTAGATACTAATAATTTTATTATATCGCGTGTGTCATAAATCGCGGACAATTTTACTAATGGTTGCTGAGCCTAATCGGTTTCCATATCTGCAAAAATAATTGCTTAGGCATCGTTTTTGAAAAACGACACGAAACAAAAAGTTAAAATAGACTACGCTGTAACTCTTGCTTAATAATAATTTGGATATTGTTGGATTTGTTGGATGATTGTTACTACGCCAACATTTTTAATTAGTTTCTTAAATTAATTTATAAGGTTATTGTTGGAAAAAAACTAATCATAAGTTTAAAGATTACAAAAAAAATGGGTAAACACTCTTTCGTTAGCTAAGAAGCAAGCTTCGGGATCGCCTTCACATATTGCCTCTAATTCTTTGCAGCATTTAATTCGTTTTTGTTATAATCACATATTTTGACAATTAAAATTATTAGTTTGTTGGTATTTTATATTTATGAGACGTGTTGCCACCTTTAAAAACAATTTTTTCCTCGTAAAATGAGTTACATTTAGCATTGTTATGTAAATACATAACATACATTTTGCTATTATAATCACATTTTTTAATTAATTCTGCAAAATAAAGCTCAATTCTAGGTATGAAAAATTTATTTTGGTTTAGAGTTTCTTGAATACAGTAGAACCTACAATGTTTTGCTGTCCGCGATTTATGACACACCCGGTATAATATTCAGATTTGTGTTCCGTGTGTAAATGACGTGCGTTGGCTGTGACATTTCGCAATTCGTTACAGTGTAGAAACGGTTTTACCTTGAGACGAAGACATTTTAGATTAAGTTCTCTGTTGAAAACGGTTTCGGACGCTATACATATGATACATTTAGTCTCTTCAAATTCCTCGGTTTAGACATCGTTTCAGCAACAAAATCTTACATAGGTATAATATCAACTTAATATAAATTTCTTCTAACACAGATCAATCCCATCTTGACCTGACCCCTCCTGACAATTGGCAAAAGCCTACATTGTAAAAAATAAACTAAGAGCTGAGCCTCTGTATTTTTGTACATTCTACATATTTCCTAAAGTTGCATCTTCATTGATTTGAAATTTTCAAAATTTGGTTTTTTCTTACACATTTCTTATTCAGTATAAATTTGACAATCCGGACACACGTTACATTGGACACTCCAATAGTTTGATGACTTTCAAAATTCGGATATTTTGTAATATTTATCCTTATAATACGGAGGAATCGTTATTATATAGCAACTTTAACTACTAACGGTTGGATCACAACGACTGCATTTTTTGACTCGTTTAAACAAAATTTTATTCCAAATGAAAAAGTTTGTAAAAGAAGTCGATACGCCACAAAATGCACTCCTGTTAGTGAATAATCTCGTCCCCCAGAAGATGACATCAATGTTGATCCAAATTATACAGTTTTATTCTTACCTTAAACTGCAGGACGCTATTACATATCTAATGAATCAAAATTAAATCCAAAACATTAAGGTTTCTTACCGAAAACATTTACTAAACTACATTATATCACATGAAGATGACATTATCGTAAAACTTTCGAAAAGTTTCAATTTAAATAATGCCGCTCTTCGTTTAGAGCTAGTCTGTTAATCAATCACGGAAAAGGGCATAATATGCAGAATTGGCTCCAGTTGTGGGCATCAATGTCTGAGGACGAAGGCAACGTAGACTCTATTTCTTTATCTGAATTAAAGAAAACTTTTAGCTCCTCTAGTAGCAATCCCGAACGAAATAAAAGAGTATCTTCTTATTGTAGTAGCAGACCCAGTTAACAATTTAACAAGTACTTAATACAAAAAAAATAATGTACCTACACTCGTTGAAAATAAAAATGGAAAAACGGATGAATAAATCATTCAAGAAACTTTAAACAATAATTATGAGGAAGATAAAAACGAATCTGATTTCGTAGAGGAGAAAAATATTCAAAAATTCCAAAATATTCCAAATGAACATACAGCAGTAATTTAAAATTGCAGTGGGCTGAAAAAAATGATGTCGACTTGAATCAAAGACGTTCTACTCCTAAGAAGACTTATTGTCCATATTAAACGAAAGCAAACAAAAATTATGCTGAATTTATGATTTCTTCTTGACCCAAGTAGTAAAAAATTAATATATACTTTGCTATTTCGACGAAGCTCAAAATTAGTGTGTATACTAACTAGAGTGTATACTAAACATTAGGTAAAAATTTAAGGGGTTATTCCCTGGGTTACTCTATTTCATCATCCTAGCTGGCGGTAGTAATTTTCCACAGTTTTTGTAGATTAAAAAGCTTTGCATGTAATATTTAGATAATAAAATATTGTTATTGTAAAAAAATTATATAAAATATAATGACCTGTATCTTCAAAACAAAACTATTTTTCAAAAATGATCAAAGGACCAAATTGTCTTACAATAACCCACGGAATAACCCCTTGTAGTTTTGCCCAACGTTTAGTATACATCCTGTATATGTCCAGATTATCAAAGTTGTATTTACTCTGCATATAGATACTTATTTATTATTCCCTTTGAAACATCTTGTGTTTCAGTTGTTGAATATATTTTCGTCTATTATTTATAAATTCACTCTGCAACTCAAACAATGAATGGGTATTGCAATGCTGTAACAAAAATGCCGACTCTTTGAGACGATAATCACTACACACGGACATTCTTCAAAAAACATTCTTACAACACATGCGAGAATGTTTTTCGTCCTATAAACGTATGTTTTGGGACTTTTGTTTATATTCTTCCCCGAAGAACAATTACTTGTTTTGTTCTTATAGGTTTTAATTTTTCGCTGCGTTCCGTTCCGTTCGGACTGATCGTTACCGTTCCATCGGGCACAAACCGAACGGTTTCTAATCAATTTTGATGACTTTTTAAAGAGTTTTGTGGGGGTTGTTGATATTCGGAGGGCGCGTGTCAAGGACAAGAAGACTTAATTATGCAAGACGCGGGAATGAGTTCCCAGGATTCGGGCGACGACCCGACAGTTGTTAATCACACAATTACGACCTTGTGCGGGATTCTCCGAATATCATTTTCCCGTAGACCTTATCACCTCCTGCAGATATTAAATATCGCCGTCGCATATTTACAGATGTACAACACGTTCCTTACGAATTTCTCGTTCAGCGAAAGCGCAGTGCCTCAGACGATGTTTCTCGAATTTCCTGCCACCTGAGACGTGGGGTTTCATGTTCGGAACATTGAAACAAATGCGTTTTCGGGTTCGATGTCAATCTCCACCCTCAAAAATGAAATTACTGGCGATACGCCGGTTGGTGAATCAATTATGTGGAATTCGAGCCGTGTTTTTGCGTTGTTTGCCAAACCTACACATCTTCGCCGATATTAATTTCCGTCTTTAGTAACTGTCAGGCTTGGATTCAGAGGCGTCCGCCGCGGAGGAGCATTAGTTTGGGCGCCATCTGCATTGCAAATCAGCAATTCACTTCGGCTTATGGCAGATTCTGCCGATAAATCGTGCCGATGCGGATTTTTCCAGTAAAATTTAACACCATGTATATGTGGGCCACCAAAGAGTATCATCTTACCAGCTTGGCAGCAACCGGTTTTTTTTTAAGTAACTCTGTAAAGAGTCGCCGCCGATGTAAATTCGGAAAACACGGTGTTGATGTACGCCACATTAACATATTTTGACAATTTCGTCTTGTGACCGGTTGCCAATCCGCCTGATATCATTAGGATATCCTGAGTTATAGGTCCGGTGCATTCGCGGCTTTTTAACAACATTTACTGCATCATTTGTTGCCCTTATCAATTATATGTGGACCGAGCGCTCAGGTTAAAAGCTTTCAATTAGGCAAATGAGGGAAGAGTTAGAAAAGGACCGATTTTTACCAATTAGTCAGAATCAATAGTGGAGCGAGCAAATCGAAAGCTTGAAAACACTGAAGTATTCTTAAGATCCGTCACGCTTTTTTGGCGCGGGATTGTTGAAAATACGTGTGAGAACTGCAGCAAAAATCCATCTACATCTCAGACCAGATCGAATCGTACCTAGTTAAAAGCTGAAATGAAGCTCCGAAACGTGTACGTTTTTTCATGGAAAAAAACAGATCGATATTTTTACTCGGCATATTATGACGACTCGAGGCCTTCCGCCGTCACCATCACGAAGACCAGCACTCAACAAGGAGCCGGGTGAAGAAACCGTCCCAACAACCATCTCCAACCGACCGGACTGTAAATAACCACGACACGACACACACGTATTACATTACATTCGAATACATTACATATGGTTGCGTCTTCAGTTCTACAGCGTGTCTACAGATTGTTCACGTCTCACAAAACAGAGAGTACGCATTTCGGATTTTTGACAAACCGCCGTTCCTCGCCGAAAGAATATTAATTTGTCTCGGACGGCCATGTTTGGGGCTCTTTGATGAACGACATTTCTATACAAGAACGCCGGTGTCGGAAAGATAATACCACCGGAATTTATTATTCATTGTTACAGGCCACGATCAATTTCGAAAACGATGACACATGTTCGCCGCATTAATGTCAAATAAGAAATTTTATTCCCTAGATGATTCATCGCCTGACTGACATTTTTTTGCTTTGTTCCAGGTGAGTCCTCGACCATCTAATCAATCCAAGGCAAGTAACTCGACCGGACTCGCATTACGTCGTTTCGCTTTAACAACGACTGTTTTAGCGTAATTTACATGGAACGCGTTTTTTAGGACAATATCAATAAGATTGTTTTAGTCACAGGATATTAAAACGCGGCCGTGCGTTCGATCTGAATTGCCAATTTTGATTGACTCCAATCAGTAGTGGACCTCACACGAATCGCACGCATCCGTTACCGAAATTTTCTTGGAAACGAATTGGTCAAACTCAAATTCATAACGGCAACTTTTTCAATTTTTGTCCATTGGCAACTATAGCCTTATTTTGTTGATTTGTTAAAACTGGTACAAGGATCCGAAGACACAAGGCCTATTGGAAAAATTTTGGAATTGAAACAATAAAACGTCTATTTGATTTGAATTATATTTTATTTTTCAACATATTCTCCCTCCCTTTCAACACATTTGGTCCAACGATGCTCCATACCCAATATCTCGCCATGAAAGTGGATTTCCGGCAGGTCTTCAAAATATTATTCAACCGCATTGTCAAAGAGAAATCCTTGTCTGCCAAGAATTTTTTGAGTTTCGGGACAAATTGTATTCTGAAGGAGCTAAATCTGGCAAATAAGGCGGATGTGGTAGGATTTCGTAGCATATTTCGTTTAATTTTGCCATGAAAAGTGCACGGGTGGACTCTTGCATTGTCTTGGTGGAAGATGATTTTCATCTTGGCTAGAGATGGCCTTTTTTCTTAAATATATCTGTTTAATTGGTTTAAATAGTTAGCATAATATGTCCCTGTTTTAGTCTGCCCTTTTCGAAGGTAACCTATCAATACTTTTTCTTTGACATCCCAAAAAACTGACGCAATAATCTCTTCTGAAGATTTCACTGACAGTGTTTTCTTTGAAGGTGAAGAATCCGAATGCTTCGTTTCCTTCGACTGTAACTGAGATTTTGGGGTGTAGTAGTGAACACAAGTGTCATCAGTGGTACCAATCGGCGAAAAATTCGCGGATTTCTTTAATGCGGGCCAAACAAACAGTCCAGCGATTTTTTCACTCAAATCTCTTTTTGCTCAGTAGTGAGCAAACTTGCCGAGAGCTTTTTCATGCACAATCAGAGTAAGGATATGATATCCTCGTTCATCATTAAATATACCAGCAGTTTAATCAAGGATCCTTCAAAACCAATTTATGAATTTTTTCGATAATTTTTCCAGAAGTTGCATATTTTTGTCTTCCGGAGTTAGGGTAATCTGTTAGATTAAACCCCATAGCCCATTTCGAAATGGTGGAAAATTAAGGTGAAAAGTCCCTCAAGGTATTCTTAATGTTAGCACGAATCTTTATTGACGACCAATTTTCTTTACGAAATATTTATCGATTTTATCCATGTTGAAAATTAATCTTAAGGCTCTAAAAACAAAACTATTTGACGAAGAAACATTATAATTGACTCACGGCTACTAAATAAACCAACAATGCTGTATGCAGCAAAAAGTTTGGAATTATGACTTTTTGTATCTATCGAAGATATAAACCAAACACCTACACATCATAAGACTCGTCAAGATACGATAGGTACTCCAAAAATATTTAAATTTTTCTAAAATTTAATTGATTCCTATTTTTGCACCAATCCACACTTGAAAATCATAGTGTCGAAATAAGTTTAAATTGTTCGAAACGTACACTTCAGTGCCATAAAATTAAGGATACCAAATATTTTATAGTGTAAATGCTACGAGATTGCTAGCAACAAAAATATTTATGTAAATCTATAATATTTTTAGGAGCGATTCAAAAATAAAATAATCATTAAAATAGAACATAGTTTTCTATAAAACAAATTTATTTTGGCCTTTTAATAACTATGCTATGTGAATAATTTGCGTCGCAATCATGTTTGTTTTACCATTTTACCATTTTACCGATTTGAATACGCATGCGCTTGGAGAGTATAAAAAATTAAATTTAATAGATGGCGCTATGACCGAAATACGGTTTTAAACAATTTTAAAAGAAACATTGGCATTTTGAACTGTTTGTTTATTTTTCGCATTTAGCGGTGAAAGTAATCTTCAAAATAATGGCACAATCAATGGTTTTGATGAAGTATTAAGGGAGATATGGCGTACCGACAAAAAACATCTTTGAGAAATAATATATAGAGATGCTATTTACCAAATTATACAGTGTGGAACAAAATGATTTTCATCTAGTTACTTTTGGAACCTTTTCACATGTAAATTTTCCTGCACCGTTCTACTATTTTTAAAGTTCATAATACTGTCAATAAATGACATCAATAAAATTGACAGTTATTACAATTTAATGAAGTCAATTGAATTAATAAAGATTAAAAATGTATACCGTGCATGACAACACTTTCATCATTGAGGCGTATTTTCGTATTTTTGCATGTCATCCCTTCACAATAAATGATATTTGAAATTTAGTGTATATTTTGAGATTAGGATACCGCCCTCCGTTTATTTGTAGAGCGGCACTTCGTATTTTTACAAAGGTAATGCAAAGGTAATTAGATGAAAATCATTTTATTCCACACTGAACAATTTTTTTTATAAATATATATTACTAAATTAAAAACGATCAAGTGGTGATTTCAAATGTTTTATCAATTACAATAGACCCGTATTATACAACTTTACGAAAATATTGTGAAAATTTTTCATAAAACTTATTTTATTTTTATTGCACCGAACTGTATGTTACAAAAATACTTTTAATTTTTGACATCTCGTGCACTAATACACGTCTCGTTTTCAACACTTCCGATTCACACCCTTAAATTAAGAAATGTTAACCCGACCGTTGCGACCACCTGTTTTTTATTTATGTCCGTCCTATAATTAAAACATAGAATGACAAAAAATTTGAAGGAATTAGTCGGTAGCGCTGGGTTGTTTCAACAGCTGCCATAATCCTCTTTTTTCTACTGGAATAACCACGAGGCAGGTGCTGGAGGATTTACAACATTTTATTATCCAATTGCTGATAATGGTCGTGATTTGATATTTATAGTGGCTGGAGGAGGCTAATTAGAGGTCTACTCCTTGTTACCGGCAAGACCTCCTTAGACTATAATTATTAAGAAGATTCCATAGTGCACGGAAGCTTCACGGCGCTCATGCACCCGATTTACAATATTTACGAACATGATCAAAGAAATCCCTAATAATTATGAGTTGATGACAACGAGCGCAGAGGAAGTAATAAAATTATTGTTTCGTTTAGAGGATGTTTAGCATCCTGTCAGGTAGCCCTTTGCAGTCATTGTCACAATAAAAAAACAATCAAATATGAGTCGTTAATCAAAATTTAATGTGGGGGATTTTATCGGCGCTTAAACGCGAGACGCATCAAATTATTTATCCTCGCGCACTTTTGCTTAGGGAAATTTATGCTCGAAGGTAGGCACGTAAATTACTAGTAATTCGCATGACGCATCAAACACATACATTTTCAATTTGCCCCGTCGTATATAAATAATAAAGGAAGACATTAATTTTATTGTCGACGACCTCTTTCTTCGTGCTGGAGGTCGTGATTAATTTATTTGTAGGAAAATGTGCGTCGACGGGTGGAAAGTGGGGAAACGGTGTCGGTCGCTGCATTTATTGATGCAACCAATAATTAAGGCTGCGGCCGTGATGTGGAAGGAAATTAAAAACATTTGCTACGGTCGGCTGAGTCGACCAAAAGGAAACGCGAACGCTTTGTCTTTGAGCGGGGCGGTTTCCGGCACTAACACCTAAAGCAAATATTATGACAAATTGTTTGATTTATTTAGTGGTCCAATTAACACCACCACCTCTGGTGTCATCTCCCAAGCTGGGAGAAGATTAAGCGGGCGCACGCGATTTGCTGCAAGACGTGGGTGGATGCGCCCTTATGCATGCATTTTTTATTGCGGCGGATTTAATAAGGAATGCCGTCGCGAGTGCGTCGTAAAACTAATCCTGCGAGAGTCCTTTGTCCCGGTGCCGAGTGTTTTTATATTTTATTTGAAAAATTCTCGGCGCGAGATGGCCGCAGTCGTAAAACTGTGGAGAAAAATGAGTGAAATGTACGTAATAGGGGTTTCACTGCTCGAATATAAAAATCTTCTTTTATTATTACGAAGATTTGTAGCCGCATGATTTTATTTCCTGTCTAATTGCTGCGTTTACGCCAAGCATAAATCTCGCCGACCTATAAAACCCGAATACTCGGATTAATTAAGTTTGGACGAGTGATTTATCCTCCGCGTAATTCAAGCGACGCTCAAAACATCACATCCTTCGATATTAGTTCGGCATTTTACGAAGGGTTGTCGTCGTAAATTGGGCGGGTTAATCGTCGACGACGTCTTTTGCACTGTTTATGTCGTGCATTACGTTTACATTTATATGATAATAAGCTAGTCTACCGCCAAGCGCTGTTGTGTTAAGTGGACAAACGACAATTCCGCCGTCCTCGAAGACAAGAAATTCACTTTCATACGCTGATAATTAAGCCATAAAGCGACTTTAAAACGGACTCGCTAACAAAATAAGGCGCGAAGGCCGTAAAAAAACGTTTTTGTTACTCTGAACTTCACATCAACCACCGATCTTGGATCTTGCCAGTGGCCTCTGCATCAATGACGAATTAATTCGTTCCACACTTTGTAATTTAATTTTTTTTCACCTTTCAAGTTGATACAATTTTACAAATAATTTTGATTTGGTTCTAGATGTTTTTTTAGGCTTCAGTGCTTAACAATAATTATTTCTTCCGAATTTAAATGGTAACGCCCGACCCGCACTTTTTACCCATTTTTTACTTGAAAAAATGAACTTCTCTGTGCAAATCACAGCCGAGGCATGGCTCTGAACTGTGACTTTTTAGGGCTGTTAGTTACTTGATTGGATATTTTTTACGAATGGGGCATATCCTTCAGTGCCGTTAAAAATACTTGACCAGAGACAAAACACTCCCACCATCTCACAACCAATCAGGAGACGAATTTTGAAATTAGGGATCAAATTTGTTTAATTGCGCCATTTAACAGTAACTTAACAAACCATTCTGTGCGGCTTGGGACTTCGTTCATATTTCTATTAAAATTAAGTGTTAGTTGACAACGATATAAGTTTAATGACGGTCATCGTATTTTTAAAATTTAAATTTACTCGGTTTTGTTGTGATGTATAAATTGTTCCTCGTCCAAACTTCAGCGTTTCTTGATTATGGGTAGTTTATTTTCGAACAATTGTTTTGTTGGTCATGTGTTTTATTTTTAAACAATGTTGGAGATATTTAATCAGTCATCAAATTTTTCTGTTTTAAAAATTTAAATCACTTGAGCGCCATACAAAAAGTTCGGATCATATTAGGCAACATGTACCGAGTGACTATAAATGAATGACTTAAATTTAGGTGATTGGCAACAGTGAAGAATTGGTACCAGATTAACTGTCGTCGTGATTTATGTCTATTAACTTTTCAGGTTAGAAGATTGTTGTCAAAAAGTGAAACTTACTAAATAATGGCGAACGAAAAGTGACAAATAATAGAGAAAATGGTTACAGCGAGTGATCGCAAAGATCTTCCAGCTGTAAAAACCATTTTGAAAACAATTCTGATATTGGCAATTTTTAAATTTGACGTTTATTTGACAATTTAAAATTTGAAAATCAGTGTACCCAATGAACGAGTTAAAAAATATTGCCAACCTAACACAAAAAATGTCAATCATTTATAGTCACCCGGTATTTTGTATGTTTAAGCGACAAAATACCGGGTGACTATTAATGATTGACATTTTTTTTATGTTGGTAACAGATTTAAAGCCTTAAGGTGACAACATTGTTGACATAGCTCTCTTTAATTTAAAAAATGTTAAGCAATCGTCAAAAAAATCAAAGCTTTTAACACTTCGAACACCTTCTTTAAATTTATTTGTAATTCGTGTTATTTAGTAAAATTTGTTGATTATTTTGAGATCTATTTAACATTGTCAATTAACCTAACCTAGAAAATTCACATGACAAGTAGTACCGTGTTGCGCCAACTACTCAGTGTTGACAATCCACTTAATTTAGGTCATTCTTTTATAGTCACTCGGTATAATACATTAATTGAAGCAGCACGTCAAGTGTAAATTGAACATTTTTTTATAACTATCTCACAAAAAATAATAAATATATAAAAATTTTATCTATATTTTTATTTATTCTTCTCCAGTAGTTTAAAATTAACAGGAATTAGTGTTTCGTCGAGAACGTTGAGCAAAGGAAACTTTAAAGAATTAGTGTTATTGATGACTACAAGAAATTAATGAACCCTTTCGAGAACACCTATAACAATTCAAAATGAACTACTAGATTCTATAGCTCCCGCTGTAACTAAAAACATAAATTTGTAACGTCATAAGTAGTTCAAATTTCTCTACATGTACCTAAAATTGATGAGACAATGTGCATAAACTGTCATTAACCACTTTCTGTAATTTTAAGACATATAAGACATATTCATGGTGTTTTATGAATTAGAAACGCACGAGAATTGTTCGAATTACTAATGCAAACTGAATGTTTGGAAATTCGAATTGAAAAATAAAGTATAACACAAACTTATTAGTGCAATTATTCTATACAAATATTATAAGAAGATATATTGATGGTGTTTTATGAATTAGAAATGCACGAATTGGAGGAATTGTTCGAATTACTAATGCAAACTGAATGTTTGGAAATTCGAATTGGAAAATAAAGTAAAGTACGAACTTATTACTGCAAGTATTCTATACAATTATTATAAGAAGATATATTGAAGGTGTTTTATGAATTCATGAGACCCTTTGGAGGAATTGTTCGAATTACTAATGCAAACTGAATGTTTGGAAATTCGAATTGAAAAATAAAGTATAACACGAACTTATTACTGTAATTATTCTATACAATTATTATAAGAAGATATATTGATGGTGTTTTATGAATTAGAAACGCACGAATTGGAGGAATTGTTCGAATTAATAATGCAAACTGAATGTTTGGAAATTCGAATTGGAAAATAAAGTATAGCACGAACTTATTACTGCAAGTATTTTATACAATTATTATAAGAAGATATATTGAAGGTGTTATAAAGGTCATAAAGTATATATTAGCAGGAACTTATTACTGCAATAATGGCAGGACATTTAACTGGTTGGCAACTTAAAATTAAAATACTCCTCAAACACTTTTTACTCATTGCTACGCCCATTCGTTAAACTTTAAACAATGCATGAATTCAATCGAAAAAGAGATATTTATTGAATCGCATCGTATTTTTCAAAACTGTTTAGAAGTCAAAATGAATATTATTATAAGGACAAAAAAATATATGTGTGTATGGCAATAATGGCAACTGACAAAGAGCTTAATAAATTAAATCAAAATACAAAATTTAAGACCGTTACTAACCAATTGAAAAAACTGCCTGCCTCCTCTGACAAAATGATGACGAGCCGCCACTGGAACTTGCAACTCCAAAATTTTAATCTTTTCAACTAGAGAACTGTCGTAACGCGGTCAGGATTCGTTCAAAATCCCGTTGCGCCCACGCTACTCACAATTTAATTAGAATTTTTGTCCGCAATTAAGAAAACCGTCTAAAGTTTGAGGGTATGCGTGGGAACCGATTGTTTCGGTATTATAGACAGAACAAATTAATGGCGAGAGTCTTCCTGTGGCACAACACTTTTACGCGTATTGTTGAAAGCATTTCTTGATGAAACACCTCGCCACAGCTCTCTATTGTGAGGTCGGACAATAAAGCATCCAACAGGAAAAGTCACTTAAAAATATTTTCTTCACAAAATAGTTGAATTTAATTCCTGTAAAACGGCCATAACTTGTGATATTACAAAAACGTAAAAAGCTGCAGCCGCACTTGAACATTTCGTATGACAAAAGAAGGAAAACCGGAACGGTTCAGTGAATTTGTGGGGAATAGAGAGAGTAGACGATGAGGTCCGCTCCGGCGACGAGGACGCGAGCATCCACATGCCTCTAAGATGAAAATCTTGTCATCTAAGTGCTTGTGGGAACTCGGTGAGAATGTTAACACATGTGCTCACCTATTTGAGTGTGCCCTACCGGCTTTGTCTTCTTCGCATGGCCAAAAACGCCCCGGCACCTGGAGGCCGTTAACGCGTCAAGATTACAGCTAATTCCACGATCGATAATAATTCGGCCACCTTTAGTATCGCTTAATTGAGTTCTCAAAGTCGCGGCGCTGGGAATTTAGTGGCTCTTCGGACACGGCATAAATATGCCGGTTATCGTACCGGAATCTTAGCAAAAATTCAAAACTTGGAAGCTCTCGGTCGTTATGGCAAGAACGTGGCTCGTTTTTGCGCGTTTTTTCGGCTCCGAAGACTGGTCTCCCGGAGCACAGAGAAATGCATCACTAATAGAATTCTTCGGTTTAGGATGCAGAGTTGGGCTTAATTGGTTGCGCACACTTGCTTGCTAAAAAAGGACGACCGGAAACCGAGTCTGTTAGATGTAACGACATTAAAATCTTCGTGGCATTAAAAATTCATCACGTACGCGTCCGCTTTTTGTGCTCAAAATACTCCCAGTTGAAACGAAATTGTTGCTTTTCATGCGCCCATCAATTAAATAATAGACCTAAATGGTCGATCACTTCGGGACCATTATTGCGGCCACTTTGTGGTCTCCGTTCGAATAATTCAACGTTACCGTCCTCACGCTTATCAATCTTATTTAGCGTATGTAAGGTCTTTTATTTGTTTGATGGAAGGTTTTTCGCCGCGTTTTCCACGGAGAATAGGCTCAAGTCGGAGAATTCCAAAGTTTCCACATTGTCGATCTAATCACATTATTACCTACCTATTTGTGTCGAATTATTCATGCTTTGTAAGATGAACTTCAATTACGTTTACCGTTCGGCCGAGTTATTTCTCACGTTTCGTTCGTGGGGCCATTGTAATGCGGTGTTTGACAAATCGTGATTTCCCTACAACAATGTGGAAAAAAATTAATCTTCGAAGAGACACGTGCAGGAACGCGTTTGGGACTTTTAGGGGATTAAAAATATTCGTCAATAAAAATCTCGGAGGACGTGAAATTTTAGGGGTGACATAACTCGTCCAAGTTTAATTCCTTTAAAAGCCACTCTGCAAACATCTCGTTTCATCCCCAGGGGTGGCGTTTGGGCTTTAATTACGTCCCATATCTGGTACGAGCGCGAGAAAATCGTGAATTTGGGAGCTCCTTATCTGAATGGGGCTCGAAGGTGTGTCTGGTGTTATGGACGCGCAATATGTAAAGCATATTTACACACCATCGTATTTCCATTCAATATTTGCCTTACAATAAACCCGTAGGTATAGGCGGAGCCGTGTTTAGTTGAATGTGCAAATAAAGGATTTGGTGCGGTGCAATTTTTCACGAAATGAATACGCGGAGGATCCGCGATTGTTCCGGTCAAAGCTTTCCAGGAAAATGCGAGCCAAATGATGCTTCAAATTTGACTGCGAGAGAAAAATCGCGCGCTGTGTTTATTTGTGGGATTTAAAAACTGTAAACACACTCAACTGAATCAATAAAAATGCTCGATTCCAGTCTTATCCCATATTAAAATGTTTACATTCTACAGAAGCAATATTTGTCCGATCCAATAAATCAAATTTTACCATTTTGTCCGTTTCGAATAAGTCATAATTGTGTTGTTGGAAACGCAGGATGCGGGTTTCGAAAAAAACCTAAAACAGTAATGGCTTTATAATAAAGTGTTTGTACTGCCACTAACAAGCCCTCTAGGTCTTAATTTAAAATCGGAAACGCTTTTTCATCGGGCTTGTTTATGTTGAGCCACCGAGTGTCATCGAGCATAAACGCGATCAGACTAATTGCGTAAAACGTTCTCATTAACTGTGGAACAATGCAGCCCATTAATTTTTAAGAGCGAGAAAATGTTATGTCTAAATTAGTTGCGCCAGAACTAATACGACTGTTTCGGCCATGTGAACTTGCTCGACTCGGATACGGCCAATATCAAGTTTCTCGAAGACATTTTCTCCAGAACACAATCCACTTACTGCAATTTGCCTGTTTTAACGTTATCAAACGACACGTGTCTTTCAGATAAAGCAGATCGTTTCAGATGCAATTTTATACTAATCTGATCAAATGAGCTTCAAAACAATACATTCAATAGATTTTTAAAACTTCATACTTACTTTAAGACATGTGAGTTTCGAGGTAAGTAGTAATTTTTATTGAAAAGGACAGAAAAGGTTTGGTGGCCCACAACTGTACATGAAAAATCATTTCCTTTAATTCACATTAATTCCTAAAATTCTTTAATAAATCCCATAATTTCCGCAAATCCTAAGTAATGCCTGGAAATCCTCAATAATTCCTGTAATTCGTAGGTAGAATTTTAGGGAATTAAGTACTTATGGGAAACTATACCTGATATTTATGCAAAAGAAGATGCAACGGTAGTGTACTTAAGCGTTTATTTACACAAACACTAAATTCCCGAACTCGAACTTTTATAAATATTCTCTATATCGAGTTTCTGGTGAACATAAAATGTGTTAAACAATTTTACTTATAAGTCAAACTTCTATTACTCGAATATTTCTAATACTGGAACTGATATTTAACACATAGCCAAGTCTATCTTTCATTTTTGGAAAAAATACATACCTACTGTATTTCCGAGCAGCATATTTTTTTAGCACATTTAATGAAGTTTATTACAGTTTATTTCTACCAATTGCATTAAAGGTGCTGCAGTTTCACAAAGGGTTTATTGATGATATTAGTGATATTGGTGCAAAAGTCAAAAAGACCGAAGCGAGATTTAAATGATTAATACTTAGGAAGAATTGAAATTAATTGGCGAGGTAGAAAAGAGCAAAAATAAAAATAAAGATATTGCAGAACAATTTGGAATACCCTCAACACAACACACGACTATTTTAGAAAATAAGGACAAACTTTTGAGATGGTCCAATTTGACCGAAAAAAATACTGATTTTTTCAAATAGTAAAACTATGTATATATTTTTTAATTTGTTGTTTTACGTATGTATGTACATACAGAGTGTCACAGCGCTGCAGAAAAGTAAGGTTACTCTAAACTGAAAAAAAGATATCAAGATGCGGTTTTCGACAAAAAGTACAATCCATTTAACTCCAAGAACACTCCGAAAATATCTTCTTATATTCACAATGTTTAGATAAAGAGTGGCGCATCACAGTTATGTTTTTTTAAATGATACACCCAGTATATGACGCTATTATGGACCTAAGGTCAGTTGTTTTGCTATTATTATGTGTTTCAGTTGTTTTGCTATTATTTGACATTAAAATGAAATAAAGGCCTTTTTTGAAAAATCGCTGCTCCCAAAATAATTCTAATTTTGGTTTGAAATTTTTACAGAAAATTTTTAATGTCGTCTAGTTTATTGTAGCCAAGTCAAACCTTGAATTTTAATAATTTTGTATACCGGTTGGCTTATAAACGCAAATTGCGAATTTAATCAAATTTTTCACATGAAACGCCCTGTATATTTTCGTATCAATTGATAACATTTTTGATAAGCTACCCAATGACGTCTTTATGACTCATACTTTTTCAACTTCTTAACCAACTATTTTCCATATTATTGATTTTTCCATATTCGATCATATCATTAAATCCCTCATCAAAAATGTATCGATTCATACCAAAAAATACAGGCTGTTCCATTTGAAGATTTTGATTAAATGAACAGTTTGCGTTCATGAGTAGCTCTGTATATTAAATTATTACAATTCAAATTTCGAATTGCTCGTTATGAACTAGAAGATATTTGAAAATTTTATGACAAAATTTTAAACCAAAATTCTCATTGTTATGGTTTAAATGTCAAATAATAGGAAAACAACTAAAGATAAGTTTATTATAGGTTATACAAAGTATAATTATTTTTTGAGAAGCAATCCGAAAATAACGTAATAAACTGGGTGTTCTATTTCAAAAAAAATAACTGCGCCACTCTTTATAAGGACAAATTGTATATAAGCAGAAATTTTCCGAATATTCTGTTATATTGATTGTACTTTTTGTCAAAAACCGCATCTCAATATATATATTTTTAATTTTAAAGTAATCTTACTTCCCCGCAGCGCAGGGACACCTGTGTATGTAGGTATGAATTGTATGTATGTATGTACATACGTATGAATCAGTGTTTTTTTAAAATATTTTAAATTTAAGCCTTAATTAGGCGTATTTTCTTAGAAGTTAAATTTGCTGTAACTCGAAGTAAATTTTGGGTCCTTTGGAGATTCGAGTTAGAGAAGTTCCACTGTAGATACATCTAGGTAAATAAGTAAAGTAACAAACATTAAACGTAATCATTTTACATTATTAAAGATAACAAAACTTCAGTTAGACAAATAGTATGCACTTACAACAATTATAAATATTATGAGGACACTTAGTAAATAAAGAAAATAGTCAACAAAATAAAAACTTTGCAATATAAAAAACGTAAGAAATTATCGAGAACAATGGTAAAAAGAGTTATTCAGTTTTATTGCATCTATGGGCCACAATCTTATCTGGTAGATACTGTGCATGTTCAGAAATGCATACGTAATTGTTATTTCCTTTGTAATTCCCAATAAGTCCTGTGCAAATTCCAAAAAATCCCTTGTAACTGTCAATAAATCCTCGTAATTCCCGATAAATCCGCATAATTCCCAATAAACCCCCATAATTTCCAATAAATCCCCATAATTCGAAATAAATTCTATAATTCTTTCACACTGTACACCATTCAAAATTCCAACGGTTATATTACAACTATAGGATTTGCATTTCGTATGGGAGTGGGTTTTCTTCCAACATTTTTGTCTTATACATACTTTCTGTTCTTTTCTCAGAACTCTAGTCTGCTCGAACTCAGTCTGTATCACAAACTCTTTGGTAGATTTTTAAGTATCGGAGTGATACTAATTAACGATTATATAATTTTAACTATTTTTGCCATTGAGTCATTTTCATAAAATTGTCATGAACTTCCCGTACCAATCTGAGAAGGACAAAAAGTGAAAAAATGTGGATTCTTAAGCTAAAAGCAAGAATCTGGGTCAAAATTCTCATAACTCAACAGACACACGTATTTCATGGAGATTTCGTTTCTAGTAGTAAAACTACAAGACTTCCAACTTTGAGACGAGATCAATCTTACGCTGCCTTCCGCAGAGACCTCGGTAATGTCGTGATGATGTCGCAGTGTGTTCGACCGTGGGTTTCAGCTGCTATGACACAAGTTTCCTCCGTGCACATACCAATTTACTTATTCCATGATTTACATCCACATCTATGGGGATTTATGCGCTCTTATGCCGACTTTATGAAACAAAGCGAATTACGAAACTGGGAAGAGATAGTGTTTCTTGAATTTATCGACGACGCGTTCAACACATGCGAGGAAACCTGGTGTCGACCCATGCGGACTCCAAGACGTGAACTTAATTTGCTTACCTGTCGTCGGTCTAATAACCATCCACACTTGAAATAATATCGGTTATTCATGCATGATGCAAAAATATAGCAACGAACAATGCACAATAGTGCGGAAATGAAGAATTTGACGGATTCTAAATGAAAGTTAAATTTTCGTGCGTTGTTCACAAATTAGACGCCTTAAGGTGTGAATAGAAAGACACCATTAGTCATTATGTCCGAAAAGAATAAGGGAACAAAACGTGTGGACCTTCACTATTTTGACAAGGGCTAGTCATTGTCCTCTTTTAACAATTTGATATATTACAGTCGTAATGCATGTAACCTTGTACGATTCGAGGTTTCAGTTACTCGACAAGAGCGAATGCAAGTTCAGCGGCGCATTTTTGAGGGCCTCAGAGCTTTTGACTGAAATACTACAATAATAAACAGAAAAGCAAACAAGAACGGATTATGATTTTTCGGCTGTCGAATTACGTACGCTCACTTGCAACGAGGATTTTATTTATTATATCTGGTCGAAGCGAGTGTAATTTGAAACGAAGGAGAAAGACGAAACTTTTGATATTCATTATTAACGCTCCGGTCGTTGTGGTCCTCGGCTAAGTGACAACAGAAATAATTCCTCGTGTAGCAAACTTGAAAATTCCATTACCTCGAAATGAGGAAATTAATGAAAAATTTAAGCGTCCAATGGCAGATTGTCACCGCTTGAATTACAGCAATTAGCCTCATTATTCGCGCACAATGGAAGCACCAGACACGTGATATCCCTTTATTCGTTTGTTGTCTGTTTGTGGGCTCACAAGCCACCCCATTGTCGGGAAAGAAAAGCCAAATATATAAAGTCACCATATTTTGAATTAACGACGCCGGCACACAATCGTTAATCAAAACGTTTTTTGGCGGAACATACCCTAAATTTCCTTCCATCCCTCGACGCAGGGTTGAGTATTCCCAGCGGGACGCGTTGCATAGTCACCGAAAACCAAAAGCGACCAGTTCTCATGGGCCGGAGACAACAATGGTAACATTCTTTCCGGCCGAACTCGCGCCCGCTTTTGCCACAAGCGCGCAATTTCGGAATCACGGCCGAAATTAATAATTTCGATTTGACTCTGCGAGGATTCTTCGCATTCCCATCAGAAAATTGCAATTGGTTCCGCGTTATTGTTTCACTTGCGCGGATATTGGATACATGTAAATTGTGCTTTTAATTCCGACGATTGCGCCCCAAGGTATTTGCACTAATGGATACATATTACGCCCAATTCATGCGCGACTTTTAATCAAGATATCGCCCAAATAATTCTCACTGGTTCTATTCAAACGCTCTTCTGCTGGCAGTGAAAATTACAGCCTCGACTTCACAATAACAAAACCGTTTTCTTGCTCATAATGTCCTTAGCGTTGTACGGAATTGTTGCCAGACACGACTAAGCGAAAGTGACGCAACAGTAAACAGAAAATTATTCGGAAAGTGCAAGATAACATGATGCTAGCATCAATCACTAGCGATTAAATAAAAACGATTTGCATCTTGTCTCTGACCACGGATTCTCAAATACACAGCCAAATACAGAAAATTATGATATTGAATACAGTCAAACTTATTATAACGCGATTAATTCGTAGGTACCGCTTACAGCAAATCATATTAATTTTTACCGCGTTAATATGAAAACCACTACCGCATATACAAATTGCGTTCTCAAAGCACTAAGTTGTGATGAATACGGTTAATAAATAAAAATTTAAAAAATCTACAAATGCCCATGACTGTTTACATATTATTTGGATTTAGATTTATTGTATGTATTACATATTAACGTAGTTAGTTCATACAAACGAGCCACCCTGAATAACTTTGAAAATACAAGAAATATGAAAATTTGCAAAAACAGATCAATTTTTGTTCAGAGGGGGACATCTTCTGAGGTTATTTTGGAATACATTGCGCGCCCCTCTTTCAGGGGGTGAACCGCCCTTCAAGAATTTTAAATAAAATGACCCCTCTTGCGATACCTTATTTGAAAGCTACTTTCACCAGGAATCCACCTGTGTAATTAGTTGTTTATTTTTTGTGTTACCCACAATTCAGGAGACTGTCAAATGTCTGTAAACAGGTTTGGCAAAATTTTAACATTTTTGGCTTTATTGAAATTGAATTTTTTTCTTAATTAAATTAAGGAATGAAGATTTTATTCCTAACCAAAAAAAGTCTATGGAAGCTATAAAAAACATAATTGCCCAATACAAGAGACTTTTAATTAAAATGCAATCAACTTTTTGTCTAACAAGTCTTAGAAGAATTTTAACATTTTTTACTTTAAAACCTAATTATTTGGTGATTTTGTTTAGCACGGTCTTACAACTTTTGGTTACCGGGTCATTAAAACTAGTATGGCAATAATCTTAGTGGTAGATTTAAAAAATTATTACATCTTCACTTGATTTTCCCACATTTACTTAGCTTACAATTCATTTTTGAAAGCTTTTCAGACTTTGATTGGTTAGGAATAAAATCTTCACGCCATAGTTTAAGTAAGGAAAAAATTTTACTTCAATAAAGCCAAAAATGTTTTAGGAAATTTTCATATTTCTTGTCTTTTCACAGTTATTCAGGGTCGCTCGTTTGAAAAAAATCATCCTGTATAATACAATTAAAATAAATGTACAAAAAAACTTAATTTGATTTTAGATGCTTTTCATTAATTCATCTCCGTTGCAAATATCAGTAGTCTGACCAAACCTTACAAATTTTCAACTTGCTTTACACAAGTAATTTTAATTTGTAATACTACAATATTCACTTCTCTTCTTCTTTGCACTGAGCGCCATTGATTATTTTGAGTGAAATGAGGTTCTAATTCCTTAGTCAAATCTAGTTTTGACATAATAAAAGCTAAAGTTTACCACGAATTAATTAGCTAAGATTAAGTTTCCAGCAGATGTAACATTTGCGGACCAATAAATTATTATTTCAGTATATTCTGACAAAATCAACTAGTGCGTGATTTCCAACAACACATACATACATAATTAAAGTACAGCAATGCATTATCGTTTATTCAGTTTTAGCAAAATTCCCTGTATTTAACTGAAGCTGATAAATGTGATGCGCACTCAGTACAAAAAAATAAGTAGCTTAGTAGCATCTGTATTGAATTTGAAGCAATTTACTGCTTAAATAAAGTAACTAGGAAGATCATAATATTCATAACATCATAATAAATTTATTGCCCATGAAATACATATTTTGAAAGTGTGCCTATTTTTGACAAACAAAAAGGTACATTGCACTTGCACACTGAATTCTGAAACGTCCTCCACAAGTTTTAAATTTACAATGCTGGTCAAAAGCTCGGTCCGATTAAGTTTAAAGCAGTCAAAAAAATTCCTGCGACGTTTTCACTTGATTTTCGCAAACTTTTGCATGTACAATTCAGCCGTAAAGATATGATAACTTCTTTCATTAGATAACTACGAGTATAACAGCAGTCTTAGCAATCTCAAAAAATTTTAATCGACAAGGTTCTAAATGGTGGACATTGAAGGTATCTTTCATGCCAGTATTAACCTCAATTGCAGATCAATCCTTCTTTAGGAAATATTTGATAACCACTTTTTAAATAATCCTCGTACTTAATGTTTTGATTTCAATACGAATCACAAAAAATTACAAAAATCAAACAAATTTATTATAAAAAATAAGACCAGATAAATTTTGGGAAGGTTTTATTTCAAAGAACAAAAAATACAATATCGACCTAACTCTTTTGAATATGAACTAGGTTAAATTTCAGGTAATTGCGAACAAATTCGTTGCATTTTATCTTGAGCTGAAGGAAATCTACATCTCAACTTGAAAAGTCGTCGCTTTATACTCTAATTTGCTAGATCAGTTCTTTAGATAATTAACAATCTTTTTGGGATTTAAACGGTTCTAAGACCTAAACCAATTGACGGAGTGGCAATATTTGACTCACGGCTACTACATAAACCGATAATTTGAATGCCGTACAAAATATGTAATGTAAATGGCGACCAATCCGTTCAAATGGCTCGTTTGTTACGTTTCTAAGTATTGAGCATGTGTCGAAAAAGGCGCAAACCAAATATTAATAAATTCCAAGAACGTTTATCGGCGTGTTTGCGGTGCAAGATACACACGTGGCGCAAAAATGGGGAGTCAACAAGGACCGGTGTGGAAACTCTCGAAGGTACGACCTGGCGGGACCTCTGGACCGTTTCCTGCACAGTTCTGGTCCTTTGTGTGAGTTTGCAGAAACAAAGTTGAGCATTTATCGAGGAAAACTCGTGACGGCTGTGGACACTGGCGGTCACCGGAGCGCAGAGTCAACAACTCCGGGAAAATTTCGCCCGTACTGAGATGGCGTGAAATTTCCCTGATAAGATTAACTAGCGGCCCCCAAACAAACGGCCGTTTCATGCAAATGAAATCACTTACTTGGCCTGCGCTGTCATTATCAGATTAAGAAGCAGTTTGAATGGGAAAGTTGATAACGCCGCCGCTCAATTATTTTCTATTGTGGCTGTCCCGCACACCTCTGAATTAAGTGCATTTATGAGTAAGCAACAAGTCTGCGGTAATTGAAGCTGGAGGTGCTTCGTTTAATTGGATGTTCGATTGTCGGGGCAGATGGGGCGGCGCCCGAAATGACGTTTATTTTTTTCCTGGTATAATTAGGTGGGTTTTCGGTTTATTAGTATTGTGGCGGCGCTCGGATCCATGTCCAATTACACCACTTCGTTCTTCTCTATACGAATAAATCTCCCGATCACGAACAGGAACTGTTCTCAAAACATCGATTTAGCCATCTCTCGTTCGGACGCGAGAAAACACAAAAAAACTTATAAATAACGAGAAAAAGTGTGGTAACCGTTCCTGGAATATAACGCTTTGGCAGTTACACTAGCAGGAATTCAACGTGGGCAGGAATTTTTGCTTAGGATTTATTTTCAGAAGACCTCCGTATTTCACTATTGTCGTCTATTAAAATGCAGAAAACAACCGACCGCGGGATGCAAACCCATTAAAACATATCCGACGATTTTATTCGACCACCAAGTCGTATTTCTCGACCGCTCGTCCATCAATAATATTCCGAATCCTACCCTGTCAACAATAATAAATGCCAACGACACTGAAACAAGTGTTCGGAGAGTCCGATTACAACCAGTCTTCAACTGTAAATATTTGACCAGAGATATCAGGTAGAGAGGGCTGAGTACAGGTAGTGAGTGACTCCAAGTCGTCTGGCCTCGTTTGCATACACATTCGCCCAGGAAACTCAATTAAAGCCACGAAGCCGACGTTCGGACATTTAAACAAAATGTTATGTAAACATTTCAATAATTTAGACTAATTTACATTAATTGACGATATAAAGATACCAGCCGATTTGTTGGACCTAGATGCAGCGACTTTTATGACTCTGATCGTTGGACCAGAATTTTTACGTCTTCATATATATGCATAAGAAAGTGGAGGCTTGGTGGGCTCTAATCCGGACGTTTTGTTCTATTCGTTTGTTGTAAATAAAATATAACAACTGGCGATTTGAATGCCGCATTAAGCTCATTTCCATAAAAACGAAAAAGTTTGCAACGCGCCGACAAAAAGTCGTTTTTCTGAATAATTCATGCGACGTTATCGAGTGAAATAATTTAAATTATGTCCGATTAATCGTTAATAATTTCACTTAAAACAAAATAAATTACGCGAGAGCGTTCCGAAATGCACGCGATGTCACATACGGCAAGCGGAATTTATTTTTTGAGTAAACAACACACACACAACTTTTATCTCGGGATAATTAGTTAATTCGGGTTTTTATGGAACAACTAATGGAGCGGAGCCCTTAAAATACTTAGAATTAATTTTGTGGAAACGACGGCACCTGATTCCGTCGTCGCTTGTTTACGACGTGAGCTTTATTCGTCGTGTCTTCGGAGCAATGTTACTTTAACGTAGTTTTCGTGGACGATAAAAATGAAATATAATGGTTTAAGTTCGTGGTTGTTAAAACATTTACAGTTAATACAGAAGTAATTATTGTCGTAAAGTGTCGGAAATATTATAATAATTTATTCCGTTATCTGTGGAATGTGACAATCAACGATTCACCTGTCGGTTTAAAACGGCCTTAATCGAACGAGGACCGGGGAGATTTTTAAATCCTCTACCTAAGCCCGCAGCGGCGGGTGGTAAAGTCTTATTTATGTAAAGTCTTCCGAGTGGTGTTTTTCTCTTAAGCTGACTCACAAATAATCAAAGGTCAGGCCGTTAACGAATCGTCAGATTATTCCCAAAATAAATCCGTATTGTGTTTGTCCCAATTTCTTTGACATTCCGCTCTATGCACCCAACGCGTCTCGAGTACCATTCAAAATCGCGGCGTTACGAATCGCCTCAGACTAGGATATCTTGCATCTGTTCGTTAGTACTATTCGAGTCGGGCCGCAAAATTTTGATTAGTTTTGCTTCGTGACCTTGTTTAGCGCGCATCTGTCTATAACGAATTCGCCGATTTCGGCCGTTTTTCAAATTCCTATACGCCACCCCCTTTCATAAATCTCGTCCCGCTGAAAAATCACGGCTTCTGGATTAATTATCGCTTCGGGTTTAGTGAGTTGGCAACATCCACTCAATTTGATATAACAAATCGCACGCGGAACCGATTTGTTTGAACACTGCGAAATTAGCAACGAACGCTATTCTATCTACTGTAAATTAAGAAATTAGCACTGTTTCATAAAACAGAATATTTGAACAATGTTTTTTCCCATAAAACAAATTGCATGATAAGCTCTAACGGAACATCATCATTTTGCCTTGACTATTTTTGCATAATAAGTTATCTGCAGATATAATAGCAAATACAATTGTACCTACAATGAAAGTGTGTAGGCTCTCAGCCAGTGTCGATGTTAATAATAATAACGATCTTATTAGGGTTTTTGGACCGTGTACTACATCTTTTCCAATTGTAGTTCAGAAAGTAACAGATCAATTTCAAAATCTATCAAATGTAGTTCAGATTAGTAAGATGTATTTCAGAATGAGTTAAGTGTATTTCAGAAATGTAAAATGTATATATTTCAGAAATGTAAAAAAACATTTTATAAATATAAAATGTATTTCAGAATACGTTAATTGTATTTCGGAAAAATCAAATGACTTTCAGAAAATATGAATTGTATTTCAGAACATATAATTTGTATTTCAGAAAATAATAATTGGACGGATTCGATCAGAATACAATAGTAAACAATTCTTACGTTACCTTAGCAACATCAACATCGAAGTCGAACAGTACAAATGTCGCGATTGTTGCAATAAAGTGAATTATGAATTTAACTGATAATTACGGAATTTGTGGTGTCCATGTTAAGAAATGTGGTTTTTCGCTTATTACCATGCAGGCATGCACTTATTTCATGCGAAATGTGTCGCATATTTAAATAATGTGGCAGAAATTGTGTGTCCTGTTTGAGAACGTGATGTAAATTGGAGAAATAGAAATACTATGTAAAAATGTTTTTTGGAAATATCTGAATTACAATTGACATTATCCGAAACACAATTGGAAAAGGTGTAGTTGGCCCGTGCGATAATTCGCATCGCTATCATGTTTGTTTTACCGTTTTACCGCTTACAATGCGCTTGGTAAACAGATTGTCAATAGATGGCGCTATGGCCAAAATAAGGGTTTTAAAAATTTTTGAATTGTTTTTTATTTTTTGTTATTCAAAATAATGACTCAATGATCGGTTTTGATAAAGTATTAAGAAAGTTATGCGTAACGACAAAAACATCTTTGAGAAATAATATGTGAAGATTACAACATTTGGACAGCATGCACTTATTTCATGCGAAATGTGTCGCATATTTAAATAATGTGGCAGAAATTGTGTGTCCTAGTTGAGAACGTGATGTAAATTGGAGAAATAGAAATACTATGTAAAAATGTTTTCTGGAAATATCAGAAATACAATTGACAATATAACAAATACAATTGGAACAAATGTACTTAGTTGGCCCGTGTGATAATTCGTATCGCAATCATGTTTGTTTTACCGTTTTACCGCTTGCAATTTGCTTGGGAAGTGGGAGATGTTCTATAAACAGATTGTTAATAGATGGCGCTTTGACCAAAATAAGGGTTTTAAGAATTTTTGAAAAGAAACAATAATATTTAATTGTTTTTTATTTTTTGTTATTCACGGTGAAGGTAATCTTCAAAATAATGGCTCAATCATCGGTTTTGATAAAGTAGGAAGGATAGCGACAAAAAACATCATTGATAAATAATATGTAAAGATCACAACATTTAAACATATAAACTTTGCTCATTAATCTTTAAGTGTAAGTACATCAATGCCTTTTTCAGTATTTATTCTTGCGGTTCCGGCTTAGTGCTGATTTAAGAAAAATTTTGCAAATACAGCACCGGTACTTTGAGTAATTCCCAAAAGTGAAAATGTGAGATAATTATGTTCGAGACAGATTTGATTACGTACAAACAAAATAAATAAGGTACGAGGCGTGCTCATAGGTGGACCATGTTTATCGGTAAATAATTAAGGCATATTCAATTATTACACCTGAGGAAGACCGATTGCTTTGTTCGTCGAACACGAGTAGTAGAAAGTTGTTACAGTTCTCGGAATAATAGTTAGTATTAGAAGCGATGACATGCGAAAGAACCATCATCCCATGTAAATGATAAATGTTAAAGTTGGTGGTTTCAGTTTCGATTTGAATTGAATTAGATAGGTGTGGGGTATTACGAAACGCATAATTAGTCTTAGTGTTGTTATTGTTGTTGTAATGGAGAATTGTTTAACATTTTTTATCGGTGTACAGTTTTACCTACTCACCAGATCGTATGCTCTATCACTGAAAACCGAGCGCATGTTTATTAAATTATAGACTAAACTGGAATTGTTGGCAATTTGACAAGTGATTGTAACTGGATGAGTGTATTATTGTTTCAGGGGGGTATTGTAACAATTTGTAATTTCAGCTCTTTTGTTGCAGGTAAGCCATGCAAGGACAACATTCTATTGACATTTCCGGGAAGCTCGCCACGAGTCTCTTGGTATTTTAATCTAAATAAATAATATTCTCGAGAGTGAACGTCTTTTAAAGGGGCGAAATCGAAAGCATGTCGTTTATGTCGAGCAGTCTTTTTGAAACATTCCAAATCCCTGCAGCATTATGAATCGGTGCCACAAAAGATTATCCCGCAATTCAGCCCTAAACAAACAGCAACTTCGTCTCACCAAAAACTGCCCGAGATAAGTCTATAAAATACCTATAAAATATAAAACCGACAACAAACAAACGTGGGCGACAATGGCCCTGCAAACACGGCCCTAAACCCCTCAACATTTTTTATAATCCCTTTTATCGGCTCTTAGCCACCGGACGCTAATTGCTCCGATAAACAAGCCCCAGCTCGTCATTTACATAAAAGTGAAATTTGTCGGAATTAGAACGAGGACTCTTCGTTCCTCTGCCCTTGTTCTGGC
The DNA here is from genome assembly GCA_964023215.1 of Eledona agricola. Taxonomy (NCBI): domain Eukaryota; kingdom Metazoa; phylum Arthropoda; class Insecta; order Coleoptera; family Tenebrionidae; genus Eledona; species Eledona agricola. Next base: position 18,341,400 of record OZ026858.1, read on the forward strand.
GTAACTAATCGCCGGCACCGTTTCGAATCGGCGGTGCATTTGACATCGGTCGTTTCTTCTTGAAAGGGAAACTCAGGTGGTCCAGCAAGGTCATCCGGGGCGGTTAAACACAACCCTTCGTGGCATTCCCTTTGAAAAACTGCACTTTCCATAATTGGACGGGGAGTGCTTGACTCTAACGAGACCCATTGTCGCCAACTGTCCTTGGCATTCCGCATTATTTAATTCTGCGGCGTGTCAAATCGACTAACAGTATCATGCACGTCATAAATCCCGCATAATCGAACGGACTTTCCATATCTCGCATTCGGTCATAACGTTCATAAATTCGCTTATGGAGGCGACGCCTCCCATCAGAACTTCTGGGGACAATTGCACCATCCATGTATGACGCTGGGGTTGCGATTGTCGGCAGATGTTTCGATGTTGGGTTGTCATGGGGCACTTGATCGCGGTTAGGTACCATCCGTGCACATGCGCCGCAGAACAGCTGGTCGGTACCTATATTTTGCCCTTCGCATTATCGCGGATTTGGGGGGGAATTTGTTTGTTTTCTGCAAGTGGCAAACCAGGCACCAGCAGGGTGCCGCACCCTCTTGTATCCATCAACATAATCATAATCAATAGAATTGTCAACCAGAATCAACCAGATACAAAATGGTACACAATTGTAGCTATGACAAATACTAAAGAGCAGGAATGCGCCTAGCATAATAAACCAACTACATAGATAAAATATTACAAATTACTAGATTGGATTGAAATTTGTAAACGGACGACTCATACTTGAGTTATTGAAATTTTTAAAATTTTCACAAACATTCAACAGTAGTGTGTTTACAAAATTAAACGGGGGTGCGTAGGACAATCACTTGACGTTCGAAAGTAGCAAAATTTCGACCTTGATTTGGATAAATTTGAAATTGAGTTCTTTGTTAATAATAATAAAACCCTCGCGGACTCAATTCATTATGGTACTTTCAGTGTTTATTTCGACAAATCCCAACTACAGGTCTCAGTTTAGACGTCATTTGAGCAAATTTTGGAATTACAGCTTTTGTCAAGTGAGATGATTTGACACTTTCAAATGCCCATACTGTAAAAAATTAAACAAAAGCCTCGGTTTTTATTTGCACACGTGCTACAATGCGACGCTGAGATGACAAAGGGGCGTATCTCAAATAATTTAAAACGCGGTAAAGCGATGTTAAAGAAAATTAATTGTGTTAACGCCTAATATATCGAGTTTATTTTATCACCGGTTAAAATGAATGACATATTAACGTAATTTGATTTTATAATGTGAAATGAGATAATGAATTAAAATTATAAGTCTGTTTGTATTCCTCTTATTCAAATTTACGCCTCAAGACATAACTGCTAGGGGTAAGCAGGGATATGAAAAAAAACCAATGTATCATTGTATGAATTTTTTAATGTATTGCAAATTACAGTTTGGTCTTAAAACTAATTATAAATTTAAGAATAAAAACAACAGAACGGAAGAGACAAGGGAAAAATGGAACAACCGTAAAAAAACAAGATTCGTTCTTCACAAAGAGCCTTCAGATCTTTACATTTGTCATTGCTTATTTTGGTGGGACTTTGATACAATTTCGAGGGCAAAGTGTTAAGTATCACTGGTGTTCTTTTTAAACGGATAATCCGGTATTCCGACTCCAGGTGACGTTTTTTGTAACAAATTTAATAACGTGAGTTTTTATTAACTTTAATTTCGCGAATGTTTGTCCAATTTATCACGCTTCCTTCCGTTTTCGTCTTTTCTGACAGGCAAAATTTTAAAACCCATACATATAGTTTCTTAAAATCTATGAAATCATCAGATTTCAGAACCCGTACAGTGTTTTGACCCCCTCGCAAATTTAAAAATATGTTGTCAGTTGCGAAGTACGTAGAGATTACAAGATTTTAAAAATTTTGATTTTCAAGATGCTTAAAGACGTCAAACGAAATGTTACAGTGTTCATATTTCATGGCTATTAGTTTTCCAAAATACCATTTTTCATCTTTTGGCCAAAACATCTTTACTTGGACATTCTCTTTTAACGTTTTCCCCTTTTCGTATTGGTTTTATATTGGTCCTTATACTGCTGTGTTATTACTTATTTACTCACATTTTGTTCGGTATTATATTCTGTATAATGTGTTTTGGTCTTGGGATGATTATAAAAACCAGTCGTTGGACTAACTTCATCCTTTTTGCAACTATTATTTTCAAATAAACAAATAAATAAATAAACAAACAAACATCCATTTTGCAACGATATTTTTAATATATCACAAGAAAAAATAAGCGTATTTTGATATTTTCTGCGATATGCGATAGTTAGTATTTTGCTAGTCAACCACCTTGGATTTCTATTTATGTGGTAATTTTGAGTTACGCCAGTTTGTCTTGCTTAAATTACATAAAAATCAGTTACGCCCATTGCAAAAACATTTTTTTCAATTACTTGAGTTACGCGGGTTTGTCAGAATGTGTCTTTTGAGTTACGCCCGTTTGTCTTCTCAGCGACGAATTCACTCAAAATATCTACCAAAAAAATAAACTAAACATTTGGACACATCATAGACCTGATAAATGTTTTAAATACATTGTGTTAAATTAAATAACTTTAGAAACGCTTCCTCAACATCTGATATTTTTACTGTTCCTTTCAAGGCCTATTGTCAATCAGAATCAACCAGATACAAAATGGTACACAATTATAGCAATAAGAAATACTGAAGAGCAGGAATGCGCCTGGCATAATAAACTAACTAGATAAAATATTACAAATTACTAGATAAGATTCAAATGTGTATATACTGACGACTCATACTTGAGATATTGAAATCTTTAAAATTTTCACAAACATTCAACAGTAACATTATCTGATATTTTTACTGTCCCTTTCAAGGCCTGATTTAGTACCCAGTCACCTTTTCCTGCTCCGCCGGTTGTAGAAAAATTTCAAGGCAGTGTTTTGCCTGAAGAAGCTGTGGAAGCTTACAAATTACATATTGTGGACCTCGTTTCGAATGGAAAAAATATTCAAACGACTGGTTTGCACGAAAGAAAATGTGCGTAAATATACAGTATGTCCACATCAGGTTAAAAACATGATTTTTTTTTATTTTTGATTTTTCAGGAAAACATATTCTTGATAAAGTGGCCTGCTTATTCTCAAACCCCTTCAAAACTATTTCATTTTTATGTAAACAGTAACAGTTTTTTAAAATTTATTTTAAATGAATTTTCATGGATAATAAAATTAGTAATAGATAGTATGTACTAGTAAACTAAATATGTAAACGAATTTTGAAGTATCTCTACAAATATCTTAATGTTGACTATCCAGGAAAGAATTTATCTCAAATAATTTATCTCTAGCATCGCGTGAATTTTCCTCGCTGTCAATATTGTTTACATTTCCCAAAGGTTCTGACAGTGTATTTTCGCTTACTGATACTATTTTTAGTTATCGATGAAAATATTTCAAAATCCTAATAAAAATAATTAACCAAATAAAATAGTGTTAAAGGAAAATTACATTATTTTTAGAGATTTGAGAGCAAAACCATTTTATTAACAATAAATGTTTATGAGAAATAATTTAAAAAAATTGTTTTTGTAATCTGGGGACAAACTATGTATAGTAAGAAGAATGATTTTTTAAAACTTTATTTGTTTTTTTACATATTTTGCCAGAAATAGGGTAGAAATGCGTTTTGAATAAAAAAACATTAAATAATGAGACATGTAAAGTTTCATGGCCATTATTTAAGTAACTGAATGAATATCTTCAAAACAAGTTTAGGTTATTAAACTATTGCACAGACTCAATCTATTGAATATATAGTCTAGCGGTTTGAAGGCAACACAGGACAATTTGTATTCAATACAAATAAGACAATTTTTGAAACGCGAATTGAAACGTGCGGTGGTAAAGCTTTGAAGAGCGTCGTGTCGTCATTTTCCCCTAAATACGAGAGTTGTACATTTAATTAGGGCCTTCGACTAGTGTCACTAAAAATGAAAACAAAGCCCCGACACCTGCAATTTGTCGCGGTTGTATTTGCAAAGGACACGAAATTTTACGACTGAAGTCATTTATTTTTTCAGTGAGGTAGATTTTGCCTGACCCAGTTCGGTCGAACAATGACAGTGATGAATAATAGAGGGCACAACTGTCAATTCCAGTTTCGGGAAACTAATAGTGTAACAAATAGGGGCAAAGTTCGGACACGCCGAATTTTGGGCTTGGGAACGCGATGAACGATGTGCTAAGTGGCGATATGAAGTTTTTCCGGGCGATTTCTCAAGCTGTTTTATTCAGCAATCGTCACAGTAAAATCGGCGATTCTGCGTAATTTGATCAGCGGTTTAATGTTAAATTTATTGGAAGTTGCGTCCAACGGTACCTGCATGGAGGCCCAACAACATAAAAGAGTTGGGCACTCGACCGAATCGCATGACAGTTGATAAATTAAAACGCATGCACATATCCACGTTTCCACCCTCTCGTATTAATTACATCGTCGGATAAATAGCTTTAAAATTCGCTCGTTACTCATTTTCTGTCAGCTTAGCGGAATACATTTGAATCGGATTTTTTCAGGTTCCTGTTCGGATTCGGGCCCAAAATGTCCGACACAACTCCTGAAAATTTATGCAAACGATGGAGTGTTTTTCGTAGTTTACATTTTATATTACATAAAGTCGTAAGGGTTGGTTTTTATGCGTTACAGAAAAAGCGACGCGGTGGGGCGAACACATCTGCAGGGAGCCCTTCCACACACACGAACTTAAAATTTAATAAAACTCCGAAGAAGAAATATTTTTACAATTGTTTCCTTCGCCTCATAAATCAACCGCCAAAAGCACCCGTTTTATGATCTTTTAATAACACACCCTCGTCGCGCCGGCTTACAAAAACTTTGATATAATTATGTGCTTCGGAAATTTGGGCGCGGAATCGAGAGACGCTCTCACATGTGTCGGCTTATATTTTTTTATTTTACGGCCGCGGCTCTCTTTTTATTGTGTTTGCGTCTAGGAATCGTAAATATTAAGTGTCTCGTAATCGAGACCCAAGGGACGCGTCTTCCTCCGGATTGTCACTCTCGACGCGTTCGGTTATTTTTAAAAGACGTCGTCCTGTTGGTCTTGGCGACGCGTCGCATTTGGCGTTCCTGAGGGAAAATTCGATTTTAAGCACTGGACATATGCAAAGTCGCCCCGTGGCCGGAATTTGCTTTCGACAGCTTGGAACGTTTTATTCCGCCTTGTAACAACGTGGAGCGTTTAGTAAAACTTCAGCCACTTGTTTATTTGCAAGCTTTCCGGACGATAAAGTTATCGGAAGTGCATACAAAGTAGTCGAGGAACGTTAAATCCTTGTCGGGAGCTTTATAATGGAACGGGTGACGATTTTGCTAATACAAGCCGCAAGTTTTTAGATCGAGCTTTAAACGCCGCCACGTGCAAGCATTTTCTTCTAATTTTCTTTAAAAATCAACAATTTATGAACCATGAAAATTCAAATTGTTTTGGTGTTGTTAAAAGAACATTAATCAAATACGATTAAGAACTTATTTATTTTTTATTGCGTAAAAACGTGTGCACTGTACGTTCTACAAATAAAATTATTAGTGCTTCACAGTATAGTCTACTTCAATATTCTTCAATCTGTAATTCCGAAATACTCATTGAGACCATAAAAATCGATCCCACCAGAGTTAAAATCATTCTTACGAATTTCCAATATATTACGACAAAAATATAGACAAACTATGTATTTTCAGTTACCAAGAGAGCTATACATAGAACAGGTGCTGGAAGATAATTTATAGTTATTTGGTAAATAAGTTATGTTACCCATGGTACCAAATAAGTCTTATGTATACAAATAACCTCAAAAAATGGTGACAAGTTTCTATAAATTATTTCACAAAGGTGTTTTCTGTGGGTACGCCATATCTTCTTTAATACCTTATCAAAACCAATGATTGAGCCGTCAATTTGAGGATTACCTTCCCCGCTCTCTGTGAAAAATAAACAAACAATTCAAAATTTTACTGTTTCTTTTAAAATTAATAAAAACCTCATTTTGGTCATGGCGCCATCTATTGAATTTTTCCTACTCCTCAAGCGCATGCGCATTTGAAGCGGTAATTATTTTCACGGGAAATAGCTGGTATTATTTTAAAATTTGTCTCAATGATTTTTTGTAGTGCAATTACATTCGGAATTAGAGAAGAAAGTAGGATTTTTGATATGTGTAATGATCAGATTGTTTTATTACTTAGAAATATTTAAATTACTTAAACGTATAATGATTTTATTTATAAATAATTATAATTAACAATGTGCTTAGCATGTACGACTTGAAAGAGGACCTGGATATTCTCAATGACAACCACAATTTAGAAATCCTCAACCAAGTTAATGACGACAGGTCATATAAAATTCGTTCTCGCGTTGACCAATTTAAGTCATGAAATGATGAAGAGTTCTTTGAAAAATATCGTGTTCAAAAGCACTTTTTAATTATTATTGCAAAAAATTGAAGATCAATGGTAAAATTGTATTTCTTAATTTAAATAATAAACTGCTATACTTTATTAGTATGTTAGGTTTTTTCTTCTTTTTACCCTCGAATGTTTGCTCATTTTCTATAAATCCTTGAATGAAAAAAATGAAACCCTAGCACGCACACATAGAAGCTGCCGTAACCTTTTAATATAATATTTTATATTAATCATTAACAGTTCATAATTCAAGTGTTGCCAAGAGTTCCTTATTTATCTTACAGTTTTTTTATAAATCAGTCCTTGTTTCACATAACACAGCCACCAATAATTATTTTGAAGAAATTTAAAGGTGAATTTAAGTTATTTGGCAATATATGTAGATCAATTCTCACTTTATTTAAAAGTTAAAATTCCCGCCCGTAGAAAAATAGTTATTTTTATAGAACACCATAATGTTTTGATTTATCGACGAGCTGAAATTGTTCACACATTTTTGCATTTTTGAAGTTGACGCAAAAATGAGCTTATGTCAAGATTCATGCTTTCTGAAATCGTGATGATTTTGATCACAGTGTACCAAACAATTAAACGAATTTTTTCAACTGCAGCTATTTTTGATATGGAAACATGGAAGTGAATTAGGTAATGCCTTTTCTTGAGAAAGCAGTTATCAAAGTTCTTCTCATATTCTGATTACCTAACTAAAATCGTCTACTGAACCATGTAAATTTTTTTCTATAATTTTATTCTTAATATTTATTCTACAATTTAATATAAAAATATCATACATTAGCTTTGGGACACTCTGTGTTACTGCATCCTTACATAAACCAAATTTCACAGGAGTTGAAAGATGGTGGTTTGCTTGCTTGCCAGAATATTGTATGGACGATTAAAAAAAAAGATTGAAGAAGACGAACGTTAGTGTTGTAGGGAATCGTTGTAGCATCATGTAAACAAATTCTAATACAATAATTTACACCACAATTAGCAGATAATTGTAATAATAATTAGAAAAATATCGATATCTGCCAGTGAGATTGCACTTTTCTAATTTTTTCCGCCTAAAGTATAATATTGGCGTAATTTCCATGGAAGTTGTAAATGTATGGTTTAATGGAATATTTGACATTCAGACTAGAAAAATTAGCCAATTTGTCCGAAGTTTATCTTTATTAATGTTGGACAGTAATTTAGACTCGTTGAATAATAAGATTTGGCATTATTCTTCAGCAAACCTTCCCCCATGCGATTCTTGTAAAATAATAAATAAAGCGTCCGTTAAACTTTCAGTAAAGTATAGGACAGCTTAACGATGGTTCGATTTTATGGAAATCGCTGAGTTTGTTGCGGTTTTCCCACGACGCAGAAAGTGCTAAAAAAGAGGCAACTAACTTGTAATTTCTCCCTCGACAAATTGCCATTATCCGATCGTTGGTCCTTTATTGGAGGAAAAGATCCAACAAAACCGAGTAATTAGAATCCAGCGAGGCGTGATGTGTGCAAGAGCGGCATTTAAATCGAAGATGGAAAACGGTGGTGAACGACGTCGAAAACCACCCGACATGCTGTCACACAGAGTTTACGTGAACATGCAACAACAACATTCACTGATTATTTCTGCAGAATTTCAGTTATCGCAACGCCGAACCGTATCTAACGCTTCTGAATAATTCCGTCTAATTAGCACAACCGAATATTCCGGGCGATGGTTTATTTTTCTAGGCGGGTGAACTGCAAATGTGCACACCCTCTATCAGTTGAAAATAAACGAGCCAATTCCGATTGGTGTCTAATTAAAAGCTAATATTTGCGTAATACGTGTGGACCGGTCGCTGTTTGTTTTGCTAAAGAGTTTCATTGTTTTTGTTTCTCTTCGCGCACCTGGAAAGGGTCGGATTTCGATATTTAAGCTAAAAAACCAACAGCGAAAGCACCCTGAAATGAAGAAATTTTCTCACGTCCTTAGATGGAAAAGGGAAATGTTATTATAGCGTCGCAGATAAAATGTTTAGAAACGGGTTGAAAACGAAGAAGAAATCTCGTTGGGTCATCATCGTGTTTGTGTTCGGCGTGGAAAACAGAAAATCGACACGTAATTAATTTACAAAGGTGATTTGACGCCATCCCCGCCACGGCGTCTTGCAATTAACTCCGAAGTTAAATTGCATATTCCAATTACGAGGCGAAATGAGTGACGAAATTAGTGGGGGGCAATATTCCGATTGTTACTCCTTTGTAACACTTTCATTTCCGTTCGGAGGGAGCAAGCCCGGCTGGCTGGATATTCCGGAGCTTTTTGATCTCGATATAAAATGAATGAGGAAGTACGTCTTTTGTGCGCCGAAAGCTCTTTTATAAGATCTTATTTTGTTTGTGTTATTTAAGTCATACGCCGCATTCAGGGCGGGATTTCGTCGATTTTCGCTCGGCATTGTCCGCGGGCAAATTGCATTATCCAGTCCTGTGTTTAGACCAGCCCATTTCGCAAATTAAAACGCGTTCGTGTCGGTTCGAGTTATATTTCGCGAGAGTTTATTTAAAGATGTCACTTCGCCGTCATAAAATTTTCATTTGTAACGTGTCTGACTGAACCGAAACGGTTTTAACAGTTATTGGTTGTAATTTTCGTGGCAGTTTCCGCGAAATCCAATCAAGCCGAACAATGTTAGTCGCACGTGCAATTTTCCTCAAATGCACGAGACGACTTATTAAAGCCAATGCGATTGTACCAGAACTACTAACTTAGCTCGGCTTTCATTTCCGCCACTTCCTCCGGCGAGCGCAACATGTGAACTGCTCTGGGAATGTTTTCGGAACTGACCGCAAGTGCCCCAAGAAGCAAATGAAATTAGAATCGCTGAGTTTAGATTAAATTTTCACGTGGAAGCGGCAAATGAAATTGTCGATTCGGTTCATCTTTTGTTGTCGTGCTCCCCGTGGTTACCGCCTGGGGCGCGACTCCCTTCGAAATCCTGAGGTGATTCCGCGATAATGAGTTTGCCGGTAATGCAGACTTCTCACATTTACCGGTCGATAATTAAAGCAATCTAGCTGAGTACGTGAGCTGTAGCCTGATACCACCAAGATATAACAACCATTCAGTTTTGAGTAAAGCAGATAACATTCACGCACCTTGAACTCTAACCTTAGAACTTGGTATATCTTCCAGATCTGCCGCGTCCCGAACGATACTTTATTTCAATAAATGAAAATGCTTTTAGAGAGCGCTTCCGAATAGAGCTTATAGCGTAGTCTTGCATCGGGCGTTATCTTAGAGCTTATTTTTATTTCCAACTCGGATCTGCCTTTCCAGATTGATTTGATTTGAACTTAAGAGAAAGAATGTGTTTAAAAGTAGAAACGCGAGGCGCGAACGGAAAGACGCTGGATTCTGGATCCTGCCCGCCACCGGAAGAGAAAGGAGAGTCGAGTCGCATTCACAGCTAGGAACACCGTTCATTTTCCACGTCAACACTTATTAAAACCTCGCGCTCCTTCTATTGTTATATTGGCTAAATTGTTTGTTAATGAGAGGCTCAATGGAAACAAATTTAATATTCCGTTGGCTGCTTCGCAAGCACCTGTCGAAGCTGTTAATGGCGGTGCTGATCACAAATTCATTATGTCAACCGCGGATGCAATATCTCAATTAGTATGCGTCACTCAAACGATCTCTGGGACACCCTGACCTTTAAAGAGCCATATCCTCGGATCGATACCCACAGGATAACAACCCGGAGGACTCCATGTCCTGCATGATGAACGGATCGCCCAAGTTTCGGTACTTGAAACTCCCACATGATTATCTTTTTTATTTACAAACTTCCCGGTCCCCAACTTTCTCTTTTTCGTCGCTGGGGTCGTTATGAAATATTCGCCACTTGTGAAGTCGTGGGGATAGAAAAACGTACGAAAATTAAGGACGGACGAGAAGTTACAAGTTCAAGCTCATGAGTTCGTGATTTGGTGATTATTTTCAGACCCAGAAATGTTTGCTATTAAACCAAACACTTCTGCAACTCTACAAAACGATTTGGTATCATAGAAATGACAGAAACTTCCAACATAATTGTTTTTCCACTTCGCCCCTACAACAGAGCTGTTAAAGCACTCAATTGAGTGCGTTAATACATTTTAAAGTTTCGTAATAGAACTAGTGTAATTTAGTTTGACTATGGTGGTGTGTCATGATCAGAAATATAATCATAAACGTCAATGTAAACACCAACACTAAACGTTACAATAATTTTAATTTAAATTAGCTTTGCCCAGTAATAAACATTAATCATACGTTGCATATGTCTTGAGCACTTAAATGAATCTCAGGTAGGTTGCTTGCCATAAAATTTTGCTGACAATTATGTTGTGCCGGCTAATTGCATTTGAAAACCGAAATTTCAATTTTGACAATTGTCAACTAACCCATGCAAAATTCCCCAAATTTTAAAATTGTACATTTTTAATTAAACATTACATCAAAGTTGCTAAAGAGAAAAAATAGTATAAAAAACTCGTTCATAAGGGTTTATGGCACTTGTCCTAAAACTGTACTAATATTTTTCGCAGTTGCTTTATCTCTTTTGAATAATACAATTTCCATAATCCGGATAGATGTAGTTTTGAGCCTCGGCGAATTATTAGGGAGGTATGCAAATTTTTGAATACTTGGGTCAAGGAAAAATAATACATTTATAAAAATTTTATAATTTTTATTTACATTTGCTTAATTTGGACAACAAAATATGCAGGCGATTTCTTGAGTCTTCTTAAGAGTAGAATGTCCCGACATCATTTTCTTCAGCCCAGTTCACACACTTTGCTGCTGTATGTTAATTTTTCGGAATATTTTTCTCTTCTACGCAATCAGATTGGTTTCATCATCCTCCTGATTATTGTTTAAAGTTTCTTGAATTATTTGTTCATCCGTTAAGTCTGCATTTTAAATTTTTATTTTCAACGAGGCACATTATTTTATTTTATTAGGTACTTGTTAAATTGTTAACTGGATCTGCTACAATAAGAAGAGACTATTTTATTTGTTAAATTTTCGGAATATTTTCCTCTTCGCATTTAGATTCATTTTCATCGTCCTCATGATTATTATTTACAGTTTCTTGAATTATTTGTTCAGGTTAGTCAATGCCCATTTTTTATTTGTTTACTTGTAAATTGTTATCTGGATCTATATTAAGAAAAGAGTCTTTTTTTTCGTTCAGATTTTCTTACTCGGGAGTTAAAAAAATTCTTTAAAATTCGGCTAAAAGAATATTATTTGTTGTCTTCGTCCTCAACTACTGATGGCCATAACATAATAAAAACTTCTTATTTTCATATGAATAATGACGAATTTCGAAGAGAATTTTAGACTAAATTTTCAAAATTTTGGAATCAAGATTTTTTGTGTACAAGAGGTCTGTCAAAAGCATTTGCTGACATAAAAAAATGTCCAGGTTTAAAATACCCCACCACCAGCGAATTGAATTAAACCTTAATTTACTAGATAGGTACACAAAAGGTGAAAGAAAGCAAAATCATAAATTTTTCATATTTTTTTTATAAAAAATTTGGAGCCATTTTTTTGAGGCTTGTTAGAAGCAGAAAGTCTTTCAAGTCGACATCATTTTGTTCACCCACTTTAAAAGCTTAAAATGCTGTATGTTTATTTCTGGGAATATTTTCCTCTTCTACGCAATCAGTTTCGGTTTTAAGGTTCTTATGATTATTGTTTGAAATTTCTCGAATTAAGTAGGTATTTGTTCATTCGTTAATTCTTCATTTGATATTTTTATTCTCACCGAGTATTCATTCTTTTATTTGATTACTTGTTAAATTGTTAGCTGGATCTATAACAAGATAATATCTTTTATTTCGTTCAGGTTTGCTACTAAGGGAGCTAGAAATTTTCGATTAAGTTTAACTAAAGAAATAGAGTCTTCGCTGTCTTCGTACTCAGACACTGATATTGGTCATAACTGGAACCAACCAACTTCTGTATATATTTTTTCATATTCGGCATTCTTTAAATTGAAACATCTCGAAGGTTGCCCAAGATTGTCATCGTCATGTGATATTATCTAGTTTATAAATTATTTTCGGTAAGAAACCTTAATAAGTTCTGATCCATAAGTTGTAATAACGTCGTGCGTTTAGGGGGCATTCATAAAACTCTGAAATTTTGATCAACATTGATGTCGTCTTATGGAGGATGAGATTATCTACTAACTTTGTGGTTTCTGTGGCATATTAACTTCTTCGAACGCTTTACTATTAATTTATTTTGAAAACAACCGGATTATAGGTGTAAATATTACAAAGTGTCCTAAATGTGGCCGACTCCAAACTATTGGAGTGCCTAATGTAACGTGTGTCCGGATTATCGAATACTGTATATACTACATACAATTTCTAAATTATCAACTTTTATAATAAAAAATAAAATAAATTGATAATTGATGAGTTCGTTCTTTGGCGACTTCTTTTTGAAGTTTTTGGGATTGGCTAGGAAAATTAACATTTAGGGCTTACAAGAATGCATATTCCCACGAATGCAAATCCTGCAAAAAATGGGTAATCAATTTCCTTCTTCTCGACTAGGAAATCAGTCACGGCTTATGCACCGCCGGAACCCGAACGATTTCCCGCCATATTTATCGAACTGCAATCGTTCTTTATTATTTCTATTTTAAGAACATTCATACGTCGTACCATTCGCTAATTACACCGTTCAGTAATTTCAATTACAACTCGCTGCCCCAAGTTCATAATTATGAAAATGATTTTGAAGAATACCGGTGTTAAAAACGGTGCTAGTGCATAAATTGCATCGTTTCGCATTAAAAATGCATGCAGTCGGTGGTGTGTTTTAATTAAGGCTGCATTAGTAGCGTTATGTTCTCACATTACCCAATTATCCCGACTCGGTTTTCGTGTATGTGCGCAAATTTATTCTTGTAGGTGCTTTGAATTCATTAAAAAGTGATTCGGCGATTGTGTAGCATTAGCTCGAATTACGATTCTGAAATTACGAGACGCACCTGAGCGAGTGTTAACGGAGTCACACTGTAATCAGGGAAACCTGTTGTGCATTATGGCAATGTTCTTGGTAGCGTAATTACTTGTGAGATTATTTCAGAGCCGCGGAACTAGCTCGGATCTTGCCGGGAATAAGCCAAAACGTCTTAATTGCTTGTTTGCACTCTGCAAGAAGGAAATCGACTGGTAAACAGAATTTAATTAATGACGTCTGCAATTATTGCAAATTCCCTCTATGTCTTCGATCATTGTTAACCGCTCGCTGCTTCCGAGCGAATGTTCAAAATAAAAAACGCACCGTCGTTGGACACGACCGGAAAAGTGCGCAATTAAAGCCACCGGAAACCGCAAGCAGCGAGGCGTCTTTAATTAGTATTTTTAGTAATTCGTACACTTCTTTTTACACGGCTTTTCATTATTTTCATTAACATTTCATAAAAACGATAAGCACATTAGGAAAATTTACTGTTTTCCAGTCAAGTTTCTGGTCTTCTCCTCGACTTCGCCTAATTGCTTCTTAATTACAAAAATAATTTACGAGGGGTTGTGATGGAAAAACTTCAAGCAGGAAGCCATCAATTAATATTTATTTTCAAACGGCCGTGCTAGTTAATATAGTTATAAATTTACAATCGGGAGCTCATTATACGTGGAAGCGATCGAAATTTGGGAACCTATTACTTATACTGAAGGTGTTAGATTAATGAGGGTTGTGAAAAACGAGCCTCACATTTGACGTTAGAATACAACTTTCAAGCAAATTATCAGTGCAGACGCATTGTTTTTGCGGCTGGTACAAGAGTCGTAACAAAATCGATTCATAAAGCAATCGTGCTTTATTTGTGAAGACCGCGTTATTCGGTCCCCTTCTTAGTATATTAATCTTACGAGAATTTAGCGTATTGCTTCAAGAAGTTGCCTCCGCTTCGAAATAATTGTTTGCCTCTACCTAGGATAATTGCAAAGGACTGTTAGTTCTTGGCGGCGGGCTCTAATCATCCACTAATTAACCGAAATTGGAGCGCTAAATCACAGGAAAGCATGCACCCCACAGCGAAAAGTACAAAAAATTAATTACAAAACTAAAACGGTACTCACAAGCAACCCTTTGAAAAAACTCATTTATTCGTTATTTTTTACGTGACTATAGCAGAATTTTCAAGTGCCATACAAGCGGCTAATTTAGTGGAATTTCAATAAGCGATAATTATTGCGGACATGGCAGGGCCTTAACAACTTGTAATTTCTATTCACAATATCCTCATCATTGCAAATTGCACGGTGGAAGTCAGTCGCTGCAATTCTGCACGACATTATATGAATCCAGATCAAGTCCAGCTTCCGAAGAAGTTGTTTAGAGCTCCACTAAACAGATGCAATTGTCCAGATTAGTCTTTGCGTAATTTATGTGTGAGTTGTGGTGAAATTTGAAAAATGGACGGATGCGCCCATAATTCGACTTCGATGGTTATCGGGAACATAACTCATTAGAAAGCCGGTTCCGTCATCGACAACAATAAATAACCCTTATCAATTATCTCTTTTATCTCCGAATTATGGGTGCATTGTAGGAATTAATAGAATCGTAGCGAGAGCACGCCAGCAATAAATTGATTTTTATTATTATCGCACGAGGTCTGGCGTTGAAGACGAGACGCCGGCGTAATTAGCAAAAAAGAAGTCGACACTTCACTCACGCTCTATAAATCGTTAACGAGATGCAAACAAATTTCCATGCTGCGACGGAGTCTTTAAAGAAATTTTCAATTTTCAGCCGTGCATTCTGCGATAATTTATCCGCGACTTTGTGAAACCGATTAAAATCCCTCATGTCCATTCAGGTGTTCACTTGCATTTATAACTTCTTTGGAGGCACGAGAGGAGATCAATTAAACGCGAAATAACGGTCACTGATGGTGACAGCCTTACAAATTATTTCCCATAAATTCCCGCTAATAAAAGCATCGACGAGAATAAACGACCTGGCAAAGTTTCTTTTCAACGAGCCACTGGAAACGGATACGAAACGGTAAAAGCGCTGAAAACTAAATACGCTTCGAAAAATGAGCGAGGCGCGCCTTTTTTCCTTTTGAGATTCCTGGTCGGCGGGATCGCGGAGCTAATAAAAAATCCAAGTGTGGCGTGAAATTATTCCAGAATAATCAAAATGCATGAAGTATTAACAATGTAGACCGTAATTACAATATAATGTTGCATGAAACTTGGAGAAACAAAAAATGACGCCGCAACGTGATATTAACTTTTAAAATACCAACTGCTGTCCGCACAAAAACGGACAGTCGTCGCCCCGTTTCGTTATTAATTCCTAGTGGGGCAATTAGGACCCCAAAAAACGCGTACAGCTCTTCGCCGCGATTTTCATGTCACGCGCGTTTTACAAAAAAATACAAATCGTGCTGGTTCCAAACGGCGTTTGGAGCGTTTTCCCTTTCCGGCGCTTGTCGGCCTCAAAGTTGAGCATTCTTGCATGGTTGAGGCTGCAGGCGATCCGCACAAGAGCTGCAATTACCTATGGAGACACAAGCAGGGCACTCGCTTGCCCCCCAGCGCTCCGCATGTAGACCATGTTTATCCACATCCGCACTACAAGCTCACATCAAGGCTGGGTTTTTTGAAAAAGTGCTCAACGGCTTCTGCGAGCCTCCATTAATCATCCACGGGACAATTAAAATTTATAAAACGATCTTACCTCGACGCCGGATCGTGTACGTTTATGGATAAGATCCAGGCTAATTGCTAAAGGAACAAAACCGCTCTCGTTACTTCAGCAACGTTATTTTGTACATTTTGACATGGCTTCGTATGTTGTGGTTGCCATTAAAATATTTGATTCAAGAATCAATTTAAGGCAACTTAATTTCCATCGAAAATTGGCGGATGTGAACTTTCCTGCAATATTCTAATTATTTCTAACTATTAATGGATGCGAGGTTAATTGGAGACACACTTCCTCGCACGTAGCCACTAACGAATGTGTCATTACTCGCCAAAGCTGTTATTACTCGCTTGGTAAAAAATGTCAGTTGTAATTATTGTTTAATAATCGTATCTCATTAAAAAGCGCTGAAGCTCGCTGCGTTTGAATTTCTTATTGCCTCGTGAATTATTCTTCATATCGCTATTCATTTGTCTGAGGTAATTTTCACCTGGTGGTTTAGAACTTTTAATGAATGCGGTGCAAGGCCGGTAAGCGCCTCGGGATGAATAGAGCCGCTATTTTTTCTTCGCTCGGGTACTTTAAATACCTCACTAATTCGCCGCTCGTTCCACAACAATTTTCCTCCCCGGTTTGCTTCACTGTATCATATTTTATCAGTCGCGGTGGTTGCTTTCTCACAGCTAGGTAAAACAATTAATTTCCCGCCCGGTCTGTAATTAGCCAATAACGAAAAGAGGTCAGCCGCAAAACCTGCTTCATCCCAATGACAGTAATTGTTATTTTGACAAAAATCGACCCACGACTTTGTGAAGGTGATGCACGCTTCTTGCTAAATCACCACGTGTTTGGGCGTTTGTACCACTTAAAAAACCTCCATCTTGGTGCCGACGATTTTAATCCTAATGCGTATTTAAGTATAACTTCATAACGAACGTCTTTGTTTTTGTTTCAGGTGCCGAACAGGATCCGCGCGATGGACGACGAATTAACGTTACTTTGCGTTAAGTAAAGCAATTTCGTAAAGTGCTTTTCAAATGATAACAATACAGCGGAACCGATGTCTGATTTGATACCGCCACGGATGCTTTTTGAGCTTCTGATCCCAACATTGACCGTCTGCAAGGTGACACTGTCCTTTTAACCATCTGCTTAATTTCGGGGACACCAATAAAAACTCACACGTTTCCTTACCACAAACGGGTAAATGACATGTTTGTAATTAATCCTTGATTAGCTGTAACGGCTTATTATCGGTTACATCTGTAGAACAAAGTGGTCGACCACTTTTAACCATGCCCATTGGCCCTTCTACCTAGCGCTATTATAATACTCTGAAAATCGTTTTGTTGGAATCTTGATGTTCTTGTTGGGCAATAAAACAAGTTGAGTAAGCTCCAAAAATAAATTCAGCACTTCGTCGTAAGTACTTCAAAGCATATTCCACGCTTATATTATTTTAGCGCCATTTCAGAAGCCACTTTCGTCTCAAGTTATTTTGGGGAGTGTTTCTCGAGTGCATGGAGAATTGGCAAACGCATTCGCAAATTTTGACAATATGCACGAGGGAAATTTTCCTTTGCAATAAGCAGACATATTCATTTTTTACTTAGTTGAGGGAATTTAACTTCCGACCAAATTTACTTTACTCTTATTACATTTTCAAAATGCCACATTACGAGAAATACAAATTCAACTCTTCATGTTGTACTAATACAATACATTAACAATTTGTAAAAAATTCTGTATTGAAATAGCTATGTGAAAATTGTAAACTGTGCCCCAACAACAAATTGTATTTTTTACTAAATACCCTGTGTGTAATTGTATCTACATGATGGGGTTCGAGAGGAAGAAAAGTTTTAATTTGCATCTGATGCAAGGTATTTTTTTACCCAGGCAAAATGTCAAAAGTTCCATTTGAACAACCACTTGAATTTGAAGCATCCTAAAGTAATTATTACTTGTTTATTTACATTAGAATAACATAAAATTATGCTTGTATTTTACGATGTATCTAAACTTATGATATCCTTGTATCTTCACAATGTGATTTTTACTGATTGATTCTAATGATCGTACCTCCGCTTTGTTGCAGTTCTAATCATTGTGTATACTTTTTGTATTTTGTTGTAAGTGTGCAAATAATGTCTAAACTTTGTCTTCCGCCGCAAAATCGTTAATTTGAATACCGATAGAAGTTGCGCTGGAGAATGGGCAGCCAAGGAACTTTCACGGCTGCACACATTATTGCCTTGATGAAGACTTGTGCTGCAATAACTTTAACCCAAGTAGCTGGTAGCACATGGCGTAAATCACGACGGTTATAGAATATAGTTTATGTCTTTGAAACCAATGTAGATGCATGTAGTTCGGCTTCGATTATGTACGGCATTATACTTCTTTTAAATAACGATGCATGGAAAATGTGTATATAGATATCTTTGTAATACGAAAATCATGGTGCTGTGTTACTGTAAAGACTTTGTAAATAAACTGTATGGCTCTGTCAATAAAATTTTACACCTATTTGGTTTTATCTGCCAGCTTAGTCTTGCCTGCGAGGAAACTTTTAATAAGTTTCAACCGTAAAAGAAGCGAATTTACTAGTTCTTACACCGGAGTCGTGATCCAGGTAAGTGCTACATCGACTTAAAACCCAATTTGTATGAAATGAATTAAATATGATTTGTCGCCGTAAAAAGCCGATTCGATTAATTGTCTAACAGCCGCTGCACTTTCCATCACCATTAAACTCGAATTGCAATTAATTTTACGGTGCGTTTCACAGAATGCGGAAGCAGCTCTTCAGAGTTTGTTTGCCACAGTTTGGTGCATGGTTCACACATGAGCAAGGTCTTTGTTTGAATTCTTTCATTTTTCATTTCGGTTGTGGAAAAATAAACAAAGCCGCGTATCGAGTGAGCGTTTCATTCGGCAAGATAATAAAATTAGAGTGAATCCCGAGTGAGGAATGTAAATAAAGATTTGGTCCGGAAGCTCGTAAACACAGCTCATTGCTAAGTAGTGCGTGGTTAAACGTAATTTTTCCGGCATCAAGTCCAATTTGTTGTAATATCAGTGAAAGCGGCGCTCATTTCGGGAATATTAATTAGGCGCAAATGTGTGACCGCTCGGATTTTAGTTCTATTTTCCTACGGATAACGAGTCAGAAATAGGATTTACCCTCGTAAAGCAAGATTAGCAATCTAGAGATGGAGTTACGCTCCAAATTTCGGAAGGGTTCGGAACAAAAACTAGACCAAAGGCGGATAAGTAGCTTAGAAGACTTTCAAATTAAGCACATATTTAATTAACAGCATCCCAGGTTCGGAGCCGACGTCTTTGAATTATTTATTCATCGACGCTCCGGTGTGTGGAAATTGTGAAGATTTGTTCTGAAACGATGAACGGCTTCTGAAAAACGATCGGCTTAAGTCGGCGCCGTCACAAAGCGCTCACATTCGGTCCTGAAATTACGCATTTCCTTGATACGCTACGCTATTTTTATTCGTAATTAAAGTCATTTGTATGCATATATGCAATCGCCCGCTAAACGCAAATGTGCTTTATCGAGAAGGGCTGCAGCAATATCGCGACGACCATAACCATAACGTAAGCGCACAATCGCATGCCTTTGACAATATAACGAAGCTTTCCTCCATTTACCGAATGATTTTACATATACAATATATTTACGACAGCTTTTGAAATTTCTGAATGCCTGTTAAGAACCAGAAGGTTCTCTAATTCTATTTTAAAGTCGTAGAATATTTTTCCATTTCACATTTTTTATGATATCACTTTACTAAGTTGATATCAGTATGAAACAATCTTTGTGAGATGTACATAAGCCAGATTTGAAAAAATATACTACAACTCGTTTCCTATTTTTGTAAATCTTATAATGGTTTACAAAAAGGGCTAAAGCTTAGTCCGTAAACTACTCTAATATTTTCAAATATATTGAATATAAGCTAATTGCTTAATTTATATTAAAAAAATAATAAAAAAAAACAAACCCAATACATTGTGCCCAAGCCTAACTGCACAAATTTTATAAAAAAAATTTGTTAGTATACTATCAGTTTATTTGTTGGCATAATTTTGTTAAAATTTCATCGTAATTTACAACAGGTTCATGGTACACCCCTTTTTTTCCTTAATTTTCAAGATACGTTTTTCAGAGTCAGTATATCTAATATGCTTGTCACTAGTCACTCTTTGGCATAAAAGCATTTTCAATATACAGATTCTTGGAAAATAACATCAATTTTAGTTTTTGAAATAAAACGCCTGTATATTATTTCATATTCTTATTATTGAATTCAAATAATTTTCTGAATCCGACGACACCACGAAATTAACATATAAAATTAATTTTTTTAAGCAATTTGGACATAATAATTTTTTGAAAAGTTTCAAATGGTACAAAATTAAGTACCTACCATAAAAAAATCTATTCAAAAAAGAATACACCTCTACGTTATTACACATTTCTTATTTAGTCAATGTAAGAGAAAATTTGTTTTAAATTTCCGATATTGATGGTAATTTTTAAAGTGATAACTGAGATGCATATATTTTGATATACTCGTACCAAGTCTAGAAAAATATAATACTATAATAACTACCATTAATCTGTGTAACACACGGTATATAAAATTCAAGAGGGCACCCAAAGTGCAATTCTGTAAAAATTTGAAATGAAGTAAATGTACATATTTGCAGCAAAAACATAAAAAACATGTTTTTGTCGAAATATGAAACTTATATAACCTTGACACTCCTCCCTCCACTATTCAATAAAAAAGTGGCATAGTAACAAATGATTTGTTTCATTTAACCAACTTAGAAATAAATAATTTTCCTGCTTTGTAAAAGACAAAATAAAGTTTGGATTGCGGAAAATTTTTTCACAACGTCTCAAATAAAAAAAACACTTCCTTGACACAATTCCAAACTAAACCATTCACGTCT
Organism: Eledona agricola; assembly: GCA_964023215.1. Taxonomy (NCBI): domain Eukaryota; kingdom Metazoa; phylum Arthropoda; class Insecta; order Coleoptera; family Tenebrionidae; genus Eledona; species Eledona agricola. The sequence continues at coordinate 18,362,629 of OZ026858.1, forward strand.
GGCTCCGAAATGACTTATAACTGCACTAGTTGAACTAACCATTTCTAATGCAAGTGTTGGAAGACTAATTAAGTTAGTTATCTTACCAAAAACCTTGTCTCAATTTCTTTCCAAATAAATGCGATAACGCGATGAAATACTCCCGAAAAATGTTTATTTTACATTGTTACAAAGTTGTGCTGGAAGCAGTTTCCGTGTCAACAGCCAACTACAATACGCTCCAATACGATTCAGAAGTTTACCAAACATCACAGCTTAAAACATTTCATATTACGACAAGATTATTAGTATTAGCAAAATGAATTTTGAACATCCAAATAAGTTAGAGAGAGCGTCAAAGTTTACAAGCCCTTTAGATGAAAATAACTCTGAATCTAAGGAAATGTTAAATAAGCGACGAGTAGTTTAGTTTACTACAGAAGTTCTCTTTTTCTGTACATAATAAGCAACAAAAATTGTTTCAACATTTTTGCTCTAAACACGTTATAAACGTAACGGCCTTACTTACATTCAAAACATATTGTTGGGCTTTGATTATTTGAATATAATAAAACTTATTTCGTAAATATTCAGTACAGAAACTTAACAAAACGTCCCCGTAGAGTGGCCTAAATAAATTTATTTCATGCTGTTCGGAACGATCGAATCTACACTTACAAAGCGTTGAAAAGCTAATTTATTTTTTAACAAGGAATATAGATTTTAATGATTTACAGCGTTACATTTTTGCCCCATGTCATACAATTCAAGCATAGCATTACAGAAAATAAAACGATGAAACGATTTCAAAGTTGTTGAATAATACGTGAAATAAATAAATAAATAGCAAATAGCTTTTACCTAGTTGAATTAACAACGAGTAGTATTTGCTATTATTAAATGTGTGATGTGTATCGGATTTGTGAGATTTACGAAGTAATTACAAAGCTCCTGCCATTATTATGCATGTGCACCTGAAATATGCATGAGGCTCTTGGGGAAAGCGATCGTCGATATTCGCTAAATTTTTAATTTGATCATGGTAGTAGGAAAAGCTGCGGTCAGAATTCGCCTGGAATTGATGCGGAACATTTGTAGCCGGTTCAAAGTTTTATCTACGAATTTGTAAAATTAATTTGGTGGTATAAGGAGAATGAATGATAGTGAATTCTTTCGCTAAAGCGCTTCTTATCTCTCCCTAACTTATTCCAAGTTAAGATGATGCAATTTAAACTTTGGATGTGGCACTTGACCCAAATTCCCTTTGTATCATTGTGTTATTCGTCTCGCGCTCACATTTAAATCCAACAATTTTCTTAATATTCACTATATAAATTTCAGGCGACAAGCCGCTAGATTTCAGCATTTGCATTTAGACCAAGTGTCGCTGTAAAATTCAATTTTTACTGTTACAGAAATAAAATAACAGCGTTTTAATGTGGTGGCGCGTGGGCCGAAAAATTATTACGGTGCTGAATATGAAATTGGCCAACTTGACCCAACCCTGCGATTGTGTCCGGCTTCAAGAAAATCTTTTATTAATTTTTACCCCATTGTTTCGGCCACGCATGCCCTCTGATTATTCATGCTCGACTCGAAAATCGCTGCATAATTTGTCGTCGAAATTTGCGAAAAGCAAACCCGGCCATTATGAGGTGGATTGTGTGTGTATGAAAGGATTGGGAATGGAAATAATACACCGTGGGCAAAACGAATCGATTCGCTCGCTTGCACGGAAAAGCTTTCCTGCCTGAAATAAAATTAACAAGTTTGATTTCAGATCGGAGATAAATTGCAGTGTTGACTGCGGATGATTTATTGTTCATATAAATGGGTCATTTTTTCGGAATTAGGCGAGCTTTCATGCCGCTTTTTGCCCTAGAAACATGGAAACTTGCGACTACGGCTATTTATAGCACCATTCGACCCGATAACGGACCACACCGAGAGCAGCAACTTGCATTTGATTCGAGAAAAATCAAATCAGAACGGACACGAACTAGATTAATGACTTTTGACGAAAATTACGCGTTCAGGACTCACTAGTCTAAACCTATAACAACAAAACAAAAGAGACCGAAGAATTTCACACGAGTTAAACGCTTTGAGAAAGCGGATCATCCGGAACTTGATTACTTGGTATTGTTGTGGTTTCGGCATAAAACCCGTCGACGTTTCAATTAATCGTCTAATTCTCACAGTGAATTTGAATAATGTTGCAAATTTCAGGTGCATGACAGCTAAACAAAAGTTGCAGCAACTGAAAGACGGCGTTCGCAGGTTTCGTGACCAGACTAGGTACACGAACTTTTTCATGGCAAATGATTTCGAACCAAGAAGTAGAAAGATGGTTCGAAACACCTAGACTCATTAAAAGTTTTGATTCTACAAAATGCTCAATCTCTTGAGTGGCACCATGCAATTGTTAAAAACATTGATTCTCAATAAATAAACCTGTGCTCAGTTTGATTATTTTTTCTTTTTGTACTAAAATTATTTTCTGAATACTACTCGTAAATTCGAGTGTCTTGTTCATGCGTTAAAGTCACCTAAAGCAATACCCAATTGATATTTATTTTATGTAAAACAATAGAGTTTACATCATTCTTGGAAAGCAGCATTCTATTACAGTGCGTGAAAAACTCGCACCGTTAGTTTTCCATTAAGAACGACACTTTTTCTAAATTTAGGTGACACATAATGGGTGTGGGTCACGTGCGTTTTGTTCCCCTCATTTCGGTCATGACTGACAAGATAATTGTTCGCAGCAATAATCTAGGAATCTGAACATTGCAAACACTTATGAGCGCAGCTGCACCACTTAATTATGGCAAATTCCCAACTGCAAGAACCGTGTGACTGACTCATCGTGGCCAACGCTCCAGAAGAAAGTCGTACCAATTAAGCCAGGTATATGTTAGTGTGTTACAATTTCGTTTATAATTGCACACATCCTGACCTCGGGGCGGTATTACACCGTATTTCTTAATTATGGAGGTTCCGATTACAATCTTGACAATATTGTACTCGAAAGGCCTATACGTCTTGGCAGCATCCTTGAGACAATGTTATCTGCGTACGAGAGCTCGCACAGCATACAAATTGCTGGACCGAAACCTAATGAAGTTTTTATGCGGACATATGAATTGTGTCGTTTTCCACAAACATGCGGCTTTATTATTTCGTACGTGATCAACCACCAGATGTTGTCGGCGAAAGTATCTGCCTTTCGAGTTCGTTATTTTTAATTGTTTGTGGGAAAGTTCGGCTGTCCCAATTTTATTACACCAGTTAAAACAATGGTAGTAAAAAATTGCCTAATAATCACCATATATTATAATATTTCTCACAGGTGTTTTTATCGGCACATATTTTACGCCATATCTCCCTTAATACATTTTCAAAAGCAATGATAAAGACATCATTTTGAAGATGACCTTCACCGCTATCTGCGAAAAATAAATAAACAAACAAAAACGTTAACTTTTTTTATTGAATTCTTAAAAACCGTATTTTGGTTTTAACGCCATCTTGTGACAAACAGTTTAATTAAAAACCGTACGTAGCGACTCTAGCTACCTAGCTGTAATAGCATTTAGATGGACACGGAATTTGTTATTGATTTATGGTTTTGATTAATGAGTATTAAAATATTCATCAATTATGTAGAGACGTATTTTGCTCATATCGTCATCTATTGACATTATGTTTAACTAACATCTTCCACTCCACAAGCGCATTCTATGCGAATTATTCTCACAGTAATTTGGACAATTGTCTCCGATTTGTAGTGAGTTTCGACTTTCATGTGGATCGAATGATTTTTGCAAACAATTACAGATCAGTGGTCCGTGGCAAGAAATAGTGATTTGCAATCTAAAGCACGCCGAAGTTGCATAAAGCGTTCGCCTGCGCTTCCGAATGCATTTAAGCGCGTTTAGTTGCAATTATTATCCAGATCCAGGCAACGTGCCGCAATTTGCTTGAAATAATTTCCGAGTGCACGTGCTTTTAAATTATTTTCCCAATTTGCCCTACGTTCGATAATCCCTTTTCCCACGTAGCAAAGGGTTGGCCATTGTTCGGCGCCATCCCTCGAATGATCGCGATCTCGTTTCGCATCGAACCTTCTGTCGTTTCGTCGCTTTTGTATCCGGATTAGAAGTCGCCATGAAAACATAAATCAGCAGTAACGTTACTTTCGGGCCTGTTCGTTCGTGATCCAATATCAAATTTGCACAAGATGCCGTCAAATTTATGGAGCACTTGAGTCTTGTGCCATCTGCGTTCGTGACCTTCCGCGTCTTCTTTCGATAAAAGATTAAAACAGTAGTGAGGAGCACACGAAGCTTCGTCGCTATTAATATTCAAAATCGATCTGATTGCATTTTCTCACGCGGCCTGCCCTTAAACGGACGGATAAATTGGATTTCTGCACGCCAATTTTCGGCCGTTAAATAAATCGCTCGCGACGATTCGTCGCTTACGACTTGTCCTCCAACACAAAGAGCTGCCGTGCTTGCATCATCTAAATTAACATATTAAAACAATACGTAAATGGAATCCCGAATGTATTTGGGCAGATAAGATCGGTTCGGGACCAATCAAGCGATTTGCTTTGGACGTTTAAAAGTTATTACTATAATGATGAAGGCATTTAGCGGCATAATTAACTCTCGCCCGGTAAATAATTATTAGCAGCCGACACAATAACTGGCGGGGCTAAAGTATTGGATGCGGCTCCTCGCAATTTGGGATTATTGAATCACACACGGGAACATAAATTTTATTTCAAACGCAGTAAAGATGTTCAGATATTAAGTTCAACGGCTCCAGAACGAGCAGCACAGTTTTCCTTCAAAAACATGATTTAGGTTGAGATGACAGCAGACTTTGATAAGCTAAAAGAAACAAGTAGCGCAAGCGGTAGCGACGTAACTTAAGGGCTACGCATCTCTACGTGAGGTCAAGGGGTCCTCACAATACAAGAATATGCAACAACACGAAGAGATGCTCCTCCGAGGCGAGGTATGTAAATCGGTAAAAGAGTCGCCGAACTAATTATTGCTTGCGTTCTTCTGTCATTATCGTGAGTAATTGTTATCTGGAGGAGTGCTGCCTTAATTGGAATTTATTGCCGATGGAATAATATGTGTTTGACTGTTTGCATTTGTGATGGGACGGATCCGGACCAGAAGTTCGGATTTATGGGCGACCTCGACGGGCCAATTAGCAATAAATCCGGGCCGAGCTGTTGGTATAAGAAAAAGGATGTTTTAATAATTTAAATAAATGGCTACATGATAAATACATGTTGTCTATATCTCGATCTTGGTGCTGTTAAGTCATTCGGATAGATACCATCTCGGTATAACAATATTAGACACGGAGGACTAAACAAATAGCCTCATTTGCGATAGGGATCAACCGTTTCAATTTAATATCAAAATATTTTCGTCGTTACAAGAGAGAAACTGGGAGGAATTTCTTCTCGCGCTCAATTACGCAAAGCTGCAAACCCTTTCCAAGCAAAACGTTTCGTCGAAAGAAGTTTTAACTAAAATTAGCAAGAACTTTCATAAATCTTAAGGTGCATACCTAACTAGGCCAAATTTAACAAAACAACAAGTGATTGCGCAAAATATGATGAGCTGCAGACGTTTTGATAGCATCTATTACTGGCTATAAATAAATAAAAATGACCGTTCACCGCGTGACTTGGATCGGGGCAGACTGGGAATATTTCGTGTTTGCTATTGGCAACGCTTTTAACTGTATCCACATATATTTTGACACAATTCCTTTTAATTACACACATTTTCTGCGATTTTGGCAATCTCGTCACTCAGTTTTCACTAAATCATTTTACTCGTTTATTTTTTGTATTAGTTTCGTAAGTATGCATTAATAAATTATGTCCTTACATGTGAATTAAATATGATAATTGCTAAATTATGACACATAAAAAGGGTAGTCAATCTACAGAGTGTCTATAAATGAGTGAGCATCCCGAGATCTATGCACATTTCAAACATAAAATTTTTGCCGCCTCATATTTATAGTATAGGTATTAATCTCTTTTACACTGTCATTTGCGTTTGATGCAGTTTTAAAGTTTTGATTACAATTTTTGCTTTTCTCTGTAGTTTTATAATTTCCCTGACATGTAAAACTTTTTTTTCAAAAGTAGGTACGCATATTATTACTTATGTATGTTAGTTATTTATGACACTCGTCATTTTCGTGTTTGCTCTAACGCTTTTAACTGTAACCACATATATTTTGAGACAATTCCTTTTATTTACACAGGTTTTCTGCGATTTTTGCAATCTCGTCGCTCAGTTTTCACTAAATCAGTTCTTTTCATAATTTTATGCTATATTTTTTGTATTAGTTTTGTAAGTATACATTAATAAATTATGTCTTTACATGTTACTTAAATATGATAATTGCTAGATTGTGACACATAAAAACTGTAGTCAATCTACAGAGTGTCTATAAATGAGTGAGCATTCCGAGATCTATGCACATTTCAAACATAAGAATTTTGCCGCCTCATATTTATTGTATAGGTACTAATGTGTCTTTACACTGTCATTTGCGTTTGATCGAGTTTTAAAGTTTTGATTACAATTTTCGCTTTTCTCTGTAGTTTTTTAATTTGCCTGACATATAAAACGGTTTTTTTCAAAAGTACGCATATTATTACTAATGTATGTTAGTTATTTATGGCATTCGTCATTTTCGTGTTTGCTCCAATGCTTTTAACTGTAACCACATATATTTTGACACAATTCCTTTCATTTACACAATTTTTCTGCGCTTTTTGCAATCTCGTCGCTCAGTTTTCACTAAATCAGTTCTTTTCATAATTTTATGCTATATTTTTTGTATTAGTTTTGTAAGTATACATTAATAAATTATGTCTTTACATGTTACTTAAATATGATAATTGCTAGATTGTGACACATAAAAACTGTAGTCAATCTACAGAGTGTCTATAAATGAGTGAGCATTCCGAGATCTATGCACATTTCAAACATAAGAATTTTGCCGCCTCATATTTATTGTATAGGTACTAATCTGTCTTTTACACCGCATTTGCGTTTGATCGAGTTTTAAAGTTTTGATTACAATTTTCGCTTTTCTCTGTAGTTTTATAATTTGCCTGTCATATAAAACGGTTTTTTTCAAAAGTACGCATATTATTACTAATGTATGTTAGTTATTTATGGCATTCGTCATTTTCGTGTTTGCTCTAACGCTTTTAACTGTAACCACATATATTTTGAGACAATTCCTTTTATTTACACAGGTTTTCTGCGATTTTTGCAATCTCGTCGCTCAGTTTTCACTAAATCAGTTCTTTTCATAATTTTATGCTATATTTTTTGTATTAGTTTTGTAAGTATACATTAATAAATTATGTCCTTACATGTTACTTAAATATGATAATTGCTAGATTGTGACACATAAAAACTGTAGTCAATCTACAGAGTGTCTATAAATGAGTGAGCATTCCGAGATCTATGCACATTTCAAACATAAGAATTTTGCCGCCTCATATTTACTGTATAGGTACTAATCTGTCTTTACACTGTTATTTGCGTTTGATCGAGTTTTAAAGTTTTGATTACAATTTTCGCTTTTCTCTGTAGTTTTATAATTTGCCTGACATATAAAACGGTTTTTTTCAAAAGTACGCATATTATTACTAATGTATGTTAGTTATTTATGGAATTCGTCATTTTCGTGTTTGCTCCAACGCTTTTAACTGTAACCACATATATTTTGACACAATTCCTTTTATTTACACAAGTTTTCTGCGATTTTTGCGATCTCGTCGCTCAATTTTCACTAAATCAGTTCTTTTCAGAGTGTTATCCTTTATTGTTTGTATTAGTTTCGTAAGTATACGTTAATAAATTATGTCCTTACAAGTGATAATTGCTAGATTGTGACACATAAAAACTGTAGTCAATGTACAGAGTGTCTATAAATAATTTAGCATCCCGAGAGCTATGCACATTTCAAACATAAGAATTTTGCCGCCTCATATTTATTGTAAAGGTACTAATCTGTCTTTTACACCGCATTTGCGTTTGATCGAGTTTTAAAGTTTTGATTACAATTTTCGCTTTTCTCTGTAGTTTCATAATTTCCCTGACATTTAAAACGGTTTTTTTCTAAAGTACGCATATTATTAGTTATCTATGTTAGTTATGTATGACATATTAATTATTTATGTAAACGCGAAGTTGGTCGAGAATTAAGTACCTATGTGGTACCTATAATAATTTTTGATGGTTCCTCTTTCATGATTTAGTCATTTGCTTATGATTTTCAAGCCCATGCATAGTTTATGCAATCATTGCAATAAATTAATTATCAAAAATTATATTTTACATAAACACAACATAATCACAAAATATTTATTTTACATAAACACAACATAATCACAAAAAGTGACAGACACACATAACCTCACAAACTAATAATGACAGGCAGTATTAGTAATGTACATCATCGGCGAAAGGTGGCATATTTCATAGCTCTCTGCGATGTTACAATCATTTATAAACAGCCTGTATAAAATGATTGACAAAGCTGTTTAGGTTACGTGGTGTACGGTAATTCATTTAAAAAATATTTCGTTTGAATACTTATTTGGAATAAATGATAATAGGTGATGATGTGGTTTTTTGGGGTGTGGGGTGTAACATCCTACAGAGCAGTTTTGCCTCCTAAACGTGTCGTTTATTTCGTTTTGGTATTTAAATTTATTCAATCGAATAAATCAGTCGATTTCTCGTGCAAAACCTGGAGTTTCCGCGCGCAATCCTCGGATTCGATTCTTCGCATTTGAATACATTTGTCAAAAGTACAATAATTATTCACAGACGACGCATCAAAACGCCATTACACTTCGTGGGCTCGAAAAACTCGGTACCTATAAAGAGAAAGAAACTCGCTACCACACGTGTTGTGAATAAATGGGAAAGATCACGTTCTTATTTAACGATCGGATCACCCTCAAGATCCCGTCGCTCCCGAGCTCGCATCTTACCAACTTTACAAATTGTGTTTTCTTGTTTCGCCACTCGAATTTTCCGATTCAATCAGGGCACTACTTGAGCAGCGGGGTCGTTAGCACCGAAGAGCCAAGAGCAGATGCACCCCGGTTGGCTTTATGCGCTTTCTTCGCCCAATCAGAAGAACGTGACATATTTGGTCGTCGTGGCGAGATGAGCACAAGTACTACAATCTAAAATTGTTACGCTACGGCTCGGCCTAATGTCTTGTTAGTTACCGCTATGTTATTAGGTTTTTTATTGGACGGACGCATTTCAATTTAGCATAGCGATTACGGCACACAATGTGGACAATGCGGAGGCAATCGGCCCAGGATAAAATCTATGGCCGACGTTTAAGTAATGAGGAATAATCAGAAAATCGACAGTCATCTGAGCGGTTTCCACTGGCGGACTGTACCCCGAAATTGAGAATTGGGAGTTGAGGAGCCGCTCGACATCGCAACGATGTCATTTCCGTGCAGAAGCGCTGCAACAACTCCTCCAGATAGTGACAGCGCTCGAATAACGAACGCGCCATATATGCAAACTGTACGGAGCACTTTTCCATGTTTTTCCAAAAGTGAATAGTGTCTGTGAAGTTTCCCGATAGAAATTGGTCGTTCAATAACGCATTTTCCGGGATGAATATTAGATTGAATGCACACTTGCTCGACTGTAATGCTGAGAAATGTAGCCTGCCGGGGAAGGTTTATAGAACACTAAACGAAGCGGACCTAAAGTGGCTGGAACCGATGTTTCATAAAACTCCGTTTTTCAATTATTCAACAATCCAACATCACTTGTCCTGCACCAGTAATGTTATATTTTCGTGACCGACTCGATTTTACCACCCTAATTGCAATAATCCGGAAAAATACCCAAACCCAAGTCTATCGGCTCATCTATATTAATCTTTCCACCAATGGTGGAGTTAAATATACCAATACAAAAGTCGAGTCCCATTTCGATCTGGTCCTCCGACGTCACGTGATACTAAAAAATATATCAACCTACAATGCACAATAACGGTTATTTGTCGTGTTAAAAATGATTTTGTGTACGTACAATAAAGTGGTGCCGATGTAAACATGCGATACAGTAAAGTGTGAACAAGGACATTCAAATAAATTACCAGTTTTAAGTTGTAAATTGCTTGGGACCCCTTTTACGTATAAATAATTTAGACATTATGCAGCTACACCTACGTACTCCATGGACTAAGACATATTCACGATGACGCAGGAGATTTAATCACATGTTCATATTTTTAATATTTTAACAAGCGTAGACGACCGTCGAAGATCTAAATCATTTGAAAATATTATAAATCTTCTACGCAGTCTATGTATCTCCTGCTCATATGTTGCACATATTTACATTATACATTTTTCGTGTCTTTAACAACTACCTTATCTTCCGCATTTTTACCATCTTCGTATCGTGTGTACTTTCCGCAACTTAGAAAACAGTCGTATTTCTGTCATTTTAGTAACATCTTTATCTTATAAATGCTCCAAAATATTGTATCTCATATTTTCCATGTTCCTATGTAATTCATTACAATTAAATCCAGAAGTTCCTTTTACATCTGTAGCAGACATCGTTTTAGTCCACTTACTTTACCAATTTCTTTTAATAATTTTAACAAGAATCATGATTTATTGATTATAAAATAAACGTACGACGCTCCGATTGGAAAAATGTTTCAAAACTGATTTGTAAACAGTAAAGGACAATATTAAAATTAAAATAAACCATTTTAAATATTTCTTATTTTTACACTACCCACGTACATACCTACTCGTAATTTATAGTTTAATGCTGCGCATGTTAATGAGATATGTAATTTTTCACATCTATTATTAATGTTTTTATTGAAATTGGTATTTCGGCGATTCCTCTATGATTCGGTGTACATCTTCAGCGTATTGTAAGGCCTAATAAGTTAAACGTGTTTGAGGCAATTTTTGTCCAATTGTAATGATTTGTAAAGATTTACTGAAGATGTCTATTGGGAATGTACATAAAACGTTTGGGAATTACCGGAAGTACTTGTAATAAACGAATCCGCACTCAATATTAAAACAATCAAATAAATTTGTTCATTTTATATAAATAATATGAGTTGAGTAACATTTTCTTGAATTGATTTTTATTTCATGTTTCATTCTGTTTCAAAATTGAGGCGGAAAAGAGCCCTTTAGGCAGTTTAACGTGTCAAGGTCCCATGGTGTAATGGTTAGCACTCTGGACTCTGAATCCAGCGATCCGAGTTCAAATCTCGGTGGGACCTCGATACTTTTTTTTGTCATTATTGTTTACACTAATTATCAGTTAATGACTGTAGAGATATCAACAAACGGAACGTAATGATATAGTTTTTTTGCGATGACGACAAAGACAACTTGTGTGCTGGTTTTATTATGGCGTGTGGCTGAAAATATCGCAGGTACAGTCGCGTGTGAAAATCAACGTTTTTCAGCATTTCAGGCGTGTGCGTGAGTGCGTGACGCTATCCCTGGAGCGTCACGTGGCTTTTAGACTCCGCAACTCTTGCACATGGCGTTCATTTCTAATTACTTAACCCAACAACATCAATGGACGGCACGAAACAAACAAACGATAAAGCTAATGAAGGGCTCCGTTGACGCCCGTCAATTTGGACGCTTTTTGTTCGGCTGTCGACGCAAAATTTAGTCTTCGTCGTTAGTGGCACGAAATAAGCTTCAGAAGAGAAGATAATTTTCATTACGTCGTTACGTCCATCAAAATAAGGGAATTAGAGTCGCTTCATACTGCTATCAATATGTAAACAGATAATGAGCCTGAAATGCCTGAAATTGTGTTCGCTTGTCGTAAATACTCTCTACTCAATTTAGTAGGAAATTATTGGTTGGGTTATAACTGTTTAATGCTTGTTTCAGCTTACTTTGTAATTCTATGACATTTCACACCATTATCGTTACTTCTGTACTGAATAAAGGTAAAAAATAACACAAACAGACAATTACATATATTTTATTTAATGATTTTGTTCCTAAATATTTTATGGTGTAATTATTATAAAAAAAATCCTCCCCGGCGGGGAATCGAACCCCGGTCTCCCGCGTGACAGGCGGGGATACTTACCACTATACTACCGAGGACTTATAAAACAAAATGTTCCTAGACTCACTAATCCCAAGAAATTATTGGTGGATTGTGGCTCAAGTATTAAAGATGGACAAAAATGTTATAGAAAAAAGTTTTTTTGCAGTTAAATACTCTATCATTTTTAAATATACAGAGTGTTCTATTTAGTCAAAACGCAACTTCACTTTCTTATTTTAAATAGAACACCTCATATATTATTGCATTTTTGGATTCCCCGATTTATTTTAGATCAAGTATATTAATCATAAATAAGGCCTAAAATGGACTGTTCTCGAGTTATTCATCTTTTTTTTTTATTAAAATAGATATCGGTCTGCGAATATCTCCGGACCTAACTAATCTATAGTGGTACGGTTTAAACACTTGAATTCAGCATAAATTGCTTTATTTTATGATTTAAAAAAGTTGTAATCATACCAAGAAGCTAAATACAACGTGTTAAATTTGAACAATTTCAAACGTACATAACTCAATTTTTTCAAATGGGACCTCCAATTTTATTTAGTGTTTTGGATACGTATTTTAATTGTCTATCAAAAATACTTAAATTTGTAAAAAAATTAAAAATGTAATAAACACAAAATTGCTAAACATAGGATAGAGAATAGAAGTTTGATAGGCAAACAGAAAATAATTTGAAGGTCCCCATAAAAAAGTTGCTAAAATTCTTCTGCCAAATAAACAAACGAAAAAACTAAAAATAACACTTGTATTACAATTATACATGAATTATACATGAAAGATATGACGTGCGCACAAATAAAACCGGAGGCTCATCAAATAAGCCACAAAATCTAGCTTATATTTTTTTTATCACGTGATGACTTTTGACAAGAACTGCAATCCAAAAATTAGCACAAACGACGCCTAAATCGAGACCTGGAAATGAAATTTGTTGTTGAAGAAAATAAATGTATCTGGTGTATTATGTACGAGACAATTATTAACAAAAAACTTAATTTCAAATTTCTTCAACTCAAGGTCGAACTTTTGGTACACTCTACCAAACGTCGTAGTTATTCAATGACCTAAGCGGTGTTGATTAACTTTTGTGTCACTTGGAGACTATGTTTCACCCACGTACACAAAATCGCTAAAGATTAAATAAATAAATAAATAAATAAATAAATAATAATTAAAATAATAAACCTTATACACTCAGTATCAAGCATAATAAGCATAATGTTCGAAATCCTACCTAACGTAAGATAAATATATAACAATCTCAGAATTGCTGAGAGAACACAATAATATTCTTTATTATTAATTATTGTAAGTAAAAACAATATTCAATTTTACTGTTATCTTAGGTAATTGCCTCTGTTTGCACTAGCGATGCCAGATTCTATTTCATGGCATTGTTATATAAAAAAATCGAAAATATTTTTTAAATTTAACAGTAAATTAATCATTGGCCATAATTTTTTTTATTATTACTTGAGAAAAGAAAATCATATTTTTATTTGCACTACTTTTACTCTTGAAAATACTGTACAATATACAAGATAGAAATGTCGTGTTCAACCGTTTATATGTATCTCTTCGGATCTTGAGGTTTGAAGAATTTTCAACAATTCCACAAAGACATTCGCAAAAGCATTTCCGAAAAATGTTTAGGGGTTCTATCTCCACTTTTGTATATCTTGAAAGCTCTAGTTTGTTTATGCAAAACAAAAAAAAATTTTGGAGCCAACCTCAATGCAAATTCGACCTATAATTATAATTTTGCTAAATTCTCCATAAAGCTGAAAGTGTTATGTGTTTTACTTTTAAATCAGTGGTACACTTTCCAAAAAGATAACTGTTAAATACCCAACCCGAGAATAGTTTTCTTAAAATGATATCTTTGGTGAGCAAATCTGGAAATATCAACAGTATGAAGCGTGAAGAACTGAAATATAATTGACACTGTAGTGGCAAAGTAAAATAGAATTGCGTTAGCTTTTCTCAAGTGCCTCTTTATCACAGGCGATTAAGTAAACAGTACCCAAAGAGAAATAACACGAATCAGTGTGTGGCAAATGCTGGAAAACGACCAGTCCGACTATGACTTCCGTTTAATAAATATGTAGTTGGTCATAGGAAGTGATTTCAAGGCAGCAGTGCGCGACACGACTCTACGTTCAATTTTCAAAACGCAAAGGTCAACGGCTTTGTATAATTTCCAAAATACCGACCTCGTTGAGGTTAATTCGCTGTCTTGTGAATTTTTTGCGTCAAAATTTGATGTTTTGAAAATAGCGCTCGCTCATCACCTTCTCCGAACAACTACTTTATTTGAACATAAAAAGCTTGATTGATACTTTGATTGATTTCGTTATCGGATTGATCAGCGATCGAAATCTCTTTGTTATTAATAAAATAAAAATAAATCATGGTGGAACCTCGACATGTCTGCATCCATTGCACCGATCTTGTCGGATGTCTTTGGATAATTAATCATTACGTATTATAGACTTGTTATTTTGTGATCACGATCGATCACAATGACTAGTTAAAATATTCTGTAAACGAATACGGAGAGTGTGTAATTACTCCTCGTGATTCGTTAATTATCCGATAAATGTTCCAGGATCGGAGCTACCAAATTATGTATTCGGACAAGAATGATTGAATAAATGAAGATGCTTGAGACGGTTGGCTCCGAAGATTATTATTAATTCTATTGTTTGCGACATGATATAGAAAATGTCTTACAGGACAAATTCATATTTAAACAATTTTATTTTAAGAACCACGAAAATTTTTAAACGATTTTATAAATTTATAAAACTCAAAAAAAGTTGTCGATATTATTAGTTATTTACGAGACGTGGGAGTAAAAAATAATACATTATTACCCGAGCATAAGTTTTCAAGGATGCGAAGACATTAAAGAAATTTACACACCCGTAACATACAAAATTTTATGCAACATCTAATTTAAAATTAGCAGTACACATCTATTCTAATAAAAATTAAATGCCAATAAACTAAACGAATTATTTATTAGGAGTAATTGAAATATTAATTTTACAATTGGTACAATTATTAACAGATATTTTAACTATTGGTAGATTTGTATATTTGGATTAGTGTTATGATGCAAAATATTAAAAAAAAGTGCGATTTTATTCTCGGTGTTTAAGGATTAAAGTAACACGTGGATTTTATGTAACAAAATTATCCGACATTTAAAGAACTACATAGATAAGGAACAAGTTAATATATTAGTCAAAATTTAATCAATTTTACTTTATTTTATTTCTATATATTTAAAACATACAAAAAAATTGTCAAATTTAACTCAGTTTTCGACCTCATTCAAATTTTAGAAACGGCTTTAAGTTTAACAAATTGTTTATTTAATAATAACGATCTTATTTGTTTTTTAGTCCCTCTGGCGCCCCCTACATCCCCCTAATGCGTCTTTAAATCGAATGGAACATGAGCCAAAAACCCGAATAACACCGATCGTGAAAGCCTACACACTTTCATAAATTGCTAATTTGTTAAAAAATAAAAATTTAAGAAAATATAATAGATTTTGTGTCACAAACAAAAATTTGAATAAAAATGATAAAGAATCCGCTATAAAATCGTAAGATTCTCCCCTTGTAATTGGGGCAACCTGTTGGGGGGAGTATAAACAATAAAAAAAAAGAATGTAAAAGAAAAAGTGAGACGCGATACAAGAACAAAAAATTCCGGTGTAGTTAATTGGTTAAACTTTGCCTAGAATATACTTAATTTTTTTTTACTTTTGACTACCATCGTTTATGATTATGCAAAATATGGAAATACGCGATAATTTATAATTTTATTAATCGATTATCGATGATGTAACCATTACAAAGATTTATTGCTGATTTCAAAGAGAAAAAAATATTATATGTAGATGAATATTAAAATTATAATAACCTCAAGCTAATAAAAATGTTGAAGGAAATTTATAATTCGCATCGCAATCATGTTTGTTTTATCGTTTTCTCGCATGGAATTCGCTTGGAGAGTGGGAGAAGTTAATTAACCAGACTGCCAATAGATGGCACTATGACCAAAATATGGTTATTAATCATTTTGAATTGTTTTGTGTATTTTTCGCCGATAGCGGTAAATATAATCTTCAAAATGATGACCCAATCATTGGTTTTGATGAAGTATTAAGGGAGATATAGCGTGAAGTGTGTAGGTACCGACAAAGAAACACATTTGAGAAATAAAATATGAAGATTTTTTTAAACGTAAAAAATTGATAAAAATCGTTTTTTTATAGACATTCCTAGATTAGGCATAGTTGAATTTGTCACATATTACTTTAAAAATTATCACTTGCATGTGCATAAGTAGTAAAATGCGCTTGGTTCGCTTTAGTCAAAACAATGTGTTTCGGCGAATGGAGGAGCCATCAGCCCCATTGAGCAGATCCTATCTGTTCCCGTAAAAGTGTTGTGAATGCATCTTTCTTGCAATTTATTTCCTTTTATGAAACAGCTGCTCTTCTAACAGATATTTATCACTTTGAGTTAAGAGCTTTGGCGTGGATGTGCATGTAGAACTTTTACTGATGCCTCGTCTGCTGCAACTTGTTTTACATAAGAAATTCGTGTGTTGGGCCGTGTCTTTCACGTGCGTCGGAATTCGGACGGCTTAATGAAATTTTTATCGGGACATTTCCATAACATCAGGTTTCGTTTATGCGTTTCGGGGAAAATGCCTTTACGGGCCCATAACATCCCTGACTTCCTTTCGCCCGCGGATATCTCTCTGGGGGTCGAACGAGTGATGGTAATTGAAGGCGACGCCATTGATTTTGACGGCGTCTGCGGCGTCTTCGCCAGCTGCAGATGGTTCTTCGCGCGATTTGTTTTATCTGGGACATGCGTCACGACCAAGGCGTTACCTCCCAATAAGGACCTGCAGGAATTCCAGCTAGAGCGACGTCGTACCGTTAAACGAATCGTATTTTTCGACTTTAACGTGTCGCTTATTTTCTCATTAATTAAGTGCGTATACGCTTACCCATAACTCATGGTAGTGGTGCCATTGTGCGGGCTCGAGGATTTCACACATGCCGGGACATGACAACTTAATTTACCTCAATAATATATCGTCACGAGGGAATTTTAAAAAACGACTCTGCCACAATTTTAATACTTTGCGGCACTAATTTATAACGCAATTATGTGTCATGTAGGTCCGACCGACCCAACACAAAATCCTACAAGGAAGCGGACTGCTATTTTAAACGAGACGATTTTTATCTGTCTGATGTTAGGATTGTTGGCCACAGTCGTAATTAATGTCCAGATACTCCAACATGGATGCTGACTTTACTTGATTTATCGACATTTCATGACGAGTGTATTTTTAATTTCGCTTTTAAACTAGCGACATCTCCTAAAATATGCACGACTTCTGTGGGGCGTACTTTGGATTTTTGCAGTCGATACAGCTGAATTTTTAATCGACGACATGCAACTTTAACGACTTCAACTTTCTTTAATTCCGACGTTATTAATATTTACTTTGACGTCTTGATTTAACAGTTTTAATAAAGTGTTCGTTTCTTTAGTTTTATTCGCAGGGCTCGCCAATCAGAGCTGTGCTTAACTTTTATATGACCAAGCAACTAGGAAGACGTTTCTAACGACTCGACGTTATTGAAATTCAGATTGCATTCGCAGAATCTGTGCAAAAAATATAACGGTGTTTACATTTTGTTTATTTGATTAGCAATCTAAGGTGAGTGAGACTTCGAAAGTCGAGGCGCATTCAAGTGTTTAATTGCAAACGTACATCGCAAGAAACCTGGGAAAGTCGAAGAGTAGTATTAATTATGAACCCGATGACTCGACTTGCCAACCACAAAACTAAAAACTCCAGGTTATTGTCTGTTTCCATTTTACGTTTAGGCATTTGCATAAAACGACAACAAAATTCTTCTTAACCAGCCGCTTAATTTATGACATTTCGCATCTGGAAAAGGCGCAAATTACGCAAAATTATGTTGTTAGGACTCATTATTCCAATTAAGGCGAGAGTCACGTGCCCTCATACACCCTGGCATGACTGTATGGCGTGCCATTTTATCCGGACAAATCTTTTGCTTACTTTATACCTCTCGGGCAATATTTTTTCGTTAACACGTTCGCTAAAAATTAAAAGTCGAAAGCAAGGGTGCGAGCGCGTGCACGCGTGCAGCACCCTTTCTGATCAATAGAAGTGGATACGAGGCGTGAATGGTGATTATGAAATGTTTGTGTGAAAAATAAAATGGCCCACGATGAGCCGGGCCCAAATAGGAAATCATCGAATTTCGGTGGGTGTAGAGGAGCTGTCGGAGGTGAACGAACCGACTCCATTCATTTATAAATTGGATTAGGGCCGTTAAAATTATTTGCTTTGTGTGACAGTCATGAAAGTGTAACGAATTTAATTTCTTATGTGGCCTTCCCATCAAGGATTGAGAGTTTTCTCAATATTTAATGGTGTAAATAGCGGGTACGTTAACATTCATGATGGGTTGGCCGCACTCGGGTTATAATACATGTTTATTAACGTCTCACTAGGGGCCATTCATAAATCAAGCAGTCATTCTGTCAATGCAATCAATATCGCTCTTCTAATCATCTGTATGCGCTTATAAGATTCTACCGAACACAATGAACGGCGAATTATCTGATTAAACCCATTAATTATAAATGTTAAATTTTGCGCCGAATAAAATGTCTCATATCCTTGTTCCTTATCATAGTTCGAACTGTTATCAACTAAGGACGATCCTTAATCAAATAATGTGAAAAAATACATTTGTCATTGTATCTTTTTCAAATTGCAGTACGAACGATGCAGGTCGTGTTTTAAAAATTTCATTTTAATATAATTTTTATTTTTTTTAATATAAATTTCCCACGAATTGGCTGAACAACTGATTTGTATTGCAAAATTGTTTTAATTAAAAAATATCACCATAAATATCATTTCAGTGCAGCATTGATTCAATTCGTTTCGTCAATGTTTATTCAAATAACACCAGTTTCAACAATTAATTTAATTGTATAAAATTGAAAAAAGTACTCGTACAGAAACTTGTTGTTTATGCCAGGAAACAAAATATTTTTTTCATTTATTTTCAATTTTAATCCCGCAAACTCAAATGTACTCGATATTGCTTCATACACATCATTTCAAATTATTCAAGCGATATATACTAGGAAGGTTAAAAAATCTCGCAGAATGTAGGCAAATAATATTTCAGTATATTTTTCGTGGACCCTAATATACATTGTGGACATATTTTAATTTCAAAATACACTGTTACAACGTGGCTTTAGTTGCGCCCGATCAGGACAATATTCCGTCACTAAGTAACAAATTAATTAAATACAGAATTTGTAAATTTTTGATTAATCAATTTTCAAGTGGTTAAATTATTTAAAAAATGATTTCGTTGGTAAAATATTTTTCAGCTTCAGATCTTAACAACAATAATTTTATTATAACGGTCTTATTTGCGTTTATTAATATTACACGCATTAATGAACATTTCAACCGAATTTGAACGGAACCGACCGCTGCGCGCTTTTTGTCCACTTTTTGCTTAAAATAGTCAGCAAATAGCATGCCTTCGGAGCTATGACTTTTTTCGTGATTAGTTGTGATTGGGTACGTTTTTGAAATGGAGGCTTCGGTGCCCTGAAAAACACTGGCCCGAGGCACCGCCCAAAATCTCACAATCAATCAGCGAATTTTGAATTCAGCGCCCACCATCTTTGCTTCCTTACTTTTTTCTAGTTGACAAAACCGTGGGAGTACGTTCTTTAGTTTCACAATTTTAAGATGGGATAATAAGCAACCGATGTTGGTGTTAGGTGATAACGATTTCAGTGCCAGCAATTAGGCGGATATCGCCTTTTTTAACAAAATTTGGAATCGGCTTTCTTATGATGGAGAAATTGTTCGTCACAAATCCTCTAATTCCTCGTTCAGACTTGAGTTGTTTTTTCATTAATTAGGATAAACCACCTCAAGAATTTCATAAATTTTGTTTCAAAAAAGGTACGGCTTAATTTTGAACAATTCTTTTGTTCGCAATTTTTTTTATTTTTGATACTGATACAAAATGTTTTATATTTAATTGATTTAGTACCTCAGATGGAAATTTGATAAATATTTTATAACGCGGTCACAAAAGTAATAAAAATGTAAAAAATGTAAGTATATGTATCTCTAATTTTCTATATTTATCTGCAGTAGTTCAAAATTAACAGAAATTAGTGTTTTTCGATGCGATGAGAGTACAGAATCATTGAATAGAGTAACTTTCAAGAATTGTTATTGATAACTACAAGGGATGCTACCATTTCAGAGACATCCATAACAATTCAAAAGGTGCTATTGAATTCAATTATTTCTCACGTTGTAACTGACAACATATAAATTTATAAAGTGATTCACGACTTTGTGTAATTTTAAGAGATAAGATACAAATATTCATGGGGTTTACTTCCGAGGAATTGTTTGAATTACTAACGCAAACTAAATGTTTAGAAAATTTGAATTGAAAAATACAATAATAGCACGAGCTCATTACTGCAGTTATTATAGGTTGGCAACTTAAAATAAAAATAATGGCTCCTCAATCGCTCCTCTTTTTGTTCATTGTTACGTTAATTCGTTAAACTATAAAGAATACATGAATTCATTCTAGAAAGATAAACTTTTTCAAAATCTGACCGGTTCTCTATCGTAGTTTTCAAAACATTTCAGAAGTCAAGCTAAATATTTTAATAAAGAAAAATAACTAGAAGGAATACCATCGCACAAGAATAATATATGTGTACTTATGGCAGTAGTTTCAAATGAGAAGGAGCTTGGCAGAAATTCTAATCAAAATTCAAAATTTTATTGCAAATAATAACCAATTCAGGAAACTGAAAATAATCAAATAGACTGAAATAAAATGTTATCCTTCCTTTTTCTGGAAAGTTGCTTGTTAATTTTTGGAAAAAATAATACTCAGACGGGACAAGGAATTGGCTATAAGAATGGTGGTTTTCAATTTAATATCGACATTTGCACCGTGCACCTGTTTTATCCTTAACATCAATTCCAAGAGACAAACGTATATTGATATATACCTATAATCAATTAGGATATCCTCAGTAGTATCCCAAAAACAGTAATTTTAAATTTTTTAGCAAACCTTATTTTTAAGAGATATTGTGTTCTGACTCAGATTCATAAAGACATCATTGGGACTTTTTCAGTGTCCCACAACAATAGATAGGTAGGTATTAGTTTTGCAGCAAAATGTGTCATTCTAATTTTTAGGAGGTGCTGGTTCCCTTTTATGACACTTGCTTAGATTCAGGTTCTTAATGATAAACCTAAGTTTTATCTATAGTCATAATTGTGTCCAAAAATTTGGAAAACCTAGAAAAAATTGCTTTTGAAATGTAGGTAATTTTTTCCCTCGTCCATCATGGCCGATTATCTAGTCAGTACTGCAGGAAATTTATTTTTTAAGGTGGGTATCTTGCATTATAAGTTTTCAGGATTTTGACGATTTCTGGGCCAATGACTTCAACTAGACATTCTGAACGGCAACCGTCTTTAATCGAACCTCTGCCAATGACACTTTTAAATAATGTTTTTTTCAATACAAGAGTCTCAAGAACCTGCAGATACAATAAAATGGTGAATCTCCAGCTAAGGAAGAAATAGTTCCAAACTGACTTGATTTCGCGACTCTTATGACACGAAGTGCCTAACCATTGCCGTTTTTTGGGGTAATCGTACTTTGCAAACAAAATAAGTTGCATATTGCAGCTGCATGACCCAAAATTGTGCGTGTTGTGTTTTGAAAGATACAGATGCTTGCATTAAAAAAATAATGAGAACGTAAAAAAGAAAATGCTTGCAAATAATAGCATCAGTTGTCTCAGGTGTAGTACAGCATTTTTTGCACTGACCGACCTCTCGTTTATGGGTACTAAAACTGTTTTACGGCTCGATCCGGTTCTGTGGTTGGAACTCCAACATCATCGACCGTCTTTGTTTGGACAATATTTTAATGTAAACTCATTAGTTTATCCGATTATTTAGCATACGCTAATCCGACCAGAATGTGGCTTGTTTCAACTTTGATTTCATGCACCGGCAATCCGATTTGACGGGAAACGATAGGAGTGGCGGCCGATTTCCATCATTCATTCGGGGATTATCCGAGCCGTACGAGTTTCACAATGTTTAAGATGCAGCATCCATGCTTTCGACTTAAAATGAAGTCTCCGACTTAAAACGAGTTTCCCCGTAACTGATTATTACTGTCACCACGAGCTGTCAGTTACAACTAATCTGCTTCCGAAGGAAAACGGCTCTAATCCGCTTTGTGTCTAATCGCCAAAACTGACATTTCGGAGAAAAGAAAGTTGTGGAGTGCAACAACGAATCCGTTTGTGAATTGCTCAACTGAGCCACTTGCGGTCGCATAAATCTATTTTCATCGCGGAATTTTACGACGCGCTTTTCATCTGGCGCGGCAGTAAAACGCGTCTTGTGTGAGTGTTTGAAGGAATCTTCATTATTTTAATTGTCTAAACGGCAGCCGCCCGGCCTTGGCACCGGCTTATGCTAAAACCTTCATGTATTTTTAAAAAGCACAGTTTACTGTACAAATAATAACATATGTGGTGGATGTTCGCGGTAATAAATTCGGATTTGCATTTGATAATCCCAGGTAATAAGACGGTTTGGAATATTTCGCAATCAAACAGATTAAATAAACTCGATAATTTATCGTTTACGATTGCGAGACGATTCCACCAAACACGATCTTTCCGTGGGTCCTGTTCCGACAGTTTGGAATTAAATAAATTGAAGATAAAGCGGGGGCCATTAACAAACAAGCTGCTTCTCGCCTAATAGTGATAATTAGCTACTTAAAATATGTACGAGGATTGGCTGGAGATTCCGTTTGGTGATAGTGGCACCAATGGCATTCGTTACTTAAAGCCGCGATGTCGTTGTCATAATAGCCGCTGATTGTTTCCCTTGGCGTTTTAGTTACGCTTGTCGCTTTTTTCCCACAATCGCCGCCAAACGGCTTCATTTACCACTTATCAGTTATCACCACGGCCGACATGTGTTAGAAAAGCGATTATTTTAAGAACCGTACTGTAAGCGTCCAAAAATGCGTGTCAAACTAATAAAACTCGCATTGTGATTGATGCAAGACGTCAGATTTAAGGCGTGCCACGCTGGGCGCTTCCAGATTACAAAAAATAAATGTCACATCAGGATTTAAAAATTGATTAGCTCGAGGGGGAGCCTAAGCCGGCCGACGATCTTTATGCAGACTTGTTACGCAGTGTTTTACGAAAGCAACCGCCTAGCAATTTTCTACAAATCATCGGAATTAATAGTGTGTCCTCGACAAATTCGATTCGGAACGGTTCAAGGACGTTCTCTCTCTTGATACCACGATATCCTGCTGATTTGATTTATAATTAAAGCCGCCTCCCAGCGATTTACACGTCGTACTCAAATTGCTGGAAATTAAGGCAAATTCTCGTTTTGGAATTGTTTTGTTGTGTTGCGAAGTGAGGTTAAAATAAATGGTGAACGGCTACGAGTTGAGTCGTTTTTCATTCGACTCGATTAAGTTCTGATTAGTTTATTGACGTTTGGTGGTGGGCAATGTGAGGTCCCGAATATGTGCATAAAGCAAAAAGGTCCATTCGGAACGTTTCAGATCATTGCTCGCCTCCCATATCCGTGAACGCCCACTTTACTTCTATTCTTCTTTATGTTCGTCCTTTCTTGGCCCTCATTGTCGAGCATTCATTGCAAAAGTCTGGATTTATAGTTGCCGAAAATGGCTGGGGCGACATTTATTAGGTACAAAGAATGGCACTGTTTGGGATACCACAGCCGTACGTTATTCGGTTAACCTATATTGATTCTATTATGCTGGATTGCTACCTGCACATAATGATTCGTCAACAAAACCCACCACTGATTTCCACATAGGATGTGACGCTGCGGGATGCGGCTTGGGAACCGAATAAATTACAACCATGTATTTGTATTTATAATTAAAAGAAAATTAACAAAAATAAGACGAGACAGACGAATCCGAAAGATAATTATCCCGGAGAGCTGATATGCCGGGTTAAGTCGCCGTAAAAAGCACCCCGAGGAGGCACGGAATTAATTCTTTTGCAGCTGTAATATATTTTCACATTAATTTTATTGTTATTACACCAATTTCGGAGTCGTCATCACACAAAAAACGAACACTTCAATTTTCATGGCTATATCTTTGCCTGCGTGCTAGTGTCTTATAAATATATTCCTGAAGCGAAATGAATCGTGTTTGCCTCACTCACCAATTGCCTACCGAAATACTACAACATTTTACTTTAGTCAGAATTTTAAATTTTACCACCACTTGTCATTAATTAGGATAAACCAGCTCAAGAACTTCATAATTCTTGTTCCAGGAAAGGTACGGCTTAATTTTGAACAATTCTTGTTGGCAATGTGATTTATTTTTGAATACTGCTGAAGGGGTTTCCAAGACTGAATTTGCTCAATTAAAAATTTGAATCGCTTGAATGCCATACAAAATCAGGATATATAAAGCATATATGTAAATTGCATGTTAAAGAAACAAAATATAAAACATAATTGATTTAGCGCATCAAATGGAAATTTCACAAATAGTTTATAACGCGGTCACAGAAGTAATAAAAATGTAAAAAAGGTTACCTATATTTGTATTTATCTGCAGTAGTTCCAAATTAACAGAAATTAGCGGTTGGCGATACGATAAGAGTACAGAATCGTTGAATAAACTAACTTTCAAGAATTATTTTTGATGACTACAAGGGATGCTACCCTTTCAGAGACATCCATAACAATTCAAAATGAGCTATTGAATTCAATTATTTCTCACGTTGTAACTGACAACATATAAATTTATAAAGTGATTCGCTATTTTCTGTAATTTTAAGAGATAAGAAAGGAGTTCGTTTGGCAAATATTCATGGGGTTCTTCCGAGGAATTGTTTGAATTACTAACGCAAACTCAATGATTGGAAAATTTGAATTGAAAAATACAGTAATAGCATTAGCTTACTGCTGCTGTTATTATAGGACATTTAACTGGTTGACAACTTAAAATAAAAATTCATCACTCCTCAATCGCTCCTCTTTTTATTCATTATCACGTTCATTCGTTAAACTTTAATGAATACATTAATTCAATCCAGAAAGAATTTTTTTTTGGAAATCTGACTAGTTATCTATCGTGTTTTTCAAAACATAATTAGAAGGAATACCATCGGGCAAGAATAATATATGTGTACTTATGGCAGTAGCTTAAATTGGGAAGGAGGTTTGCAAAAATTCTAATCAAAATTCAAAATTTTACGGCAAATAATAACCAATTCAAGAAACTGCCTACTCTGACAAAATAATCAAATAGACCGATAAAAAATGTTTTCCTTCCTTTTCCGGAAAGTTTGTTAATTTTCGGAAAAAATAATACACAGACGGGACCAGGAATTGGCTATAAGAATGGTGGTTTCCAATTAAATATCCACATTTGCACTGGAACCTGTTTTATCCTTCCAACTCCAACAGACGAACGTATATAGGTAGATATATACGTTAAGGATGCTCCTTATCTCTATAATCAATTAGGATATCCTCAGTATCCCAAAAACAGCAATTATTCATTTTTCAGAAAACCTAATTTTTAAGAGATATTGTGTTCTGACTCAGATTCATAAAGACATCAATCGAATATTTTCAGTGCCCGACAACAATAGATAGCTATTAGTTTTGCAGCAAAATGTGTCATTCTGATCTTTAGGAGGTGCTGATTCCCTTTTATGACACTTACTTAGATTCAGGTTCTTAATGATAAACCTAAGTTTTGTCTATAGTCATAATTGTGTGTTTGGAAAAAAAAGTCAATCGTTTTTGAGATGTAGGTAATTATTGATATTCTAGTCAGCACTGCTGGCAATTTCTGTTTTCGGGTGGTCATCTTGTATTATACGTTTTCAGGTTTTGGACCACATCTGGGCCAGTGACTTCAACTGGACATTCTGATCGGAAACCGTGTTTAATCGAGCCTCTGATTATGACATTTTTAAATAATGTAAATCAATTTTCATGGCTATATCTTTGCCTGCGTGTTAGTGTCTTATAAATATATTACTGAAACGAAATGAATTGTTCTTGCCTCCCCCACTCACCAATTGCCTACCGAAATATTATAACATTTTACTTTAGTCAGAAATTTGAATTTTACCACCACTTTCATACTGATTCTTCCCGATATCAAATCGTATGTCCTAGAATTGCATAAAATTGAGCAAACGCTCTGAATGCTCGTTGCTTTTTAAATTAAACATTTTGTAAAATTTCAATATATTTTTATTTTTATTAGAGTTACTGTATCTCCGTTAATCCTTCATCAAAACCAATGATGAGCCATTGTTTTGAAGATTACCTTCACCGCTAATAACAAAAAATAAACAAACAATTAAAAAACAGTGTTTTTATTTTAATTTTTAAAACCATATTTTGGTCATAGCGCCATCTATTGACAATCTGTTAAACTAACATCCACTCCCAAAGCGCATTCTAAGAGGTAACCGAATTAAATCAACATACCAACAATATAGCTACCATGCTAATTATTCGCTAGTTTTTAATAAATTGTTGCATAAATCGTTAAAAATGGTGTGTGTGCACTATATTAATCGAAACGTATAAAGGCATGAAGAAATCCACTTCTTAGTTGAGTGCCCGAGAAGAGCGTCTTAATGAAGACCACTAAATTCCTAGTTAACAGTTAAAATCTTTAATGCATGTGTTGTGTCGGCTCCAGCATTTGAACCTGTTACTTCAGCGCTCGACGTAACGTTTGCCGATTTGATGTTTGAACCTTTCATCAAACAGTTAAGCTGCATCACGTGCATGAAACATACCCTTATGCGGGTAATTTCTGTTTTCTTATGTAATTGAATATCAACGATCGAAACGCTAAGGGTGGTTGATGCAAGACAAGTTGCAAGTTAACTCTATTAATACTGTCAATCAGCAGAGGGGGCGCTACAACGCAATTATCGGCGATAAGTAAATACACTCCCTTATATCGCCCCCTGAGAAAAAAGCCGAATCGATTACACCCCTACGTCTCCAGTGGCCAATCTTAGATCGCGATTGCACACATAATTGTTTATCAGCGATCTTGCATCTGCCCCCGATTCCCAAGTCCACAAATTACAACTTGACTTTATCGCGATTTTGGGTTAGGACACCTTTGCTTAAAAACGTTACGCCCTGTCATATATTAGGAAGGTGACACTGCATCTGCTTTCTTTCGAAAATACAACAAAAGCCCTCGGTGAGTGTCATAATATTCCTCTGTGCTTCCCGCAACGCCCATTATTTGACATCCTTGGTGGTAAAATACAAAAACGAAGGAGCGTTTTGCTCGTCGGTTAAAAAATTGGCCCACCAACGATCGATTTTTTCGAAATTTGTCGTTTGTCAACGTATTTTATGTCTTAATTTGGCGATACGATCGAAGCGTCTTTAGCTTTTTTATCGGAGACTTGCAGAAAGCAATCGGCTTTGATCAAAGCGTTCGGTGACATGCGCGCGAGTCCTTCGTTTTTTGCGCCATTTGGACCCAAAGACGGCCACCTTATCATGCGGATCTGACGCATTATTTATTTATTGATCTCGATACGCACACACGTAAATAACAGTCGATCGGACCCAATAAAAGCAAGACGCCTAAAGAACTGATTCGTTAATTGTGCGGACCTGTTGCTCGGCAAAAAGCGCGGCTACAGTTAGATGCAGCATCTATTAAATAAAATCAAGTGCCGGAGAGGAGTGACATGCATATTTGTAGACACGACCAGACGCGCATATTAAACTTCCCATTGAAAAGATTTAATTATAATAATTATAACAATACATGTGCTGGTAATAGACCCACTCTAATACACTGCATGATTTATGTGATATGGCCGTAAGTAGAGTTAATACGGGATGTCAAATGATTGATTGACAAAAAGAGAAGTGCCATGACTTGCCAATCGTAATGTGGTGCCCGAGCAGGACCGCACTCGCACCAATATACCTTTACATGTGCTGAAATTTAATTAATTTTTATTCCAAGATCAACGTAACCCCGTTTTTCGCTTTATGAAGTCAACAAATTTGTCTTATCAATGTAGCTAATTAGCTTGATATTTCGATGTTGAATAGCGGGAAGCATGCAGAATTCGCGTTAATCCCCGGTGTCAACTCTTCAGAAGTTTGTTCAAAGTTTGAGTCCATTAATTAAAATTAATACACGAAATTAATGCACCACTAGGAAAAATGATGAAATGAAGAGTTGATGCTTTACTCGTATATTTTTTACAAGTCGTTGGCATAAAACTAGAAATAATATACATATATGGCAGGCAGTCAAACGAGTACGAAATTCGCGTTTTAAAATTTTGACACTAAAATATTTTGGTTTTTTTGCGGAATCGTTTTGAAAAGTTATTTAGAAACTTACAAAACACCTATGTAATTTGTATTATTTTAATTACTTTATTGTTTTAACTTAGGAAAATTCTCTTTTGACAACAATTTTTAAATAAAAAAGTGCTCTATCATATGAATTTGACTAAATTGTTATTTAAAGAAATTTGCTGATGCTGTTTATACCAGTCGATGTGGAACCCTAAAAGCTTTACAAAAAAGACTTTTACTCATTTTCGCATAATTTTGAGTTCTCGTTTGACCACTCAGCCCAGACATGTTATAGTTATTGTGACCTCAGGTCAATGATTATTTTATATACTATCATATTAGTTAACTAGTCCAGAACGTTGGTCAAAGTATAAACCAAAAGCAAGTATAAAATATAATACTATTTATATAATTTACAGAGTGAATACTAAACATTGGGCAAAAATGCAAGGGCTTATTCTTTGGGTTTATTCTAAGACTATTTTGCCTTTTGATAATTTTTTAAAAAACCTTCTTTCAGTTAGAAGATACAGTGCGATCACATTTTTTACAATAACAATTTTTTATTATTTAAATATTACATGCAAAGCTTTTCAATCTACAAAACCTGTTGAAAATGACTACTACCAGCTAGGATGCATGAATTCAATCTCCTCTTCACAAGACGTATTTTAATAAAATCCATAATACTCTGACTTTGGGTATCTGGTTTTGGGTATGGGCACTAACTTGCGATGAATCCAAAAAAATAGTCGGTCTCCGCAATCAATATATATTAATAAAAACGTTCTGTGAATATTTTTGTACTCGGTAAATTTTGTACTATACTACGATTACCGGGTACTTCACTTTAGTACTTTTAATTTGCCTATATTAACCATCTTAAAATTTTCAGATTTTTTTTATATTTATTCCTTTGCATTTTTGAAATTAAGATGTTTTTCCAAGATCTTCAAAGGACAAAATTGTTTTAGAATAACCCAGTAAATAACCCCTTACATTTTTGACCCATGTTTCAATGAACTCTTGTTAGAATACGGGAAATTGGACCTGGCTACAAATTAAAACTGTTTAGCAAAATACGAGCTGCAAAGAACCCAATCGACACATTATGTAATTGTATACAAGAAATCGGGAATAATTATTTTTCATACATTTAATTGAAAAATATAACGATCAGGGGCAGACAACAACGAAATTATTAAACGGAAATTCATAATAATCTGACTTTGTTTTGGTATAGGCACTAGCTTGCGATGTATACAAAAAAATAGCCGGTCTTAGCAATCAATATATATTTAAAAACGTTTTGTGAATATTTTTGTACTCCTTAAATTTAGTAGTATACTAGGATTACCGAGTACTTCACTTTAGTACTTTTAATTTGCCTATATAAACCATCTTATAATTTTCAGAATTTTTTTTTATATTTATTGCTTTGCATTTTTGAAACCAAGCGGTTTTTCCAAGATCTTCAAAGGACAAAATTGTCTTAGAATAACCCAGGAAATAACCCCTTACATTTTTGCCCCATGTTTCAATGAAAACTTGCTAGAATACGGGAAACTGGACCTGGGTACAAATTTAAACATTTTAACAAAATACCAGCTGCAAACAACCCAATAGATATACTTATGCAATTGTACACAAGAAATAAAGAAAAATTATTTCTCCTACATTTAAATGAAACATTTTTGTACTCGGCAAATTTAGCACTACACTAGGATTACAGAGTACTTCACATTAGAACATTTTATTTGGCTACATTAACAATTTAGAAATGTATTAATTTTTTTAATATTAATTGCTTTGCATATTTGAAACCAAGCGGTTTTTCAAAGATCATCAAAAGACAAAATTGTCTTAGAATAACCCAGGAAATAACCCCTTACATTTTTGCCACATGTTTAAATGAACTCTTGCTAGAATACGGGAAACTGGACCTGGCTACAAATTAAAACTGTTTAATAAAATACGAACTGCAAAGAACCCAATCGACATACTTATGTAAATGTACACAAGAAATCGGGAATAATTATTTTTCCGACATTTAAATGAAAAATATGACGATCAGGGAGGACGGCAGAAAACAACGAAATTATTAAAGGAAAAGTATTATTTTATTCTAAATTTAGTAAGGTAACATATTTTATTTTCAGTTTAGTGCGCATAATTAAATGTTGTACATTTGAATTTAAATCGAAATGAGTTGGAAAAATTAGTTTACATATCAACCAAGAAGTTGGTTATTTTGTAATGAAGTTCGCACTTTATCCAAATAATTTAGGTTAGAATATAAACTACCCAAGAGGCACTGGTTATTTTATGTACTTGCTTTTAGTTTATACTTTAATTAACATTCTTGGCTAGTTTACAAACTAATTGGATCATATATAAACTAACCAAAGACCTCGCTATTTTAATAGAAAAATTTATTTCTAGAAACATAACCAGGGGGCTTATTTCAGCTGCTGAAATTTGCATTTTAATTGACCAATAAACACAGAACGAAATTTAAAATAATACGCGTCAAAACTTTAGTATATAAATTTATGACATATCATGTTCGGCGTGTTAGCAAAACTACAACAAAACCGTCCTTAAAAGAAACTGATAATTAAAAAACAATTAATTGATGAAACAAATACATAAATTTAATTTAAAAAATAGTAATACAAATGATGATGTGTCAGCTCTTGGAGCGGAGTATCAATTTCATTCTTTGATCTTTGGTATCTACAAGCACCATCTGTTCCTGATTCTGTATTTCTGTTACTGAAAAATCCAAGAAGCGACAAAAAAGTCTTTGAGTCGTAGGCAAGACGCGAGTGAGCTAGTGTTTAAGGGGGTTCTCGCACGGTCGCAAACCATCTCCTGCGGGGCAGCGGTGGGAGACGAAGTACCGAGAAGGTTGTACCGTTTGAATCCCCCACTTAGCTCTACAAGTGCGAAAATCCACCCATTTTGCACTTTTCTTTAGTTTCAAAACGTCGGCAGTACCGTTGACATAGTAGTAAAATTAAGTGAAAACTGTTAAACTTATCTTTTCCTCAGTTCTTGGATGTAACAGATACGATACTTATTGCGATTGTGAAATCTTTCGACTTCTCAAATGCGAATCACAAATGAAATGTTTTATTTCTCGTTGGCATAAATGTACCGCACAGTTATTATCATCTACTATTATTTGGCAATATTGTATTGTTCTGTTGAAATATAATATAATTGTTGTCTTTTTACAACATCATTGCTTTGGTACATAAAATTGATTCAATAAAATCCTGATATTTGCAATATTACGGAAAACTGATAAACGCTCCTCGCGTGTTAAGTACTTACTTACTTTCTGAAGTTTCACCGAGATATTAATGAGTGTTTTCCAAATGAACTTTGTTAGTTGTTAAGAAAAATTCAAATAATCACTTCAAAAATGTATATATTTAATCACAATGTAGTGAGTTTATTTACATTACTTTTCAATATTGTTATTAAGCAACTTCTTGGAACAAACGGCAAATAACTAAATTAATAACAATAAAGTCTATAGTCTTTTAATAATAACAACATGCGTGTTACTTCACTCAAGATTAAATTAACCCGTAATAACCATTCGTTGATAGATCAAATTGCAGCCTCCTAAAAATTCACCAAAATTGAATTGTAACACTTTGAAAACGAGCTCCTCATACCAATTTGTAAGTATATTTTACTTGACAATCTGCTTCAACATCCCTTCCAAATAAAATTGCTTCAGTTTTGGAAGCATTTCAGTTTTCCAAAAAAGTTCATCCCTTTTAATCTAGAAGTAGGTAAGCTTTTTTTATATAAAATAATTAAAAACATACGCATACCTTGTCTATTACCATACCAAGTGGGGTCCACACAACAAATAAACAATACGTACTATTAGTAATTGCTAATTGGCCTTGAACTTGATAAAAATAGTTGTGTGTTCTTCGTAAACAGTAGGCTCCTTTCTCGTTTACTACTAGGTACGGAAGTTTTTTGTTTTTTACCGCATCTTCAGGTTTAAATGAGGCTATCGACCACGGGCATTTTATTTCTATAATCGTATCTTCATCAATTCTACCGTCTGGGCTTGCTCCCAAAAAGCAATTTTCTTCATCGATATGAAAGCCACAATTTTGAACCGTCAGACCCAACCTTTTTTCCAATTCTCCTTTTGCCACTTCTTCTTTGGCACGACCCCATCTTATTGCTTTACTTGAAACAAATTCGGAAGAAAGAAGACTTTTACAAATTTTTTCTCTATTTGTTGTTTTTCGCAATTTACAAACGCGACCAAAATTCGACGCAGTCAATCTATATCGTCGCTCTTCCTTCCATCTATCTTGTCTTGCTTGGCCCCTAGTGTTTTTTTCTATTTCAGATATTTCTTCCTTACTTTTTTTTAAATACTCTAAAAATTCGTTAGATCTTGCTTCGATTTCCGCCTCGTCAAGTTCCGTGGTGGCTCCATAATCTTCATCTGCGGAAACTGACTTTTTTATAATTACTTTTTTCCTAAATATTTGGCGTCGTGTCCTCCGCGCAAGCATGATTTTCTTTTTTTTTTCTACAAATTTTGTGACATAATATCCTGGTTTGCAACCCATCATAGTTTTATAAATATGCGGTAGATAATTATGCTTCTCATTATATGCAACTACGGCAGCCTTGCATCGTGTTTCATAACCGCCCTTAGTGGCGAAATTAATTCTTTTGCCGCCAACGAATTTACAGACAATCGAATTGTACATTTCAGCAGAATTGTTCTGCATATTTAACAACAAACTGCTCGCATTTTGGCATAATCTATTGCTGCAGTTTGTTAGTTCCGCCATTAGGCCACACTTCTTCATTTCAAGGGCAAGGTTGTCGCTGCTTTTGGCTCTCTTACAGAAATATTCATCACAATTAATGTGATCGCCAAAGACATGGTTGGGACAGTTCTTAATGTCTTTAATTAAGCGTTCTTTTATTTCATCGAATGGTGCATTTTGGGCTTTTCTGTATGCGATTGCCTTTGTTATGCCTGTTCTGAGTCTCATGATATTGGCATGTAATGTTTTTCGTAAGTGAGGGGCAACCAACATATTCGTAGAGCTGTATCGTTTCTTCGATAAATCAACCAACTTACGACAATAGTTACGCATCAGATGATTGGTGCATTTAATTTTTTGAATTGTGACGGTTGGGCCATAAGGTTTTTGCAAACATAATTTTTTATATACACTACTGTCTCCATCACCAACTAATTTCGTGTATTTTAATCCGTGCATTTCCATACTGAGGTTAAAACCTTCCAAAATAATGTCAGCTTCCATGCTGGTTGAAGTGCCTTCCCAATTCTTAGAACATTTATGTTCCTTTGACCTAACGTTCTTTTTAGCAGCTTGGTCACAAATGCAGCAATATTTATTGCGAACTCCTAGAAAAAGAACTTTTCCTGTTCTGGCCCCCACAATACATGACTACAATTAGGTATATGTACTTATATTATTACATTGTAATTTCGAATATACTTACAACTCCAGATAGTGCATCATAATTTGTTTTATACGATCTCTTTGACCAAGCGCCATCCGCGACGACTGTGATGCAGGGAATTCCCTGCTTGTCAACTTCGCCTAGTTCAGAGGCTAACTTCCCTTCATCTCTTCCTGCATCTTTCATAGATTGAAAACATGACTTTAAAATTACATCCGCAACATCTTCATCTGCGTTGTGGTATTGTCGATAAGACATCGAAGGGATATTTAAAATTGCATGCATTTCATTAATTGCAGAATGACCTACTCCAGTTGATACAGCTGCCAACACTGTACTTGTATTTATGTTCATTAGTCCAGAATCTTGTATATTATCCGTTACAACCTCTTCTTGGATATGACATTTATTACATTTTAATATAAAATTACTGATCAGCCCCTTTCTGATTTCTGATATAATTTCCATATTACTGATGTTGCATTCAAATGGAAAATGATTATTTAATTTTTTAATTTGCTGGAAGAAATGCATCACATCCACAATTCGCCTTCCAGAAAATATATTGGTGCATTCGCTATCCTGATTACTTTCAATAGAAAAGCTAAAATTAGTTGTGATCAAAATGTTTTGTTTTATGTGACGGTACAACACCTTTGTCGTGTAGTAGCGCCTTGAGAAGTCGATCCAGCAAAGCTTGGTGCAGTGATACTCTCTTCATCTAATAAATCAACACTTGATGTTGTCGTACTCCTTTAACGTAAGTTGAAAAAAAAATTCTACTAAGATAAGTTTCGTACCCAGGATTGATCTGAGGCTTTTCTTTCAATGGGCAGGAATTATAGCCAAACTTTTTGTTTGCTTTCGCTTGTCGGACGAGAGACATTTGTTTATTTCTAGATTTTTTTGAAACTTTTGCAAAAATGCGTTTGTTTGCCATGTTAAATCCAAGAAAAAAACAGTACAAACAAACTGCCTAAAACTGCACATCAATAAAGTAATTGTAAACCTTATAAACATGAACTTACTTGGAGTTAGATCACTTAGGAAATACAATATTTGCAACAAAGCCAAGACAAAACGTTATGAATCCACGATAGTGTCACAAAGGAACGTTTTAACTATATTTAATAACTCAGTGTTTAAAAGAAATACGTCCTCTCACCTACAACTTTTACTAATGACTGGTAATGTAAATCTCATCTTTGCTTCAGTTCTTATCAATCTGTACTTGTCTTTTTTACATATCAATTTCCAATGCACACCTGCAGTCTAAATGTAGATAATCACTTTCAAGAATAATATTAGACACACACTTGCGTGCTTTATTTCTTGTAATAGTAAAAGTTGAAAAGTATAAAAGTATAATAAGAAAATGATGTGAGTTGTAATATTACTGATAACTGATAACACTCATCCTGTCTTATGGCCTTTTTCCATGCACGTAATATCTTGATGTGTAATTATTAGTCCTAATAATATAATAATAATAATATAAAATAATATAATACTAATAATAATATAATTAAACAGAGCTATTAGAAATAGTTGCAATGCAATCAAACGCGGTCCGTTCAAGACAGACTGGAAACGATATTTGGACACGCCTCTCAGGTCTCTCGCTTCGGGCAAGTTCATCTAGTAGCCGCTGGCGCTACCGTATGGGACCAAAAAATTCAAACTTTTAAAGAGCCATATCTCAATTATATTTATGTATTTGCATTTTGTTTTTTATTTTTTAATTTATGTGGTATATCCAAACATATTTACATGTCCGCATCTGATTAAAAAAAAAAAAACTCGTGTTCAGAAAATAATGGAGACTATTTAGATGCCAAATTTTTTAATGAGCTTATAAAGAATTAAAAATTAGAAGGGTTTGTAAAATTCTAGCAAAAAAATTATGAAACTTTCCGAGAAACAAAGGATTGAAGTAAATATTTTAATACAGTTATAATTTTGTCAAATATGACTTTATCAAAAAAGTGGTCTGACATGTAATAGATTTCAGTACGGTGTATCAATCAAGCATAATTTTGCTTAGAAGTATTATTCCGCTTCGAAGAATTTTAATTTTTAGTTTTATAACATTTTTATTAATTATACATTAACGAATAGGTTTTTTGCAAAAATGGTCTGACACGGCATCAAAAATATGATTTTATATACGTGTTTAAAATTTCATAGAGAAATCTTGAACAGTTTTCCTAAAATTTCGATTTCCGTTTTACATGCATTGAGATATCTGCGAGAACCCCCTTAAGTTATGATAGGTCGCATTTGCGGATATGGCTTTTGAGAAATGGGACGTGTTGCTTTAAGACAGTGGGCGCAAATGACGGAGTCCCTCTCTGCGAAGCAGTTAGTCATCTCGCGATGGTATCGCCAAGGATATAAGTACAAGTCGGCGGTAATCGATGGATGAGTAGTTAAATCTATACAAGCAATTAACATTTTTGTTAACTTAAAACAGGCCCCCTGCCGGCGGAGCTCGATATTTAACATGCTCGCCCTGCAACAAATACTAGTTAAATTGGTTTCGGACAATGCATGCACACACGGATGATGGTCAGTTCTCATGCGAGCCAAACCGCAGCCGTCACTCCGTTATAGAAGAGGCGCTATCTCAGATCTCCAAACACAGACTTCCCCGTCATACACACTATATTTGATGGGTATTTGACGTGCAGCCGATAAATGGTCGTATTTTATTACGTCGATTGCCTACCGAGATGTAAGGAAGGAATCTGGCGGCGAGGAGCGTCTTTGTGTTGTGGTGGCATCGGCCCCACGACACCTGATGATGTCATACAACAGCAAATCGTTTTTTGTTGACGATTCCTCGAAGACATGAACGAAGATTATTAACGTCACGATTTGAAAATAATTAGCCGAGAGAAGAGGATGCTCCGTTTGATCCAAATGGCCGCTCGGCTACAATAGACCCGAGTCTGGGCGGACCGAGGGCCATTGCACGCAGATAACGCAAATGCATTGTAACCGTTTGACCCCGCTATCAATAACAAGAATAATCGCGGAATTATCGCCAACACGAAACGACCTAACCGCCTATTATACAGTTATAAGAAAATCTATAATTATCCAGCTATTATTATGATTATTGGGAGAATGGCAATAATATTATAATGTAGCGGTGTGACAACCTAAGGCGCTCGAAATTACTGTAACTTGTGTAACGGTGACGGCGGTCTAAAAATTCGCTCGTTCCTAATTAGATCCTACGAAAGTTTCAATTCTATGCAAACACAACTCAAATTGCGTCTAAGTGGATAATTGAAAGGAAACGGTCCGATTCCGGGAATGGCTTTTATTCAAATATAAATAAATCATGGGATCGAAGAGAAGCTCCCATATTTGTTAGAAGCATTTGAATATCCACGCGAGGACACTTAAAATTTTTCCTTGTAGTTAAAATTTGCGGTTTCCGGTCGGATCGGTTCAATTAAAGTTCCTCAACGAAACTGGAGGAGTTGGGGAGATCATTGCAGTCTCAATTTGCAGATCATTAAAACTTTACCAGTCCGTGGACTGACTGCTGTTGACATTGCACAAAGCTGTTATTGATTTATTTATTTGGAATTGAGAATACACGACTTTGGGGAAAAGCCAAAAACAGTGCAAAATTAAAATGATAGCCACCGGTTTCGTGCTCCAAAAAATAAATCCTGGCGGATATGACTGGCGTTATTTTTAGATAAAATATGAAATCCCATTTGTTTGGAACGAGGTTCAGGTAAAAATCAATCAGTTTTCTACCAAGTCATGTGTCTAATTGATTCCTATCACCTGTACGTGAATTTATTACACAAACCCCTCGTCTAATTAATAAAGAAAATTAAATCTCCCGGGGTTCGGTTTTGTGATCGATGTTGAAACTCTGAAAGTGGATTTCGTCCTCTGCCAGGAATGAATCTTTGGCAGTAAAATATTTAATACCGGCTGGACGACTGATGGTTGCCATTGGAAGGGTTCTTTTCATTTGGATTAGTGCCTGTTATCTTAAAAGATCAAATTCCCTCTGTATTCAGTTCTAAGCCCGTAAACCGCATGTGACCAAAAATCGCTGCTCTTTAAGTCTCAGTGGGCATGAAAAATTTCATTGATGTTCTTGTCGTATCTGATGGCGAGTGTATAATTTTATAGGAACCATTTTTCATTCGGGCCCTTTCTGGCCCGGCGCGACCCTTCAAAATAAAAAGCCCCATTATGTTTTGTTACCTAAGTTTTTTGTTTGGATACACACAAGGCTTGAAAGAGGCCAAAGAAATCCTTTCGGTCCACCAGAAATCTCGTTAAATTATTTAAAAGAGTTGTTGCTCAATCGACGCTCGTAAATCTGGTAATAATCGGTAACGACTAATCGTCATCTCGTTTTACAAAGATAACCAAACGTTGAGTTGTCACAGAAAAATTAATGTGGCGATATTTTGGGCCGGTGCCCGTGACGAGGGCACCGACAGCTTACATGTGTTAAGATAACGCGAAATGAGAAAACTTATGTAGTGTGAAGTTCTTTGAAGCCGTTTAAACACTTTAGTGCGCGCTTCCTCAGATTCGGAAGAAAAGCAGTCGTTCCGCGTTTAAGAACGAAAATTGATCACTTCCTGCTAAAGTTTGTCACAATATTGTGCGGGTCACAATGGAGTGATCATATTTTCACGCGCCGGATTGGGTATACAACAGTATATCCTATTACGGCTTCATCGAACTGAAGAATTTCAATGCAACGCACGACATTTCAGCGCTTTAAAGTATCCCAGCGATGCAAATCCCATAATTAATTATAATTCCTTGGAACCTTACGGGTCTTATCTGCACCGCATCGCTCCTCGATCTGCAAGAAGATAACCATTTCGCGCCCAAGAAGTAAATAACAAAGAGGACGAACGATAAAGTTGGAAGTGTGGAATTTTCCAAACACACACGGCGCGGCTAGAATTCGTGTCTTTGGACATTTTAACGATTCCAATGACAATGTTTTCCTCCTCTTCTTCTCTAATTAAAACGTTGGCTTATAAATCTTTGTACATTTTTGCCCTTTCACATAATTTTCCTCTCGACTTCCCTGAATAACATAAATCAAAAATCCCGCTTTTATTGCTGAAGCTAATCGAATTAGAGTCCCGCCATTTATTAATGGCTTTCAAGTAATCACAGGCAAATGAATCGAGCACAAATAGTGATTGTGGAAGTGCGAGGCGAACATAAAACGTCCATTGATGACTGGCAGGTTTCTTTAGTTTATTGAACATCGCAATAACAATCGTAGAAGGAATAAAAGCAAATGGTCGGTGCTTTCGGATAATGGCCGGATTAAATTAGGCCGATCTTACATTTGCTCGAAAAAATATATTAGACCATCTGTTTTTATTTTATTTTAGAATCTGGAGGCGCCCCAGTAGCACCACTTCACATTTATAAACCTTCTTTTCTCTGTTCTTAATGTACTTAATGGCTTTAATGTTTTTTCAGCGGGAATCATTATCTTTATCGTTTTTTAAAGCCAAGGAAGCGACGATCTTGTTCAGTTCTAAATTTAGACACGGAAAGCAAAATACGAAATGGCTTGCAAAGCGCAATGTGTAAACCCATCTGCAAGGAGTGAAAACTTTAATTGAACAGTTTTTTCACTTCATGCTTATTTCTTCCTCGGAATATGAATAATAAAGACGAAGCGTTGCTAAATGTAGTTCGTTTCCTCTATTAACTTTTTTCGTTCAAACTACTCGTTGCTTTCAGAAGTTTCCCTGATATCATTGTTTGTATTCTTGCGTTACTGGTCGCAGATTTTAGCGCAGTTGTAAATCTAGCATTATGTAAATTATGAGTCTTTAAATTGTAGGCATGCACATACGCCGAACAAAGCCCATAATTCATAAATTCGCATGGGCGGTAATGAACCAATTAGAAATTCAGCATCAGTGCAAATTTATCGCTGAAAAAAGTCGTAAAGAGAATAATTACGCGTTAACCTGATTACTGCCGGCTTGGGCGAAATTTCATTACTTTTTTGACATTGTGTGTAATTACTAATTTAAATATGCAAATTAAAAGACACTAGTATACAAACAAATCTGTTGACGAAATAACAAAGCTGGTAGAACCAAATGAGGGCAAGCACAACACATTTTCTAATTAAAAAAAAATATCGTTTTATGTGAAAAATACGTTTTCGTGCTGGGTTTGCGAGTCTTCCATTACAAATGTGTCCGCAAATTTGGCAACAATTCCATGATTTATTTCTCCTGATTAGTTTCCTGTTGATGCATGTCAATCCGCGAGAGTTATAACCGATGTTTCCATATTCGTCAACGAACCGAAACTTTTAACAGCTGACACGGAGCTTGATGGAGGTGGTTTTAAATGGGCGAAACTTTTTGACGAGTCGTCACTGCCGAAACACAGGTATCCGGTAAAAACGGCTTCAGATGATGATAAGGCCGTAATGGACGCCTGGGGTGCTCTCCACTAAAATCGCTTTATACGCCGCGACTAGACACTTTTACCTGATGGCCATGATAGGGGTTGTTTTGGCAATGTAATTGGTCCTTTTCTTCTGTTTTAGACAACCCACAAACACAGGAATTTCAAAGCGCGTTCACAACTTTTCTGGTACAGATTTTAACATTCCCTGTTAGATTTTATTACGTCGTAAAAACAAATGTATTCGTGCATCAAGCTCGGGGCCACGTCATTTTTACAAGACATCTAATTTCATTAGGCGATGTGAAAAACATCTATTTGCTCTCCGCCTAATAGAAAAGCCAAGAAAAACTTAATGTTATATTGATTACAAGAAGCTAGAACGTTCAAGCTCGACGTATGTTTCACCTTGTCATTTTAAGACTTACCATAATGAGCTTTTTACGCGGTAGAAAGCTGATACCATACAAAATTAATTTTTTCGCCTCGTTCATTATTCATCGCGCTTGTTTGTTACGTAGTAATTCATAATCCAGCATCGCTGCAGATTTTCTATATTAGAACCAGGTTCGGATAAATATTGCACTCATAACCCCGTGGAATTGCTTAATCCCGGCGTTCTAATCTCGGCGGAAGACGTCATAATTTTCACCAGCTTTATATTAAACATGCCCCGAATGCTGTAACGAGTAAGTCGAAATCTCTTGCACAAATAATAATTATGATAAAAGCTTTGCCGCAATTTTTATAGTTATTTTTACAACTGTACTGTTTGCCAGACTTGTTATTTAACATTTTACAACAGAAAATGATCGTTGTTGGGAATTAACACGGTTGGCAACGCAGAACTATCATTAGCTTTATTGGGCATCGTTCCGCGTTACGTATCCTATGTCCTTTGTGCCTTGTTTATTCGAATGTTGCATTTGCGGTGATTGACAATAAGAGGCAACGG
Source organism: Eledona agricola (assembly GCA_964023215.1). Taxonomy (NCBI): domain Eukaryota; kingdom Metazoa; phylum Arthropoda; class Insecta; order Coleoptera; family Tenebrionidae; genus Eledona; species Eledona agricola. Next base: position 18,404,263 of record OZ026858.1, read on the forward strand.
TTTCGGTTCTAATTTGTCTTACATGAGCGCACACATCTATCGACAATTGCGGAGGAATCTGTAATATGAGAATAAATCAGCCGAAATAGCTCAATCCCGCAACTTCACGGCGTATCTGAGATGTTATCATCACCGCAGCCATAGATCGTACAAGAGGCGAGCACCCTCTGGAAGTCCAAGGTTTATGGTACACAAAAGGTTGTTGTGAGCTCTGGTCGTGTCCCGGTGATTGTACAAACATACAAAAGATTAGTGAATACCTCGGAGGCTGTATCTAATCTTACGATCTAATCGCGCAAGCGCAATGACAACGACTCATTCCTATCTCGACCGCATCTCCAGGAGTTGTGATAACCCATCTTAGGCCCACGTAAGTAGCCACATCTGTCCAGGATGCAGCCTCCTGCACTCGGTCATTTGGAACCACGAAGCTGAAATAATATGGTTCGACCAAAGGGTGCCCCAGGTCGTGAAATGTATGTTAAATCTGGTTATTTTTGGCAAATTGGTTTAAATGTTTGTGCGATGCACCTGGGAAATGCAATTTGCTACGAAAGCAGCACTCGCTTTGTACCGAGAAAGAATTTAATTCGATTTTTATTGAAATGCAAGACAAATCAGCAAATCAATTAATCAGTTGAGTAAACAAAAAATTAGCCGTCGTTTTCAGTAATTTCCATTTAATTTTCCACTTGGAACTAGGAAAGCGGCCCTCCGATTATTCCCTCCCCGGACGTATAATCAAATTTCCAAATCTTTTAATCAGAACCTCTTTGCAAGATTCTTCGGGCTAATTAATTATTTTTTTCCGTAGCGTCATCTTTAATCCCTTTGAGCACGCCGAAGGGATGAAACGAAGTTTGAACACAGCTTAATGATCTCAAATATTTCGAGTTTTTCGAGCGACGTTTCCGCGAGTTTACTTTGCAACTAGCTGATATCAAACGGAGTCTGCGGTGAATTTCTACTTTTCGCGTATATTTGAGCCGGTTTAAGTGAATTAATTCCACAGTAAATTATTGTAAGAGATTCATCTCGGGTTCCGCGCGCTCCTTTTAAATCTTTTCGCTGACGTTCCCCGAAACTTTGCAGTTCGGCCTTAGTTTGGAATGAGCTTTCTGCGCTGCGTATCATTGGAGCGGCCAAAAATAATGTGTAATAAATACATCAGGTTTGGCCTGTTCCTCTAAAGCCTGGCCTTCATATGTTATTAGCCCGATGATTAATGGATTTAAAATTTATTTTTGAAGTAATCATGTACTTAGCAAGATTAATGGTTTGGAAGATAATTATTTTGTAGTTTTGTTCCTTTAAGAATTAACACATAAACGTTATAGAAACGTAAAAAAATTTACATAAAAACGATTTACATATTTGTTATAAATACATTCTTCGAGATCGTTATGATTAACATTTCCCGCTTCGATCGTTGAAACAGGTCCACTTCCATAAAATATGGTACGTTCCAATTAAAAGCTTTTTCCATTAACACAGCTGCCACATATTTCATATACTGATGATAGTAGCACCGGCACAATATAAAATACAATTCAGCACTCTTCCAACACTTGAAATTAACTGAAAAGTTCCACATAATCAATAGCGTTAAAACATTTCAGTCAGTCAGAACGTCGTAGTTCCATTAATATCAAATGAGAATGGCTTCATTTCAGCGACACCGTTCGTTTCCGCGAAAATTCCCGGACATAACAATATAGCGTTTTCGTTCGAACACGGAAATTCTTTCATGCATAATTAGGGTCTCTTTTTGTGGCACTTCCCTCTAATTTCAATCGTAATTATTTCATCATGTCACATAAACAACGCCGGGCAATCCGAGGCAAATCCTAAAGTGACAACTGTAACAATGTCCGTGATTTTCAATAGCGCAATCAAAGTTTCGACGCGACTTACGGAATAAATGGAGACATAAACATTTGAAGAAAGGAATCTGCCATTTCCATAAAACAGCTCGAGGTAAAGAGGCGCCGAACTACCAAATTACAAGACGACAAAACGAGCTAAAAGTGATTGTTTACAATCTCGTTCCGGCGGAGCTAAATCCGGGATTTGGAAAAAATGATGGGACGACTCGTATTTTATTATGGTTTAATTAAAAAGTGGTAAAGCTATTGCGACTGGGGGTTGCATGAACCCTTGTATGCAATTACGTGTATTGAAACCGACGCAGCCGTACAACGAACTAATGACAAGAAACGGAAATGAAGCAGGGGTGGATAATTGACAAAGTTAGTGGAGAAAAAGCATTTACAGGTAGGAGAGCGTGGCTGACCTCGCCGGTAAATGTAAGTTTTTTCATCGATGTCTTTAGGAAACTTCGATTGAATTTCTTGTTTGCGGTGAGCGGATTCGGCCCTTTACAATCCGTTTAGTGGCCGGATCGCTATTATTTCAGCTTTAATTATTGAGAGGCGAAGAATAACAGAAATGTTGTTTCACTTGGAAGCTGCGTTGTTGATTTAACGTCAAATAAAATGCTATTGGAAGGAAAGCAGAATTAGGAATATCCGCAGACACAAATACTTGGGCCGTTGGTTGCATTGAGAACGCGAAACCCTTTCAGGTCATTTCGGTATTGTTCAGAGTTTATTGAACAAACACCCGTATAAAAGCACATGTTGGAATTTACAATGGTGACACTCATTCCGAGGTTTCCCTCTGTCGATGAAAGAATCCCATGTGCGGTTTATTTTTATTGGGATTAAATACCGAGCGGAGGAAATGAAATGTTTGCTTTTGGGGAGTTGAATCGAAAATAACAACACTGCACCTAAAAAAATGTTGCATGTCGGTTGCCGTCTTCCCATGGAAAGAAAACGGTCGACGATTGTTTCGTTTCATAATTACTAAATATATTATAAATGATATGCTAATGTGCGGAAACATTCTCCGGTTGGCGTGACCGTTCGCCGATGTAGCTGAATTTAAAGGTCGCTAAATTTAATTCCTCGTGAGCTTTTTTCCATTCCTCCTTACAATAACCCATTTCATTTCTGCATGACGCCGCCGCACGAGACTTACGCGACACTGACATGCCACAAGCGCAAATAAAAAAATAACACACCGCCGGCGATCGTAATTAATTTCGTATTAAGAATTACGACCGGAGCACCGGTGCAATCTTTCATATTTTAGCCGGATTAGTCGCCGATTTATTCCGTTCTGCGGGACGATTACGGCCGGTTCCCTATAATTGGATTTAAATCACGATCAGTTATTAGATATTATGTTGTAAATAACTGAAACGCAAACGCTACCGAAATATCTGCCGAAACGATGCTCCAGCACGTTTTCGGTTCATTTAAAACCGGAGAGATTATCGGATGCAGGAGCTTTTGCATCCTGTCGCTCTTATAAATATACAACGAAATCCTATGCACTTGTGTGACGGCTTACTGTCCTCAAAATAATCATCTTCGTTCCGGGAAATGCAGATTGGAGCTGATCTGCAGATTCGCAACTCTGCAAATTCGAAATTTCATTTTGCATGGGCCTCGCTCAGAGGTAACTCTTCAGAACCACCACTCAAAACGACTAAAACGAGTTTAATTGGTGAACTACTTTATATTCGTAGTTTGTAGCAAAATGTGGGTCGAAACAAATCACGAGTGTTTAAAAATCATAAAAATTATATAGGGAAAAATAGATTTTTTCTGCATATCTTGCTTTTACACAATACTACTGTGGCGTGTAGTCACTTTTCAGGATTTGTTTAATAAAAGTTGTGACTGGTCAGGGAGGCTGCATCAATGACGAATTACTTAGCGTCAGACTTTGTAAATTCATGATTTTCTCTCCTTTCCAGTTGATCCAATTCTACAATAAAATTTGATTTGGTTAGAGATATCTTTTTCAGCCTCGGATATTAACAATAATTATTTCAACCGAATTTGAATGGAAACGCCCTCATGCGCTTTTACGCATGTTTTGCATGAAAAAATGAACTTCTCTGTGCAATGGTTCCGCTCTATGACTTTTTTAGGGCTGTTAGTTATTTGATTGGGTACTTTTTTTGGATGGGGTATAGCTTTCGGTGCCGTGAAAAACACTGGATCGGAGGCAAAACACTCCCACCATCTCACAACCAATCAAAGTCGAATTTTGAATCTAGCGCGCATTATCTTTGTTTATTTACGTCATTTTACAGTTGACAAGCTATTCTGTGCGGGTTGGGTCTTTGGACAGATTTCTATTGAGATTAATACTTTGCAACTTTAAGATGGAAAAATAAGCAACCGGTGTTGGTGTGTTCGGTGACGATATAAGTTTAATGAATTACATCGCATTTCATGAAATTTAAATTTACTCGACTTTGTTGTGTTGGATAAATTGTTCGTCACAAATCCTCTAGTTCCTCGTCCAGACTTGAGTCGTTTTTTGATACGTTAGGATAAACCACCTTCAGAATTTCTTCATTCTAATTGAAGGACATGTAAATGATTAAGGGTAGTAAATTCAAACAAGTGTTTTGTTGGACATGTGATTTATTTTTGAATAGTGTTGCAGATATTTAAACAGAGATGGAATTTTAAGTCGTTTTTTGGTTAATTAGGATAAACCACCTCGTGAATTTCTTAAGTTTGTTACAGGAAATGTGATTGGTTAACAGGTAGCTTAATTTCGAACAATGTGTTTTTTATTTTGCTCTGTTAAAAACTTAAATCACTTGAGCGCCATACAAAAAGTCCGGATCGTATTAGGCAAGATGTAAATTCTATGTTTAAACAAACAAAATATAATACACTTTGCCCGCGACTTCGTTCGTGTGGAAATTTTGATGTGTATGTTTTGTGAACTGTATGATATAAATTAAAGAACTTGTAACTCTTTGATTGACTTATTTATTTATTCCAATCCCGTTCTGCATACAACATTACATACAGCTCTCGACATGTAAACGAAGCATCTGGGTTTTCGTTCCAGGTCGAAATATCCGAATTTTTTCTCAATTTATTTATCTATAAACTCCCTTTGAGAAAGATCCTTTCTTTCCCTGCTTTTTCCTCTTCTAAATCCTGTCCCTAATACGTTAAAAAATACGCAAAAAATCATGTCGATCCCTTGCTCTATGAAAAACATAAAAATCTATCCCACGGGAACATTTTTCCGCGATAAATAGTAGCCTATGTGTTATTCCAGACTATAATCTATCTGTGTGCCAAATTTCATCCAAATCCGTTCAGCCGTTCTGGCGTGATTAAGTAACAAACATCCAAACTTTCGCATTTATAATATTATATATAGAGTATAGTATATACAGTCTAGAATTATTAGTATATAACAAATCACACAAATTATAACAAACATAAAAATAACTTATGACAGCTTGCGACCGTCCCCTATCCATCTATCCCACGGAAACATTTTTTCGGGATAAATAGTAGTCTTTATGTGCCATTCCAGACTATAATCTATCTCTGTGCCAAATTTCATCCAGATCCGTTCAGCCGTTCTGGCGTGATTGAGTAAAATACATCCAAACTTACGCATTTATAATATTAGTATAGATTTAATTGAATCAGCACGTCAAGTGTAAATTTTTTTATAACTCGGTTACAAAAAATAATTAATACATAAAAACTTTTATCTATATTTTTATTTATTCTTGTTCAGTAGCTTAAAATTAACAGGAATTAGAATTTCTTCGAACAGTAGAAACTTTAAAGAATTAGTGTTATTGATGGCTACAAAAATGAACCGTTTAGAAAACTTCCATAACAATTCAAAATGAACTACTGGATTCTATAGCTCACGTTGTAACTAAAAACAACCTACAAATTTTTTATTGTGCCTGGTCATAAAGACAAGACTGATAAATAGCGAATTAATAGAATACACACATTTAAAAACATATTTGGGTTCAGTTCAATGTAAATAACAAGTAGATAGTAGATTGTTCCCCAAAAGAATATTAGAAATGGAAATTAAACAGAAAGGAAATTTTTGAATATGATGATAGAATAATTGCGATTGTGATTTATTTTCATGGCTAGGTAGATAACCCTCTTCGTAATCTGGGTTAAACCTCATCAAACATAATTTCTCCAAAACAAAGTGTTGCAAAATAATTTTCTGAATAAATATATTTGGCACTAAGGGAGAGGGAAATTGTCTTATCTCATTTAGCTGTCACTTTCTATTTTTAAATAAGATACAATTTAATTTTTTAATTTCTTTATTTTATTTCTTGTACAACAATTGACAACTTTAATATAAAATAACGATTTTTTGTGTCTTGTTAGAGACAATCAAAATTAAAATTTTAATTAATGTAGAGTTGAAAAAAAATTATTTCGATTTTTTCCTGTGTAGATAAATACTTTTCTCATGGCAGAAATGTCAGTAGCGTAACTGGAAAATCATGGAATATAATCAACTAATTCGAGCAATATTTTCGGACAGAAATCTCTGGTACTATGTATAGAAAGAAATAATGTTTTAAATAAAAGTTGTCTATTTTTTTACAAGAAACAAGTATAAAAAATAAGAAGTTTTTCATTTAAAAAATGAAAGTAATCGAATTACCTTAAAACGCAATCTGAAGTTAAATGAGATAATACAGTCTACCTTCCCCCCTGAAGCCAAATGACTAAAACATTTTTTATACAACACTTTGTTTTGCAGATATCAAACTTTATCAGGTTAATTGGACCACCCTGAAAATAAAAAACCATTGAAAAAACTATGACAACAATGGCCCAAAAATTATTATAATTTCTGTCGAAATAAATTCTATTAAAAATTTAAATGGGTATGAATATATGTCAAGAGCCATCTGAATACGAAAAAGTTCTGTTATTGTTTAATTGTGTGTTAAGCGAACTGTTTTTGAATTAGCGTAACAGTTGCTGAAAATATCCAACGTAGGTTTGCACAAAAATTGCCTATTTATTCGTAACAAATTTTTCGCCCACGAATTGTCTCAAAATACATTATGCGCAATTTATTAAATTTCACGTGTTTTATCTTAGAAATGATACAATATTTATCAAAGTTTTTTGTTTCAAATGTTGTGATTTTGGGGATGACGAGTGTTGGTGGTAACCATGACCATGATAAGATGCTTGTGGCGCATTTTATCTTGGAAATTATACAATATTTATCAAAGTTTTTTGTTTCAAATGTTGTGATTTTGGGGATGACGAGTGTTGGTGGGAACTATGACCATGATAAGATGCTTGTGGCGCATTTTATCTTGGAAATTATACAGTATTTATCAAAGTTTTTTGTTTCAAATGTTGTGATTTTGGGGATGACGAGTTTTGGTGGTAACTATGACCATGTTAAGAAGTGTGGCGCATTAAATTCTGAAGCGTGTGGGCTAAAATTAGTGCGTTTATGCAAGGGCGCGTCCGTTCCGTAATGGGTCGATTTTCAGGCGCAAAGAAAAATCTGCGGCATGAAATCTAGTAGTTTATTGCGTTATCCTTTCAGAGGATCAGCAGGAGCGTAAAACACGGACAACAAAGAAGCCGAGCCGTTCCCATTCATGCGGAGCATACGTTCCGGAATCGATAGCCACCGGCTAGCTGAGTGAATTTCTGTGTCCTTATCCACGCAGTCATGTTAATAACTGAGTCAAGGGGGCGCTAATCAAAGCCCCACGACAAATTTGGCCGATTGGAGGACGTTCTTGTCGCGTCGCGTGTTTCCAAAAGGCGGCGTTCCACGCCAATTTCGAAATTATGATGGATGATTGCATCACCGTTTGCTTATTAGCCTGTATCGAACATTCCGACCAGCAGCCCCCAGACCTTCATCCCGGAAAATCTTATATAGGTCAGTGGCCACGCTCGATATTAAATTTAATCCCGATCGGCTCGAACACGATGCGAAATCAATAAGTGGAACACCCGTAACGCTTTAATTTATTAATCACACAACTAGCAATTGAAATAGTAATCGAACATCAAACTTCTCCTCATAAGTTTTGTTTACAACGCCTCGTACGCCACGCCGAAGATGCTATCGCCATTAAACAGAACAAACAACTTTATTATTTAACGTTGCCGGACTGTTATCTTCGAGGGGCGTGTCGGAAATTATTATTATTGTGGCGATCGGAATTGGCGATTGCGTCTTGAAATTAAAACGGCAAATTAAAATCCTCGGTAAACATTTTTCATTTAGAATTATCGCTACTCGGCCAATCGTATCGTCTTTCGCTGGAAAACGCAGACCACACAATCGCAAACTTGGAGTATAAATTTTCGTTTGCTTATTTATAAATCAAAACTAATTGATAAAGCCGAAGAATGTTTTGTGGCTCATCTCCACAGCGCCCAACCCCTGAATTTTAATAAAACCTATCTCCTTGTCGTGATCTGCGTTCCTCGCGGAGCGATCTTGACAGTTTGAGTGACAAAACGTATAATAACAAGCCAAAGCCATCATGTCCGTTTCGCCGTTTTAACCGATCAGACACCATCAAATGTTTCCTGCAATCCGAGCCGAAAAAATTATAAAAACGAGCCACGCCGCAACATTAGATTCTAATCATAAGCCAGGAGAATAGGCGTGTCACAAATTAATTCGAAAGACATGTTTTTAAATGATTTTTATTTTGATGGGGATTAAAGTCGCCGCCTGTGTGGTCCTTTTATTCGATTTCACTACGAGCTCCAAGTAAGCCCTCCTTCTCACGGCTTCAGTTTTACTCTTTGAGTTCGGCGTTTCTTGAAATGAACTAATCCGAGGGTGGCAAAAGCGACCGCAAAGTTTCCAGACACGTGAGCGATGAAATATTTTTATGTTAATGAAGCGAGCGGTGCAATTGTGACTTAATCTGGAAGTTTTAATGGACGTAAAAGGCGATTTTTGAGACGTTTCCAGTAGTTGCTTTCCGCAAACTTCTCACTTAGAAATCTCCACGTCCGCCGAACAACTCGTAAAACATTAAATGCGAATGAAGTAACCCCATTTCTTAAATTATATTTTTAGATTTTTAAAAGTTTGCAGAGTCGCTTACTGAATTACAAACTCGTCAAGTTCTCCTTAGAAACTCATTTTCTTAATTCCGGATTCACCTCCGTTTCGCTTTTTCCGGCGCCAGTTACAAACAATATTAATAAATATGGGAATGGGTTCGGCGAACGCATAAATTTCACCGAAATCGCGATAGATCGAACGTGATTTTTAAATGGTCAGTTCGTTGTGTTTTTTTAATGGATTCCGTCAATTACTGTTAGGCGTCCGACGTAAACATTTTCGGGGAATCTCTCGAAAATCTGACAGCTGAAGAGGAGATTTGCTCATCTCTCACTTATTTTGACCGGAGTTCCTCGAAGCGTATATCTGACGCGGATTCTTTTAAGACCGGAGCTGCCTGCCACTCAAAAGTCGGCCACACAATAGCAACTACGTTACAACAGTTAATGCACTTGTACCCTCCGAAAAGCACCACCATTATGCTAAATAACGCGAGTCGAGGTTCCGTTTGATAACATCAAAAATTACGGACACAATGCCACGCTCTGCCTGACTTGCATCGCTCTGATGGAAGTGGTTTGATGCACCCTTTGTTTTTCATTCTCCAAACAAAATTTTAAACCACAACTTCACTAATGCGGATGTTTCAGGCAAAAGTCGTAATTCGAAATTAACGTTCCATTTTTTAAAAGTATAATTAAATACTCAGATGAACAATACAAGAATATATTTAACTTTAATGGATTGGTCCTTCAGGAAAAAGGTTTGATGCATTTTTTGTTTTCAGTTATGTTTTTATTGTAAATACGTTTCTAAACTCTATTGACCCCAGATTAAAATCAATTTCATAAAATAAGAACTTAGATAATGCATAAAGGAAAACCAGCGAAATATCTTGAACATAAGTATCTTACCTAGAAATATCTTTCTACGTGCTATTGCACCAACCACATTTAAATAGTCTGGTTATGAAAATAACTCGTTAAATGAAAACAGATCTTATCAATCACGTACTTGCGATTAATTTCTATGATTAAGTTATTGACTTGTTCACATTTTTATATCAGTTTTGAGTATTTAGGTACTCATTTTGGCGTGCGGTATCTGAATCTTAAAATATCATCTTTGACAATGCAACCAAATTAGGAGTCCAATGCAAAAAGTGGACAAGTCAATTTGAATTAACTTTTAGAATTGTATCTAGACAGGTCTAGCTCGCAATTTTTAATTTTTTTTGAGCTATACCGGGAAATATTCTGTTTAATAGACCTAGATTAATGAAGAACAAGAAGTGTCAAGTGTCAAGAAAATAAAATCACCTAATATTCTGAGTAAGAATCTAATTACATAGTTAGAATAATTAGTAACGTTAACTTATGTATTTCGATCGAAATTTACAATACAGAAGCAAAGATTGTATTTATGGAGTTGTTTTAAGGTGGGAAACTTTTCATTTTTACGATTCACGGCCGCTAGATGTCGCAATGATCGATTATTTATCCATCTAAGACAGACGGCCAAATTTTAGCATTTTTCCTAGTTTTTTTGCCTCAAAGATTACGATGAATCGTAGTATTCGTTGTAGAAAGTAGTCTTGGAAATACATTTTGCCGATATTTCATTTAGGAACGAAAAGTTGATCGGCAGCGACATCTCATTTTCAAGTTGAGAACGTAGGTTTTACATGAAACACGTTAAAAATAATGCTTAATCTCAGTTATTAGGCAATATAGGGCATTAATCTTTTGGTAAAAGGTTTTGGTAAACTGAGTCATCTTCATCATAATCACATTCCAAAATAATCTGCTTTGGTGTCATCTTTTTCAGCATTATGTAAGGGCCGTTTAATTAATTAATTATTAAATAACTACTATTACGATGAATCTCATGTGATCTTAATTTAAATTGCAATGTTCAGTGTAGGTAATACCAAAAAATCAGACGATTCTGTTGGAAAATAAGGAAGTTTAACCCTCAAATCCATCCTATGGAAAAATTGCATGTATTATTTTTTTCTTAAATAACTACTATTAGGATGAATCTCAAATGATGTTAATTTCAAGTGCAATGTTCAACGAATGCTATACCAAAAAATGAGACGAATCTGTAGGAAAATTAGGAAATTAAACCCTCAAAACTCTCTTATGGTAAATTTGCATGCTTTTTTCCCACCTTAATACCAATAAACCAACAAAAATATTATTTTTCGTCTACCGTTTATTTATTATCGCTTCCACTCGTTCGTGTTTTAAACTACCTCAATTATAAATCGCCTCCATTAACATACTCGATTATTAAATATTTATTTTAATTACTTTCTTTACTTACTTTAAATGCTTATTTTATTAATACCATCTAGAATAATTTTACCTAATCGTGGTAAAAATTGAACAAAATATTTTTTTATGTAAGTGCAGAGCAGAAAAAAAGATCGTCTCACAACTCTCACATGAAAATAAAATCTCAAATATGCACACAAAAATTCAGATTTTTATTATGTGATAGAACATTTTTTGTCTCTCTTGAAGAATTGGTAAAATGAACTTGAGGGTGCACCTTAATTGTCAAAAAAGCGCTTTAAGTCAACCCCAAAGGCAGAAAATCGAACACGGAAGAAAAAATGTACTATTGTAATAAGTAGATAAGCATGAGGCAAAAATCAGAAACGGAAGCAAATTGTTCATAACAGATGTCTTTATACATTAGAAGTTATCGAAATGACGGATTGGCGCCCATTTAAACTACATTTTTTCTCGGCCTTCAACGGTTTCGTCTATCTATAAGCCTTGAGTGTAATATTATGTCAGTCCGTCAAATAAATTTGTTCTTAGAGCCGCTTGAAAAAAGTTGTAAGGTCCTTTTTGAACATGCATTCAATCAAGTGTCACGCCGTTATTAAATATTTCCTAAAGAAGATTCAGGCTAACATGAAGAATACTTTGGGAGAATTTTCACCTTCATTTTCCATCATTTCGAGATAGACCACGGGTTTAAGCAAGGCCAGGAGAGTCTAAAAGATGTCCCTCGCTACGAGAGACAATAAAGTGTAACATCTAGAGAAATTATAGAAAAAATCCAGTAAAATTGGTTCTAGAAGATCGTCGATTAAAAGTTCCTGAGATTGCTAAGACTAATAGTTTATCTGATGAACGAGCTTATATCCTTACGGCCGAATTGTGCAGTTCCGCGTTCTCTAACTACTGAGCAAAAAGAAATTGGGGTAAAAAAGTCGCAGGGCTCTTTCCTCGTCTCTTTTAAAGGAAATCGCCAATGATGACATTTGTGATTCCCACTACACGTCACAATCGAAGTTGCGGTCTATGTAATCAAATCAATCGGATTCTCCACCTCCAAAAAAGGTATTATCAGCAAAACCAGTAGGAAAAGAGTTGGCGTCAATTTTTTAAGATGCTAAATGAATATTGTTGATAGTTTACCTTCCAAGGGGCAGACTATACCAATATATTAGACCAGTGAGACAGGAATATTCACGGAAAAAGAGTGGGTTTAGCCAAGAAGAAGGTCATTTTTCTCCAAGTCAATTAGAAAACAGTGTACGCTCAAAATAGACTACGAATTCTTGTTACATCTTTATTCGCTAGATATACCGGGTGACTATAAATAATTGATTTCAATTTAGGTAATTGGCAACAGTGAGGAATTGGTACCAGATTAACTGTCGTCATGATTTATGTCTATTAACTTTTCAGGTTAGAATATTGTTGTCAAAAAGCGTAACTTACCGAATAATGGCGAACGAAAAGTGACTAATAACGGAGAAAATGGTTACAGCGAGTGATTCCAGTTGTAAAAACCATTCTGATATGGGCATTTTTTAAATTTGACGTTTATTTGACAATTTCAAATTTGAAAATCAGTGTACCCAACAGAAGAGTTAAATAATATTGCCAACCTAACACAAAAAATGTCAATCATTGTCACCCGGTAGCTCCGTCATTTGTTTCCGAAAGTGAAATGATTTTTTGGTCGCTGACGATGGTTGAACAATATTTTGCAGACCTCCCGAAAATCCACCTTCGAGGCGATCACTCGAGTTTTTTTGGACCAAGTGCTAAAAAGGAAGAAGAATATGGTGAAAAATAAAATATAATTCCAATCACTAGACGTTTTTTCTGTTTAATTCCGAGGACCCTCGTTCACAGTAGATTTTTAAGTTTTGTCATGCTCTTATGTAAATCTGTAAAAGGTGAACCGCTGATTTGAGTTAACGGGTCACGAAGACGACAAGAATGTTTTCTGTTTGTAGTTCTGTTGATAATTAATAAAAAATGTATCCTGAAGACATATTGCTTTTCTTGCCATTCAAACTAACAAGCTTCTTGTGCCTGGATTATTCCTCTAATGTCCTAGTAATGTTCTAGTATGTGACGCCGCTAAAATTTGTTGTTAAAATGCGCCGGAAAATTCACAAAATTGAAGTTGCAACTACTCTACTACAAGTTTGAATAGAAACTAACACTTTACCTATCCCAATGTGTAACTTTAAAGATTCCAGAGTCTATTGCTATCAAATATGTAGATAGTTGTCGTTAGTTAAAGGGACGACAAAATTAAAGTTGCAAATACTCTACTACAAGTTTGAATAGAAACTAACACTTGACCTATCCCAATGTGTAACTTTAAAGATTCCAGAGTCTATTGCTATCAAATATGTAGATAGTTGTCGTTAGTTAAAGGGACGACAAAATTAAAGTTGCAAATACTCTACTACAAGTTTGAATAGAAACTAACACTTGACCTATCCCAATGTGTAACTTTAAAGATTCCAGAGTCTATTGCTATCAAATATGTAGATAGTTGTCGTTAGTTAAAGGGACGACAAAATTAAAGTTGCAAATACTCTACTACAAGTTTGAATAGAAACTAACACTTGACCTATCCCAATGTGTAACTTTAAAGATTCCAGAGTCTATTGCTATCAAATATGTAGATAGTTGTCGTTAGTTAAAGGGACGACAAAATTAAAGTTGCAAATACTCTACTACAAGTTTGAATAGAAACTAACACTTGACCTATCCCAATGTGTAACTTTAAAGATTCCAGAGTCTATTGCTATCAAATATGTAGATAGTTGTCGTTAGTTAAAGGGACGACAAAATTAAAGTTGCAAATACTCTACTACAAGTTTGAATAGAAACTAACACTTGACCTATCCCAATGTGTAACTTTAAGGATTCTAGAGTCTATTGCTATCAAATATGTAGATAGTGTCGTTAGTTAAAGGGACGAAATATTTCTGCCCCCCTCAGCCGATCCAAAATTTTAAGGGCCACGAAGAAGCGTAGACAGGACGTGGTGGAGGATAACGTGATGGGGGCCGACTTTGTTTTAGTGGCGCGATCGGATTTATGACGTCTTTCATATTGCTGACTTCTTGAGAAGCGAGCTGTCGAAGGTCGGTCATCAATTTGAGCGGCGAAGCGCTTTGGTCTTGCCTCGTGGCTCGACCAATCCTGCTCCCAAAGTCACGTCCTCGTCGAAGGGGTTGGAAGCAGGCAGCGCCGCCGAAGGGGAATCGCGTGACTCCCGGCAATAACACTCACGAACGCCGCTAGATTTATGTCCGACCGTTCGCATAACTCTCCTATTATCACTGTTTGTCCGAGTGAACGCCACAAAAAAGTCGCATGCATTTATAACCACCAGGACTCGGCGACATATTTCAGGCGACGTTTCCTTAATTTCCACCGTGTATGAGTTATTGACTGTTCGGAGCACACGTTTCGGCGACGTTGATGTGTCATTTAATTAAGATTACGCCCGTCAGCCGAAATTTATTAAACGCCCGAAAAAACTCCCACGGATTCGATTTGACGGCTGCGAATTGAATCAAACAAATCCCCCCAATGTGGGTTGGACTGCGGGGTTTATTATTTAAATCGAAAGTGCGAAATAAGACAACGTTTCTTGCATTAGCTTCCATATTTTCACCATTAATCTTCATAATGTTTACCTGCCCCTCTTTGGCTGCAAACACCCGCGGTCGTGTCAGCAGACACATGGCCAGGGTGTTAATGACACCATATTTTAGGTTATTAATTATTACGTTATGCGAGGGTTGCACTCACTTTATCTGGTTATCTGAGACGTGGGGTGGAAGAAGCGATGAAGCGCCCTGCTACTAAGAAACCTAATCGTCGCAACCGTAACTTTTTTGCTCTTCTACACATAAACTTGCATTATGTCGTCTTTAAATGAAATTCTAAATTAACTTATATTTAACCGCAACATTTACATTCTGCATACTAAGGAAAAAACCATTGTACCGAAAATATCAAATCGATAAAGGAACAGAATATTTAAAAACATGAGGAAAATAAACTAACGAGCAAAAAGAAAACAATATAACAAATAAGAGAAAATCGATACACTCATTTGGAAGAGAACGTACACATAAGTGCTTGAAAGAAATTTATAAGCAGATTAAAAATCGGAAATAGAGGAAATGTCATTCATTACAGAGATCATTAACTAGACGGAATGGATAAAGTAGGAAGAATTTTATTAAATGAGGTAGAACCACATTACAAACAAGATCCATCACAAATTCATGATATCGGGGAAAAAGTCGAAATAACGAAAAGAGAGATAATGGAAGCCATTAAAAAGTTACATAATGGAAAATCGTGGGGCTTGCAAATATAATTATGTACAAAAACGCTTTAATGAATGGCGGGGACCAATTGTATATAAAAAATACATTTCTGGGAATACGTAAAAAAACTGAAACTTCTCATTTTTCTAATTATTTGAACACTAATACAACAAACTTGGGTTTTACCATAATATGTTTGTCTCCTAAATAAGCAACGCTTGGCTAATTCCAACATTTCTCAACATGCTAGGATAATGAAGATATACATCGAAATAAATTATCTGACTCAACTTGTGTAGTATAATAAAAGACGAACATTAGACATGGCCCAAAATACTATACAAGTATTTTGTAACAAGTTTAAAAAACTGAACTTTAGTCACGAGCTTTATGTCAAGCACAAGCGTTGTGCCAAGTTTTTGACATGCGTCGAAAATCAATCTTTTTGTACGACCCAATAAACAAATAAAATAATATAAAAAAAAAATAAAAATAATTGCAGTTGCATCCGATAAATGTTAAATTTCAACTGTTAAAAATACAAGCCGTGACTAAAGTACCGGAAACGCTCGAAACTGTATAAGCCGTGACTAAAGCCAAGTCGTGTTTAGCGGCAGTGTATAATTTGACATTTTATATAAGGGAGTACAAAAACATGTTCAACACTGATTTAAACAACATGCACATATTCTTCTAAGCTGGTGGACAATTGAAACACCTTCTGGTAGATATAAAATGAGACTTTCATACAAAAAACCGTTCTGAAATCTTATAAGTGCAGCAAAACTTACACCTTCCTGAAAAACAAACAACAAAAATACAAATGGGACCGAGAAATGGAACAAGGAATCAACCAGTTCAAAGCCCATGGCGACAAAAGTGCAGTTAAAATTATTTGGCATTGTTCCAAAATCTACAATCTATAGAATAAAGTTTTAATAGAAACATGTTTTTTATTCAAATACTAAATACCTATGTTGTGGTCTTTGTCTGCAGATGAAAACTCTCTTCAACACTGAACAATTTTTATTTTTATAACATGAAGCGACGTTTTTGTATTAATTAATTTAGATTTGTTGATGCTAAAACTTTTTGTTTTTACCATCACCATGTCTACAGGGAAAAAACAAATAGAGAGAGGAGAGAACTAAATTCAAATTGGGGCGGCGACAACCTATATATACTAAAAAAAGTGCATTAACATTTTGTTTGAGCTCTACGGAACTATAATAACAAGATTTTTGACTTTAGTTTGAAGGCAAGCCTTCTATGTCAATATTTCCTCTCAAAGTTTTGTAAAATGCGTCTTCCTTCTCGAGTGTAAATTTTCATCCCTTTGATGAGTTGATTTAAAGAAAATGTTGTAAGGCCTTGTTTCGCTGATTTTAATTTCTTTAGTAGTCAGCCAGTTTATTTTTAAATAATTCAACTCCTTCTTTCTATCTCTATATATTATTTCTTTATTAATTATCTAATTTTGTCGGTACATCATAACTCCTTTAATACTTCTTCAATTCCAATGACTGAGACATCATTTTGAAGATTATCTTCACCTCTAACGACAAAAAATAATGTTTCTCTCAAAACCCGACAGTATGTTTCATTTTAAACCGTGTTTTGGACATAGCGCCATCTATTGACAATCTGTGTAACTAACATACTCCACTCAGCAAGCGAATTTTTTAAACCGTAAAACAAACATGATTGTGATGCGAATTATTCGCAAGGGCCAACTAGTTAATAATATAATTTCCTTCTCGATTTTAGTCTAACTGATAAAATATTCTTTTGCGATACGTGCTACTTTTATTGGCTTCTTAGTGCAGCAATTTTGCATTATTTCAATATATTCCTCAGGAGTGAATAGATAATTACTCATATCATCATTTTTATTTGTAATCATAAACCAAAGGCAGATGGTTCTCGTTGAAAAAATTCAAAGGAAAGTTCTTGCCATTTACAGTTGCGTCTTCCGTTTCTAAAAAGCGCTAATAAATTTTTAATTGGTTCTTCTTTTCGAAAAAGATAAATTTGGAATCCTAGCTTATAGCTCGATGTTTGTCGTTATATTGGTTGATTCCTTATGGCATATCTGGGTCCAATTTGTGTGGAACAGCAGTTTAAGTTTGAAATGGTAATGCATTTGTCTACTAATTAAATTATATCCAACTCCGGTACGTTTTACCATCAACTTCCGATATTAACAAGTCTAGAAGAACTGTGCCGCTTCATTAACAACCCCATTAACCTGAATCATGCAAACGTCTTTCCGTACGGAGAGAATCGAAAGTTCAAGTAGCACGTTTGTATACATTCCGTGTTCGGCTAATTCAAAAATTCCGACACAATTACTTTTCCGACAAAGTTTCGTGGCTCGAAAAACTCAGGATTCTGCATCGGCCTTCCGAACAATCCCCTGCAGCGGAACGCTGCACGCGACCCTCGTTAATTACTGAAAAATATGGGTCTGGAAGCAGAACGTTGCGGGACGTCGGCAAATGAATTTATTTAAAATCCATTCATCTCGATGCGTGACCCTGGATCCGATAATTTGTCGTTGAGGAACATCGTCTGGCTGCAAAGTACATGGTCGGAGCTGAACTGTCGAAGCGAGTTTATTTCTTCACCGTATCTCGCATGCAGCGTACCGGTCGCATGTCCGCCAAACATAACTCGCGCTACTGTTGATTTACCGACGTTAACCGGTCGAGACTGCCTTATATTTAAAACAATCTATAGTTTTTGCGAAGAAATTAAGCAATTTTTGGCGACAATTACCGGTTAGTAAGCGCTAAGACGTAACTTTAACTGAAACCAGAACCAGAATGCGACTACAACCTCTCTGAGATCAATTGTGTGGAGCTACAAGAATTAAGGATGAAAGTGGGTAAACTACCGGGTGGCTAAAAATGATTGACATTTTTGTGTTATGTTGGCAATGTTTTTTAACTCTTCCATTGGATGCACTGATTTTCAAATTTTAAATTGTCAAATAAACGTCAAATTAAAAAATTGCCCATATCAGAATTGTTTTGAAAATTGTTTTTACAACTGGAAGATCTTTTCGATCACACATGCAATTTTTCCATAGGAGGGTTTTGAGGGTTAAACTTGCTTATTTTCCAACAGAATCGTCTGATTTTTTAGTATTACCTTCACTGAACATTGCAATTTAAATTAAGAGCAGATGAGATCCATCGTAATAGTAGTTATTTGATAATTAATTAATTAAACGGCCCTTACATAATGCTGAAAAAAATGACACCAAAGCAGATTATTTTGGAATGTGATTATGATGAAGATGCCTCAGTTTACCAAAACCTTTTACCAAAAGATGAATGCCCTAAATTGCCTAATAACTGAGATTAAGCATTATTTTTAACGTGTTTCATGTAAAACCTACGTTCTCAACTTGAAAATGAGATGTCGCTGCTGATCAACTTTTCGTTCCTAATTGAAATATCGGCAAAATGTATTTCCAAAACTACTTTCTACAACGAATACTACGATTCATCGTAATCTTTGAGGCAAGAAACCAGGGAAAATGCTAAAATTTGACCGCCTGCCTTTGATGGATAAATAAACGATCATTGCGACATCTAGCGGCCGTGAATCGTAACAAATGAAAAATTTCCCACTTTAAGCTACACTTTTTGACAACAATATTCTAACCTGAAAAGTTAATAGACATAAATCACGACGACAGTTAATCTGGTACCAATTCCTCACTGTTGCCAATTACCTAAATTTAAGTCAATCATTTATAGTCACCCGGTATATATCATATCATATTTTATACTAATTTCTGTTTCGCACAAATTCTCAAGAATTCCAAGAGTATTAGTCAATTTTTATAAAATGCAAGTACAAAACATGTGGTAATTAATGTACAAGATGCGTATTTGCTATTTCAGGGTTTCAGTTCCCGTTTTGTTTGTACGCCAGCTACAATTCCTGATCAATAAGGGAGCGCCGTTAGCATTATCCTGAAACATGAGCATTCATTAAAATAGACACCAGAATTAATTTCTTAAGCCGAAGTCGATGACGTTCTGCATAAATCTCTTTTTTGAGTTCACACACTCGTACGAAACGGATTCGGGGCGTTCATTTGCAATGCAAAACTAGATTGATCAACAAAATAAAACGGGGGCCATCTTTAAACAGCGTTATTCACATAATTTAGAATAAATTTGGGACGGGAACGCCCCGCGATTTATCATTTTAATTATAAAGCGACGCCTTTGCTCGTATTAAGAAATAATTGGCTTGATGTAAACATGCGTTTTTACGAGAGCATGGTTTCTTGTGAGTGGACGAGGAATGGCGATGGCTGCACCTGCGAACTCCATCCACACTTTTTCACATCCTTTACGAATGGCGGCTGTCAATTATTGGATTAAGGAACGCTTGCATAATTATTGGGATGGGAAGTATAAAATAAAACCGTCATAAATAACGTCCTCTTCTTGTCTCGTTACCAATTACACGCCAGAATAATGCTTGGGGGGGTTTTTCATAATTTTTATTTTTACGTTGATATCGTTAGAGTGTATCGAGTTAAAGAAGTCGTCCATTAAACGAACCCTTGGGAATAAACTCATTTCGATATTGAAGAGGTCGCCCCCGGAGATAAGAATAATGAAACGAAAAGAACACATGTCAGGCTCTAATCTGAAACGACATTACAATTTACAATGATCAGAAGCATAAAATGCACAAGTCCATCGGCCTCATAAAACACTATTTACGAATCGATACGACTTATATGATAATTCCCACTATTTTCCCAAGTTGTGAATTTTAAAATTGCATGCAAACCGGCAGTTATCTTTAACGTTTCATAGTATTTTTACGAGCGAGGTAATAACAATAACACAATTTAATATTATTCGAGCCGTGATTGTCGATAAGAAATTACGGCGGCGAACACCGGGAAGCATATTATTTGCTTTTAGAATTTTTAACGACACACGTAAATCAAAAATGCATCATATCTACGTCGGTCTACATTGTGCAGAAATGGGCCATTAATGTGAAAATTCACACGTAATAAAGGCTATTTGCAACTTTAAATGACCCGGGATGGAGCTCGGATGCTCTTGAGGAGTTTTCCAGACGGACCAAAGTGATATAGTTTTAATTAAACGCAAACAGAAGTAAAGTAAAAGACAGGGAGCGTCTCAATTGAGCGCTTAAGAACCGCAAACAGTTTTTTGCTTCACCTGTATTACTCCAGCTTCACACATTGGGCGGCAACTTCGTGTTAATTACTGAAGTATGTTTGAGTGTCTTGCACGGCGTTACCACGACTAACTTCGCCTCACTATTTTCCGGCTTTAATACAGGATTTTATTTATTTTGTAAGCCGAAGCGAACATTTGTACTGTCGCGGAAATTTCAGGTGGTTAATTGAAAATATGAATAATTTAGACGTCTGCAAACTCCAGCTACTGAAACTTTAGCGCCGGTAAAAAATGCATCGACGCCGTCGTCTTAAAGACGCTCCTCTCGGCGGGACAGTAAAATTCCCTAGAATTAAAAAGCTTTGTAAGCGCGACTGCAGCACGGCCCATTAACGTTTATTGCAATTTATGGATATTAAAAATTGAAACTTCTACAATTTCTCGTTCGGCTTAATACCATCGTGGCAGTTGATCATCGCTTATTAACTGGAAACCTCGATCGCTTTTGCTTTCGTTTAGTCGTTCCGGTAAATTAGTACAGCACCATCACAAATTAATATGAAGCAACCGCACCGTCGGGGCCGCAAGCCCTCAAATGACAGTAGCGTATAAATCACAATTATCAACCCCTAAGTTACCGTCGGGCTGCCTGTTTTGTACAAACTCCCTCCATCGGGAAACCCCCAGCGGCCATCCATTATCCCGGAAAAGCGCGGAAAATTCTGCAAATTTTACCAGCCGAAGAAGCCGAACGGCGATTGTTTTTGGAATATTTCAACGGAAGACAGTTACTCAGTAGTCGTCAGCTGACCGGAAGTTCGAGCCATTGTCTTGGTCGATACTCCACCTGCGATCCTTCCTCGTTACGGGTTCTTTCCGCCCACATTAGCGCAACACGCGACCAGAGGCTCTATCATGGTTACTTTGGATTGACCATTCATGTTGCATGATTAGTGACGTGTACCGTCGATGCTACCTCCCTTTTATTACGCCCCACAGGGTGCAAACAATACTTAGTTTAGAAACATGATGATAGTTGGCGTCATGCCGAAATTTTCGACGTACGTCCATGGACCGGCACTAATTACCAAATGACTAAATTTAATCATGAAATGGGCACCTGTCAGAATCAATGGAATCAATTTTGGTCCACCGGTGTAACATCACAAAGACGGAAAGTAAAGTACACCTTCCAGGAAGGGAACAATGACGCTTCCATAGATGTGGACGGCGTTCAATCGACGAATGTGGTGCAAAAAATCTAATTTAGCTCTTGTATTGTAACCTATTAAAGCAAACCATCAAATGTGAGCCAATATGCATTTTGTATCAACTACCATAAATTAGTGGATAATCTACGCAGTGATATACTAATAACACCAAGTCTTTGAAAGTCAGTAGTTGTTTTCTCATTAGGCTGTGGTTCTAGTTAAAAATTTACTACTGACAGCAGGAGTTTCTTGCATTGATAAGTTTTCTAGACGTTTTTTACAATTAGGGGCATAAAGTAGCTTGAATGCTTATAACATTCTAAACTGTGCATCAAAGCCTTGAACCTGGACTGTATAGAATAAAATTATATCTAGCGAGGAATAAATCAACACAGGAAAGAAAGACAAAACAGACTGCGTTTAATAGACTGAATTTGAAAGCGGGGTTTCTTCGGATTTGGCACCCTTCATTGGGTTGAACTGTGTCTAGCTGGAATTAGTTTTAATAAATGTACGTTCAAAAGGAAGCTCATCTAGGCCATCAAATAATTTGCTCTTTTGACTAGAACTCAACTAGTCCATCACAAGCTGCAACCTTATCTCTGTACCTCAGAGTTAAAGTATATTAAGTTTAAAAACTAAAATTTGACAAGGGTGCCAATTGATTTATAATTACATTTTATTAGCGTAAAATTCTGTCTCATTGACTATGATCTAATACAGTGGCGGCTCGAAAAAAAATAGGTGAAGAGCTACATTAGAAAAATTAGCATAAAACAGCAATTAATGTTGTAAGATTTGCCACTTTTTTTAGTTTAGTTTAGTGTTGTTGGTCGCCCGTGTATTTTTATATCGTTAATCGAATTCCTAGTTTGTACACTAAAGTAACACTAAAATAGTCAACAATCATTCAGTCTCATAAATATACCTATTGTAATGTAGTCACTCAAATTAACCGCTTTTCGGAAACATCGAAAAAAATGCACATAGTACCATTATACTAGTAAAGATTTAACACGGCTGACGACTAAACTCTGCACCCAAGACAACTTAGCTCTTCATCTGTGTATTCTGACCGAATAATCTGCGGCGTGCGTATGGGACATGATAATATTTAAATATCTGAAGACTAGTACAATTAATACCACAATTAGTATCCGAAAATGTAACTAGATATAGATTAATAAATTTAGATTAAATTTACAACTATGTAATGTTGAAAAAATAATTCTATCGTTTCAATCAAGGTTTCAATGAATTTTTGGTGTAGTAATAACTATTAGATAGTAGGCATAAATTCCGGGTGACTATAAATGATTGACTTCAATTTAGGTGATGGGCAACAGTGAGGAATTGGTACCAGATTAACTGTCGTCGTGATTTATGTATATTAACTTTTTAGGTTAGAATATTGTTGTCAAAAAGTGTAACTTACCGAATAATAGCAAACGAAAGTGATAAATAACGGAGAAAATGGTTACAGCGAGTGATCGAAAAGATCTTCCAGTTGTAAAAACCATTTTGAAAACAATTCTGATATGGGCAATTTTAAATTTGACGTTTATTAGACAATTTCAAATTTGAAAATTAGTGTACCCAATGGAAAAGTTAAAAAATATTGCCAACCTAACGCAAAAAATGTCAATCATTTATTGTCACCCGGTAGCTCCGTCATTTGTTTTCGAAACTGAAATGATTTATTGCCAACCTAATATAATAAATGTCAATCATTTATAGTCACCCTGTATATAATGTTCTGTGTTATGTTTTTGAAATATTTTTGTGTTGATTTGTGTATGTTATAAGCCTAGACCCATGTTCGGACTTAATAAATTTTGCCACTGAGGTACAGATCTTTTTATCCCTTGTGACGTTTTCCTCTTTGTCCCAGTCAAGATGTAACGGAAAAATTAAGTACAATAAAAATAAGTAATAAAAAAGGAAAAAAATAATTTGTTTTTTGTTTATCCCTCGTGATGTCTTCCACTTTGTCCCAGTCAAGGTGTAAAAGAAAAAGGAACTACAATAAAATTTGTAGAAAAAAAGAAAAAAAGAAAAAAAGAAAAAAGAATAGAAAATTAATGATAAAGATGGAGTCAAAAATGACGATGAAATAAACATGGTTAAATATTATTTAATTCTAGTACATTCGTAATGCGAATTTTTACCCAATTTTAAAAACACTGCTTGCCAAAAAAATCGGTGCACCTAAAAGCGGTGGTGTTACAAATTCAAAATTTTAGTATGTTATTAGTCATATTAATAGCAATCAATGCTAATTCATTAATAAAGGTAAAAAGCTACTACTGAGGAGTATCTGTTCTTAAGCGATTGCATTCATCTACACGACTTGGCATGCTGTACATGAGATTATTAATTTCCACTTGGTCTATTTCATCCCAAGCGATCTGAATTTCACGCCTAAGATCGGTTGCTAAAACATGCAATTTTCATCTTATCGTATCCCCGACCTGTTCTATGGGCGACAAGTCAGAAGACCTTGCAGGCCCAGACAAAATATTCACGCCTTTGCTTCCAGGAAGCTTCTCGTCATGTTTGCTACACGAGAGCGTGCATTGTCTTGTTGGTAAGTGGTACCAAGAAAACCATTAATAAATATTAAGATAATGAGCTCCAAAAGAAGGTCACTCAAAGGGTATCATGAAAAAGACACTACAATAAATGGTAATCTGTACAAAAAAATAATCAAAAACCTGAAGGCTGACGTTTGCAAAAAAATGTCTTACAATCACGTCCATAAAACTTTTCTTCTGCATGACAATTGCTGTAAAGCAACAAAGTGGTGCAAAAAAAATCAAAAAATGCTGTTTTGAAGCTCTTACTCATTCCCCCTACATTCCTGACTTGCAATCTTACAAATTCTATAGTAAAGCGCAGGTTTTCGTCAAACGAAGAGGTCGAAGAACCTGTAGAAGCCAATTTTGCGTTTTGAAACCAAAATAGAGTTTTTTCGAAGGGATATAGCTTTATTCGAGAAACGTTGGAATAAGTGTCAGTTCAAGAATCATAACGTGCGTACTAATAAAAAATGATTCAGAGGAGGCCATGTAGGAAATGTTTGACTTTGAAATTATTTTCGGATACGACACTAAACTTAAGATAGTGTCTTCTTCTACAAATTCCTAGTCTCTCCTAGTCCAGTTTAGACATCTTTTGAGCAACTTTTTCATTGATAGTTCCTGTACAATGGTATTATGTGACAGTTTAGTATAATTTTATTTTATTTGTACAGCTTATGTACTTATTTGTTTGTTTTTTGATTCGTTTCGTTCATGGCTAGATAAATAAACTTGTAAAATCAGGAGAATAAAATGGAGAGCAGCAAATGTGTATCACGATCATACAAAAAAGTGAGCTTAATGATTATGTTCGGTAAGCTCTTTCACTTCTAAGGAGATTCCCGCAATATATTCGGAAGTGGAGAGCGCTTAGAGAAAAAGAAAAAAATACGTCAAATGGTTGCGTTGGGTTAAGTCCTTTGCTCTTCGTACTTTCTTCAATCCTCGATGTGGGAAAGCACCTGTGCGATCGTCACCCGATCTCTGTGTAAACTGTCGGTGTAGTATCGCCGGATCCGGTAGAGAAGACAGTGAACGAATTTCCCACGAACATTTAAGCTTACTGCACTTATGTTCCTTCAGATTAACATCAATCGTAAGTCTTCCCGTTTTGCAGTTCGACGAAAGCAACTTGTTCGCGATTCCTGACCGGGGTTTGGCGAATGGCGTCGATCAACTTGCAGTGACAGGACCGTATGCGAACTGCTATACGCGCGCCTGCCTGCATATTTTAGTTAGTCCTGTAAATGGAACGACGCTCTTGTTTGGTTTTGGGCTTAGTAAGCACATTTTCGGCTAAATTTGCCTTCGGTGGAGTAGCACTTCGAACGGACGAAATTCGGATAAATAACCGGATCATGTTAATGTTATCCGAGTTTTGGCTAATGTTTGTAAACTCGGCACGACTTCATTTACAATGTATGGCGACTGTTTCAGCCGAGGAATGATATATAAAATCGGAGCATAATTGTTATTAGGGATGGTGATTTCCTAGCGAATACCTTCTATCTTGGTGAAACAGGAGACTACGTGCAATGATTTCTATCAAAAGTTTCCGTTAATGAAAAAGGATGGTCCAAGTTTATATTTCCGTTATGGTTAATAACTCGCCAACTTCGAGACTTTGTTTGTGAACTATGGCTCCCCAGGCAGCGGATACTTTATCAAAATAATACTTCTTAACTTATTAATTGGTTGTAATGTATTTGAAGCGCATCGCAGAAGCTGCGGTTTGCAAAATATTCCTATTAGACGCACCAAGCTGAGGAAAACCAATATCCCACTCTAAATTTAGCAAATAAGTATCTAATTAAATCGCTTTTAATTAGTTGCCAATATATTAATCGGCCATCGGTGCTGAAAATTTCCAGCAGCGCGCACAGACTTTTATATTAAACTTGTTCAAATTGGAACTAATTCAGATCTTAAATTAAAGCGTCCCGTCCTCGCCCCGCCTTCCTTTCTGAAACGTCGTCGCATTATTCAAAACAGTTGCGCCAACTCTTTTGGTTTATTGTTAAATACCATTCACTATTGCTCAAACGTCACTAGTAACAAGAGCCATTATTCAGTCCGTCATAAATGCGTCAAGCGACTATGAATACAGTCGTATGGAAATTACAAAGGTGGGGAAAATGATACCATTGTTGCTACCACTTTCAACGCTAATATAAGCAATAATGTATGAACAGAACACATTTCCACATGAATTTCATTGTGCTTTGCCGGTCATCCGCAGTTCCAAAAACCTCCGCGGTTGTCCTCGCTCGTTATTTGTACGAGCGCGTTTTCCAAGTTTTCCGTTAGGGAAAACGCGCTATTACATCATAAATCGACAATTTTCCATTCAATTCGCGAGTTCTCGCCCACAAAAGCAATCCTCGCGCGCGGAAAACTCGCAATACGTTCGGAATTTAGTTTACCTTTGAAGGATATCCGCAAAAGTTGAACACTTTTTATTCGCTCCCATCTATATGGAAATGCCGAATACTTGTCACGCTCTTACTTAGACACACCTAATGCCGCGGTCGACTGCTATTTTATTATATACCTTAAAAAGGGAAATGATGACCCTTGTTGCGGTCGTAATATCCTCAAATTCTTTTCAGCCAGCCAACGATATTGTATCGCGCACAAAGAGGTTTTTTGGCTTTGGAAAACATCTTATCAGGATGGAATGTCAAAAATTTGAATAGCGCATTTCGGTAAGCATCGATCCCGTCCTTTATCCAGGAAATTAGACTTCTTGCATTGGCAAAGTTTAAGTTTGATGCTCGTATGCAGCATCTGCAAAGCTCTGAATTCGCAAATAGCTTATTAAATCATAAACCGACATTGTTTGCCGCGTTACCGCCGCTTAGACTGTAAAATCCTGGAATTTGCAGCCACAAAATACAAAACATTATACGACATCATACGAACGCAAGTCATTACGTATGCATTTTCCCTTCGCACTTGCAGGATCAAAGAGCAACTTTTTATCTAATGTTAATAACTGATACTATGGCTGTCATTAACGGCATTTTAAACGACTTGTGTCTGATATTCTAAATAATCTCAAGAAAAATTCAAAGATTAAGAGGATTGGTGATAACTAAGGTGATTTTCCTAATGCTCTTGTAGTGGACACGTTGCCTGATAGGTTTGTTTAAACAATGTACTTGAAGTATATAAAAGCGGTCTCCGTAATATTTGGCAGTTAGTTTCAAACCCGAACTTCTAAAGATGATTTACTTTAAATCGTTGGTATTATTGGTATTGTGTTCCGCCCATTGGATGGATGCGCTTCCTGCCCGCGAATCAAATCATGGTCCACAAGAAACGCTAGATATTGCTAGCGTGGCCAGATCTATTTTGAGCACTTCTGGTAAATATCATTGTTATCAAAAACAATTAATTCGTGCAACTAACACAGATTGGGCTTCTGTTGCAACGATTTCAACCCAGGACGACATCAAAGGATATCCTTTTGTATCGCTGAAATCTGTAAGCGATGGTCCTTCAGGTAACGCCACCGGAATTCCATACTTTTACTTAACCTCCATGGATGTGACCGCAATCGACTTGAATGTAATAATATCGAAACGCAATTTCAACAATTACCATTTAATAATAATTTCAGCCGGACAATCGCGCTAGTGTATTAACAACCCAGGCCGAAGGCGATTTTTGCCAGACAAATTATTACGACGCCCAGGATCCGCGTTGTGGTAAACTGTTCCTCACAGGAAAAATTACTAAGGTAATGGGAGCTTTGTAAAAAACACAAGTTAGTAAAAAATTTTAGGTGAATGAATCGGATCCCGAGTTCGAATTAGCTAAAAGTGGGCTATTTGAAAAACACCCCTCCATGATATACTGGCCCTCAGGTATACATATACGAAATTCGTGTAATCACATCTAAGTAATTACGAATTTCAGATCACGGTTTTTACGTGGCCAAGCTAAATATTGAGAGTATTTCGGTTTTGGCCCATGTGGGCGGTGTGGAACACGTCTCAGTTGAAGATTATTTTAATGCAAACACTTCCCCCAAAAAATAGAAGCAGTGTAAATGTAAAATGTAGTTGAATATACTGCGTAGTTGGGATAATCGTATTGATTCAAGTCAGTCCCACACCCTTTCCACCCTCATCTTAAATTATTATTGGCGTAACCAACTCGATTTGTTTGTCTCGGAATGGGGTGGTCCCGAATTAAATAATTCCAGAGTGAGACGTGGCACTTTAAATGGCCCAAGTCTATTGTGTGTTCAGGGGAGATGTTTACCCTGCTTTATGACGTGCGGCTTTTTATATTAGCTCCCAGCTAGCGAGGGGGCAAGATTTAAATTTCTAAATTTAATTCAGTCAGACACAGTCGTGGGGTGGGTATTATTAACGTTTAGTTAATGTTTGTTTAGCGCGGGAGGGGCAGCGCTTTAATTTGATTTCGTCTATGCAAATTTTTGATAAGTATTCATTATAAACACGAAATCGAACGAGGGGGCCGGCGACGATAAACACTCTTAATTAGAGTACAATAAAACAAAACGCTGATTAATCCCCGACCAGTCCTGAATACATTCTGAAGCTATCTCGAACACCGAAATGATTTTAAGCGAACAATACGGGGAGGAAAATGGAAAAAATACGCACCTGCCTCGATAACTCGGCTTGTATTAGATTTTTGTGCGGCTTCGTTTCTCCACCTGCTTCTTTTTATGACTAACTTGGTCCTGATCGATCGGCTAATAGGACGAGATATATCGGGAGATCTGGTAGGGAAGCTTTCCAGAAATATCCATCACAACGAGATTGGGGATGAAGAGTTTATCATTGTGAATGTGCAGACGGAAATTGACGTCGCTCGCTTGTATTAAAATTTCACACGATCGGTACGTATTACACCGGTTCCTTTGCGACACCTCCTCATGAGGTGGAAATTTGGACGCTTTTTGTGGCTTCCCAAACATTAACCTCTAGACAAAATTGACGCACCAGCAAAACTTTTCATTAAATTTCAACTCTAAAGACAAATACCCCTTCTTAATTGCATTAAGTGTACAAAGACATACGTTGCAACTGTGTTTTTCACTCTATCTTTGTTGTTATCATGCTATCTTTCGCTTTGCTGCTTGTAACTTCTAGGGAGAAAATGGCGGACAGCGTATATATGATCTTACGTACAAATGTCAGTTTTCAGGATGATTATTGATCATAATTAATGATTATAGATGACTATCGAATATTACGCATCGCAATGATGTTTGTTTTACTACTGAACCGCGACAATTGCGCTTGCGCTTGGAAAGTGGGAAGAAATCAATAGATGGCGCTATGACCAAAATACGGTTTTTAATAATTTAAAAAAGAACATTAACATTTTGAATTGTATGTTTATTTTTCACAGATAGCGGTGAAGGTAATCTTCACAATGATGGCTCAACCATTGGTTGTGATGAAGTAGTAACGGAGATATGGCCTAAAAACACATTTGAAAAATAATAAAATATACAGGGTGATTCACGTAGACCGTTCATTAAAAAATTTTGAATTTCCGTAAGTTAGAAAGTTGAAATTTGGTGCATGATTATTATCGATTATTCTGAATCGATGTAAAATATATTCAAGATGGCGGCGTTTCCGGTAATACCGGAAATTGACATTAACATTAACTGTTATTTTAAATGGCAACCCCCTATTTTTATGCACTCATTCATTTGGACACTCAATTCTGAATAAGATTCATCCAGATTATCGGCACTTACCTCTCATAGTTTTTGGAATATTTTCTATTTCATGCTAAAATTTGGAAATACAAGGACCTTTGTAAAAATTAATATCTCTTCATTCGTTGGAGATTATGCAATAAGTTTTTTTTGTCGTTTTGCATAACCTCAGAGCCTAATCTGAATGTACTTTTTATAAAATTTGAATGTCTCAAAAACTATTTTTTTTCAAATAGCAACCCCCCAATCTAAAAGCGTCACTCGATGTATAAATAAAAAATAACTTAACTTTTATAAAGGTATCATATGCTAGTTCTGCTTAGTTTTTACGATATTTCTCATTTTCTATAAAAATGTATTCATTTTTAGATTTTGATATCTGTAGGCTGTGAAATAGAAAAAATAAATCGCAAACAATTAAAAAAATCAATATCTGTTATTGAAATTATTGATTACTGAGTTTATTGCGATTCAGTTAAATGTTCTGTAATTGAGATTTTAAACTTATTGGTTGGAATGGCAAATAATAATTAATAATAATTATATTGACCTCTCTTGGTTTTTATTTATGGGGCCGCAGAAAGGAAATAGTGTATTGCCTAGCTATTTTAAATAAAGATCTTAAAAGAAAAATCTTTAGGGCTTTTGAAAATCTTAATCCAGCTGAAATAAGAAGAGCACATCAATCTGCAGAAAAACGTGTCGTAAATTGTATAAGTGAATATGGTGGACAAGTAGAACATTTGATTTATTTACAATGTTGTACATTTACAATAATTGATGTAAAGTGTTTGTTAAGTTAAAGTTTTGTTTTACTTTATTGTTTGCTGCTTCATTGTTATTAATCTACAAATTAAATTTATAGCATAGATTTGATAAAAAGCATTATTCATATACCATTCTAATTTCAATTGTTTTTATTCCACAGCCTACACATACCAAAAGCTAAATAGAAGATGCATTTTTTTACAAAATGTGAAATATCGTAAACTATCGAGAATTCCCCTAACAAACCTTTATAAAGGACGAGTTCTTTTTTACATTCACATCGAATTTATATATTAAATTGTGCGGTTGCCATTTGAAAAAATTGAGTTTTTGCCATTTTGTTAGTCATTTTCGGGAAATCGCAACGACCCCCTGAAACATTAAAATGTATTAGAATTACTCTCAAACTATTTCTTGAAATACGAATATACGAATATACGAATCGACAGAAAGAAGAATTATTGCAATACTTCAATGGTTCAAAAGATATCAAATTTTTAAAAGATTGATTTATTTTCAAATTTTAGCCAACAATTAAGAATATAAAATAAACTATGAGAGGTAAGTGACGACAATCTGGGTGTCTTATTCAGAATTGAGTGACCAAATGAACGAGTGCATAAAAATAGGGGGTTCCCATTTAAAATAACAAAGTTGATGTCAATTTCCGGTATAACCGGAAATGCCGCCATCTTGAAAGTATTTTACTTCGATTCAAAATGATCGATAATGATCACGCACCAAATTTGAACTTTCTAACTATACGGGAAATTCAAAATTTTCTAATGAACAGTCTACGTGAATCACCCTGTATAGAGATAGGGTTTTTCCTTTTACACAAACAATATGTACATCATTCATACTACTTTTGTGTAGAATTTAATGTTCAAATATCACAGAATTACGCGTATGTGCCACGCGAAACTAGCAGTATTTGTCTCTATAGCTCTCTACTCTGAGAATAATATAAGTTTTAATAATGAGAAGTTTTGCTGATGGGTTAATTTTGTCCAAGAGTTTATGAAGAATACTTATGATTTGATTGCACCACGAACAATTGAATTTATTTAAATTAAATAAAAAATAAATTATAAAAACGATTTTAGCAAAACTGAAGCCGGATAAAATTGGTGATGGTTTTATTTTATAGAGCAAAACAACATGCAAGCTCGACCTAAAGTTTTTGAATGTGAACACGTTCCATTTGAGGTAATTGCAGACAAATTCGTTGTATTTTATCTTGAGCTGAATGAAATCTACATCTCAACTTGAATAGTCGTAACTTTTATTCTAATTTCATAGAACAGTTCTTCAGTTAATTAAGAATCTTTTTAGGATTTAAACGTGTGCGAGGCGAAACTCTTCCAGTTCGTATTCAATTTCTGTCGGCAAATTGGCGACAGGCGCTGAATATCAAGTCGGATAGACAAAGCTTGGTGAAGTTTGTGGATAATATACGACTGAGGAATATGTATCTGGACCGTGTATTTTGTCAGTAATAAATTTGCAAGTAGATTAGACTTAATACAGGGCGCCGTACCGGCAAATTAACTAATAAAATATACAGAGTAGACTGTCAGCAGTGTAACTAAACCATTGTCAGGAATCGCGCGGTTACCTCCAAATAACGACTGTACCGGAATCATTATTAAAAACTGGGTGTAGCCGGCTGATGACTTATAGGCATACCGGCGGCTTTTTTGAACCCGAACCGATCGCTAATTATTAGTTGACCGTGTTTGTCTTTGAGAATTTACGTAACTCGGCGTTTATTTATGAGAGTAGAATTAGATGCACGCAAGAATCGGTGATAATCATTCCGCTCAGATTCCGGCCGTTCCTTATTGTCGCCGATTACGTGTCGAAAAGGGGTTTATGTGGAAATAAAAGATTAAAATGCGACGGTTCGAAATTTTTTATTGGCTCTTGTTCTTTACGAGTGGAGCGCATGCAGTTAACTCGATATCGCCCATTTAATATTTTATGGCATATGAAGATCTAACAGTTTGCCGGCAGTGTTCTGCTTTAGTGCCTTCTCATTGTCTATCCCCGGTAGCAACGCAATGTCTTTTTTAAACATCTCATATTACTCTGCGAGAACAGTGAAGCGTGTAATTAGCGCATATTTAACGACATTTTCCCTGCCTCCCGCGCCCTTTCATCTCGACAACTCAAAGCTGCGCGGACTAATAAAGGAAAGCTCGATCAGATCGCGCGCCAAACAATATCGAAATAATGAGGGAGTCGTTGGGGGACATAAAGTGTTTTTATAATCGCAATAACACGAAAGGCAAACACGGCCCATATAAATCCCATTGAAGCGTCAGCGCTTTTGCCCGTTGCGCGCACATATTCCAGATCTTGATGGCCGGTGTAAATTGAAAGCGATGCTTGTCGGCCAAAAGGGCGGTACTGACGTCATTGGTGAGTTACGGCGACCGGTCCCGCTATCACAACGCACGCATCTCCTTCAAATCGGGCGAATTAATTTTTCAGTCGAACGGCCTGCAAGAAGAAGTGCCGCGAAAAACCACCCCCTTCATTTAAATTTTCATGAGGCGGACTTAAAATGGTCCCGTGTGAGTCACAGCGCCACCGCGGTAATGGTCCGTGCGGGGCCCTTCAAGGGGTTGAAATAATCGCAATCAATTTCTTTTGGGATATTGGAATGGTGCGGCGGGGGCGGCGGTCGTTTGTGATTTGTCAGTGCTAATTGCTCTTGATTTTAATTAAACAACTTGTGCTCGTACCTCTAACCGACAGACATTCATCTCAGGATGTTAAATGTTAGATTATTTGGTCCAAGTGGAATGAACAATGGTGAATCTGCCATTGTGCCCGCGACAAATGTGTTCGTTCTAGTTCCGAAACGAAATCACCGCTTCATTGACAATCGCTAACAGTTCTAACCATTCAAATTATCGGGTGTCGATCCGTCTGACTTTTCCTTTCGTTCAAACACACGTTATAAGACCGTCGATTTTCTCAAATCCAGAAATGAATCAATCGATTAATTATTACAACAATTTCATTGTTGTCGTTTCTGCTGCTTCGTTCCACAGCGATGATGTCAATGTAAAGTCTAAAAATTTAAGGAATCTTAATGATTTAATGAACTGAAAAAATCGACAAGATCCCTCCTATTTCTTCTAATAATTTAGTTTCTTCAATTTGCCTTCCCATTCTTTTACTTAGGAGGCTCAGTGTCTCTGCATCAATGCCGAATTAATTATTTTCAAAGTCAGACTTTGTAAATTTATAACTTTTTTCACCTTTCAAGTTAATAAACATTTTACAAAAACATTTGATTTGGTTGGATATATTTTTTCAGCTTCAGATCCTAACAATAATTATTCCAACCGAATTTGAAAGGACACGCCCGACCGGCGCTTTTTACACATTTTTGCATGAAAAACTACACCTCACTGCTCAAATCACAGCAAAGGCATGGCTACGGTGCTATGACTTTTTTGGGGCTTTTAGTACGTGATTGGATGCGTTCTTTGGATGGGTGTGGGCTTCGGTGCCTGAAAAACTTTGGACCGGGGACAAATAGACAAACACGGATACCGTCTCAGAACTAATCAGCGAATTTAGCGCACATCATATTTGTTTATTTGCATTGTTTCGCTAATCAGAAACCGAATTTAGCGCACATCATATTTGTTTATTTGCGTTGTTTCGCAATTGACAATCCGTTCTGTGCAGGTTCGCACTTTGGTTAGACTTCTATTGAAATTAAAATTGGTGGGACAACGATATGAGTTGAGTGAATAACACGGACATCGTATTTTTTATTAAATTTAAATTTACTTGGTTTTGTTGTGATAAAAAAATTGTTCCTTACAAATCCTCCAGTTCCTCGTCGTCGTTTTTTGATCCATTAGGATAAACCACCTCAAGAATTTCTTAATTCTCGATACAGGAAATGTAAATGGTTAAGGGGTAGTAAATTCAAACAAGTATTTCGTTGGACATGTGTTTTATTTTTGAATAGTGCTGCAGATATTTGAACAAAGACGGCATTTTGCTCAAAAGTGAGGCAACATGTAAATTGTATTTTTAAAGAAACAAAATATAATATATGTAGTTGATTCGTCACGTCAGTGTAATTATAACCAATATTTTATAAACTCAC
Source organism: Eledona agricola (assembly GCA_964023215.1). NCBI lineage: Eukaryota > Metazoa > Arthropoda > Insecta > Coleoptera > Tenebrionidae > Eledona > Eledona agricola. Next base: position 18,439,420 of record OZ026858.1, read on the forward strand.
AAAAATAATAAATATACAAAAAGGTTTATCTATATTTTTATTTATTTTTGTGCTGTGGTTTAAAATTAACAGGAATTAGTGTTGAACAGAAGACACTTTACAATTTGTTGTTATATACGACAACAAGAAATGACACCGTTTCAAAAACTTTCATAACAATTCAAACGGTGTAACTAAAAACATAAACTTTTAAAGTAACAGTTCAAATATTTCACATGTTGATGATGCTATATATATATATAAACTGTCATTGAGCACTTTCTGTAATTTTAAGCCATTGAAGAGATATTCATGGTGTTTTATGAATTCGGCATGCACATTGGAGGAATTGTTCGAATTATTAATGAATATGTGGAAAATTATAATAAAAAATGAAGTAATAGCACAAACTTATTATCTTCAATTATGGTAGAACATTTAAACGGTTGACAACCTAAAATTACAATAATCGTTCCTCAAACTTTATTTATTCATTGTTATGCTCATTTGTTAAACTTTAAACAATACATTAATTCAATCGAAGAACAAAGATTTATTGAATCGTATCGTATTTTTCAAAACATTTTTGAAGTCAAGTGAATATTTTTATAAAAAAAACTAGCGGAACCGTTAGACGTTGTTCTATTCAAACGTTTGCTTGCCTGCCATTATCGTGTTCAGCAAACGTTTTTTTGATATTCAAATTTTCTCTAAACTACATGTACTATACTAAATAGCATTTGACATTGAGTTTTACATTTCAATCTTTTCGTTACTTCATTTCTTGATTTGGTGCAACTCAAAAAATTAGTGAAATTTTTTGTTATCCAACGATATTTGTTGCTTCTCATTTGCACATTTTCTTGGTCGTAAATCTGTAACCCGTGCGACGCCAAATACATTTGCTGGTATGTATTTAATATTGTTGAAGCTTAATGAGAAGTGTTGCACATCGGTTAATCATTGATGTTGAGAAAGTCAATTATTCTTTAACTTATAATTTTTTTCTTTTAAAAATTACTTTTTTAAATTTATTTAATTTATTAAATTTATATTGATTTTTATTTATTTATGCGAAAACTAAAAAATAAATTCTTCAAAAATAAAAAAAAAGTGTCCTAGAACCCGATTGCAGCGCCACCTACCATGTCCAATTGTGAATCAAACAATCCAGAGACCCACTCAAACACAGAAAATTTCATCAAAATCGGTCCAGCCATTTAGGATTAAAAAATAGTTCAGTGACGTACATACGCACAAAAGAATTATATATAACAAAAAACGTAGCCAGACTCTAGACGCTTTCGATGATACACAAAAGTATTGAAGATGCCCTATAAAAAAGTTAAGCCTATTCAAATATAGTATAATTTGACGCACATTATTGCAGACCCGGCACTAAAGAGCAATCCTTTTTTCATATTTCTACCAACCTTCAGCTTTCTAGCTGCTAAAACGGCCTCTCAGTGAAGTGAAGTGAATCTCTGCAAGTGACAAAAAATGTGAAAAAAAAATGGAATTTGCTAAGGTGGTCCAAAATGTAAAATACCTTATAAAGCTTTGTTAAAAAAATATTCTAATAGTAAAATAAATTATAGGTAATTCTATTTGGAAAAAAAAGTTGTGTAGCTTTCGTGAGTTTTGAGACATCTTTGTATACGTACATTTTTGAGAATTTTTCCATAATTTATCAATATTAATAACAAATCTCGAAAAAAAAATACAAGTAGAAACCATGAAAGGTGGTTGCCATGTATTCTATATGTGATTTATTTATTTATGTATGTGCGAAGATGATGATGTTCGCAAATTTTGCGCTTAGCAATACATTTGGAGATTCATTTTTATTTATATAGATAATTAGCAGGAATACCATCAGACAAGAAACATATATGTGTATGGCAGTAATTTCAACTGAGAATGATTGTCAAAGATTTAAATCAAAATGTAAAATTTAAGACCATTAATAACTGAAAAAACTGCCTGCTTCCGTTAACAAAATGATCACGAGCCGCCACTGCCTTAGCGCGTTGCTTCTTGTATCGTAATTACTTTTTCTTGCTTTAAAAATTTCTTGCAGATTATTATAATTTGTTTCTGCTTTTAAGAAACGCGACAAATGCATTCCAAATTTTTCCATGTCCTGCCACCAGCTGCGCTTGTACCAAATTAGTCCAACATCCCCGAGGTGTGAATAAAAAACCCATTCTAGTCCGAATTCGGGGCCTAGTAAAATATAGTCCGACTGACCTACTGGTCCATTATTTTCAAAGCATGTCACTTAAAAGCTCGTTTTTGTTTTAGTTGTGGTGTCGTTAGAGGCGTTCCCACAGCGATCTGACCGCATCTCCTCAACCCGAAATATTTTATTCATCTTCCATGACCTTATCCTGCGGTAGCAAAAGGCCCATATGTCGGGCCATCGCCAAGCCGTGACTGTATAACGACTCGATTACCAATTCAAATGGGTTGTTGCAACGTCCGATTGACGGCTTGTGTCTGCGGTGACGGCGTCGAAGGTGAGGGATGGCTCACCTAAGCCCTCGACCACCAGCTTAGGGTGATTTACGAGCTCGGGCGCGTGAAACGGGGCCGTTATGGCTTCTGGCTATAAACACCTCGTATAAGTTATGGATAATTGCGCGCCAACAATGACAAAATATATTGTCCCCTACGTAACAAATAACCACTAAGAAAAGACGTAATTGTAGGCTCTTTAAAAAAAATTGGATGGATGAGGATGTCCCTAGAACACTCCACTCCAAGTCCAAAAATTACTCGACTAATTTCCTGTTTTAGTACAACAAGTTTAAGTAATCTATTATTACCTTTCTGGAATGAATTGCAAGTAAATATCGAAAAGAAAAGAAGTACACAAAATTTGGATACAAAAATCAAGAAGAAATGAATATAGAAAAAGCAATAATAATGGCATCATAGAGGACGTCAAACAAGCAAAACTCACCCGAGAAGAAAAAACAACTCTCGACAACATGTGCAAGAAAGATACTAACAAGAAGAAAAAACTACGATTAAAATATCTCAAATCGAGAGGAAGATTAAAGAAGAAACCAAAATCAATGAAGACAAATAAACAGACAATGCTGAGAAAACAAACGACAACTAAAATGAATTTCCAGAATAAAAAAAGAAATGTCCACAGAGGAAAAAAATAAATAAAGAAAGGGTACTAACCAAGAAGAAAATACCTACATATTCTACACAATCAGACGGCAAACCAATCGGAAGCAAAAAAGGCACACTACAAAAATTGAAGCTATATTTGGTAAAATCCACTGAACCAAGCAATAGAAAACAAGCAACACGAAGAGGAGATACAAATAGAAAAAAATACAAACACTAGGGGAACAGCAACACCTAGGTATTCATAGATTTCAATACAACGTATTACTCAATTTATCCAGGGAAAAGGTTAGAAATATTGAAAAAATTTGACATACCTGAAAAACTAATCGCACTCGTAAAGATGACTTTGGAAGAGACAATAAGCCTGGTTAGATTAGAGAGCCACGAAACTTGAAGAAAAAAGGTACTATGACAAGACCACTATCGAGATTAATGTTTAATGACAGCAAAATAAACACACAAAATTTTACAAATATCTAGCATAAGCAGATGATGTGGTCTTGATCACTAATATATAGTCAAACTGAACTAATCAGAATAACACAAGACTTATAGAAGATGCATAAAGATGGGACTAAAAATATACGAAACGAAAATAGAATTTATGCAATTGATAATCAAGCAGAATGATAACCAGAACAAAACCCTAAAAGTCAAACCTCAGAACAATGAAAAAAAAACAATTAAAAAAACATAAACTTATATGTATAGTAGCCTTCGTTCGCGTGGAAATTTGGATGTGTATGTTTATGAACTGTATGATATACAATAGGGAACTTGTAACTCATTGATTGACTTATTTATTTATTTATTTATTTATTTATTTATTTATTTATTTATTTATTTATTTATTTATTTATTTATTTATTTATTTATTTATTTATTTATTTATTTATTTATTTATTTATTTATTTATTTATTTCAATACCGTTCTGTATACAACATTACATACAGCTCTTGACATATAAACGAAGGTCGAAATATCCGATTTTTTCTCAAATAATTTATCTATAAACTCCCATTGAGAAGGTTGAATTCTTTCCCTACTTTTTCCTCTCCTTAGTTCTGTTTCTACGTACGTTAAAAATACGTAAAAAATCTACAGCTATGCAAAAAATCATCTCGAAACCTTGCTCTATGAAAAACGAAAACATTTATCCCACGGGAACATTTTTCCGGGATAAATAGTACCTGTGTGCTATTCCAGACTATAATCTATGTCTGTGCCAAATTTCATGCAAATCCGTTCAGCCGTTCTGGCATGATTAAGTAACAAACATCCAAACTTTCGTGTAGATTTATTCCAATGCTGTATTTGCCTCATTTCTGATTGCTCCGGCGTTTCAGTTGATCTAGAAGCAGACAGGTTCCGTTTGCTCAATTCTTCTAAGCTCTACTTGAGGAGTCGTCTCTCGACTTCTAGCTACTTTTATATCCTGAGCTTTATTACTCCTCTGCGAAAGATTAGATTTGCGTTTTCCGAGCATTTCTAAAAACTACCAAATAATAACAAATCACACAAATTATAACTAACCTAAGAATAATTTATGACAGGTTGATGGCGGTGATGGCTTAAAATGTGCTTTATGAAAAACGAAAACATCTATCCCACGGTAACATTTTTCCAGGATAATTAGTAGCCTATATTCTATTCTAGACTATGATCTATCTCTGTGCCAAATTTCATCCAGATCCGTTCAGCCGTTCTGGCGTGATTGAGCAACAAACATCCAAACTTTCGCATTTATAATATTAACGTGCGTTCAAAAAAAAAACGAGGCTGCGTTGGCCATAGAAAAACTTTGTGCATCAATTTAGTGTAGCAAAACTTCAAAGTGTCAGTTCGAGTCTGTTCATGTTTAGGTTAGCTTCCTTGTTGTACAATGGGATAAAATATTATGGGATAAAAAAAGTGCAAAACATTTCCCGGTATCGTTGTGAATCCAAACATCAATCTATTCATTGTTACAGCTTCTCCTCTGTTGAGGAGAATATCGGCACGACCAGGACGGTCATTAATTTGATATAACTGTAAGTCGTGAATAGATCGATGAAGAAGAATCAGTCTCAAAACCGAAAAATGTCTTGAGAATATTTGGCAGCACTCAGTTACCCGTCAACCTTCATGGGTCATCAGTCTCTATGCGCAACTCGAGACCTACCAATTCAGTTTAAGAGCAACTGCATTCTCAATTAATATTTCAAAAATCGTTGTATATATAGTTAAACACGGACGTCGACCGTTAGGGAGTTGTATTACACAATATATATTAGAAAAAAAAAGGTTCGGGTTTGCTTGGATTCGAAGGTTCGAAGGTTTATTATTTTAATAGACCAAAAAATTTGGACGGGCTACGGCAAAAAATCGAAAGCAATTGCGTGACTAGTGAGGACATTTTATCTGGACCACTTTCTCAATGCCAATCAATAAATGTTGTTTGTTTTTGGAGTTTAATTACGGATTGTCTTTCATTAAAGTTTACATTAATTTTTTTTACATGTTTACATTTTATTTAAAGTACCAAATATTTTTTCCCCATTATTTAAGTAATAATAATAATAACATGTTTGTGACCTACCAATCGTTGTATACATAGTTAAACACGAACGTTGGCCACTAGTGAGTTATAAATTACACAATATACATTAGAAAAAAATGGTTCGGATTTGTTTGGTTCGAAGGTTTAAAAACCAATGATTATTAAAAATGTTCATTAAAAATAAAATTAAACTGTCCTAGCGTTTGGGCCGTTTTATTTCGTTGGTAAATTTTAAACTGACAGATATTGACTTTTGTCAAATCTGTGTTTATGTTTTCTATGGTGTCTACACTGGAAAGTCGATAAATTCCATGGCCAACGCAGCCTCGTTTTTTTTTTTGAACGCACGTTAGTATAGATGTATAGTATCTAGCTATGTACGTGTTAAACTATAAATGTGAAGAAGGCCCAAAAGTATACGAAAAGGTTTACGAAAAGCAATAGATACTGCATCAACAATATATAAAACATTAATACGGCCCACTGTTCTTTACAGGATAATGATAAATATGAACAATCAAAAATACAAATATGAGAACGGTAAATCCTGCGGCTGAGAAAGATGATCTAACTTAGAAATTCATATATGTACGAATGGTTCAACAAACCTGTTATACATAGATGCAGTATTAAATTAAAAGAGACTTCAACGTCTTGGACACTTGAAGAAAATGTACGATACTAGAACAGTTAAAAGAAGCTCTTGGACAAAACCAGAAAACAGAAGAGAGAAAGAAGGGTGAAAAGATAAAGAATGGGAGTTGTAACGGTAGACATCAAAGAATCGAAAATATCAGACTGGGGCAAGAAAAAAAAAACCCAAAACTCAACTACTATTAGACCTTAAAGGCCTGGACGAATCCTTCATATTTATATTATTAGTTTCTGCAATGATGTCTTCGATTTCCTTAATTTAACAAAATAAGGAATGTTGCGAACGGATGAAGCGTGGAATTATGCTGCTCATTAAATCTTTTAACGCATTCAACTTGTTTTTTTTTTCAGTTTTGAATACCTTCGCAGGAAAAAGTTTTGTTGGGTCAAGTCGTGTCAGATCATTAGACCCTTGTGGTCATGCACAAGTAGTTGCACTTTTCAGCCATTTCCTGCATTCTGGTCGCGAGTTAATGTTGTTAAAACTACATGGGTACAATTAATTTTTTAATGTCTTCGGCAACTTTCCAATAGTCGTTGGAGTGGAATTGTTGCATGCGCAGCTAATAGCTCCCAATTCGCGCGAAGGTTTGTATAATCAGCAATGTCGTGCAATGACAGGAGCATGATTGATGGGGTTTAAATAAAGTCATTCGCGGCCCTATCAATCCATCGGGCACGCAAAATGCTAACGACTGGGCAAAGTGTAATGAACCTTTTTTTTTGTTTTTCTGAACATCCGGAACTGATTAGTGGTCTCTGGGTGCAGTGGTGAAATAATTCGAAGGCCTGGCAAGTGCTGGACATTCCTGCTGACGGGGTGCAATGGCAAAAATGCAATAAAATTCCCCGACAGTAGAAAGGGAAAGTATTTGTTGCATCTGCGAGCTTCGAGTAGGTGTCAAGCCACCACCACCGAAGACTTAATTAATCGTTGGCGGCAAACCGCTGATTCCCGGTGGTGATTATGCATGCCGCCTACCGACACCCTCATAAAGAACCATTTTCTTTCATTCCATTCCAAGCGCTCGCTTAAAGCCGAATAAATCGAAGAAAGGCTTTTATTAACGCCGTAAAAATTATATTGCTGCAGATCGGTCGCTTCTTGCATAAATCTGTTTTGGCCGTTCGTCGTGATGCCTTCCACTTGATCGATCTTTCTCCACTCGAAAAAAAATCTATTAATGAATTGGCCGGCAGAAAAACGGCGTGTGTCAGAAAGCATTACATTCGAAGAGCTTTGGCCGCCAAATTGTCTCGTTGCATGAGCGCTTTCCATTACCAAATAACTTTCGTAATTCACTGACTTTTAAAATTTAATCCCCGGAAATTGCGTTTGAAACTTAAATAAAAACGAGACACTGATATAAATTCTCTTAAATGACACTCTTCTCTTACTGCTCTAAACGTACTTTAGGACCTCATGTGCCGCAACGAGAGTAAAGACCTTTTAATTACACCGTTTCTCTTACTCGTCTCGAGATGTTACCGGCGATATAACTATTTCGGCTTAACTCAATTTACAACAGTCCTTATTTGTGCGTCGGTCCCGTCTTGAATTCAAATTTTTATTCATCGACGTTTTTTGTCGTGTCCGCTTTATTAATAATAACTTCGGGAAGTCGCATATAAGTCTTCATTACACAACGACAGCTTCATAAAAGGTGATTCAACGTGTTTTTAGTTGGCCCCACGCTATATTACCAACATGCAAAGACATTAATTGTTTGTAAATTAAAATTAAGCGGACACAATAGAATTAAAATGTTTCATAAAAATGTTTTTAAAAGCGTTGCGAGAGAGCTTCTCTTTGCATAACTTTGTTTAATTTTTTGTCTTTTAAAAATGTGCGCTCGTGAATAATAAAGCATATTTTAGCATACAATGGCTTAAACTTTTTGTTTGGAGCGCTGTTTGGGCCACGAGGGTAAATAAAGCGTTATGTGCAAAGTTTTAATGCAGAAATGCAAGCACTACACACTAGTCATTTTGGAACTAATTAAACGCTCCCACAACATCCCTACCGAATCAACATATGTTGGGGGTAGATAAAGAGTTTATCATTAATTCAGTCAATATGGATTTAGCATATCAAACGCCGCCACCTGAAGAACTGTTCGCGCACTTCAAAGAAATGCACTTTGCGATCAAAATTATTGTGCATGTTTTTGAGTCACGTACCCGCATTTTCTTAATTAAATTTATCCCTAATGGCGCAATTTGCACGCGAATGTCCGGTGAAAATATTCGGTTTTCCATGCGACCGAAAGACAGAGATCCCGACAGAAATATGTAATTCTGGTAGTTTTTGCATACAATGGTCCACGGAGCGATCTTTATCGCTCCGCATCAACACTTTTTCGACATAAAAAAGCGAAGACGGCAGCCATCGCCGTCGACTCCGGCAAACGAAAAATTCCGCTCGTCTAATTGTCCTTCGAACGAAACTGTCGGAGATATTTGGCGAAGAGGATGCAATTAGCATAAAACTTTGAGGCGGTGTAATTCAAAGCGAACGTGATTTCTAAAGACCCGTCGTGAATCTTTCAAAACGAGTGAAACGAGCTTTTCAGCGTAAAAATTCTTGTAATTAATTTTTCACGATGTCATGACGCCGGGAGCCGCCTGCGAACTCATTGTCCGGTAGATTGGCTTTGAATATTGAAGGTGTTCCGTTCATAGATTCGCTCCTCAGATAGAAAATGGGGTTGAAGAATGCGGCGTGTAGGCAGGACAGTCGGCAATTTTTCATGTCCTATTTATTGCAACGCTTGTCCGTTACTTTATGTATCTGGCCAGCTACCTACACACACACTGCAAGACTGCACAAGAGATAGCAGTGCATAAACAAGCGCAGAGTCGAATCCAGGGGCGTCGAAATATCTAACGAGACGGGACACTCTTCGCTTTTAATTAGGTGGTAATTAGAAAATAAGCATCTCAGTTGGATTCTGGCGACACGAGAATGAATGTTAAGCAGATGCTTAGATAATCGGCGCACGTAACACAATCGCATAATAAGACCAAACAAAGTTCGCGAGGCATTTAATTGAGGATCGAGTTTTCAAGTTGATAAAATTATTGGACGGTTTCGCGCATACATTCAAGCCTAATCTGGAAAGGAGAGACTTCGACTACGTAAACAAATCAAGCCTCTATACGGTGGAAGACCGCGCACAATGCAAATTGTCGCAGAATTTGTCTAGATTATCGAGTCCGCTTTTTACATTCACTCGCTCCTCCTGATGTATATCGCCGACTTCATCGTATAATACTTACATCGCCGTAGCCTTTCCCGGCTATCTTATGACTCACAATTAGCAGAAAAATGCTTCTACTTATCGCAGATTGATTGTTTACGATCCGCTTGTATCGCGTACATCCGCGAGTTATCACCGCTCGCAGACCCTAAACAATTCAACCGTCTCAAAGACTAATTTTTAAATCGCGTTAAAACATAACTGTCTTCTCCCGGTCGTAAAGACGAGTTATTTAGTCGGGAACGCCGTGCACTGCCTGAAAATGAGGGTAACGAAACAATTTGTCTGTGCGCTGGCCGCTTTCAAAGCTCGAACCAACAGACGTACAGTAGTTTTGGGATTTTTAATTGCACTTCTCGACGACTTTCCGCCCGTAATTTCGCAGATAAATCGACTCGAGAAAGTCGGCACGATACGCTCCGTGTCGCTTTAATAATTTTGTTAACCAAATTAAGGTAAAATACGGCCGCGCTGCATACAGTAAACACTTTCCTCGGTACGTATTCTCAGAAATATTTTAAAGTTTAATAAGACTGCGCCGAGTTTATTGTTCACACCTCGCGGAGCCGGTCACGATCGCTTTTCCGAAACATTTTAAAAAGCAAACAGCACATGATCGCACATTATTTATTTCAAGTGCCAAATAAAACGCAACAAACGTGCAAACAGCACCCGCTACTTGCAGGCTCCTGAAATTTAATTCCACGTGATGCAGAATATGACTTTGTTTTATAATCTTCCTTTGAAAAAAATTAAGGGTGACTTTACTAACAACTTTTCTTAGACGTGAGAATTTTAAGGCACATCATATCAGATTAGGTCAATACAAACCTGGATCTGGTGTTTACGAATATTGAAGTGGAATTAATCTACCTTACTTAAAATTAACGAATTTCTATAAAGTTGTTGTAGTACCTACGATTAATATCGAACTACTCGTACTTAGTGTGGCTCAAATGCATAGAAGTTTCATTATTCTCCAAAGAATTAAATTTTAGAAAATTTCCTGGACCAGGTCCCTTTGTCATGGCTTTTTTATTTTTAAAATACACTGTTATTGAACAAAATTATTATTTTTATTGTAATTAGGCGTTATATAAAAACTCGTACGTATAAAGAAGTGTGCGAAATGTTCAACCAGAATCTCGAGTAGTCAATTCAATTACTCAGTAAAATTGAGAAAAATTAAAGAGTGTGGCCACGTAAATTACGAAGAATTGAAGCTAAAATGATGTACTAGCCATAAATAGTCAGGCAATTTCTTCTATACTTGGATAACATTGTAGGTATATTAGTTTCGCTTGGAAAATTCTTAAAACTCAGACATATTGTGCTAAACTCCGATTCGGACACAAACTAACAAAACGCAAATCTTATGCTTCGGTCATAATTTTTTCATTTACTATTTTCCGAAAGTCCACTTTGACCCTAAACCAAACCTTTATAAAACAGAAATAGCAGTTTTCTGCAGTTTGAAGTAAAGTTTACACCCAATAACTTCAAAAAATTAATGTATCTGCATGCTATTAAATAGAATATTCATCACCAAAGTCGAATTTGGGACACCACTGGTGCAAGGCTAAACATTTTATAGAAGTGAGTTGTGCGTTCCAAAAAGTTAGGAAAGAGAGAAAAAAATGTTGCTCTGATGGGTCCAAATGGAAAACCTCTCAACAAGGATGAAAAGCGTAGTATAACAAAACATTGAAAAAAAAACATTACCCATGGAAAGGTTTGGGAAAAAGAAGATACGTCAGCCTAAAAATACTTTACAAACTGTGCTCGAGTCAAGAGAGAAGAAAGCGACGTTAATTGTGATGAAGAAGAAACTGTGTTTGGTGTTTAAATTAGATTTACATTATTTTGTATATTTTTGAAAAATAAAGTTTAGTTTTATAATGTTCTGGACGTTTTTTATCTTAAACACTGAAATTTAAGATTCAAAACCCAACATGTCCATTTTGAAATTTTTTGGGACACTGGCTGACTTGATGATTTTTTCAAATATTGTTTTTAGTTTTTAATATCCATAATAAGTTTTGCGAATTTTTCCCTGTCTTAAATATGCTGAAATAAAATATTTAGCAGTTTTCTTTATTTATTTCGAAATCGATTAATGTGGACTTTGAGTCTAGACGACTGATTTGTAACTTTTTAGTAACATCTTTTACTTTTTTTGTATTAAATTTTTCTTTGTCCAACCTTTCTAGCACTTATGAAATTATGTAGGCTTTCACGGTTGGTGTTATTAACTATAACGATATTCTTCGGGATTTTGGACCATGTTCCATTTGAAGTTCCATTAGGGGACGTTCTAATGAATGCTTTCTAGTAGTACTTGCTCTGTACACCCATTTTCATCTTCTTTTTATTCTGTGTTTGCTAGGTCTGTGTTTAGTAGGTCCTCGAAATACTCTTTCCAGTGTGGCATATATCCTCATCCTCCAATATTTTACCCTCTTTAAATTTTACGTAGTTACATCTGTGTTGTTTGCTTTTGCTTAGTGTTCTTAGCACCTTAGTCTTGTTCCATTTTCCCTCTAAACTCTGCTCATAATCTTTCCTTCGTTTTTTTTTTGGTTTTTACATGTAGAGTAACTCTTCATTATTTCTATTGTATAAAGGTAGCTCTGTCACTTGCTCTTTTTAAGTTTGATTTATATTTTTATCTTGTTTAACCAGCATGTTTATTTTTTGTTTAACTTCTTATTTTTATTCCACATCTTTGCTGTCAGTAAAACTGTAGGTACCTTTAAAACTTATCGAAATTTGACCCAATACCTACAAAAATTAAATGTATCGGTTGAAATATATTATTAAAAGTATAATATTCTTGAATTTTTTTTAAATAAGAGAGGCATTCAGCGAATTAATTCTCGGTTCAGTATGATTACATATTATATCCTAATGAGGAAAATCCATTACATATTTTAATGAAATTGCACATAACACGGAATATCGGAAATTATAAACGCGATTCTCTCCAAATTGTAGATTAAATACCTTTTTTAGAAAAATTTTAAATTTAAAGGACACTGTCATCCAAAACCGGAAATAAGATGACAAAGTGCTTTAATTTGTTTTAGTTGTGCTGTTGACTAATTATAGTTGAATTATTAATTACTGATATGATATATTTACGTCTGATTTAGGACACCTATAAATAACATTATAATCTCAAACTAATTAAATATATTATTAAGTACCTACATTACATGAATAAACTCGCTAACTACATGCATGAAATTTTTACAATTAAATCTCATTAGATTTCTTTTGTCTTAAAATTGAAGCAATAAAGTTGATCATAAAAACGTATAGAGTTGATTTAAACGTAATGTTTTCTAGAAGTCTCAGAAAAATAAATCTGTTTGATAAGGTTAATACACCAAAATGAACACGGTAAATCGATCTATGCCAGAAGATTTAATAATTATTTTCTTCGTAAATAATGTCTTTTTTTCTTCAATACATTTTACACATTTCTTCCACACTGTAAGTTTGACATTATAATTGAGAAAGGTGTGAAAATAAAGATGTGACTTATATGTATGTTGAATCGAACATTACGCACGAGAAAATATTGTCATTGTGGGTAGATGACTTGAGCATTTCAATATGAGAAACTTGGAAAAACGAACAATCGTCGTTGGTGATTGCGACGGCTGAGGGCGGCTAATAATTCTTCAACTTAAACCCTTATATCCGTCCGGTGTGGTTTTGTTTTTTTGCGAGGAGTCGTCCGAGGCGCTGCTTTAGCTCCCGGCGACATATTTACGATCATCCGAGACCGACGTCCAAACCTAACCTAATTTATATCGGACACTTCTTTGCTGTCTGTTGAGACCGTCGTCATTCCTTCGGCCTTATTTGGCAGTACACGTCGACAGAAACCGCCGCAAACGCGAACTCCATTTACGTGTCATCGATTAAACTAATAACCGATCGTCGTGCGAAAGCGTGACAATCCGGACGTTATTAATTGGACGAGGATTTCCCGCAATCCGGACCTGCGGCCTGCAGTGAAAGTGCCCCACGATTTACGGCCCTCGCTCAACTTTCAGCCTTATTTATAAGGATTCGGTGTGGCGACAAGTTTGCGGCATGCATAATGCACGCGCAAATTGAAATTTGCGCGAACTTCTCATTTTTTCTTCGAATTGTCACGACTATTGCCGTGGCACCACTCCAGGTGCGTCCTTTGACAGAAAATTTGACGATTCCAACGGAGACTCGCATCGAGACGATTAAAACCATTTCGGGGTTTGATTAAAGAAACGGCGGGATTTATTGAGACAGGCGGCTTCCTCTAAAAATCCCATTTGAGATACAAGTTTGTAACTTGGGGGATTAAGCGGCGCGTTATTAAGTCTAAGACCGATATTGAAATTGTTGAAATGATTGAATAGTCCCGCGCGTGCCGCTTGACCTTTTCCATGAAAATTATTTGAAAATATTTAATATCGCCTAAAATTCCTATATAATCTGAATAATATGTTGAATGCGAGTCGATAATAGAAATTCCTTTAAAATTTAATCCAGCCTTCATTTGCATATCGTCCGGTCCCGACAAAAAGCGCATTAGAACGGTGGTGGCTCCCGATCAGATTAGAAATGAAACAATCTGTAATTTAGATGTTAGAACTCGCTCGACTGATAACACACATTGACAACCCACACCTCTAAATACACACCGGACACTCTTTATTTATGCCCCTGCTTGTCCGCACTAATGAAGCTTTTACACACCTCCCGCCTTAATCATTTCGGAAAAAAACCGAAAAGCGCATCAAACCCCGATCCACTCTTGAGCGATTAAAGGAAAATGGGATTGATCGTCATCGGGCTTCGGGTTCTCGGCAGCCGAACACTAAACATGTCCCAAAACTACCGTAGAGAATGCAGCCCGAACGGCCCAATTAAAACAAACAATTCGGTCGATAAAGTAGACCCAATAAATCGTGGCATTGTTTCACTATCTAATCTCGCATCGACATCGCCGATCGGCCTCGACGGCTAAAAAAGCACGGACACCAGATCAATTCTAAATACCACCCTAACAAGCTTAAAACATCGCGTTGCTTTGTAAAAAACGTCTCGGGACCATGTTTTGTCTTCGGATCCGTGTTAATGGTAATTTTACTTCTTGTGGATTCAGCGGACACCTCCGCCAGGTGAGTTGGAGGTTTTTGTGCCTTCCTCCTCATTTTCGCTGACCCCGTCGTCGGCCACCGGAGACGCAAACATCATTAGATTGATGACGGCAAATTACTTCCTCCCACAACTTACATGTATTAATGTCAATTCTGAAGCCATCGATATAATAGAAGTGCATCCCGAGCCGGCGGAAATTACAGCCCGTATGTATACAAGGTGCAGATGAATATAAAGTGGCGCTTCCTCGTATTAGTTTTTCATTTACATATTTCCGACGTTGTCCAACTACGAATAGGACCGGTGACATCGCTTTTGTTGGAAAATTAGTGCCGGCTATAAATAATCACCCCACGTGAGTGTGTGTACTTCTTACCCGAACGCATGAATAATGCATATTATTTTGTTTGTAACAAAGAATTTTTGTGCATGTGCTTTTTTATAACGAGGAACACCTATTGTTTTAAAACGCCCCAGAATAAAATGCCGTGAATATAACATTTTCCATGCGTGCCATTGTTCATAGCTCGCATGCAAGTTATAAAAGTTTCAGGAAAGCTCCACTAATTCATTGTTATTTCTTGCAACTTTCAACTCTATCGTGCAAACAGTATCACTATCAACAAACCGACGTTGCAGTGTTGCAGTCATAATTAAGCGAGTAAACATAACGACAAAGGGGCTTTGACTTTGTTTAACAACACGAAAACTCTTCCTTCCTGCTTTAACGCGACCATTTGCATCTCTCGGGTTAGAGAGCGGGGAGCACAAACTGAGCTTCCCGGAATGTTACGTCTGGAGTTATTCTCTAATCAAGAGTCAAGTTACGTTAGTTTAACCGCCACACGAGCACTCCTGTTTATTATTTCGTCTCTGCTCTTTTATTGTTCGCTGATTTATCGTGGCGACCACACGCGCGTCGAAAACGACGCCCCTTCAATTGTTTACATTGTCATCCCGACGCCGCACTTAATCCGTCTTCTCCAGCATAAACTGCACAAGAAATCAGCTTTAGTGACGCTTGTAGCGGCAGCTTGTCCCCGGTTTTATGTCCTCATAAAAAGGTACCGCAATATATCTCGTGGTAAATCCTGGACAACGTACGACTTGTATCGTATTGGTCAAGGATCAGTTTGCGTTATTATTAAAACCTCCCGCATTCCTAGCCAACCATCCATTAACCGCGATGACGCGGAGTTTCGCGTAAGAAGCGGCGGAACCATAAAGCATTTTTATTTATTCGACCATCGGCGGAATTAATATTTCCAGGACGTGGTGCGTATTACTCAAGTTCATGTCTTCTCATCTAGGAGATGCTGACAGGCCGTAATGAGTGCGCATGTTCCCGATCTTCCATTGTTCAGGTGGCAGCGTCACGGCTCAACGAGGGCTTGGAGCTTTATGTGAGAATATGTGCTAAAGTGCATGATTTATGGCATCGTCGTTACGAAGGTTCATAGTATCGGCATTAACGAAATTACAGCTGCTTTCGCCGCTTTCAAGTGCTTCAAAACGCTACTAAGAAGTTCCCCCACTTGGCAACTTATACTCACGGGAGGACCTAATCTCCTCCACTCGTTTTTTACAATTTTAGCAGATACACAAAACGCGATCAAAAATTTCCTTTCATCTGTAACTTTGTTCACTTTTCGTAACTTTGCTTGTACCTCGATCTTGACTTTAATTATTTCTAATTACCACGAGCAGCTTTCATCGTTAAAGACTGTACAATGCTTAATATTTGTAGTCAAAAAGTTAAAATTAAACTTAAAATAGAAAGTCATCAAGTTCCATCCAAAATGTTTTTTCCTAGTGAGTTCAACTACAAATTAGACACTATTTACTGAAGAAATAGCTAAAACGTAGCTAGGGTTCGATTTTTTTAGAACAGTTGAATGACAAAAACCTAGTACCGATATCTTAATTCGCTAGAGCTAGAGGGCGTCTCATTTTTTAACATTTTCTGAAGAGGTCCGTAACTATTTTGCTTATTTTCTAATTCTTATTTTCTAAATGTGTTTTAAATTTTTTTGTAGAGTTTGTTACACAGGTTATGGTGCAGTGAGTTATATTTTAAAATGTCCAATTTTTCACTAATGATCCAAATTTGTGTTTTTTTTATATAGAAACATATATAAAAGTGTGTAGGCTTTCACGGTCGGTGTTGTCAACAACGGTGGTATTAATCGGGTTTGTTGACCGTGTTCCATGCGAAGTTCCATGAGGGGGGGTGTAGTGAGCGCCCCGAGAGGCTAACTCAGCAAGTGATCCCCATGAATCTCTGCCAAACGTTTCGTCCACAGCTGCGGTGGACATCTTCAGTGGCGGTGTGGTCGTGGTCGAAGTACTCTCCCAGCTGTCACAGTCGCGACTGAAACATATATTTTTACATTTTTGAAATTTGCACGAAATTAGCTTTTCAACGATATACAACAATCAATATTTATGTAAATGATACTTTAGATAATTAAAAATAGTTTTGAATCATATAAAAAAATAATATACAGGTTGTTTAGAAATCGAATATTTTACCTACTTATAGATTAATTAAAACAAAGAAAAAAGTTTTAGTCAACATGAGTCTCGTATAGTCTCATCAATTTTACATGCGAAAAATTAAAATTATTACTTTATAAATTTCTGAGCAACGTGAGCAGTAGACTCCAGTAATTTATTTGGAATTTTTATGGAAGTTCCCGAAAGTGTATCATTTCTTGTAGTAATCGATAACACTTATTCTTTAAAGCTTCTTCTGTTCAACAATTCTACTCTCATCCTATCGACGAAAAAATAATTCCTGTTAATTTTAAACTACTGTAGGAAAAAATAAAAATACAGATAAACCTTTGTATATGTTTATTATTTTTTGTGTTTACAAAATTGTTAAATTTACACTTGACGTACTGAGTCAATTTATGTATTATAGTTTGTTAATTTAAATATATAATTTACATGTTGCCTAAAATGATCCTGACTTTTTGTAAGTGATTAAAATGTTTAACAGAGCAAAATTCCGTGTTTGATTAAATACCTTCAGCACTATTCAAAAATAAAACACATGACCAACAAGACAATTGTTTCAAATTAAACTAGCCATTAACCATTTTACATTTCCTATCACAAGAATGAAGAAATTATCGACGTGGTTTATCCTAATTAAAATAAAATCAAAAAACGACTCAAGTCTGCATGATTACCTAGAGGATTTGTCACGAACAATTTATCCATCACAACAAAGCCGAGTAAGCCAAATTCAAAAATCGACTCCTGATTGGTTGCGAGGCTTGTGTGTCCAGTGTTTTTCAGGCACCGAAACCTAAACCCCGCCGAAGAACGTATCCAATCACATACAAACAGTAATAAAAAGTCATAGTGCCGCAGCCATGTCTCCGCTGCGATTTGCAGAATGAGGTACCTTTTTTCAAGCAAAAAATGCCTAAAAGCGCGGGTTGGGCGTTTCCATTATTATTCGGTTGAAATAATTATTGTTAAGATCTGAAGCTGAAAAAGATATATCCAACCAAATCAAATATTTTTTATTAAGTTATTATCAACTTGAAATGTGAAAAAAATCATAAATGGTCTGGAATAATGTCACTATTTGTTAAAATGGATTGGTAACGATTGGCTTGAAAATAGAGTCGATTGTGCAACGCGCTCGCCGGATTTAATCCCCTGGAATTTTTTTCTAGCAAGATCCCACGAATAAACAAAAATTCAATTCTCACACAGAACTGGAAGAGGCATATTAAAATGTATTTTAGCTATTGCCGTGGAACTAGTAAATGTTGTTAACAACCTATGTAAAAAATACAGTTTATGTTTAAAACAAACCGGTGCTCCATCTGAGCACTTGTTTAATTTTCGTTTTTTAATCAATGTGAGCCCTGTTTAGGAAAATTATTTTGCCTTTACATTAGTATAAGACTATTCGTAAGTAACAAATTAATATTATACACATGACCAACAAGACAATTGTTTCAAATTAAACTAGCCATTAACCATTTTACATTTCCTATCACAAGAATGAAGAAATTATCGACGTGGTTTATCCTAATTAAAATAAAATCAAAAAACGACTCAAGTCTGCATGATTACCTAGAGGATTTGTCACGAACAATTTATCCATCACAACAAAGCCGAGTAAGCCAAATTCAAAAATCGACTCCTGATTGGTTGCGAGGCTTGTGTGTCCAGTGTTTTTCAGGCACCGAAACCTAAACCCCGCCGAAGAACGTATCCAATCACATACAAACAGTAATAAAAAGTCATAGTGCCGCAGCCATGTCTCCGCTGCGATTTGCAGAATGAGGTACCTTTTTTCAAGCAAAAAATGCCTAAAAGCGCGGGTTGGGCGTTTCCATTATTATTCGGTTGAAATAATTATTGTTAAGATCTGAAGCTGAAAAAGATATATCCAACCAAATCAAATATTTTTTATTAAGTTATTATCAACTTGAAATGTGAAAAAAATCATAAATGGTCTGGAATAATGTCACTATTTGTTAAAATGGATTGGTAACGATTGGCTTGAAAATAGAGTCGATTGTGCAACGCGCTCGCCGGATTTAATCCCCTGGAATTTTTTTCTAGCAAGATCCCACGAATAAACAAAAATTCAATTCTCACACAGAACTGGAAGAGGCATATTAAAATGTATTTTAGCTATTGCCGTGGAACTAGTAAATGTTGTTAACAACCTATGTAAAAAATACAGTTTATGTTTAAAACAAACCGGTGCTCCATCTGAGCACTTGTTTAATTTTCGTTTTTTAATCAATGTGAGCCCTGTTTAGGAAAATTATTTTGCCTTTACATTAGTATAAGACTATTCGTAAGTAACAAATTAATATTATACGTAGTCTAGTTAATTATTTATTCAGGATGTCCCTGAACTCACGCCTCACAGAAAACTAACACAAAACCGAGACAAACGCCAACGATAATTCAGAAAATACAAACGAATAAAAATTTTGGGTTTACATAACAGCGCTGTGGGATTTTTTTAAACTCACCTATCCCAGAAAGGGAGGTCCAAATGTTGATATAACCTAAATTTGTTCCTAGGCTCAAAGTGACAATAATGTAATGAAATTTATAAAATTTGATTGGACACTGTCATTATTAAAAGTTTAAGTTGACTGGATTTTTAACAAATGAAAAATTCGCTTGTTACATAGGGATAAACCATACAATCAAAAATTACGGGAAATATACTTGGATGGCCTAAAACCCTCTGATTAGTCAAATTAAAATGTGCTTTTTTAAATACCATTTGAGCTAACCAATTTTTTTAAATATTTATCTGTGCACCAGGGCCATTTCTCCAGATTTTTCTGGGGCGCGTGTTTTAGGACACCTGCATATTACATTTTTTTATGATCATTATTCAAAACAATTTTTAATTCTGAAAAATATTAATTGTTGAAAAAGAATTTTATACCGATTTCAAAAATAATAAAATACATGTGATGTTCTATTTGAAAAATAAAACGTTTCATAAATCAAAAATTGTACCAACGCTAAAAACTAACCAATTTTTTTAAATATTTATCTGTGCACCATTTCTCCAGATTTTTCTGGGGTGCGTGTTTTGGAACACCTGCATATAAAATTTTTTTATATTATCATTATTCAAAACAATTTTTAATTCTGAAAAATATTAATTGTTGAAAAACTAATTATACAGATTTCAAAAATAATAAAATACATGTGATGTTCTATTTGAAAAATAAAACTTCGTTTCATAAATCAAAAATTGTACCAACGCTAAAAAATATTCGAGTAAGTCGCCATAATCTGCGTAAAAATATCTAAAAAAAGTTAAAACAAATACAAAATATTCATAATCAATAAAAAGTTACGAGTCTTTTCAAAAAATGTTAAATGTTAATGGCAAATGCTTCCTAGCTCTTAACTAATAGAAATAGCGAAATGCGGTTTGCGCCATTCAACTCAAAAATCAAGCCCTAGACATTTTTGATACGTTTTGGCTATCTCTTCGGGAAATAGGAGAAACCCCCAAAGGGTATCAAATTTTAGACAGTATAGTGGTTCCTCCCAGAGGCGCTCCAAAATATAATTTATTTTTATTATTATAATTTTTATTTGGATTAAATAGGATAGAACGCGACATTATTCGCTTTTTCGCAAGATGTACTTGTTAGGAATTGACAGAATGGCTGCTTGGAAAAATCTGGATTTAATGAATTCAGAATGGAAAAAGTTTGGAAACCGCTGATTAAATGCATTCGATGCCACACAATCATTGTTTGTGTTTTCAATTTAATTTGGAGCCAGTGAAACAAATAATGTTTTCCTAAAATAATTGCAAGCGCTATATTAATTACAAATTGTTGTATGATAATCAACTGACAAAAGGAAGAAAAAATGTTTGAAAGAATTTGGAGTTTTTCGGATTGTTTCAGACGATAATAATGTGTCCGTCAAATAGTGTGTGGAATGTCATGAAAATCAGAATTTTCATTTTAAAGATACATATTTTCTTGACATTTCTAACAAACCTTTGAGTGATAAAAATAGTTTTGAAGTCTAAGCAGCTTGATTTACTAATGGAGTAAGAGAAATGCTCAGAAGATGAAGTCTGAAAGACATCACGTTCATGAGTAAAACTTTTTTCATTTGCTCAGATCTTCTGCCTATTTACTATTATATAAAATCTGTTACGATGTATCTTCCGTGCAAGACCAGTAAAGCCCAGATAAATGCACAAAATGGTAGAATAAGTACAATTTAGTGGAAGGATTGCAGGCTTGCGGTTCCAGGATAAGGGTGTTCTGAAATTGATCGCAGATGCGATAGCACGTGATGGAAGCAAAGCTGCCGGCGCTAGATGTATGAATAGACGACCGCTTAAAAGCTGAATTTATTAACATTGGCATATCAGTGTGCGTGCCGAGCTTAATTGGGGCACAAACACATTCATCCATCAACTTGGCACTGGACATTGCCTGATCTTGACAATTCATTGCGTCGGAAGTAAAAGCGGGCTGTTTGACGCTAAATTAGATCCAACTAGCCATTATAATCAGTTCTGTTTTTCAAGCGCTTCCACTCATCGATTCCACGCGTTGAATTATCAAATTTTAAAATCTAATTACCGCCACTGGAAAAATCCCACTTTTATCTGACTCTCCCGGAACAAGATTCATATGCGCGGTTGCGGAAAAAGGCGATTTTTAATTATGGAGAGGCGAAGAGATTTTTTCCAACAAAATAAATATGGTGCTTTATACGGACATGAAAGTCGGTTTAATCAAAATTCTGTTCAGTGGACGACCACGAATTTCCTGCATGTTTAAATCATCAAGCGGGGATTTACTCGTATGATTATAATATCAATGAGGCGCCTCCAAATTAAAATATGTAAGGACCGTAAAAGACAAGCTTATTACGCCTCATCCGGTAGTTAGGTTAAGTAAACATCGTGAACTCTCACATAAACATTTTTTCATAAACTTTTTCCATAAAACAAGGACACGGCTGATCTTCTTGCGGATAAGTGTCGAAACAACTAAGGTAGATGCGAGATTCGTCGAAACTTTTTAAAAACAATGACTCGAACGGTGTAGCTCTTAGGTTTTTATTGACCACAATCATTCTGCATTAACATAAAACGCCCGGTAATTTCCTTTAAATCTAAAGTGCCTCAGATGGAGATAAACAAGCGCGGAATAATTGCGGTAGCTTATTTGCGCGCGTTTTATGGCCGAGCTGTACAAATTCCGGGAGAAGTCGAAAATTACGGGGAGTGGATGTGGCCAGTGATAGACATATCTCGGTCGAGTTGATATTCCTACCCTTCCGGTGTACGTGACCCGCTTCCCCAATTCATCCCTTTAATTTACAGTGTATCAAGCGCCCTGCTGCGCTGTTGCATGCCGGATTTTATCCTCCGCAAGGAATACAGGTACTCCACTGAAAGTTGTCAAGGGAATAGCGGGATTTCCACGCGCTGGAACCGGCAAGATTTCAAGATAAATTGCCTTCCGAGATTCTCCCATCACGATTCTGAACCATCGACGGAATGACGAGCACATATTCAAGCTCACCAATTTGCAATAAATTAAAATATCGCTCGTGGTGCTGATGTAACGTCGTTTAATTGCATCCGAACGCATCACAATAACCCGAGACGGAGACGATCTTTATCAAATGTGGACACGGATATCCCAGTGCGCCGAAGACGACTCTAGGCCACGTTTTATGTGCGAGGGTCCAATTAAGCCGCCCCAACACTAATTAGACTTTTACAATCGTATGAATTTATTTCGCCGCCCGAGGTGTTAAAAGTGCGTGCTTTACATGCTTACAACGTTCTCAGCCCGCATCATTACGCCCCCTAATTGTCCAGATTTAGCACAGTTTTTCCGCACGATGCAGACGATATATTTGACCAATTATCGGGACCCCGAGCGCGTCGTGATAAATCCGGAAAGACGGCTATTATTTTATTGACTCGCTAACGATCTTTGCGAAAGTTCGACGCGAGAAACGCGAGGATTTACACCGCGCAATTATCATTTCTGCACTAGCGACCAACAGGTTGTCTGTCATTAAAACGAGACGCCTTTTCCAAAAAATCGTTCACGTGCAACAATCGCGGGCGCCCATTACCGTAATCGCTCTATACACACATTTCCGGAATAGAAAAATGATTGGCTAATAAAATAAAGTAGCTTTATTGATTTCTAAATTGCGGGACCTGTTGCTTCGGAAATTTTACTAAATTATTTGTTCGCAATTTGGCGGATTTGTTGGAGCAGGACGTTCCAATAAACAATCACTTTATTCGTCGTTTTGCGGCAAATTCGCACAAGTGGACACTTTTCGCCACACCCGCGCTAGGAAAATGGGGTGGAAAATGCTAAACCGATTACGTAAATTAACTAAATGCCACGAAATTAGGGGACGTTTTAAGAGTTTCTCAACAAAATACCGAAAGAGGCATTGTTTGTAATTTACTTTTTTGTAATCTACATAAAACGAGTGGCGCAATTTTAGGCAGGTTTGTCTTGCATAATATGATAAATTTGATGGACAGTTCAAATAATGTAACGGATTATTTAATTTGTTTCATTATTTTTTTTATAGTTTTTAAACGAATTAAATTCTATTATTATATGACTTTGAGTTCCATTGATTTTCATCTCTCAAGTGTTGGCCATAAAACAAAACGACAAGTATTAGGTAACTTAATTTTATTGATTTATACATTAGAGATTCTAGTCGTTTTAAACAACAATTTAATAAACACAGTATCAGCCAAAAGTCAAGAAACATTTGTAATTGTTTTAGAAATGTGTAAAGTCAAATTTACTTTTACTATAACAGTCGGCAAGTTTCGCATTTAGCAAACATTTTTTTGATAACATTATTTACTTGATTCTCGAAGTATTCCTACCACACGTTCTTAATGGGACTGATATCGATGTCATTTTATTACACTAACATTTTCAGCAGCTAACCAGTCCATTATTAATTTCGCAGTACGTTTTGGATCGTTGTCGTGCTGGAATATAAATATTACCAGCATATTATCTTCAGCGAACGAAAGCATCTGATTCTGAAAAATATCTATATACTCAAATTTATTCATTATAATACCATCAATGCACCATATTGGACCCATTCTATTTATCAGAGAAGCATCCCCAAATTTTAATATTTCAAACCCTGCTTTACAGTCTTTTTTGTATACTTCAGATTAATTTTTTAGCCACTGTATTCACCGAATTATGCATGTCGTATTTCCTGTCGTGAGAAAACAATAGTTTTCCACTTTTCCATAGTCCAATTTAGAAGCTCACCAACAATACATCATTCTAAATCGCCTTTTTTTTGCGAATGTAAATTTTTATTGCGGATCTTCGACCTTATAGTACTACATAGGCAAGACTTCGTTTAGTACAAAGAAATACATTTAAACCCGGGAGTTATTTTTTATTTGAGATGGGGAAAAGCGTTTTGAATGAATACCATTTTAATTATTCTGTCAGTAGCTGCTTTTTTCAGGGTATTCTAGTTTTTGGAACACTAGACACTAATCTATTTGTATCTCGTACAATTTAATTGTTTTTGAAATAACACTACTATTCATGTTTATTTGTCAAGCAATTGTTAGTTGTTTTTCTCCAGAATTATACTATATTAGTTATTTAGTTTGGAAATTGTTTGCAAACCCACAAACTCAATTCATTCCATTTCAACACATCAATATTTTTTTTTTCTCGCGCATAATTTTAAATCACCCGCCAAACATTTCCCGATACTACCGCTTCGATGGCACTAGTAACCTTTTTCACTCCAACAAAATCCAGACAAAATTAAAATACAAACCTGACAACAATCTTCCGAAATCCGTAAAATGAAGTGTAAGTATCAAAGTTTATTGTTTTTAATTTTTTTTATATTTGTTTTTTTTATACGTGTTATTAACATTAACTTGTGATTGTCATGTACTCGTATATACCTTTTATTTTAATTAAATTGCTCAATTTCAATTAAATTGCACTCTTAACGTAACGAGACTTTGTTTTTACAATTTCCAAACTTAATTCACTAAAAGTCAATGCAGATATAAGTGTAGATGAAAACATACTTCACATTATTAATTATTAGTTTGCAAATATCTACTGATAAACTTTTGCCTTTAAACATTTTGACAGATAATAAACTCACACAAAATATTTTAACAACAAACATACTAGACTAAATATTTTATCTTTAGTACTATTTGTAAAATGTTTCTGTACTTTTGTTTCAGATTTAAATAAAACGAATAAAATAATTAATAAAATTTTTTATTGTTTAGTTGTTGTAGTGAGGGTCTATCAGTACATTAGAAAATTGTTAGTCACAATTTCTAAAGAATAATATTTTTTTATTATTTATGACTTAAATTTGATTTTTTACTTTTGTCGGATACTGCATATTTAGAGCTATGCGGAAATAAAACCCTTAGGCTTCGATAAAATTTCAAATCATTTGTTAAATCTTCGCAGACACGTTTTAGCTGCTATAATGTGGAGTGAGTTTTAAGGTACTGATTTTTAGAGAAAGGGACAGAAAAGATTCGGTGTAAAAAGTGTGAGTGCGATTGTGAAAAAATTGGGGAAAAATATTGGCAACAAGATTACAAATATAGGATTTGCATTCAAATGACAAGTTGCTTTTGCTCCAACTTTGCCTGTATGTACATAATTTCTGTTCTTTCGAATTCAGTCTGTGTTTTCAAGAAATGTATGAACAGGTAAATGTAGTTGAAAATTAAAAATAAAAGAACGATTGTTGCAATTTTTATCAAAAATGTGATTAGTACGTCGGAATTTGTCAACTGAAGAATCAGGAAAATAAAAATTTCTATCTATATCTATATCTTGAAAGAAGAAATTTACAATATTTAAAATTTCTAATGTAAATTTGATACGGATGGAACTTTTTTTGCAAATATTGAGTCGGAGATATTTCAAATTAATTTCCGTTGGTTGTGGACGAACAAATATGTAAAGTAACAAATCAACTTTTAAAACTATAAAGAAGAAAATTTACATTGTGATCTGTTTTTACAATCCACCGAGGAAGTCTACCGAATATGTTGATTAAACGTTTGCGAATAACGACTTTACTACACATGATTATTAGTTTATATATTTTAACTTTCTCAGAACTAAATAAAAATTGTCCATATATTCATAAGAATTCGATGCTCGTTACGCCCAAAGACAGTAGCTTTAATTTCATAACGGAATAAATTTGGGATAAAGTTGTGAAAAATATTGTTAATGCGCAATCTAAATTGAAAACTCGTATAGGAAGCGACGGCTCCGTAGATAAAGACGGACCAAACTGAAACTGCCTAACATTATTCATGACGTCCCAGATAGCATCGCCGTTCCAAATAATTATTTATTGTATCATTTAGTTTGAAGATTCTAGATTATTAGAGGACGGTACCGTTGCCCTCCGACATCAATTTCAGTAATAAAATAATAACACGAATCCCGCGTCCCCGTTTATAAAACAATGGCCTCTTCTAACGACCGCCACATTCTTTTTATGTCAGAGTTCATAAAATAAATATCAGCATGGAGTATCCGCTAGCCTGGGTCCTGAGAGTTATAAATCTAGGAAGTTTTCTGGCACGCGTTATGGCACCCCTGCAGGGCCACTGCACCGTCCCACCATTGACAACTGTTTTATGTTTTGACAGTTGGAAACAAAAGTACCATCCTATTTCTTTCATTACGTCGCTCCTTCATGTTTTCTAACGTATCGTGATAGGGTTATGGATATATGTATGTGTTGGACCTGTTTTATGACTCTCCCCGGAACACTTGTAACTTTTGTTATAAACTGTTGACCGCTGTTGTTCTCAATCAAATGGGGTGGGGATTTGACGTCGCCGACCCGCCATACAAAGCTCCCTACAAATGCTGTTGTCTGATATTAATCACACATGGTCAGAAGCTCTTCAGGAAGCCCCGGACAGCTCTTATAAATTTCAGAAATCAAAGCGAATTTACAATGGTTAGCATTGTTCGCTGCTTGAATTCGAAACTCCAAACTGCAAGTTTAATGATCCGTGCGATAAATAATGCCACTGACATAACATGCCATAAAATATAATTATCACAGTTGTATAATACCTGCCGATTTGAATTAATTACCAAATATTCGGGCATGATACAATTAATTTCGATTACAGCCTGGAAATAAGAGCGCATTCGTGCGACGTTTCCACAACTGTTATAAAATCACACAAGACCGATTTTTGCATAAAAAATCATAAAGTAACTTTACGTGTCGCTGCCAGTTAATTAGTTAAAAAAATTACACTAATTAGGTACCAATCAATAGTTATCCTTTTGGGAGAAGCGGTTTTATGTGGAGCTCGAGTGCTTTTGTCTGCTGACTCGAAAACAGAATAACATGCTTCAATCAACTATGGCGGACGGTTCGATGATTTCCTTCATTTGCAATCCGAACGTCACGAGGAAAATGTTTGAAGAAGCGTAAATTTTTAACGATACTTCTTTACGAGTTCGCATCATGATTTGCACTTTTAATATGCGCATAAAGTTAACTTTATTTGTTTAATCTTGCATCGTTCGTATAATCCGTTGTTGGGACGGGCGAAGCGCACAAAATAACGCTAACGTGAAAGTTAGCGTTCTGCCGTAAAAATTTTACATAAAACGACTGACCCAATTTGAATACTGTTATTAAGATGATTTGCTCGGTCGTTTGTGATTTCTTTCGGATTTTGTGAAAGCTGCAAAATGCACTCTCGTCGACGAAACGCTATTATCTTGTGCATGATTTATTAAAAATATTTCATGGAACTGTAAAAACCGTACAGCAAATGTTAGATAATAAATCATAACTCCCGTACGGTTATTATTTATTTTAATAGAGCGATCACGCGATCTGTTGTAGTTTCTATTGAGACGAACAGTACCACCGTAAAAATCGGCCCCGACAAATAGTCGATTTCCTGCCATAAGAAGAATAACAACAATAAAATTACAACTATATTATGTAGGAACAAATATTGCAACAAGTCAAATAACAGTACCGTGAATGGTACCATCTGCGGTTTGCAGGAATCTGTAAATAATAGACAGATTTATGAAAGGTATTTAATTTGTTCTGTAAATGTGACAGTCATGGGAAATGTTAATTTAGTCATGTTTGAAGAAAGCGTGCGGTTCGCACTTATTTGTTCGTGATCTCTAAACCAAACGGAACGTTTTGAGAAGAAGTAAAATAATTTTCATTATCATGCTGCTGTGTCCCAATAATAATAAAATGTTGTTCTAACCAATGGAGTGTCGTACGTCCTATGTGACAGTAAAGAGAGAGCAATGTTCAGTACCACTTGTACTTTCTGTTTCTGGTAGCGCAGATTAAAGGATAGTGGTCGCGATGACAGTTAAAGCATTGCCAAGTCGAGTTGAATGCCATCGGCTAAGAGCGAACGCGCCAATTAATTATTCGAGTCTTTTATGCCCCTAAAATAATAGCTTTCATTGTAAGATTTCCGTGGGCGAATGTACGTCCCTAGAATAAATAAATTGTTTTAAATTCTATTCGTTTCCGACACTGTCCCGCGCCCATCCTTTTTCGTTTCGACACTGTTTAGGCAGTCCGAACAAATTACGTTTTCATCCTAAATTTCTGTATAGAGACAAATTCGTAGACGTATTGTTGTTTGTTTCGGACAGTATTGGAATCTATGACGACAGGAGTTCGGTCCTCCAGTTAATAAAACAAGCTTGCTCTGCATTTTATTGAACACCGTGGGTGTCGTTTATTACCAGGGACGGATTCGTGTGGAAACTCAATTGGAGACGCGGATATGTGGACGTTTGCGTTTTGAATCGTCCGACTTTCTCATGGAGCCATTAAGCGCACCGAATCTGCGGATGGCCTTTTTGTGCGCGCTTTGTCACGACTATTTAAATTAATTTTCATTTCAGTTTGGGCGTAATCATGCGGTAAATAACACAATGAGAGACCGAAATAATTGTGTTTTTTCGTCCGACTGTGACGTCTTCATCTCCAAATCGTCTCCGGTGAATCTGTAACGCATAATTCGACTTACCGGACTAAATTACGCTTAATGGAATGCTGTTTTTCGTCTGAATTGAATCAATTAGATTTATTGTGGCCCAAGTGGCTAATGAACGAAAACGCGTCACTCGATATATCACACGCTACGCTGTTGTTTAGGCGTAATCATTCAATGAAACTATCATTAGTCTTCATGATGTCGCCGACTGAATTTAGCGGGCGTATTATTGATGTCTTGGGCCTTATGGTGTCTTGCATACGACGCCGATATACGGGGAATACTGCATTGTCATTGCTTTTGATTATATGCGAGAGGATGTAAAGGATAGTAATGAGGATTTGTTTAAAGTTCGTAATTCATTTATGTCAAAACGTTTTGATGAATTTTTCATACGGAAGGAGTGGTCGTGCACAACTCATATCTTACCCACCTACTGACGACAAATGAACTAATCGTGCCGTCGTCTTAATTTATGGGTATTGCCACCAAACCGCGCTTTTCGGCACCATCTACAGTCTGACCAGAAAAACAAACACTACATTCCAATTGGAAAATTTCAAGAACAAAAACTAATCCTCAGACTTTATTTTCAAAATTTTTTCCAACTCCTAATCTAAGAAACAAACTGAGTCATAAATTAGAAGAAAAAAAAAACGATTTTGAGCAAAAATATTTCATTCGGAAAGTACAGAATCAAGCCACATTTTATTTCTACTTCTTTTCAATTATAAAATTTTGGTATGTTGGCTTTTTTTTTAAATTTGTATTTTTTTGACACTATCAACAATATAATGGCAACTTCAGGTCCCATTGGCTTGCATTCTCTAAGCTATTCATAAAGGCAAGAACCTGCTCTTCTATTCTGAAGTTTCTATGTGAGGATAACCGGGAACAGCTAAATAATAAATTAATAGCAATGAGTAAACGAGCAATTTATTGATTTAAATTATTGTATCTTCATATTTTCACTACCGGGTCTTCATAAAAGACCTTACACCACGTGACCTAAGCAGCATAGACAACCTTTTCAGATTGCCAACAGTTTATATGTGTCACAATTGGAAAACCTGTGCTGGTCAGTTGATGTTTGTCTCTTTTTAATCCAACAGTAAAAATTGACAAAACTAATCTAATAAATTAAAAGAACCCTAAAAGAAACAAATTTACCTAACAATTGGTTTGTAATACAGTAAACTATCGATTCAAGATTCCACAGCATTACTCTGATGCAAATTTTTATTCAATGTTAGATTTTCAAAGAATTGGCACAGATTACTCCAGATGACTGACTTCAGAGGGCGAATTAGTCCGGAACTATCTCTTTTCTACACATTTAAACTAGGCGCATGACATCTTTGTCACAGATACCATAAGCAAATGTAGAGGCGCTGTAGTCGTTGCTAATACTTTGTACGACCGATATTTTTACTATTTTAAATTGAACAATGTACAATTCCGTGTTTTTTAAAAAGCGTGACTGTTTCTACGCTTATTGCTTTTTTCTGACTAATATTTTCAAAACGGCATTTTGCTGCAATTATAATCAAGCCAGTAATTGTCAAAACTTGCCTGTATATTGAATTTGTGAAAAATTTTAAGCAAAAGATGGGTCTTTTTACATTATTTGTGGTGTTGGTGAAAACTAAGCGGAGAAACTGCATTGTTTTTCAAAAAGCGAAGAAGGATAAGGATGTTTTATTAATACAACAAATTCAGTAAATCTAATTACATAATTCTAGAGCGAAACTATGGCAAGAAGCTCTAAACGTCCAAAATTGCAATCTAAAGCAAAAGTGGAGGGTTTGCAAAAAAAACTTTTCGGCATCGTTAGATATTAGGCTTCATTATTCCTTATTTTTGTGTATGAATTTGAAGAACTAAGCCAGGTTGCTCTATTGGTTGTCCGGCAAGTCTTTCAAAATTTCCATTATTGTATAATAACCCCAAGTAATTATCATATATGTAGTTATACCTATCTTAGAAATATAATTGTTAACATTTTGGGTATAATTTTGTTTAATTTAAATTATGTAATATAATAAATTGATTTTTATAAAATTGTTTGTTTGTACGACGTGTAAATAATGAAGGAATATTTTATGATTTATTCTACAAAACAATTTTTTACATTAGTTTTGTAGAATAAATCATAAAATATTCAAAACAGCATTTTTACTACCTAGAAAGAGAGGAGAGACTATTTAAATTTGCCGCAAAATTTGATCGATGCGCCATCTGATACATAATTACATAATTTAACGGTCGTTAAAGGTCATTCCGCCAAAATATTTGCATTGAGTCAGTCATCTGGAGTAATCTGTAGAATTGGTTAATTTAGATTAATGCAATGCTGTGATTGCCTCAAAATGTGCAGATTAAATTTGGGAATGCTTTTTGGAACTGCACAATATAAGATTCCGAAGAATAGAACCAAGATCCATCTGGGTTTTGATTCCCACATAAATGTACCGTTAAAGTAAACGCGTCTTGTTCGGTTCTGGTTGTAAAAAATTAGTTTTTAAAGAGTTTTATAAACGACGAATGCCAGAATGGCCTTATAAACAAGTTTTTTACACTATTTTTTCTGCTTCGCATCCTTTATGCAATTTTTAATACAAAATTTGAGAAATTTTGCATGGGTTGATTAACAAGATTGTCAAAATTGAAATTTCAAAACATTTGACGGTGAAAATAATTTTCAACAAAAAAATGTGGCAAGCAATCTACTCGAGATTAATTTAAGTGCTCAAGACACATCCAACGATTAATGTTTAGAATAATTGTGCTTTTCAAGGAAAAGCTAATTGAAATTTAAAATATTTTAACGTTTTGGTGTTTACTTTGATGATTGATATGACATTTATGATCATGACATACCACTCTAGAAAAACTTAATTCCACTAGTTCTATTTCGAAACTCAAAAAGCGATTAACGCCCTCAATTGGGTGCTTTAATACCTTGGTTATGGACGCGAAGTAGTAAAACCCTCTTAGTCTGCGGATTATCATGTTTAATTAACCAGTAAGAACATAATTTATTAATTTATACTTACGAAACTAAGACAATAATATAATAAGCTGTGAAAATAACTGATTTCGTAAAAACTAAGCGGCAGTAATGAAAAAATTGGAGAAAACTTGAAACGCGCAAAAACAATAGGAATTCTGTCAAATTCTAGTAAATTATCTGGTTACAAGTTACAAATCTGATTATAGTTAGGAGCGTCGCCTATAGCAAACACGAAATATTCCTATTTTTTCCCCGAGCCAAGTCACGTGTTGTACTGTTATTTACGAAGATCCTGTATATCTTAAAAAGAAATGTAAAAAACCTATTGCCACAACCAACAAAAATTATTGAATAAATTAAGTCTAACATTTTATAATATTGTAGTTGCTGGAAAGACTTGTTGGCAAATACCCTAAATATTTCCCTTATCCGTCACAAAAAAATCAATTATTCGTTCACGACTGTAAAAAGTTTATTAATTTCTATCTTGTGTAATTTTGACGCACACTTTTTTATTTAGTTGAGTTAAGTTTCTGTCATTATCTCGCTCTAAATATGGTAGAATATACATTAATTTGAAGCCAAGATCACATTTAATTCTCAGTTCACCAACTTTTATTTCTCAGTCGCCGCCCCTATCGTCATAACTTTAATTGACACTCGATCGCTTTCAAATTACTCATAGAAGCGGTTGACAGATGCGCCGGCTGTGAATACAAAATGTAATTAATGTGAAAAATTCGAAAGTTTCACATTTTTGCAACCCCCGCCAACGAATTCCCAACCCGACATTTATGCGGCATTTCCTGTTCCAAATTTCGTCCGAAACCTTTGCGCTAATTAATGCCTCTCATTAATTTTGATGGGTCAGAGAGAAGTAATAACCGTTTGCGGTCACTGAATCACTCAGATTCGCGTAGGCTAGTTTATAAAAGAGTGCCGTTTGTGGAGTGTTTAATGTTTACCATTAGTCAGCGTCTGTAGTTTATGCAATTCCGCACTGGCGAAAATGAATGTTGATGGACGGATGTGGAAATGAGTTTCCAGAAATCAAACTGGCGTAGCCGTATAAGAATGCGATATAAACAAAGCCATATTTTAGAAAAGAGTAGGAATGCCGCCTTTGTGGGAGCGAATTCTCGCTACCTGTCCATGGAGAGCAGGGCCCGAGGCTTTGGAGTTTGTGTTGCGCAACTCTGTAATGCATTTGATGGTCAGTGTGTTGGCGTAAATAACTTTGAAATTTGTTATTGCTGTTTCCGCCAACGATCGCACAAACAAGGCAAATTGGACAGTTCTGCATTGGAAGACTGCGGGAGGAGGTTCTGACGCGCGAGCATAACGATTAAAATGTTTGTGACAAATTGGGTTTCTTCGCTCCATCGGCTTTCAATCTGAAGAAAATCGTTCACCTGCACACAGCCCAGCGAAGAGAGCAGACACAGCGAACGGTTCTGACGCACTAATTAACCTGAAGTGATTAATTGTCACCAGAATTCCTTCCCAGATTGGCTCCCGGGACTGCCTTTGATCTCCTTGCAGATAAACACTGTTATTTGCTTTTCTAAATTAAAGTCGGAGCCGTTCATTTTCATACCGATTTAGCAATTCGTATTAATCCATCTTTGCTCATCACCGATTGCCCAAATCGTTACGCCATCTAAATCAAATCCGACTCGAACGAAAATTCACTTTTCACGCTCCAGCGATCATAAATAGACGACTGCGATGAATAATAGAAATTCACACTTTCCATGTTGATGCTATCTGGTGGTTGTTTTATGATCGGCTAATCCTGCAAGTCACTATTTTTATTATTCGAACTGTTTTGGACTATTTGGATTTCTCGTAATTTCCGGTTACGCTTTCAAGAATATTACCATTATTTTTAAATACAGTTTGAGTGGAAGAATGGCTCAGCGAACAGCATCACGAGCGCGTATGTGTTCTAGTCTTTGTTCTTGGCCATTATCGCTTTATCGCAATTTTCCCGTGTTTATGGTGGTTATTCGCCGAGTTAATTAACAGTTGCGAAGAATGACCCTGTAGATATTAATGGGGCTCCTTCGGAGTGGAAGAGAGTGGCACATGGAAGAGATCGCCACAGAAATATTCCAAGCGGCAAGTACACGTAAATTGCGGGATAGTTTTTGCCAACATTAAGATTTATTGCACGTGTAATTACAGCAGGTTGAGCTCGCCCGGTCCAC
The DNA here is from genome assembly GCA_964023215.1 of Eledona agricola. NCBI lineage: Eukaryota > Metazoa > Arthropoda > Insecta > Coleoptera > Tenebrionidae > Eledona > Eledona agricola. The sequence goes on from OZ026858.1 coordinate 18,473,970, forward strand.
AAATGAGTATTCAAAGCAGACACGAGCAGCACTCTGCTCGTCACTCGAACAAAGAGTTAATAATTTATGTCGAGGCGCGAATATCATGTCGGAAAAAGTTGGAAAAGCGCAAGGCCTGAATGATGCACAAAGTCGCGGTGGCTTGATCGACGATGCATTTTTCATTCCGATTCAGGACACACGCGAAATCCACGTTTTATGTATTATGCAGTCCGTGACAGAGCATAGTTTGAATTGAAAATGCGGCGGAGATGCAGCTTCCTCTCTAAGCAGTTTATGGATGTTTTCAAAAATTTATACACGCTATTTGTACCTTCGTGTCTGAATTGCTCCAAATCGGCATTAGGCGAGTTATCCGTTCGAAATTTTCCAGCTGTTGCTCCTTGGGAACCGCTCTTTGAACCCGGAAAATTGCCAAGAAAATGTATTCGAATTTTATGATAAATCGCCCAATCGGAGTAGCGCCATTATGCCGCCGGATCCAGTTTATTTTTAAATTATCATATAAATTTCAGGCACGTAACAATCAAACCGAAACCGTGTTATTCATTTTTCGTCAATGTTCATTGTAATCAAAATCTGCAAAAAATAATATATTGTATTATTCTGATTGACGTAAAACATTTATCACATCTGTTTTGTAATGATGCAGAATGGAAAAATGTTTGATTCGTTTCAGTCGGACCGCTCATGAATTTGTATTAGCATTTCGGCCTGTAATCTGATCAAACTTGATCCAATTTGCCGATTTAAACCGATCATCCGTTTACAAACAAAACACCATTTTCAGGTCTAATAATCATTATTATAATTGCAATGCCACCGGCACTAAATCAACGAGGAAGCAATGTAACGTTTTGGACCCAATCTAAAAGAAAACCACTAATTTATCCTCCGACAACTTGTACAAACAAAGAAAAATATCGTTTGGGTTTTGGTAAATTTGATTTACTTCTTTGAGGAGTAGAACAGATACATCTTCAACAGTACCTCTCTAATCTATATAAATAAAAATGAAATGCTGTTTGTTGATAAGCGCACCCCTTGAGAACGGCTGCCCCGTTTGGGCTTTTTTTTAACTGTTCCTAATAGTTCCTCATAAGGTTTTTCGGGGAAGAAAAATTGAAAGCTTTGCGCGGCACAATTCGGGAAAAACTAAAAGTGCTTTTTTCTATGGGATTCTTGTATGAACTCAATACCATAACTCGCAATTCGAACAATGGATATGCGTAATTAATTATTTGATTTGTTCGTTATAGTCCTGGAAACATTTTCAGGAAAAAAAAACGTAATTTTGTATGCACTATGGATCGTAAAAGATGATATTAACGAGATATTTGATTGTTTTTTTTGTTTTACTCGTTATGCACCCGGGATAGAAATAACTCAAAAAAAATCGGGAAGATCTGGAGAAAAATAAGGAGAAACGCATTCTAGCCTAAATTAAAACAAAGTTGTTGTTACTTTTGCGTTGTTTCGCGATCTGTCCAACAAATGTGGTTAATTTATTTCTATTCCAATTTATTTCGCTGCATTCCAGAACTGTCAGATGTCAACTTACCAATTTTGCCACATTAAAGGGCGAATTGCTAAGGAATATTTGGACAGGTAAATTTGATTAAAACAAAACTAAGAAATAGTTTAACTCATGCAACTGTTAACGGCATTTTACTGGCTAAGCAACATAATAATATTTTAAACGAATCAAGTATTTGTGCTAATTTTAAAACAAATAGTGAGATGATTTCTAGAATGACACGTAATATTGTATACAAAATAACATTATTGGATATAATACACATATAAAAAAATTGAAATATATTATGTTAAAAAAACATTGTCCAATAAATAAATGTTTTAATGTGTACTACTGTTTTTAATTCAAAACTCCTAAATATACCTACGACTATAAAGTATACAATTTTCTTATTTTTACATCTGACAGCACCGCACGTGTGTAAATGTCGTCTGGACAGTCTTTTTCATATTTTTACTTTATTTACACATTTCCAATAGCTTTTCACAAATTCGTTAAATGATCACAAATAAATTTATTGAAATTTGCACAGAACAACGTCTGTCGGGTCAGCTGGAGCTCAAATAAAATTGGTGAAGACATTACTGTGCCTCGTTGCGTTTCAGCACCTAATAAAGTCTGCAGAAAATATTACAGTGATTTTTCAAGTTTCACATGCCGTCAATTTGTCGAGATGACACCATTTCGTAAGCTTTTACGGTCCGTATTGTACCAAATAAAATTTTATGAGCATTAAAAATTAAGAAGATAAACCTTACGATGAGGATCCTTGTTAAATTGTAATATATTCTTCGTTCTTTTATATGTCATAAATCGTGCCGGAATAATCCCAGTAAATCAGTGTCGGATACTTTAAAACCGGGAAAGTTTGTTTGGTTTTTCAGTAACGTTTTTATTATGATCGAAATTATACAAAAATAGACGCGGGACCGGGGGCTGATGAAAAACGTAATATCGCTCGAATTCGAAAATAGGATGAAGCGGAATTCGCTGGAATTATGACGGCGTGAATTTTTTGTTTTGAAATAATTAAAACGAATACAATGACTTTATAAAATTGACAGCTCTTTATTCGCACACATATTTTCGCACAGTCCGCCGCCGTTCTAAATAAAAATGTTATTTTGGTCGTTTCGAGATTCCGGCAATTCTGTTCGTTTAGCGTCACGTCTTGGCCGTCCATGAATTTGCCACAGCGGCTTTTTTGCCCGTCTTTCTTAGGTGAATCAAATCTTTTCGCTTCTCTTTCGCCATGCTCGATTCTGTTAATTCGTCAGTGCCGTTTCGGCGTAATCGTCCGTCGATTAAGTCGAGAGTCGGCGTGAAGCGAACTATAATGGCCAGAATTAAAAGTTTAACGTTTAAATTAAGAATATTACGGTGTGCGAGTATAGTAAACGCCATGAAAGTTGGCTGATCGATAATCGAATCGGATTGTCTGAACTAAGAGATTCGATGTCAAGTGTTCAGTGACGTGCTGTTTCAGCAGGGGTCATAATAAGTTAAAATATATAAATATATCAATAAAGTGTCGGATGTTCGAATAAAGTATCAATTGATCGTTTTTGAACCCCAACGTAGTTTAATATAAAGTCCGCGTGTGTTTTCTAGGTTATCAAAAAATCTTAACCTCTTAAAAAAGTATTTATTTTTGTAAAATTATTTATCACTATCACAAACTGCATTTATATTTCTCTTCAATATTTTTATTAACCAACTCTTCGGAATAAATGGCAAACTTCTATTGGTCATATTGCGTGATGTTTCATTTCAGATGCGTTGAGCACTTAGTCCAACGGCTGGCTCGGAAAGTACAATCACTTCCATCTTCACCAACAATGCAGTTAGTTTTTCGAATATAACTCCTACAAAGGGTTAGGGTTCTTTCAAACGTGTGTGCCGGAAAGACTTCAATAGAACTGTTCAAATTAACAAATTTAATTGATCCTCGTTACATTTCAAATGTACAATATGACTATAAATAATACGAGTTCTAGCACGAATGCCGTTTGAAGAATCCATCCATCATTGGTAGTGTGTTCCGACATATGGACCATGATCCAGTAGCAGTTATTTTAGTAGGTGGGGTGTAGCGAGCGCCCCGAGGGGCTAACTCGACAAGTGAGCCCCCTAAAATCCTCCCTCTAGTGGTATCGGTCGCAACTGTAACAAATGCATTAGATAGTACCGTATTTATAAACCTTCAATCGTCATCCAAATCTTCGTCACTGCTGCTGTCGTCCCCAAGGTGGATGGTCAGGTCAGGCATGGAGTCCACAATATGTAGACGGTCGTGCCACTGATTGATGAGGTTGGTGGTATGGGTCACCACTTTACGCCAGTGTTCTGGGGTGCATTGGGCGAGTGAACGCTCCCACATCTCCAACACTTTGTTGTCGCCATATCCATCTTCTCCCATATGGGAATCATAAAATGTTTTGGCCTAGAGAACACTGAATGGACTTATTAAAAAATATGAGTATTGTACTTAAAATAATAGTTGTACCTGTGCCCATAACAGTTCAATTGCAATGGTACGGTGGCAAGTGGAGGACTTCGTGTCCGTGTTCTCGCAAATACTTGTCAACTACGTATCTGTTTGGTGGCACGTTAAGTTTTGCTAAATTAAGCAACTCGGCCTTAAACATGTGGTGCTCAAACAGCACGTTGTGTTGGTGTAGCCACTCTTGTATTTGGCACTTCTTTCACACCGCAATAGGATTCCGTTCAACTACAATGCTGTGATAGGACGCATTGTCCATTACAATAATCGAGGGCTCTTCTAGATTGGGAACTAATAGCTCTTTTATCCACTTCATGAACAGTTCGGCATTCATGTCGCCGTAGTAATCCGCGAGCTTCGATTTTGTACCAAATATAAGCGAGGCGTTGGACACGAAACCGTCCTCCGTGCCATCACACATCACAAATGCTTTTTGGGCATCGTTTAACCGTCTGCCAGGCATTTTGAATCAATTTACGCTAAAAATAGACGTCAATTAATAAATAGAAGATCGTATAGTTATTGACACTTACTGTTCGTAATAAATTCGAAAACGTTAATGTTTCGTAGGTTGGAATTTTGACAGAGAGTTCGCACGCCAATGATGCACGACAGCGCTGCAACACAGACGAGAGATAGGACGCGCACAATAGCCCCGTCTTCGTCGAACGCGTTCACATTAGAGTAAGAGCGAACGGTACAAATGGCGTAGATTGTTCGGCGCACCGTCGACAAACGTTTCAAGGAGGTTTGAAGCTGTACTACATGTGCAACGAAGATGGTAATACCGCGTGCATGTCTGTGATATGTTCAGAAAGTATCGAATGATCGGCCGACTTTCGTGGCGACTACTATACAAACGCTGCCGCGACTTATTTTCCACCGCAGACAGGTGGCGCACCTGGGGCAGATTGCCTCGCTCCTGGAGGGCATTTTATTGTAATATTTACTTATTTGTGCGTCACATTGTGTCTGCAGAAGCGTAAAAAAACGAGCTCCAAGTAATTGTGTGGCGTAATTAAGACCTTAGGGGGTCGCCTCGGCGGAATGGTGATATCCTTTGTCCTGTTTGCCTTGATGACTTAAAATCGTTTCGGTGCATTTATTCCGACGCTCCTTTTGTTGCGTCCGTTGTGATCTCTTCCGCTCGGAGGGTCCCATTCGAGGCCCAATTTTTAATTCCAACTAAATTCCGATTTTATTATGACATCGGATTTTTTAATGAATGATATTCCGCCACGGGCGCTTCTTGTGCGGTCGTTAAGACCTGTGCAAACTCAAAAATTCATGGTCCTTTCAGATAATAGATTTTTATCCATATTCAACGTCATGTCCGTCGCCATCTACAAGGAAACCCCACTGCTTCATTATTCGTAAATTACAAACGTTTAACATGCAAACCGACTCACATAAATTTTGACCCCCAAAAAAGGAGGGCCCGACTTGTTCCCAATTAATCCAATTTAATAAACAATACCCACACCGCGCGGTTTCTTCTTTCTCCACCCACGTTATCGATGTGGCCGGTCGTCATAAAATCTCTCTACTTACAATTTCAAATCCGGACATTTGCACATGAAACGACAAACCATGCACCGTATATGGTTCTGGCCATTCTAATAACTTAAATATGCAAAATCTAATACTGGCACGCTCCCTTCTTATGCATTCATTTTCAAAGAAGCACTGCCATTAGTGCTCCTTACGATCTCTTATCGCTCGCTTCAAACACATCAATTTAACAAACATTGCACTGTCGGGACTCAAGTTTAATTAATGTATTAATTCCCGCATATGTTAAATAAGTTGATTAAACTCGCGAAATTCCCCGTTCGACTCAGTAAAATCGAACAGCAAAAACTGCATCGACATATTTACTATTTAAACGGTAAAACGGTAAACTTTCAGTGCGCTTTTATATGAATATTGAGTTAGCAAATCGTAAATTGAATGAGCGTGTAATCTACGGCGAGTTATGGATTACATAGCATGTTGAGTAAGTTTAAACAAATGGTGGGCATTAATCATGTGGAAGCTTTGCCGATGGTAACCGCCGCGCCATCTCTTCGACGCCGGCCGAATTAAGTCACCGAAGCTTCGAGCTTTTATCGGCGACCACCTTCCGGTCTTTGGGGTCAAACTAATAATTTTCAAATTAAAATAATTAATCAATCTTTCAGTAGCGCCGCGCCACCTACAGCGATAATTAAGTCGGTTCCCAAATTCGGACAGATATTAATCACTTTTTTGGTGGCGCGCACTTACGATTTCAGCGTGACTTAATTAGTGCTGTTGTATGAAAAAAATGGTACACTAAATATAACGGAGCGGTGTCGGTTGCAGTGATCGTGTTGTTTGTGTGAAAGTCGTCAGTCAGTCTTTTGTATTCGGTGAATGCTCCGGTTGTCCATTATTGTCCGGTTAAACCGGCGTTTAGGCAGAAAGTGGCTTTTTGCGAAAATTCGTCGTCGAATTAAAATTCGTCACATGGCGCGGCGCGTCGGGCCACGAAAACGAATTAACCATTTTATTATTGCGTGGCTGTCAGGATTGAGTTATGATTTCCCTTAATACTTGTTGAAAGCCACAGATTATTTATACGTTTTTCAAACCGCAAAGCGATTGTTCTACCCGGCTCCGAACTTTCTTTTCGGGCAGATGCGAGCGGTTTTAATTTAAATGGGGGAGAAATCATTAAGATTTAGTCGGCGATTTAAAAGCGAGCAAAAAACCCATTTTCGGAATTATCTTGCCAAAGGATCGGCGCTGCAGTTGCGGTTAGGCCTTGTCGTTGAAACATCTTGACGTGATCTCGGAGGTTAGGTGTGAATGAGTAAGGTGGAAAAGCTGGAATTACGTCGTGGTTCTGCACCACGCACATCCATCATGTCGGAGATGGTAGATTATGGTACAGTCCACACATTAAAGCCATTTTAACTGAAATATAAGCCATAAAGCAAGTGGAAAAAATTCTAATTTTCTTAAATGAAATATCACAGACCTTGTGAAGGTACGTATATAAAAATCCATAAATAAAAAGCACTAAGATAAATGTTACTTATATGAGAAAACAAATTACTTTTTTAGGAATAGTCATAAAAATAAACTGAAAACTAAACGAAGCATTAATGAACAGGAGATAAATTATAATGTTGGATGACTTCTAAAGCTTTAAGACAATGTAGTGAGTAGTTTAGTGATGTAAATGTAAAAATTATAGATACGAAATCAATGACAAGACAAGATGTACTTGAAATTGCACAAGATCAGGTTGTTAATTATACCACATACAGGTTGTTTAAAAAGTATGGAACCGGCTAAATATCTTCAAAACTAATGAGCGGAATAACTTGATATTTGGGATATGCATTTTACTAATTAACATCCCTTATTCCAAATTTTTTCAACTGTTTTACATTGTTAGTTTACGAGATACACAGTCAACTAGTTTTTTTTAATAGCAATAGGGGTCAAATTTGACATCGTTCGAAAGATTATTTTTTTCTGAATATCATCATGTAATGTTGGTGTCAAAACATTTTGACAACATGCGTAGAAAAATTAAAAATCAAGCAAACATGTTTTATCGTTAAAATGACAAGACCACCTGTACTTAACACTTTCAGAAGTTTAACTGAATGAAAACTGAATACGCAATGGCTTTAAACATTTAAATTGAACCCCTATTGCTGTTTAAAAAAAATCTAGTTGGCTGTGTATCTCGTTAAGTAACAATGTAAAACAGTTGAAAAATTAGGCGTAATAGATATTAATTAGTTGAATTCATTTACAAAATATGTTATTCAGCTTAATGGTTTTGAAGATATTAAGCCGGTTCCATTCGTTTTGAACACTCTTTATATCTACGAGAGACGTTTACAAAATTTTCTACCTAGACCTGAAACCATTAAAATCGATAAATGCTGTTTTGAAGAAGTTGGTAATGCCCCCTAGAGTCCTAACCTTCCTCTCTCTGACTACCAACTCTTTCCAAGATATAAAAAATGACAATATATGATATTAAGCGGGGGTCATTAGAAAATATTTAACTTCCTACAGTGTTATAAACTTGAAATTGGAACGCTGCCGAAATTGACCATTCCGAATTTAATTAAATTATTTTCAATATGTCGGCGCTTTGGTTTATACCAAAAATCAACGCCATCTTTGTTATTTTAAATGGCACACTCCAGGTTTTACTCCATTTTCGAGTCGCCCTTTTCTATCTGAGTGCAGCGTCTCTGTTGTCGTAGCTTTAGAGATACCTATGCTAATTATTTTACATTTTGTATTTATGGTAACCTCATAAAAAACTTAATTTTCAGTAACCATATTAAAAAAACGCAAACTGCTCTTTACAGTCGTTAACAGAAAGTTTGTGTTAAATGAAAAAATTAATATATGAGCAAATGTATGAATTTTTTAGTCGCAACTCGAACATTTGAAATAACTAACGAAGAAAATTAGTATACCTACCGTTAGAAAGCAAAGCTAAAAAAGCAGCTTCTGTGTGAAAAAAATATTATTTAATTAGAAACCCGAACAAGATCGTTATTATTAATACCACCTTATCTTCCATTATCTCGATACTCATTTTCTGTGACTTATAAATCTATAAGTCTCATTAGTAATTATATTGCTTGTCTTTATGTGGTTTCAACATTAAATAAATCACCTTTCTAAGTACTTGCAAAAATTTAGTGAAAATGTCCGAAAGAAAACATCAATATTATAATTTGTTTAAACGGAAAATGTAATTTAAAAATTCAATTGGGACGAAAATATTGTATGTTGCATGATGGGCAGTTACAACAAACACTAAAAGAGCAAGGCATGGAAAAAATTAAAACAAAAGCCACAGAACGTGCTCATTTTCCTTGTTTATGGACAAAACATAAGTACATAAAGTTCCGAACAAAATTCATAATTTAGTTATGCAATGTTTTGCCGAAAAACGCTTGAAAACAACCCCCAATTTTTTTTTGATACTCTTTTCAATTCTCTATTCAACAATAATAAAATAGTGATACCTTGCAATAGTTTTATTAAGCAAAATACAGGTTTTAGGTGAAAAAATAAAATTTTAATTCCTTGAAGAAAAAATTAACAATTACAATAAATTTCAAATAATTTTCCAAAATTAACCATAATTAACACTTGAATTCTTTCAGATTTTGGACATATGCTCTTTTATAATAAAGTGGATGTTATGTTGTTTACTAACCGCGTGACGCAAGCAAGCAATTCAATATGGCGCTCACCAAAATCGTTTTTCTCGAAGCTTTATGCAAAAATGTTGGAATAAATGTGCAAGGATCTTATGTTAAAAAATAAGTTTTTGTTTGTTCCCTGCCTCGTTCCCTTCGTGGCTAAGGAACTAGATAATTTGATATACTGGTAGATATAGCTTTTCTGCACATTTTGATGGTGTCAATTGGCAACAACTTTATCTTACCATTTGGTAGTAGCAAGATAAAAAGTGAGGCAAATTAAAATTAAACATTTTTCAAAACATAACTTTTAGAGAAAAAAACGAAGAATAAGTAAGCTTACAACTCGGAAGTAGTTTTAATAAAACGTGGACGTGGAGAAAGGATATTGAATGTTTAAAAAGAATAGAATGGAGTCGACACTAAACATGTCACTTAGAGCCCTTTCACATGGAGCGTACGGTCAGCGCGTACCGTCAGCGCTGACAATACGCGCTGATTTTCCGTACGCGGCGTACGACTTTCACATGCACAGCGTACGGTACGCGACCGATGATGCGCTGTTGCCAGTCTTATTGAAACTATGTCTCTTCGTTCATCATGTATAATTTTGAAGAAATGGTGTTTGTAACATTCTTATAACGCATGTTATGCTCCGACAAAATTTTGGTGGCAATTCAATGTTATATTCGGCGGTAGAAAACTAAGGATATGTACAAAATTACGTTAGCAGCCGAATAAACAAAGCAGTAGTGGTAACATGCTGTCTTTTCTGAATCAATCTGCAAACATTTTTTTTTTTGTTTTAGTCTGCAAACTTTAAAGAATAATAATACATTTTAATGTCTCGGGTGGGCGTTGTGATTTTCTGAAAATTACTATAACATAATGCCAAAAACTCATTTTTTTCAAATTGCAACACCACAATCTAATAACGAAATTCAATGTAAAAAAATGACACGACCTTTATAAAGGTTTGTTATGTCAATTCTCGATAGTTTTTCCGATATTCCACATTTTGTAGAAAACGCATCTTCTCTTAAGCTTTTGATATGTGTAGGCTGTGGAATAAAAACATTTAAATTAAATAATTGAAATTAGCATGTCTAAAGTAGGTATTATACTTTTTATCAAATTTTTACTATTATTTTGTAAATTAATAACCAAAAAGTATAAACAAGAAAGTAGAACAAAACTTTAATTTAACTAATACTAATAATAAATCAATTAGAGTTGAAGTACAACATTGAAGCAAATGTTCGACATGTCCACCATTTTCACTTATACATTGTACGACATATATTTTTACAGATTGAGTTGCTCTTCTTATTTCAGCTGGATCAAGATTATTAAATGTATTAGCGATTATTATTTTATGATCTTCTTTATTTAAAATAGCTGTGCCGTACACTATTTTCTTTAATTGGCCCCATAAATAAAAATCAAGAGAGGTCGAATCGGGTGATCTGGCCGGCCACAATGACGGGCTTCTAATCCCGAAGCAACAGTCTTCAAACAATGATATCAATTTGGTATCAATTTCATTTGTAGAGTGTGCCGGAGCTCCATCCATCTGATACCAGGCATTAATTGCCCTGGCACATGGTAGATTTTCAACAAATGGTTCTACAATTTTCGTCAAAATTTGGAGATAATTTTGTCGATTTAAATTATCGTCATACATGAAGTATTGAACTTCACCATCCATTAGCAAAGCGAAGACATTTAGTCGAATCTGATTTTGATTATCTATCTCTACAATTAAATGAGGATTCCGTTGTTATATTGTAGTATTGCAATTTGAAAAAATTGAGTTTCTGGCATTATTCTTTAAAGTTATACTAATCGATAGAAAAAAAATTATTGCAATACTTCAAATGATTCAAGAGATATTAATTTTTAAAAAGATCCTTGCATTTCCAAATTTTAACATAAAATTAAAAATATTTCAAAAACTATGACCCAACCTGGGCGCTTCTTATTCAGAATTGATTGCCCAAGCGAACGAGTGCATAAAAATAAGGGGTTTCCATTTAAAATAACACAGGTGACGTCAATTTCCGGTATAACCGAAAGTTCCGCCATCTTGATAGTATTTCACTTCGATTCAGAACAATCGATGATAATCATACACCAAATTTCAACTGTCTAGTTTTACGGGAAATTAAAAATATTCTAATGAAGAAAAAGTGAAAAAATGTATGAAGAAAAAGTGCAGCAATTCGGTCTAAATTCAGATATTTGGTACCGTACGCGACTGACCGTCAGTTGCCATGTGAACTTACCCATAAGGACCAATGGCCGTACGCGCGCTGACGATACGACGACGCACGGGCTCGGCGTATGCCCGACGTAGCAAATGGTACGGACTGATGATACGCGCTCCATGTGAAACTACCCATTTAAACCCATGGCCCTTGCTTATACGCGCTGACGGTACGCGCTGACCGTACGCTCCATGTGAAACGGACCCAACTGTTTACCTAACTACCTAACTAAGTTATAAAATTTATGAACTGAATGTGTAAAAATTTGATCTCCATTCAGATGACAACAATAGACTAGAGGACCACGTATCAACTCGCAGAGCTTTTTCGAATTAAAAATCGCGTAATAAATATATTTTACAATATATTTTTGTTGGTAAATGATACAAAAGTATGATCAAAGCACACCTAATTGAATTGGACCTGCAAAAGTATATGAAACCCCGATTATATGGGAAAACACCCGGTCATAGATTGCCGAAATCTGGCAACAGGGCGTCTCCGTACGCGACTGACCGTCAGTTCCCATCTGAAGTTGCCCATAAAGCCGGCTCCAGACTACGTGGCCAACTAGCCAACGTTGGCCGTGTGTGATATTTGCCACACTTGTTGGCCCAACTTCTGGGCGAGTCGACGAGTGGTTGTCGGCTCGTCGGCTACAAAATACAAACTATGCGCCAATTCACACACCTTGCTTTAAAGCAGGTGGACCGATGATGCTGCAGCCTGACAAAGTATCTATTGTTGTAATGACCTGTGTTTTCTTACATAATTTTTTAAGAAGAAGTAAAACTTCTTTAACTTATAACGCTCCACGTGGTGCATTGGATCTAGAAGTAGATGGCCAAATAATACCTGGCTCGTGGTGAAGAGAACAAACATCAACCACATCTTTTGTTCCTTTAGAAAGGATACCTAGGAAACCCTCAATGGAAGCCAAAAAAATTCGTGACGAATTTGCAAAATATTTTTAAAATGTTGGTAAAGTGGAATGGCAAGACAAATATTGTTGAAAATATAAACTCCTGGACAAAATTAACGCACCACCGCTTATATTTTGTGTTGTTCTAAAATAATAATGATTTTTAGTTTTCTAACTATCATACAAGTAGGCTATGAACCTACTTAGACAGTTCAAGTAAATCTTGTCAACAATGGCTTTGTTTTAAAAGTACAATTACAGTAAAAGCATTTTTGACAAAAATTGATTTAAAATCTGATGGGAAATTTATTAAGACTAGTTTTCTTTAGCTTTTACAAGTTTTTTTTATTGGTAGTGTCAGTGAGAGTGTAATACATTTTAGTAATGGAAAATACTCCTCAAGAAGTCAATCAAAATTTGATCTCCAGTATACCAAGACGCATGGAAGCAGTAATTAGGAGTAGAGGAGGATATACACGATATTAGTATAGCTCTATGTACATAAATTCTATTGTTTTAGTTTGTTTTTTGTTTGCATATTTTCAAACAAAAAACATTAAAAAAAAAATGATAAGAAATAACGCCATCTTTCGCTGATTTCATTTGTAAGCTATAGACAGTACCTAACAATAAGCTTCCATAAACTTTATATTGCAATAATAATTTCAGTATTGGAATTATACAAGTTTAATTGGTGGTGCTTTAATTTTGTCCAGGAGTTTATATTCATTAATGAATTTTGTATTCATACATTTTCAAAACTCCTTTTCATAAAGCTTGTAAATTTATAAAAATTATGAATTGCAACTTAGGTAAGTTACCTGTTCAGTCCGCAATGTCCCTATACTACGTAAAAATTCGTCCATTTTATGGAACGCAAACCATGTCGATTTTTATATCTCCGCAGATCCAGCGCCTGTTTTCCCGAAATCATATATATCTTTGTAATGCTACGATACGTAGACATTAAACTTTCCTTCTTTTTTTTCAAATCTGCAACCGATTTTGACACGGAAAAATTATTTTTAATGTTGTACCAGCAATCGGTGACAACAATTCTATTTATATGGGCCGGATGTTTCGGAACCCAATTTGCCGGATATTTTTCATAGAGCACCAGAAACTCAAAAATAGAGGCATTTGTCCACTCCATTTTACAGCACTATAGAGTAAACATTCAATCCGCTGACAGCAGCATTCGTAAAAATGTGCCGTGGAGACGTGCGTGCCAATACAAGCAAAATTTTCTTTGACGCGGGAACGTTTACCGACTTCTGTCCGAACGTCGACGAAAGCCAACGTTGGTCATGTTTCCTATGTGCGATACCCTACACACTATGTGGCAAACTCTACGCACGCCGACGTTTGCCTAGTTTGCACATAGTCTGGAGCTGGCTAAACGTCGACGAACGCCAACGTTTGTCAAGCTCGAAAAATGTGATAACCATACACACTATGTGGCAAACTCTACACACGACGAACGTTTGCGTAGTTGGCCACGTAGTCTGGAGCCGGCTTAAGGACCTATGGCCCGTACGCGCGCTGACGATACGACGACGCACGGGCTCGGCGTATGCTCGACGTAGCAAATCGTACGGACTGACGATACGCGCTCCATGTGAAACTACCCATTTAAACCCATGGCCCTTGCTCATACGCGCTGACGGTACGCGCTGACCGTACGCTCCATGTGAAAGGGCTCTTACATTTAAAAGAGCTAAGCCATGAGTAGTTTAATCATACAGCGGAAAGCCGAAAATTTTGTAAAGATATTGTTGAAAAATACGAAAGATGTGCAAGAGTGTGGCGAGCAGGAAAAATCCGGAATGAGGATAATATATTAGTCTTAGTTTATGACGAGGTGGAATCGCGCGTGATGTCAACAGTAGACGACATATGCTAAATAAAGAACAATTTGAGCCCACTCCGGTCGCTTTATGTAGATTGGTTCGAGTGTGGTCGCAGTCATCGAGCTACCACACCTTTCACACTGTTTAGAAATGACTCCGGTGTTCAGGCATCAGATAAGCGGATATCGGCCGAGCTTTGTTTAATAGTCAATCAATGTTAAAGATGACGTCCGAAAGATTTGAACGTCATTAATGCCAAATTCCAGCGACGGTTATAAAATAATGAGTGGTAAATTTCAAACGACGACGACCTCGAAGACGGGCCAGGCTTTATTTACATCACAAAAGGCTTGTGTGTGTGTAATCGCCGATGGAGCGTGAGCATGAATTTAATTAATTTACAATAACACTTAACGCACAGAAAATGAATTTGTAAATCCAGAGTCCGGCAGCTTGTGATAAATTCAATTATGAAGCAGACGGCACTTGCCGTAAATTTCACCTTGCAATCTATCTATCTAACGAAACTACAACTACCTGTCAAGTGCTCGTAATATATCATCATTTATCAAGAGATTATTTTCCTGTAATTGTAGTGCAGCACAGACTCGACGTTTCCAATGGATTTAGCATAATCCAAATCCGTATCACAAAAATTTCACACACACACACACCTCTTTGCCCATCAGGAGCGTTGGCCTTAATTAACACATCACCGTCCGAAATACTTATAAACACATAATAATTACACATAGCGAGAACCGCCGAAAATTATAATTTACGAAAATTTAACACTCTTAATTACGAAGCAGGCATAAGACGGCCGGCGTGCATGTTATTTGTTATGAAGCAGATTTATGAAGACATTCTTCCATAATTTATTTTTAAACGCTGAGATGATGGCTTCGGTCGCAGACACATAAATTAACCGCAAATATAATCCATACGCGACCGCTAATTCATAGGCCAATGTGCACTGTTATACGAGCTGTGATGTCCTGCGGAAAAAGAAGAAACCAAGATTTATGACGTTCGGAGACGCAACAAGTTAACAAACACGCAGCGCGCTTCAAGGAATGTTTTGACAGTGGCTTATCAGGTGAATTTGTTAGGCGACGAGAACAACATCGTGCTTTGCAAGAATTTTGACTAGGATTTATTGGTTCTCGTCGGCTTGCTTTTTTTATTACACCCAAGCCGTGGAGTTTCAGGAAACGCCTGAACATGCTGCTGTAAAGACAACGTCCCAAATCTTGGAACATTTTTAAATTAACTCATTTATTATAAGAAATGACTATATCCCCTTGAAATAAAACGACTACGTACGTAATCCTCCAATTTTTAAACGAGTTACATTTACCCTTACCCTTACATTTCCCATGCGTAATAAGTACAGCCATGGACAGTCAAGAATAACACTTTAGTCGGCGGGTGTCATGCAAATATCGACTCTATGAGATATTGTCATTGAGTCGGTATTTGCATCACACCCGCCGGCTAAAGTGTTATTCTTGACTGTCCACGGTTGTACATTAAATTAAATTTGCATTAGCCAAATATAGTAAATCCAAAGAAAATTTCAACAGTACAGTTTATGATTATGTTAGAAATTTTGATATGCAGTACATCTTCCTCGACTCATATTCAAGCAGTACTAAATTACTTGAAATGGTCTTGAGAGAAGACGTAAATGCAAAGAGCTGCAGTTTATGCTGGAATGAAGCGCCAAACATACGATCCGAACATAATTCTCTAGCTATTTCTATTACTTCCATATTACGCGTAATTGAATGCTGACTGACTAAGAAGTACTATCTCGACAACGAATCATTGGTTCTGGTGGCTTACTTTAAGAAAATGTATTGCCATTGCAATTTTAAAAACACTTCTAATACAACAACGAATTTGTGCGAGGATTCAGAAGCACGCGTCTCCAACAGCTCGAGTAATTACGCATTTTCCTCCAATTTGCAAGTCCGCTGAGCAAACTAACGACCGATTGTTTCTTGTAAACCCCGCAAATTGCCCATCATTCCACCCTCAAATCATCACCACGCATTTTCTTTTCAAATTCAAATCTAGCAGTGTCGTGAAATGGAAGGACAAAGGGGACCGCACGGCAAACTTCCGTCATTAACTCCTTAGTTGGGAATCACGTGGACTTCCCCTCAGCGCCGGAATGACAGTTTCACGTATCTCATGAATTTACATCGAGTGCGGTCTGTGCGCATAATGCATCGATTCCGCATTAAATTATTCGTTGGCTTCCACACGGAAACATCATCTCGAAGCTTTCCGGTTAATCAATGAGACGGAAAAACTCCAATCAACTAATAGCGCCACAAATTATATGTCCGATTTATTTCCGCGCGAGTGACCGGCGACGCCGGCCCTTTTTCCCTAAGATGTTTTTTCATTGACCATAAATTGGGATTATTTCAGATTTACGGTGGCTGAAACGCCGCCGGCCGTCACACAGATACGTTCAATTCGGTACAAAGTATCGTCTGGCTATTATGAAGGGGAGTTTTCGGGACTGTTCCCTTTTTAAAATACTCACATAATGACAATATTCTGTTTTACACGGAAATTTTAGTAAGCGCAAAACTAGTGTAATCCTCTCACTGATCCTCAGTTGCGTACGAGCAAAAAATTACGAACCATATTCAATATAAATATGAATAGTAGGAACCGGATTAAGCCAGGAAAATATTGAAAACGAACGTTTCGTAAGCTTCTATAAGAAAATAAACTACTACGTGTAGTGTAGTATGAAAACCTTAAAACGAAAATGAAATATAAAATGTATTTCCAAACGCTCCAAAAAATGTTATGTAGAGAGAATTGGAGGAACCAGAACTAAATTATCACAAGTATTAAAATCGATTTAAGAAAAAGACAAGAGGAACCAAAAACAAGGCGAAAAACGAGCTTGAACACCATATACTATGTATATCAAGAATCCAATAAAGTTAAAACAAAGTCGCAGATATAAGGACATGCAATATAATTACTAATGAGACTTATAGACTCATAAGTCATAGAAAATGGGTATTGAGATAATGGAAGATAAGGTGGTATTAATAATACCGATCTTGTTCGGGTTTTTAATTAAATAAAAAATTTTTCACACAGAAGCTACTTTTTTAGCTTTGCTTTCTAATGGTAGGTATACTAATTTTATCCGTTAGTTCTTTCGAATGTTCGAGTTGTGACAAAAAATTCATACATTTGCTCATATCTTATTAATTTTTTCATTTAACACAATTTGGGGACCAGTGATTGTAATATTTGCTGGTTCCTAGGGTTGGATCTTGTAGATCAAATACATCATCACAAATATTCAGAATTGCGTACCTACTTTTTAAATTTATAAATTTCGAGGACAGCTCCTGACGTAACTAGTTCTAACAATCCAGCGATTTACTAGGTTGAATTAAGTGGAATCCAATGGTACTTTCAGATTTGTTGTAGCATATGTAATTCCAGCGTTATTGACCTTTTTTCAAATAAAAGTCGTTAAGTGTTAAAAAATAAAAAAAGTGAACTAACAACCTCTGAAATTAGTGAGAATAAGACTATTGTAAAAATGAACTTTTTTGATAATTTTAAAATGTTTTTTTTAATTTAAAGAAATCTTTGTTTTAATTGATTTATCGTATGGTTCTAGCACCTTTCAAAACAAACTTTATTCTTATTATACAGCATCAGTTGCAGAAACTTATAGTTTACATTTTTTTAATTCTAATAACTTTAATGGTAAATATTCCCAATTTTTTCGCAATTAAAAAAACATATATTTTTTTAATAAATAGCGTTGATTGAAGTTTTCCTATTACTTTTTTATTACAAAAATTATCCTAAATATTTGTTGCTTCGGTTGTCAACAAAAATTACTCGGTACCTAATTCCTTAAAATAAAAAATTTACTCATATTCCTTTTTCTAACATATCTCTGCCAACTAAACTGGCGATTTTCTTATTTAACAATAAACCAGTGCCTCGCCTGCACGTAGTATCGATTTAATTAGTTTTATGATTTCATCTCCTTTCGAATTGTTAAAATTTCACAAAAAATTGATTTGGTTGGAGGTATCTTTTTCAGCTTAGACCTTAATAATCACTCCAACCAAATTTGAATAGAACCCACCGACGCTTTTTTGCAATTTTTTTAGAGCGGTTAGTCCTGATTCGGTACTTTCTCGAAATGGGTATAGGCTTCGGTGTCGTGAAAAACACTTTACGGGAGACGAACACGCCCACCGTCCCACGACCCATCAAAAGTCGAATTTGTAATTTTGGGACCCATTATCTTTGTATACTTGTTCCATTTCCCAGTTTTTTGGTCATAGTTTTATTAAAATTAAAATATTAAAGTGAATAAATAAGTAAGCAATCTTGCTGTGTTACGTGACAATGATTTAAGTGTAAGCAATTGGATCGGATTTTTCTTTATTTAAATTGAATGGGCTTGTTGATGATGAACAAAATCATTGTCACAAATCCTCTAGCTACTTCCACTTCGGACCAGGCGTTTCTTGATTAATTAGGATCTGCCACATCGACAATTTCTTAATTCTTCTAACAGGAAATGTAAACAGCCATGTACGTTTTATTTTTAAATAGTTCTGACGAAATGTATTTAACACTGGATTTTGCTCTCTTAAAAATTTACATCGCTTGAACGTCATTTTACCAAAAGTCACCATCATGTAAATTGGATATTTTTACCCAAATAATAAACTACATTTATTTGATTCAGGGGGTCAAGTAAAATTTTAGAAAAATATTTTATAACTCGTTCGCAAAAAATTAATGAAAAATATTTGTATTTTTTTGTAAGCAAGAGTTCAAAATTAACAGGAATTAGTAATTCGCGGACACTGTCAGAGTAAAGAATCGTTGAATAGAAGAAATATAAGAATAGAGGAAAGATATAAGAATTAGTGTTATAGTGACTACAGGAGCTCCCCTTTCAAGGATATCCAAAACAATTCAAAATGCACTACTGGATTTTATTGGTGTCATTTTGTAATTTTGTAACATGCTCAAAATGGGTTCGTTTTACTATTCATTGGGTTTTATGAATTCGGGACGCATTTAGTAGTAGTAGTAATTTGTTTGAATTACTGACGCAAACTGAATGTTTGAAAAATAATATAGCAAAAACTCATGACTGCAATTATGGCGGGACACTTGGACACAATGGTTTGCAAGCTAAAAATAAAATGATGTCTTCTCAACCTCATTTTATTGATTGCTGCGTTCATTTGTTAAACTTTACGATTCCATCGAGGAATAGGGATTTCTTGAAAATGTGACAGACTATATCGTACTTTTCAAAACATGTAAGAAGTCAAGATCAATATTTTGAAAAAATTATTACTATCGAACAAGAGTAATATGTTAGGTATACGAGTATGGCTGAAAAAAAGCTTGTCAGAAAATTCAAAACTTTACGTCAAGTGATAATCAACAAAAAAATCGCCTGCTTCCTCTGTCAAAACCAACCAACCAACAAAACCAATGCTGTAAGACCGCATATTTAACATTTAAGAAATAACTAATTCTTTTGGTACACAATTATTAGCAAAATTGTTGAGTGCAAGGATAGGACTATGGGGACGTAAGTCTTGAGGATCCTCCTGCAGTAAATGGTGATCAGTTCGCCTCAAACGACCACAAAATGGTGATAAGCCGAAGCCGCGGCCATATTCATTTTAAATAACGCCAGTTTCCTACATTCGGTAAATGGCAGCGCTCGAACGCACATATCTGTAGTATAAATCTTAATTAGATGATGGCCGGCCATACCATTACTGGCACTCAATTATCATTACCGTATGATCGTTTGGCCTATTACGTGCCATATCAATTCGAACGCAATGCATTACTGACTTTAAATTAACGCATTAGCGCGACCCTCCGACTGAGCTTAACATAGGAATTCGCTAATGTTATGACGTTATGCATAATGCACCGATTAGCCAGAATCAGGAGTGTAGCGACGGATGACGTTCGATGTTGTCACGTGTACTACAGCTTCCACAAGCGATGGCATATAAACTCGTGTTAGCGCATCCCAAACATAATAATAAACCATTAGTGTCTATTGATCCGAACGCAGGTCGTTAAGCTTTGATCTGTCATTAAGCGTTTGACAAGATTATCGGTGCCGAGTGAGGAAGAAAATTAAATTTCACGTCCTTTACATATTTATAAGTTGGTGAAGAAAAAACGAGGAGGAGGTTGCTTCGGAATTAATTCCGAAGAAGCGGTGATGCTCGAACAACGATATTCATATTCAAAGTCGATTTGGCCTGGGGATGCATTATCACATTGGTAATTGAAGGATCGGTGAAGGATGTTGGTTCTTTAATGCTCGTAGTAACGGGGAGCCATCGAGAGCCCTTAGCGCGAACAAACACGGACGAGACGAAGCTCTTGACTCGGTCGTGCTGCAAACTCCCCACTTGCCAGTTGGTTTTCGGGCTCGCGATAGCACTTCTTGAAGCCAACATCAAATAAATCGACCGAATCGGCAAATTGGAAGACGCGAAAAAATCCCCCGAATATTCCGGAACGCTGCGTTTAATTGTTGGGGTGAAAGAGTTTTTCCGACGTGATCTCAAACGGGCGGTAATTACTGTAAGCAGATAGTTTATATCCCGAGTTTATCAAAGGAAAGTAAATCATCGTGTTAGTGAAGTCGTGATAACCATAAAGGCAGGTTCGGACTTAATTACACTCACGTGCGGTTTTGCAAACAGCAGAGGCTGAGACCGTTTCAGGAGGCCGTATACATGCCGATTTATAGCAGTCACGTTATCATTGTGTTGGGAGCTTTTTATCCCGCCAAGCCGGCAAAAATTTAACACGTGCATTCTTGCCCTCAAACGTGTGGTCTCGACTTTGATGCCATCACCAAACTCCAACCTACTTAATCTACATTTTACCGAAAAAAATATTAGACGAAAAATATTTTTTTCCCTGTCAATTGGTAACCGAAATAATTAAACAATTAACAAGTGAATCGCATCAGTGACTCTAAATTGCTTCATCGATTTACTAGGTCATAAGCATTCAAATACGTTAAATCGATGACTGAGAAGAATGGGAATTAAAAAGGCAATTCAAGGCAATTCGATTTGCCTTATAACTCTTACGAACGTTCATTCGATGTTTACATGTTGCAATTACTTCAACCAATGAAAATGGAACATTAAGACATGCTGGTTCGTAATTCTTGATTTTATTCACACATACAACAATGACTTTAGCACAACATTTAATTGCTTATACGATTTGTATTGTAAGACAAAATTTACAAATCCAATAAGCACAAAAACATTTTTTTCTGCATATTTATTTCAGAACTTTCATTGTAATATCTGAAATAAGACTACTTCAGATTTTGAGGATTTGAAACGATTACGAACCGGTAGGAAAAACAAGTGAGAGTGCCTCATATAACCCATTTAATACAAATAGATATCTAATGGCAGTTTGAAGTAAATATGTAAGGCTCTCGTGTACCATAATTAGTTCCAGTATTTTTTAAACCAAGAACATTGTTTATTCTTAGGTTACTTTTCAACATGGCCCATATTACACTCTTGTTTTCGAATGAAGATAATGTCGGTTTACAATTTATTTTTTGTGTTTCTCTATTTAAACTTATGTTAGGAACATATCTGTTCTTTGGTCTTTGTCATCTTCTGGGACATTCCCTTATAAACCTACCAACGGGATTGTTTGGTTATTTCATTTTTCACCAGTGCCTTGAGGAAGAGTGGCTTCAACAGTAATAACCTACTCCCCGTACAAAGACTAGCTACAAGAAATGAAAAGTTGTTGGAGGCACAATGAAAATTTTGGACGAATCTACAAATAAACTAGTTACGAATACAGCACCATCAAAAAATCCATCAAACGATAAAACTAATAAAAACATCAAATCATTCCAATATGAAGAATCTTGGGAAATAAATTTTAGCGAAAATCATTTCCAGTTTGTCGTCGATGACAGTGATTTACATTACCTCCAGTTATCTTAGCATATGCATTTTTTGTGAAAAAAATTTTTGGAAGATACTAGAGGTGATGTAATGTGCATATTATGAGCTCATGGAGACTGCTAGTGCTGAGAAAAAATCACTGTGTACATCATTGTCCCTAATTCTGTTAAAGACTATGTATAAGAACCATGCGTTCTGTTTATTTTTAATTTTTTTTAGTTGCGATTTTTTGCTCGGGATGTAGATTAAAATGTTTTATTTATTTTTGAAATCTCAAAGGATCAAATATACTTTTTATCTCATTTTTGTGTTTTGTTTTTCTGATGCCTTCATTGAATGCACCTAGGGTCTAAATTATTACTAGTCCACATATTATTTTTCAAATGTGTTTTTTGTCGGTAGGTACATATTATACACAACATCTCTCTTAATATTTCATCAAAACCAATGATTGGGCCATCATGTTGAAGACTATCTTCACCGCTATCGGCAAAAAATAAACAAACAATTCAATAGGTTAATATTTCTTTCAAAATGATCAAAAACTGTATTTTGGCCATAGCGCCATCTATTGACAATCTATTTAACTAGCATCCCACTTTCCAAGCGCAATCCAAGCGGTAACAGTAAAACAAACATGTTTGCGATTCGAATTAATCGTACAGGGGCCAACTAGTGTAATACTTGTTAAGTATCAAATAAACTTTTTATCTAATTTTTGTGTTTTGTTCTTCTGATCCCTCCATTTAATGCACATGGTGTCTAAATTATTACTAGCCCATATTTGTACCATAGTACTTTTTCAAACCAGTAAAAGTGCATTGTTTTCATTGTTAGCTGTTAAAAGTAAAATATTTGTGTACATTCGAAAAATCGTTCCATCATCATGTTCCAGAATAATTTATTAATCAGTTACAACATTTTTGCATACTTTTAGCAAAAAATGCAAAGTTTAGAGTCTAAAAATAAAACGGTAGCCCATATTTGTACCAGATCCTGTACAATTGGCCAAGTTTAGAATTGTTCGTAACATATGTAAAATGATACACTTCTTGAGATGAGGCGAGAGATAAACGTAAGTTTTGTACATAGCAGAGTAGTATGGTCGATTTCGAGTGTCGGAGTTCTGAAATGAAAGCAATTCATACTTTTATGCAGCATTTAGTTTTCGTTACTCCCTGCACGTGTTTCCACTGCAGTTCTGTTTCCATTTCGTTTAGAGACCTAAATACAAATGGTTGGCACATCTGTACACCGTTAAAGCAATGACGTAAAAATCGTTAGCAGCGCCGTTTAAAAGTTGCCGAATTCGTTTACGTTTCCCGAATTGGCCATTAATTTGAATTGTTCGGAGTCGATTCTGGTGCGAAATTGTGTCGAAGTTTCGTCATTATAAACTGATATTGAGTGCTTCGAAGCGTGTGTTTGTACCGTATCTCTGTCCAATTGCTCAAATTAGACTGTCGACCATTTTAATGAAGTCTCCGACAATGAGCGTCGATGTTTTATTAGAAAAGAACGTCGGAGGGCATTGGAACTTTTACGAAATCGTTCTGTTCAGCGAACCGGAATAACTGCAATTTGATATCGAGTCGGATTATTAATGCACTTATTGGAGTCGTTCACTCTCGCTGACAACTTCCCGTTAGAGCTGGAAGTAGTTTTAATTACAGGAAAAAGCTGATAGTGATAATCACTGGATTTTCTAGTTCGATTCGAGTTTTGTTCGTCGACAATTAGCAATTCCAGCAGTTGGTCTTTTCTTGGGTTCGCCGCACCGAACAAACGTCGACTTCTCTCAGGTGATGCTGGAATGTCGTCCGCTAAATTCGCCTCTGTATTTTATCAAAGACGAATCCCGCGTCATAATTAAGATTTGTCTTGCAGGGGCGGTTGTCTTTGCATTTGTTTCGTATCAGCATGGCCGCCGCGCTCGCAACACAGACACACAACTCAATTAGTTTTCGGTTTGGTTTGTGGATGCTCTCCCCCAAGAGAATAACATTATCTACTCAGATGTTCCCTCGAGTTTGGTTTCGCATGCCGTACTTAATGCATCCGCAATATCACCCCCGCCTGCATATAGACGACGAGATTCCCTTCCGTATAACAAAACATTGCACTTATCAGATTAAAAACGTCAGTAATATCCACCGTAAAAGATGCTATGGGGTCGTAAACGTTGAATAACGAGTCGCCGCTGCCGGAATAATGGCGGCCTTGTCTCGACGCCATTTGCATAATCGTGAATGACAGTTTCCAATGGTTGCGGCGATCATGTTCCAAGTGTTTATTAATGTGACGTCTCCTCAAAACCGGCCCTGATGGCTTTATGGGAGTGACTGTCTCGAGAGCTTCGTCGGCTTCCAAAACAAACATGACGCTTATACACTGTTACCGATTTGATGGGATCGCGTTGGTGGAAGATAAACATTTCGGCGGCCGCGAATTGTGCAGCCCCACGACGACGAGGCAAATCTTTCTGGGCCCAGTCAGTATCGAGTATCGACTCCGAGCTCGAATCGAGATGCAACACCGATAACTCCCTAACTTATGCTCTTCTGGTGACGACGGTCACCTCATTCGGAATGTATCTTTGGTACGGGTGGCGTAACAAGCCCTATCTGATGTACCACCACTGCGTAATTAAGTTTAATTGTTATAGACGAGTTCGGCGAAGTTCTTGAACGCGTGCGTTGCTCCTATGCAGATAACTGCATTCATATTTTATGCAGAAACGAGCCGGAAGTTAGAGTCTATGTTAAATTATGCGGGGATTAATTACGACATCAAAAAAAGCGCCGATTTATGTCTAGGATCGTGTAATGTGAATAATGTGATGCTTATTAGTTTATGAATGAGCATCATCGTTGAGTGCGCCATGACAGCATAGGTCTAGGTCAAGTTTTGCTTGTGTGCTGAACTTGTGAAAGGATGAAAGATGCAAGATGTCAAAAGCGCACAAGTGCACGTGTTATTTGGGTCAATGTAACTGAAAGAGCGACGAATCAAAATAATAAAACGACTTCGGACCAACTCAACATTTTCATTCCTATTTATTCTAGGAACTGAGATGGGCAAGTTACAATTTTCGAACTTTTTCGTCGCTGTGACTTCAGTTATCAGTCTTTCAAACAGTGTGCACAAATTTAATTTAACAAAAGCTCTGGTCTCTTCTTAACATATTAACAGAGCAAGCGGTTTCGATTAACTTTCAACAGAAGTATCGGTTTTAAGAGGAATAAAATCCTTAGCATAAAATTATAAGAGGCAAAAAACTACGGGTTTATTTGTTGTTTATAAATAAAGTTAATTTTTTTTAATAACATAAACTAAATGATGTAAAAATGTATATTTCATGTATTTCCTGGCAAATTGTTCCGTAATATAGAGAAGCAATTGACACTATACAAAATAAAAAACCTGAGGCATATTTCTTTTTAATTGTTTTATTGTTTCATATTTGCATTTAAAATATTTCAGTGAATAGTTTTAATTGTTTAGTCTTATTAAGAAATATAAATTTGAAATTGACATTAAGGAAAATAATCTGTTATCCTGTCTAAGAACAATCTGCAACAATCTGATATGTGATATAATTTCGTGGTTTCTGGAAAAAAATGGGATAAATTGATTGAAATTAGATTTTTCTTCTTTTCAGTTCTTGTATTATCTTCTTCTTGGTTATCCATTTGTATAGGGTAAAAAAAAAACGTAATATAAATCTTCTAGAATATCGTTTATTTAATCACATTAACAATGTTTATTTGTTTTATTAAAATAACTAATTAAACATGTTTGGAAAAACTAGTGAACATGTATAAAAAAATTATAAAATAATATAATAAAATATTCAAAAACTAGGTTTTTATTTTCATCTGTATCGGAAAACCCTCATGGTATATTTCACGTCTCTGAGAGTTTATGGGGTTTTGATAAAAATTCTAGAACACAGTTGCGATGAATGGAAGCAATGTCAATAAGTTTGCCTTTTTCTAATCAGGGAATGACTCGATGGAGTATGATTACATTCTTGGAAAGAAATTCATTTAACTCTACTTATCTCGTTGAGAACCTTTTACTGAGCGTCTACGAAATATCTCAAAACAAACATAATTGTGCAAACATTTTGCTTTAGAATGTACTTTTCCTGTTTGAAACGTTGGTTAGTGCATGAAATGTATATATAAACTTTGTGAAATCGTAGATATCCTATAACAGCGACCGTGAAAGCCTACATACTTTCATAATATCCTATTTTGTCAAAAAAAGTAGGTACTTATTTCTTTTCTCCAGAAACTATGGAATTAGGAATGCGAAAGAAACGAAAATTGTACAGTTTGGTGCCTTCTAATTAAATATGTACGAGGTTTGCTCAATAAATTACAAGACAGTTCAAATTGTCCAAATTGCTGAACAAAATTTCGATAACCTTGTGTTTTAAAACTAGGGTTGTTTCAGTTAAACGAGATTTTTGTGTTTAGCGATTTTATGATGCCTTAAAATGGCGAACAACGCGTTTGTTTGAAACTGGGTAAACATTCACAGAAACTTTTCAATAGGTACGGGAGGCTTTCGGAAATGAATGTTTGAACTGCACACCACTGAGTGGTATGGACGTTTCGGAAAAAGGTATTCTTTGACTGGAAGGGTGTTGTCTACTAGAAATTTATTTCAAAAGATGAGAGATTAATCGACTTCCTTATCGCGAAATCCTGACAAACTTGCGCGAGGTTGTGAAGCGAAAAAGACCTGCATGTGGCAAAAGAGGCATAGGTTTTTGCATCACGACAATGCACTCGCTCTTTCATTTTTGCACAAAAAACGACATATTATACGTCTTGCCTCCAGTTCCCCTGTTCTTCCGATCTGGCCCATGCGGACTTTTTCCCGTTTCCAAAGCTCAAACGTCCACTGAAAAAAAAATAGATTTTACACAATTGAGTAGATGCAAAATAATATCGTTGATGAACAATATTTTGGAAAATATGTTCTTGTTGCCAAGGGGAGTAATTTGAAGGGAACAATGTTGAATAACTTGTACGAATTTTCAATAAATTTATAAAAAATAAGTGCTGGAATTTTTTAGTCAGACCTACTTGTGAAAAAATGATACAAATATATTTTAAGGAACTGGAAATGTTGTTTATGAAAACGAAAATAGACAGAAAATGAACTTTTTGCAACTACAATAATACAACGGAACTTCTCTAACTTCAACCTCCAAGAGACCGAAAATTTACTTCGAGTTAGGGAAAATTCGATTACGGAGACAATATTACTAGGTAAGATTCACTGTTAAATACCCTTTATTTTCACAAAAATTTCGACTTAGAGAATATTTCGGGTTATAGAAGTTCGAGTTAGGGCAGTTCCCCTGTAATTGAGAAACTGATTTTTAGCAATTTTAATCGGGGATAAAACAATTAAAAATATACACTTTTAAAATTTAATCAGTTCGCCTCCTTCGTGGCTTTTTATAGGTATAAATTTCCCTACATTTTCGTATGTTGCACCTCAAGATTTGGAGCATCCTTGAATTTTGGAATTTTTTAATGAAACCTAGTATGTGAAAAAATTCTACAAATATACTTCAAACAACTGGAAGTGTTGTTTATGAAAAAGAAAATAAACCATAGTCTATAGTGGAAAATTAAATGTTTGCAACTAAACCAGAAATGGATTTTTAGCAATTGATGGGGTATAAAGTACAGTTTTTAAATTTAATCAACTCGTCTCCTTCGTGACTTTTACAGGTTTAAATTACCCTACATTTTCGTATGAAGTCTTTTTGGAGCCTCCTTGAATTTTGGAATTTTTTGATCAAACCTAGTATGTAAAAAAATCTACAAATATATTTTAAAGAACTGGAAGTATTGTTTATGAAAAAGAAAATAGGCAGAAAATAAAGTTTTTGCAACTACAATGGAACTTAGCTACTTAATACTAACCACTCCAATCTCCAAGGGACCGAAAATTTATTTCGAGTTAGAGAAAATTTGGTTACGGAGACAATATTACTAGGTAAGATTCACCGTTAAATAATACCTTTCATTTTCATTAAAATTTCGACTTAGAGAATATTTCGGGTTATAGAAGTTCGAGTTAGGGCAGTTCCTGTGTAATTGAGAAATTGATTATTGGCAATTAATCGGGGACAAAACAATTAAAAATATACAGTTTTTAAATTTAATCAGCTCGCCTTCTTCGTGCTTTTACATGTTTAAATTACTCAAGATTTGAAGCCTTCTCGAGTTTTGGAATTTTTTGATCACACCCAGTATGTGAAAAAATTCTACAAATATATTTCAAAGAACTGGAAGTGTTGTTTATGAAAAATAAAATAAACATAGTCAGTCCATAGTGGAAAATGAAATGTTTGCAACTAAATCAGAAATTGATTTTTAGTAATTGATGGGGTATAAAGTACACTGTTTAAATTTATTTAATCAGCTTAATTTGGAGCCTTCTCGAGTTTTGGAATTTTTTGATCACACCTAGTATGTGAAAAAATTCTACAAATATATTTCAAAGAACTGAAAGTGTTGTTTATGAAAAATAAAATAAACATAGTCCATAGTGGAAAATGAAATGTTTGCAACTAAATCAGAAATTGATTTTTAGCAATTGATGGGGTATAAAGTACACTGTTTAAATTTATTTAATCAGCTTGCTTCCTTCGTGGCCTTTACAGGTTTAAATTACCCACATTTTCGTGTGTAGCACCTCAAGATTTGGAGCCTCCTTTGTATTAATTCGCCTATCATTGTTTATTAACAGCAGCATCGGTGGTGAGTGACAGCAACGGGAGGTCTGGGTTCAAGGACAGAAAAGGGTTACAGGTCGACCGTCCATCAAATAAACACGCGTCACTCATAAACCTGGCCAGGAATTACATCACTTGTGAGTTTGTATCGGCGAGCTTAATGCACGTATGAATAGGTGAAATGGTTATTGAAGCTGCGGTATCATGCACGTCAGGCACTCTCTGGAATGTTGATTGGTAGAAAACAAAAATGAAGAGTGTAATTAGCGGACGCACGAGTCGTCCTCAAGCACCGTCTTCCTCCAACTGCTTATTCAATTAATTATTTGAGAGAATCGTCCGACCCTCGTCTCTCTTTTATCTCGACGTCAAAAATGCCAACAATTCGTGAAAACGACAAAGTAAATGAAAGTTTCCGGGCGGTTAGTTGCACGCCGCTGTCAGAATTAAAATTCCCCCTTTTGCAACTTAATTACTCACATGACATAAGATTGGATTTTAATTAAAACGTGGAGCCCCCGCGGCTGTGGTGGTGGCGTCGGCGTCATTTTCCTCGTATAACACAGGTGATGGCTGGCCACAGCATAAAGTAAATATTCGATAAATTTAAGCCGACACAATTCCGGTTGATTGCGATCGGAGCGCCGGATCAAATAAATTCGATTGCATGACGCGACGCTTTCGTTGATGTCGGGGTTAATACGGCCGCGGTCCGGCCCTGCCCTTGACGCATTTCCACGCCTGTCCGGCCCTAATTGCTATTTATTGCTTCGCACCACACAATTCTTCGACAATTGCGCTTCTGACAACTTGACTAAGTGCCACAATTAAAATCTTAAGATCGCTTACAATGGGGTGGATACCACCCACGTGTCTTGCACGGCGCTAAAACAAGGGAGACGGCGTCGAGTTAGATTCGGTTAAAATTAAAATTTATGAGTGTGAATGCCATATGGCAGTGCCGGAGCAATGGTGTCCGATGCAGTGCAGGGGAGGCCCCGGATCGAGGGCCGATTTGAATAGGGAGGGCCAGTGTCGCTGACGTTCCGTTAGAATATGCTTTTGAATTAACTCATTTATGGCCGTATTTTACAAGCGGAAGTCGCTGCGAATGCACCGCTCGATAACGTCAACCTGTCCACCCTTATGACGAGAAAAACGCCGACACCACACAGAGGGGAATTATGCCCTGTGTTCTGTGGGAACCCGTAACTTTCCCTTTACAAACTGCCAAAATAACTTTATCTAAAATCACAACAGTAATATAAAATTATTTACACGATATAATCCTTTCTGGGTTAATAACGTGCTTTTTGTAAATAAAGAATAAAAATAATATTCATCTGCTTGTTTACTTTCAAACCCCATTTCCTCTCATTTTTCAAAATGTGTAAAGTACTCGTATTACATCTTTACATACATATTTATATCAATTAAATTAGGAAAACAACAAACCAGAACAACATCATTATTACTGGCAAAACCGACCGTGAGCGTGTAGCCTCACTTTCGTGAAATTAGGACTTTGGAAAAAGTTTGCTTAAAAACATTAATTACTACTCAAAAACATTGGAAATCTACAGTATAGGACTAAAGTAAAAAATAATGTAATTTAATTACAATAATAAAAAACTTTTTTCTAGTATCTATTGATTTTAATAATTATTGTATTTGTTATTCTTTTTTTTTAATCTGGGACCAAAATAAAGAAACAATTAACAAATTTAATACACTAGTTGGTTCGTACGAGCAGAGAATGCGCTTGGTGAGTGGGAGATGTCACTAGATGTCGTTTTTAATTAAACTAATAGCCAATAGATGGCGCTACGACCAAAATCCTGTTTTTAATTAAACAGAGAGATGGCGCTATGACAAAATATGGTTTTTAATACTGTTAAAAGAAACATAACATTTTAAATTGTTTGTTTATTTTTCGCAGATAGCGGTAAATGTAATCTTCAAAATGATGGCCCAATCATAGTTTTTCATGAAGTGTTAACAATAAGATATATTACCAATAAGATATGAAATATTGTATGTAGTGCTCCAAAAACTAGAAGACCCCGAAAACTGCTGCTGCGACTGACAGAAGAATTTAAATGGCATCCATCCAAAACCCCAAATAAAAGAACTTGCGTGTCTATAAGAAGGCGCCGTAGTAGCACTACCAAAAAAAAATACTCCAAACTACTTAATTACAAAATTATTTTTTTAAACTACGCTAGTTTTGTTAATTTATAGAAATAAACCTGGAGATAGAGGAATTCGCTTAGAAAGCATTGAGTGTTTTTATTGTGAATCGTGTGAATAATATACAGTATTATCTAGTAATTAATTATGTATTATACATATATAACATTAATTTTGGTATTTTTGTATGCGGGATTTTTTATTTGACTTAGAAATATGTACAATGCTCTAATAATAACAACGTGCTCCGGTGCGCTCTTGTTGATGTGGGATTACATGGTCGAAGACCCGCAAAAAACATTTATTTCTGCAAAGACTCGCTCTAGAAGGGAGTTTCCTCATGAGCATTAAAATTGGACTGCGGACAAGTGGAAAACAGTATGGTTCACTGGCGAAAACAAATACGACATGTACGACATAATTTTAATGGTACGGCGGCCAAAAAATGAAAGATTTAACTCTAAAGACACAAAAGGTGAAGCACGGTGCAGGAAAAGTAAAAATTTGGGGATGTTTTTCTGTTACTGGAGTGGGTCCAATATAGCGCATTTATAGTAACGTGCGTTCAAAAATAAAAAGAGGCTGTGTTGGCCATGGAATTTATCGGCTTTCCAGTGTAGAAACCATAGAAAACATAAACATAGATTTGACAAATGTCAAGATCTGTCAGTTTAAAATTTACCATCAAAATAAAACGGCCCAAAGGCTAGGACAGTTTAATTTTATTTTTTAATGAGCCACCTTATGACATTAAAATGTTACTTACGACGTCATGCATTTTTGTTCAATGACGTCATAATTGGTTTTTGAACCTTCGAATCCAAGCAAACCCAAATCTTTTTTTTTTCTAATGTATATTGTGTAACTTATAACTCACTGCTAGTGGTCGACGTTCGTGTTTAACTATATATACAACGATTGGTAGGTCACAAACATAATACTTTTAAATTGCTATTATTATTATTATTATTTAAATGATGGGGTAAAAAAAATTGGTACTTTAAATAAAATGTAAACATGTAAAAAAAATTAATGTAAACTTTAATGAAAGACAATCCGAAATTAAACTCCAAAAACAAACAACATTTATCGTAATTGCTTTCGATTTTTTGCCGTAACTCGTTTAAATTTTTTGGCCTACTAAAATAATAAACCTTCGAACCTTCGTATCCAAGCAAACCCGAACCTTTTTTTTCTAATGTATATTGTGTAATATAACTCCCTAGCGGTCGACGTTCGTGTTTAACTATATATACAACGATTTTTGAAATATTAATTGAGAATGCAGTTGCTCTTAAACTGAATTGGTAGGTCTCGAGTTGCGCATAGAGACTGATGACCCATGAAGGTTGACGGGTAACTGAGTGCTGCCAAATATTCTCAAGACATTTTTCGGTTTTGAGACTGATTCTTCTTCATCGATCTATTCACGACTTACAGTTATATCAAATTAATGACCGTCCTGGTCGTGCCGATATTCTCCTCAACAGAGGAGAAGCTGTAACAATGAATAGATTGATGTTTGGATTCACAACGATACCGGGAAATGTTTTGCACTTTTTTTATCCCATAATATTTTATCCTATGTCAACAAGGAAGCTAACCTAAAGATGAACAGACTCGAACTGACACTTTGAAATTTTGCTACACTAAATTGATTCACAAAGTTTTTCCATGGCCAACGCAGCCTCGTTTTCTTTTTGAACACACGTTATAATGGATAGATTTGTGTATCTAGATGTCAAATAATGCTTTCTAATGTCACTAAGATTTTCCAACACGACAAACACACAAAACATGTTATTCTAATGAAATACCCTGCACAAAGCCTCTATCTCATTCTCTCAATTTGTCGGGATTAAAGAAAGAAAAAATTGCAAAGTATACAAAAGATGAAAAGGCTGAACCAGAATATCGAAGAACTGCATATATCGGGACCCAAAAATAGTGGCATTAATTTTAAACATTAGTAGACCTCGTCAAGGCAAGCCGTTTTTCTATACCATTTTTTCGAAATCGCAATTTTACTAGTTTATCTTCCCTGAAATTCACGAGCTGCCTATGGATTTGATAAATGAGAAACATTTTTCAATTTGAATTTTAGAATTTTACAATAGCAACAGTCATATTAAGGAGTTGATGCGTCGAATTAACCAAAAAGTAAGGAAAGTTTTCTGAAAGTGATCGGTGTTTAACTTGGAGCATTATTAAACATCGGCGGGTAACAAAATTATTTGTTAAGGAAAACGTTTAACAAAAAGTTATTAAGAAAAGTTGTTGGGATTGACGAGGGACACTGTGTATATCTGAGCCAAAATTGAAAAAAATATTTAATGCCAGTTGAATTAAATGGACTTTTAATGCAGTTTTATTAATTATGGAATTTATGACATTGGCCCTTTAGCTCGAAGCCACATTTTGCTCGTTAATTGTATCAGATCATTATATTCAATTCTCGTAATAATGCAAAACTTACAAGAGCGTAGTGTTATAAAATAATCACAGAAGCGTGTAGGTATATCTAAGTATTTATGTACTCTCATATGTTCCAATTGCAAAAGAAATTATCTTTCATCCGCTTCTGCTTGTGCGCTCCAATACGTATTTGACTGTACATGAGAATTTCCCGAAATAATAATTTTAACATTTGCTCTACCTCCAAAAATAAAAATAAAAAATATTTAATTGAGGAACAGCATACCGTACACAACGGGCTATACAGTAATGAAAGAAAAATTCACGCATTTATGGTTTCGTTTTCGAACACAACGAATATCATACTGCTATCCTCCTCAACAGCATTATTTTTGGTAATGGTCCGCGTGTGGCATTGGATTTAACAATAAGGTAATTTCTGCAGCGGCTATCGGCGATGGAATTACGAAAATTGATGAAATGCTCATAAACCACAATTTGCAACACCACCACATAATTTTCAATTAAAATTCAAAATAATTAATGATTCCATTACCTGTAATATAATTACGGGTAAAATAGTAAATGGTGCAAACAGCGTCGAACTATTTGTTTTGTTCTGTAATTATATTTGGCTGATTATAAATGAAATCCAATATCGATGAATGTCGGTCGTAAATTGAAACTCTGATTGTTAGTTTTATTTGTCCAGTTGACATAATTCGGTTCTAACGAAATTACGGTCTACCAGTAATAATAATTCGGCTCGTCACACGCTCGTGCAAATGTGAACATCTGTGGAAGGGTTGGAGTTGTTATCATCAACATCCACTTGCATTAGTAATAATAATAACGCGTGCTAATCACCAATAGCGTGCTGAAGCCTCATCAGCGGCGACAATTGCCTAATCGTCAGGTGAGAAATTCGAGAGCAATTTGGCACTTCCTCTCTGCCGCAATAACACTGTTTTTGATTAATTTGCGCGGTTGGAGGGTGGCGAAAGCCTCTAATTGACACGACTGGAGGAAACAAACTTGACTGGGAATGTAAAGAAAGGTCTCCCGTTGTGAGTTGTTATGTTGGCCCGACTGCCAAATGGTCGCCGACGCGGTCACAGTCAGGGGCGCAACTTATTCGCATTGTTTCCTTGATAAATTAATGAGCGACGACATACGGACGGAAATTACGGCCGAACCTAGTCACTAAACAGTGCGCCCGAATTTGAGGCTAAATGAATCGATAAATTTCGGACGAAATTCCCACAGGTGATTATTTTACGGGGGGCGGTGGCGATCAAACTGCCCATTTGCAAAAACGAGAACTAGTGAAATATGTATTTATGGACGTCTAGACGAATTAATGGCGGCCTTCGCCAGAAAACAATACCCGTGTTTCTGTGTAAAGTGCCACCGCTGCGGGGTCTGTAGTTTTTCAAACAGCGGGCGATTTTAATACTAGCCCAGATTGTAACCCCAATGACGTCGCCTTACGCTCAGCCAGATTTATTAACTGTCCGATCTTCAACCCTCATAGCAATTGCAACGTTTTATAATATACACAAAGTCCGGCATCTTCGCCCTTCCCTACTTTTTAATACTCAAATCGAACAGTCCTCTCCACAAAATCAATAAATCATGAATTACTGCTAATATGTATTGTATTTTTTTGTTATAATAAATTTTATGCATTTTTTTTCAAGCACAAGGGATAATTATTTATATTTTAATTAATATGGTTTTTTGGTTAAGATAAGAGCTATTTAAGAATTGTTTAAATCAACTAATGCCCGGTTGCACCGTTTACAACTTAAGCATAACTTTACTAAGGCATGCTTAACTTTAAGCAATACTTAAGTTACTTGCATGATGCATAGTCGCGTCCTTAGGGAATTTTAGCTCAAAATTATAACTCAAAAAACTACATATGTGGTAACGCTGGTACCTTTTGTGCGGGTGATTGTTTATTTTCGGTTTCCTAACACAAGTTTTCATTTTAAATCATTATTTGAATCGTTATGTTCCACGCAGCGGTTGTGTTTTGTGGAAGAAGAAATTACTGAAATGCGGACATAAATATGGAAAATTTGCAGAATTATTTAATATGGCAAAAAGTACAACAGAATTGCAACTAGAATATTTGCAATTAGATAAGTAATGCAATTAAAAAAGCAACTCTTGCAGTTGCAGCAAGTTAATATAATAAATAAAGAGGTCAGAAGCAAAAGGGTTCTAGTGCAAAATTGTAAAAGTGAAGTAGGTATATGAATTCTAAAATTTCCTCTTTTTTTACAAAATCCGTGGCTGAAAACTAGAAAAAAAATTTGACAAATTTAATTTTTTAATTTTAATTTACTTGCACTAGATGTCCACTTTCTTTCTTTTATTTAATTATCAATATTAATAATATGTAGAATATTTGCAATTGGATAAGTAATGCAATTAAAAAAGCAACTCTTGCAGTTGCAGCAAGTTAATATAATAAATGAAGAGGTCAGAAGTAAAAGGGTTCAAGTGCAAAATTGTAAAAGTGGAATTCATATACCTATGAATTCTAAAGCTTCCTCCTTTTTTATAAAATCCGTGGCTGAAAAGTGGAAAAAATATTTGACAAATATAATTTTTTAATTTTAATTTACTTGCAGTAGATGTCCACTTCCTTTCTTTTCTATAATTAAAAACTTAAATACGTGTGCAATATTTAAGCATATTTACAGAAAAATTCATGAATTTACACATTTTTGTTATAAAAAGCACTTTGACAATTTTGCCTTAAAAAAAAAACATTTGCATAATTTTAATATATTTAGATTATTAAAGTAGAACAAGAAATTCTATCTTGTTCATTTTGACATTAAAAAAATGCTTATTAGCAGACATAAATAATTAGGGTAAATTGGAGGTACAAAAAGTAAAAAGTTGAATCAAATTTTCCCACTTCAGATATGGTAGATAAAAAGAAAACTTTTTTCTCTCTTGAAACCTTTTTCTTTTGACCACTTTAAATTATTAATGAAAATACTTAATTAAAAACATATTTATTAAAATACACTTTGATAATTATCCAAAATAATTATTAACTAGTTGGTCTCCGTGCGGATAATTCGCATCGCAATCATGCTTGTTTTTAATCCTTTTAAAATAAACATTAACATTTTGAATTGTCTGTTTATTTTTTGCCATTAGCGGTAAAGATAGTCGTCAAAATGATGGCTCAATCATTAGTTTTGATGAAGTTTTAAAGGAGATATGGCGTGGAGTACCGATAAAAACACCTTTGAGAAATAATAAATACGTGGAGATTAAATTAATTCTCCAAGCACTAATTCTATGATTATTACAAGATATTTGACCATTTGCAATTAGTACTTCCAGTTGTTGTACGTTTATATTTTCTGGAAATTCTGGAGGATTAAGTCAAATATCTTCGTGTGCAACATTTTGTAAAACTGTTAAAACAGGATCTATGTTATTATAATTCGCAAGTGAAGTGGAAGATGTTATATCAGATGAAGAAACCAGAGCCAAACAAAGAATAACGAAATCAGTACGGCCCAATATCTTAAGCTAAGTAGAAGTTATGAAGCTGAAATCGGGGACTTATATTTAAGAAATATTAACCACTTAATGCTTAACGAACGGTGCAACGCAAACTGCACTTTATGAACAAATACAAAAAACTGGCCCAATTCAACTCCAAATACTTGCACGAGCGTTAAACGTGAAAACATTTAACATCAATTTTATAAATTTTATGGTCCCAGATAATTATTACACCGTTACCTTTGTGAAACATATTTCATGCAGACATGCATCGTTAAATTTAATAAACTCGTAGATTTAGAGAAATCTCGGACCTTAAAAGTTGTTTTTCATGATGAGGACTTGGAGATGAGGAGTGAAGAATATATTGAAAAAACTCGAGTGCGAGTGAAACGTGTGTCAGAATAATTACAATCTTTATTTCTACTCAAAGCGTGTAGGCTTTTACGGTAGTAGTACGTTTCGTCAATGACTGGGATAGACATCGTCAGTGGCAGTGCGTCGTATCGTATTTTTGTCTAATTTTTAGTTTTGTTTTTACATAAATGATTAATTGACCTAAATGATCCGTCACTCATTGAACCGCATAGACAAAATAATTTCGTAAATTATTGAGTTCGCGAAGATTGCAGAATCGACCCCACCTTCGTCGGAAATTAAAGAAAAATTGCGCCGTTAAAGTATTACATAAAATGTGAGCTTTGGCAACGCATCCTCCTGGTTTATCGCCTAAAGCATGTTACATTCCAAGC
The DNA here is from genome assembly GCA_964023215.1 of Eledona agricola. NCBI lineage: Eukaryota > Metazoa > Arthropoda > Insecta > Coleoptera > Tenebrionidae > Eledona > Eledona agricola. The sequence goes on from OZ026858.1 coordinate 18,511,940, forward strand.
AGAACGCCATAAAATTTTCAATAAATGCAGTTTGTAGGCGATGTAACTCCCGAATCGCGTTACGACATCAAACAATCCACCTAAAAGCCGTAATACAAGAAGAACTGTAACATGTCACGTGTCGGTGTTCTCACACTCTGATTAAAATTGACTGAAACTTGATGGAAAAGCGCAGTAGTGCAACTGTGTCATTCGTTCCTATTTCAATTAGGATTATCCTACAAAAAATTACAACGTGCAATAAAAAATCACTTTAATTTTTCCGGCAGCCATTCCTTTAATACGTGCACATATACAATTTGAGTTTTTTTTATTATACTAACAGGGCCAGAAGACTTGCACGCGACCATTAAATATGTATTTCGCAAGGTATAAATGTCGATCGGAACCGAGTTAGTGCGTCTTGGGTTGGTACCCAGAGTTATGAAAATTATGACAATTTCGTGCCGAAGCGCAATGAGCCCGTCTCTTTAGCAATCGTCGATAAATAATTCACAGATTGGGTTTCGTAGAAGACAAAATCGGAGTGCCCAAAGCCCGGATCGGTTCAATGCAAATAAATGCGGACTCGCGATTTTTACCATTGTCGAACATCAATCACGCTAATGCCGGAGCCGTACCATTGAATGGGTCGCCCACACAGCTTCGATTTAATATGCACCATAATTATCAATTGTACTTAGATCTGATGCGGCCATGGCACCCACCCAGGTGCGAGAAACGCCGCTTACCTCGGAATCTCCATTGTCTTTCGCTAACATCTCTATTTCCCTGACACCCTATGATTATAAACACGTGATCCTCCCATCGGCCCACACACGCCATCAGACTGTGACCGTTTTCGTGATCGTAAAACTTTTATTACTTAAAATGCATGATTCGGGTCGACGACCCCCGCCCCGTGCCCACGCCGCTCTTCGGGGATAATCCCCAAAATCGTACCGTAAATTTTTTTAAATCTAGTCTTGAAATTTTCGCTTTGACCCGCTTCTTATTTCTAACAAATGTTGAAGACAACCTGTTGAAATGATGACTGCAAGATCTAATCATCCAGCCATGAAAATATATTATGATTTTATTCAGTTTCCAAGCGGGTGCAAAGAACTGACGCTCCTTTTTATCTTCAACAACAGACATCATCAATTGTCTGTTGTCTTTTAATGGTCTGTTGGTTTGTGGACACTTTTTGATTCAATTGAAGGTTTTAATTAAATAATTGCTTTTTGCACACAATGGCAACAGTTGGTCGACAGCATCTACGTTCTTTTCAACGAAACAAAAGACAACACACGAGAGTATCACTACTTGGTTGAGTTACTTTAATAGATTTGTGTAATGAGATAATATTTTACGAGTCGGACCAGAAATACATGTAGTTATTTACAATCCTCGCACCCAGAAACCTGATAAAATAAAACGAAAAGGTGAAACAGCGGGAATATGATTCCCGGTCTCGTTAAGGACGAAATTAGCTAGTGAATCCTCAGATTTTGGTCATTTGCAAGGGTAGACTACCTTTGTATGCATATTAGCGGTGTTAATATGTTAGTAAACCAGCGCAAATACACTATGTGGTAGAAATAGGGGTTGTTTATGCAAAGGGGTGCATATAATGCCAACATGGAGAGCTATTGTAATACTGTTAATGTCCCTCGCCCCAACCATTAAAAATATTTGCAAATTTACGACCAAATCAAAATCGAACGTGCGCCGATAGTTACAGCGTCAAATTTTTAAGCAATTAGAGCAATTAGATAATTTCAAGGCACCTAGGAAGGGTGGAGTAATGACACACTCGGGCTGTAATTAGAGATGTTGCATTGTGCCCCACCATGTCTTTGGTAAGACTAGAAGACGCGTCGTGTGCATTTTATGGTGATATTAATTGTGCTGGGGTGGCTTCGATCATAAAAAAATTGCCAACCCCTCTTCGAGACCACTTGCTACCCCGGGCTCAATTTAGTGCAGTTAACCTTAGGACGCGGCGAAATTTCAGCCGTAAGTTGGAGGGTATAAAGACCGATCGCATTTCTAATAGCCCTGGGTCCTGGAATCGACTTAGAAAAACCGCATCTTGGGTATGAATTCCCGACACGTGTTGTGCACCTGCACCCGTTTTCGGCCCGAAGTGCGTTAGCGTGCATCGGACAATTTAAATTTGAATCTGATAAAATTTCAATATGGTCCAGCATTTCGTACGTTGCATGCGTTTCTCTCAGGATGGCTGACAAGACAACAATAGATCCCCTCATCCGTTATTTCGCACAACAAAGCTATGAAGTGATATTGGAAATAGAATATTTCGCTCCGATACACTCTTTCATGCCGTCAAATGTAAATAAGGGATGTAACCGATGCAAAGGGTTGCTGTCGGATTAAACGGGGAATTAATTTGACGCGTCTGATGCAGTTGTGGTTGAACATGTGCGTTTTTGGCACGTTTTCACACAGGATCGACACTTCGAACGTCCCGAGTGCTTCAACATTTTCACGCGTATCGAGAAAAGCGCGAAGCAGAAGCGTCTAACTTAGCATTCGTAGCACAATATTGTATAATAATGTTGCGGATACATAATTTCTCTAATCGTGTTATTAATTCAAAAGAACTAGTTGGCCCGTGCGAATAATTCGCTTATTATGCCTTGGGGAGCGGGAGATGTTAGTTAAACATATTGTCAATAGATGGCGCTATGGCCCAAATACGTTTTTTTAGTATTTAAAAAGAAACGTTAACATTTTGAAAAGTTTGTTTATTTGTCGCAGATAGCGGTGAATGTAATCTTCAAAATGATGACTCAATCATTGGTTTTGCTCAAATATTAAGGGAGATATAGAGTACCGACAAAAAACACCTTTGAGAAATAATATGTGGAGATATTATTAAGACTAAATGCAAATTACACTGGTAAACAATATTTTTGTCATACGAACTTCGTGATGATTTTTGTTTCTATTGGTGTATCCTCATTACAAAAAAAATATTATTTTGTTCCCGGGACATCCAGCTTTTTGTGACCGCTTTATATTCATTTTTACCTCATTTGCGTGATTTTCTTAAATTTGAAGTATGATTCAAGTCATTGGCGATTGTTCATTGACTCTTCAAAAGCTAGTTTGAAAGCAGTGTTACTACACAAGGGAAACAAATTTCCTTCAGTGCCTGTAGCTCATGGTTCCGATACGAAAGAGACCTGCGAGATTATGAAATTCCTTCTCGAAAAAATTAAATACAAGATACACGCTTGGAAAATTTGTGGAGACTTTAAAGTTATTGCTTTTTTGCTTGGACTACAGCTTGGTTACACAAAATATTGCTGTTTCATTTGTGAATTGGAGAGTATACTGTATACTCTACAGAGACAGAAACAATCACTACTCAAAAAGCATGACCGAAACTTGAATCACTTACTCCAAAACAAAAAAATGGTAAAAATGAACCTTTAGTGAATCCTGAAGACATACTTTTACCGCCGTTTTAAGTAAAGCTCGGCCTCATGAAAAATTTTTTAAAGGCTATGCATAAAGATGGTAGTGGGTTTTCTTATTTGAAAGAGACATTCCCAAAACTCAGCAACGCAAAAATTAAAAAGGGAAAATTTGTTGATCCACAAATACGAGAACTAATGAAGGAAAATAATTTTGAATAGAAACTGAAATATCATGGAAAATCCGCCTGGAAATGTTTAGTTAATGTTGTCCAACATTTTTTAGGAAACCACAGAGCGGAAAATTACAAAGATTTAATTATTGAACTTATAATTTTATACAAAGTTTTGGGGTGTAACATGTCCTTGAAAATACATTATGTAGGTCTCTCAATTGGATTTCTTTCCTGAAAATTGGGCGCTATAAGTGACGAACAAGGCGACAGATTTCATCTGGACATTTCCTTAGTTGAAAAGCGTTACCAAGGAAAATACAGTCCAGGAATATCAGCCGATTACTGCTGAAGACTTAAAAAAGACCTACCAGAAGCCAAAAATTCACGAAAATCATAATTATTAATTGTACAGTAAATAATAATTGTCTAGCTGTAGGTGATTTTTGTACTTTTCAAAAAATTATAAATATGTTTCAATGTTACAAAGAAATTTCACTTACTCCAAAACAAAAAAATGGTAAAAATGAACCTTTAGTGAATCCTGAAGACATACTTTTACCGCCGTTTTAAATAAAGCTCGGCCTCATGAAAAATTTTTTATAGGCTATGCATAAAGATGGTGGTGGGTTTTCATATTTGAAAGAGACATTCCCAAAACTCAGCGACGCAAAAATTAAAAAGGGAATATTTGTTGATCCACAAATACGAGAACTAATGAAGGAAAATAATTTTGAATAGAAACTGAAATATCATGGAAAATCCGCCTGGAAATGTTTAGTTAATGTTGTCCAACATTTTTTAGGAAACCACAGATCGGAAAATTACAAAGATTTAATTATTGAACTTATAATTTTATACAAAGCTTTGGGGTGTAACATGTCCTTGAAAATACATTATGTAGGTCTCTCAATTGGATTTCTTTCCTGAAAATTGGGTGCTGTAAGTGACGAACAAGGCGAGAGATTTCATCTGGACATTTCCTTAGTAGAAAAGCGTTACCAAGGGAAATAGAGTCCATGAATATCAGCCAATTACTGCTGGAGACTTAAAAAAGACCTACCAGAAGACGAAAATTCACGAAAATCATAATTATTAATTGTACAGTAAATAATAATTGTCCAGCTGTAGGTGATTTTTGTACTTTTCAAAAAATTATAAATATGTTTCAATGTTACAAAGAAATTTGACGTCAATTTTTTTCATTAATATATTATCATTCTGTGTACGTAGTAGATACAAAATTTGATATAAGTTTTCGTGTGACAAAAAAGTTTGAATTTTGTAGACCAGTGTTCTCCAATAAAATGGTTGAGACTGAGAGTAGTCTTGAATAAATCCTGCTTCTATTCACATTTTTATTTAAAGCCTAATATGTTACCAATTAAAATACTAAAAGCTTTTGCCAATTGTAAATCGTCTCAGAAATGTACGTAGTAGGAGCTGCTGTCGTCGAAGCTCAAGCGGCATGAAAGAGCTGGAGTATGTGGCAGATGGATTTTCCTGGAGACATCCGAGCTTAATCAAGTTCAGGATAATTGATTAGGCGTAATTAATGTGCGTTAATTCCTGACAACTCCGTCGTTTGTCGATATGGAATAGACCACCGCGGTTAAGATATTCATGTTCATTAACAATACCCTCACGACTGCCTGCGAGCTGTCAGTGCTCCTCTCACAATGCCTATCCTTCCTTTGTTCGGGTTCCATAACGGAATATAAATCGCAAAGTATCTCATAGAAAAAAAGCACCATCTTAATTTATAACCACTTAAATCAATAGCAACCAGTTCGCGATGTTACCGATTGTGAAATTTTATTCGGCACAGGAAGTGGTTTAATTTGACGGACGTTAAATGTAATTGAGATGATTGGCACGTGGAGAGTCCCCGTTTAATTGGAAATTTTATTGGTTCCAGATGACAAGATCTCCCCGGTTCCGAGTCCCATCCGCCCAAATTAATTTCCAAGACAATTTCTTTAACAAAGTAACAATCCCATTTGTTTTGGTAAGAATGCAGAAACAGGTCGTCGTTTTCCTTGCGTAATTATTCTCCCTGGCCTGGCAGCCTTAGGTCCACTCATTATATACGTATTAAGTTGGAATAATGACGGAAAATTAACACACAATCCCTCTTCTTCGGTTAGATGCAAGATCAAAGAACATGACAAAGAAACATCGGTTACGTTCCTAATCAAAGCTAATGCGGGAATTTCCGGAAAAACCGATTTCAATTAACATAAAACGAAATCGGAAGATACTTGGACTGAGGCGAGGGATTGAAGCGTCGTTCCGCTTTCGGTCAACAATTTGTCAAATTTTGAGCCCGGACAAAGCCGCACGTGTTGTTCGAAGGACACGTGAACAGCAAATCCTTCCATCAATGCTTACTCAGACAACAGCCCGGATCAAGACTCCCTTAAACCTCATGTTAGCGTCTTTCTGCCACCCTTTGCCGCGTCTGTTTCCAATAATACAATATTGCACAGAAAAGCTTGCAACATTACATCATCCACCAGGACCTAATCCCCCCGATCCATATTTCAAGAAGAGGAAAAAATTTAAATGCTCTTACATATGTTGTTCGTTATCTAATGACGTGTTAATCCCAAACCGCTGCAAGTCCGTCCTGTCATCACCAAATCGTACAATTTATGACATCCTCCACTCTTTCAACTTTAAAAATGTCTCAAGCCGTTTCGGAAATCCTTAGAACCTATAAAGTCGTACATATTTCTTTGGAATCACCAAAAACAGAACGGGGGTGCCGTCTGCGGTGGCGGAAATCGTATGTCATGTCAAGCATTTTGGCAAATGTGATACTTGTTTGCGGGGTTTTAAGGGGCAAAGTGCGTGAAACGGATAAGTTACAGAAAACACGACGTCTTAAACTTGCAGCAAATATTACCAGGACCAAATGTCGGACTTTTTTGCAGAGTATTGCAATAGAGCTTAAAATGTGTTGTTGTCTACAAAATGTTTTTTTTAATTGTATGTATACTTAGAAAAAATGGCATTAATTTTAAGCAGTACATAGTGTAACTCGTCACACCCAACAATTTTTCTTAATAATTTTTCGGTAAACAAGTTAAAATTGTTTTGAAGATTTGACTCCTCTTTTGTTACCTTTCTACAGATAATTGTGCTCCATGTTAAACACCGATCAGAGCAAAAAAAGAACTAATGCAAAAAAACTTTTCTTAATTTTTGTTTTTTTCGACGCAGCAACTCATTAATTTGACCGTTGCTATTGTAAAATTCTGGAAATCAAATTGAAAAATGTCACTGATTTATCAAATCCATAGGCAGCTTGGCAATTTCATATAGGATAAAATGCTGAAACTAAATTGTGATTACGAAAAAATTAAAAAGTGAGTTCTGTTACTGGTTAAAATTGTATATGTATGTGAAAGAGTCAGAAATAACAACAATTTGTTCAGATGTTTTGTATTACAAATAATAACAAGAGCTTCTTCAATTAATCTGATAACCCATTTTAATTTTTTAGTCAACAACTGTATTTACGGCTCATAAATGAAAAAGGAAAATGACCGTGTTTTTGACGCGTTACCACCTTCATACACTCGTCGATAATAATGTTAAAATGCTAAATGCTAAAAAAACAGTAATTGGAAAACATCTGACTAATACTATAATAATAAATACCTTCAATGTGAAAATATTACCACAGAATAAATAAATAATTTTAGTATTTAATAAGAATTAATATTTTCCGAACTATAAATAGCTGCCTGTTTTCTCTTGGTCTTGGCGTACTTCTACGTTATATTATAGCAATAGTGGATTCTACTTTTAATGCTGGTGGGACTTTGTTAACCACATACATTACATTATTTAAATTGTACCGTTTTAGCCATATACAATGTGAGTTTTAAGGTACTGATTTTTAGAGGAAAGGAGAGAAAAAATTCATTGTAAAAAGTGTGAGTGCGAAAGAGAAAAAATATTAGAAAATGTTGGCTACCAAAATTACACACAAGCGATTTTTATTCCGGATGGGAGTGGCTTTTCCACCATATTGTCTCATACATTTTTTCTGTTATCTCCTCAAATCTCCAGTATCCTTGAATTCAGTCTGTATGCTATTGTTGTTGTTTATGTAAACGAGTGTCTTGAGAAGTATTTGATACGCATTGCAAGCCATATTTTTTGTATGGCACAATAAATAATTAAAACAATAATTTTAAAAAAATTGGGCAGAAACAATTGCTGTTGAACCTAATATTTTAGATTTCTTACTGCCAGTAGATTTTAATCGAATTTTTTTAAAGGAATCTTTCTGCTTTATTGTCACGTTCACTTGTCAATATACATATAATTTGACATTTTAGAGATTACAAAAAACACAAATTGTTTAATTTTTATAATAATTTGGTTCTACGAGTATAAAAGTCCGTTGAAAAACATACAACTAAATTATTCGTTATTTTGCACAAATATAATATAAATAAATTATCTACTACGAAAGATATAATTTATATGAAATAAGCCACAACTCATGGAAATCAGAAAACAATTCTAAAAATAAAACTATTAACTTCAGTGCACTTACAAATTTTTCCACAACAGTAGAAATACTTTTAAGATTAAAAGTTAAATTTAAAATCTAAATAAAATGGGACTTTTGAAAGTGCGAACACCTACTTACTTCATTTTGTTACTTTTAGGATTAGGAGCGATTATCTTCCATTTCAAGAAAATTGTTGTTCACGAGAAAAAACAATTAAGAGATTTTCTTTTAAAATAATCAATAAATAATTTTATTAACATGGAGTTGTTTGACTCTCCCTTTCACCCTGTCCACGACCACCTCACGTTTTTCAACATTCATAGTAATTACATGAACATGAAGCTTAATAAATGAAGAGGATTTTGTGAAATTTGTCCATATGTAGCTGTAATAGGAATTGTAATATTCAAAGTAAAAAAAAAACAATAAATTCAAATTTTGACATAAAATTTTTTTAGATCTAATAAATTATGATATTTTTTTAAATATTAACTAGTACAATGGCGTTATCGTGTAGAAACAATATGTTATTTTCATTAGTGTAATCAAATTTGCTGTAGTTTTAATGGTTTAGAAATTATGAGCCGTTGTAATCTGTAAGTCAGAGAAATGTCTAAAAATAAAAAGATAATAGTAAAATCCTTTATTTGTTATAATTACATAAAATAGTTTGTTTTATATATAAATACATATTCAAGTTTTGATCTTGCTTATTTTAGTTATTTTTTAGTTGTATGCCCATGTTTTCTAAATTGTTTTGTATATGTATGTTCATACATTTAATAAATCATTCATTCTTGAATCTGTCTACTTCCTCAAAATGGTATTTCTTTCCTCGAATAGGTTCTGTACCTATTTACCTTCTCTTCGTAAATTCTGACCACTTAATATAAGGTATTTGGCTTTCTTCTCACAAAAGAATAAGCCCATTATTTATGCCTATTTGATCTATAGTACTTCTGAACCCCACTTCTCGCTCTTCGATTTTGGATCCGACTCGACTCATCCTCTAATTTATTTTTTATGTGGACGGCTAACTTATGATATGCTACATTTAATTTTGTTATGTTATGGCATCCACTCTTGTCTCCTTTTATATTTATAGCTACTTTCAAATATTAGTTCAAGTATAAGTTCTCCATTTTTATTTGTCAAATCTGTTCATTATTTGGAGACGAGCTTATTTTAATCTACAGGTGTCTCAAAAATGTCGAGTCTGCAGATATTTAGAAGAAAGTAGTAAAAACATTCTTCAAATTTAATCCACAGAGATATAAACGGTTGAACACTACATTTCTTTTATATTATGCAGTATTTTAATGAATAAAAAGACTCCAAAGAGGGGTGCCTTTCTTATCTCAAGTAATAAATTTTTTAAAATCTTTTTTCCTCTTTGTCTACTGTTTTGTGACTGTTTATTAAGCCGTTTTATTAAGTAAGTCAGAGAAGTGTCTAAAAATTACAAAAACTTAAATAGCTCGAAGACAAGTAAGAAATCGAATAGTTTCTATAAAAAATTTTGAGATGGAAATGAGGTGTGAAACCCACTCCTCAAGTTTGGACATTATGTTGCAGTACAGTCTGTATAATAAAAAAGGTTTTTGGATTAGAATCTCTACTGTAATAAATGTCTCCAAGTTAAAGTGGCCAAATTTGGTCAGCTTATTTGGAACAGATTTCTGTGTGTGAATGCAATTGAAGGATTAAATTGTCTGAAGGATCGCATCCTTGCCCACGAGTTGAGCTCAAGTCAAGAAAAAACAAACTTCGTTTAATTCGCGTTTGCTTTTCCGAACTTCATTAATCGATTTTTTAAGTCAGGTTTTATGAGCCTGTAAACGAAGCGAAGTGCAATTTTGACTTATTTTAACTGCTCGTGTGGCCTGGGCGTTGCAGGGATGATTTTTTGAAGATGGTCGTTAGTGATTGCACTGGCAGTTCCAAGATGCATATCGCTAACAGCGTCTAGTTAAAAACGTGAGAATGGCCGTCTAATGAACGGGCATTATAGGATATCATCAATCAGATGATCGACATCATCCCGTGCACCGAGTAGCCGGTAATAAGGCCCACTGAGGGACTCCGAAGCTCGCTTACACGATGCTAAATTATACATTCGACGTACATGTTTGTTGTGCAAATCATACGTGGATCCTCCACCATTATTATGTGTTGTACCTACATCGACGCTTGTGCAACTCACTTAGTTATGGCGTTTGCTAATTTCGGCGTCTTGTTTACACAATCAGCCGGCTCCACGCTATTTAGCGATCGACAGCCCTTGGCCGCAGCTGTTCGCCCTTAAATTATAAATAATCACCGTTCCTCTAAATAAACCCGAGCCGAGACGCGGGCTCCTTATAAATCCGAGGACAATAAAGCGACACTCGGCTTCCGCCATATTTCCTCGGACTTAATTGTCTCCAGCTCCCGTGAAAAAACAAACACCGCCTTCGGTTAAATGCCACCATAATTGGAATTTATCATCTGCCACAAATAGCGAGGGTGCGAACGCGTGTGGGAAAACTGCGATCCGATCGGAAAGAAGAGTTGAACTTGCAACCTAGAGCCCACGATGACGACGGCAAATTTGCTTTGACCCAGTTGTAGATCGTGTTCACGACAGTACATCAATATAAACAAACAGCACGACCCGGTGCCGTTATTATCGTGATCCTCGTTACCATGTTAAAACGGAAACAAACGATGTTTACAAATGCTGGAAATATGACGGAGCACTATTCGGACCCCGGACGGGATTTGTTGTTTAAATCTGGCCCTGCTAGAGGTTTTTAACTAAAATTTTATAGGCCGCAGGCAAATAACGTCCCATAAAATTGGCACGGCGCTCCGTAAAAATTTGGCCGCAGTTCAGCTAATTGCGATTGCAGAGCTGCAACATTTTCTGGAATCGTCAAAGATTATGTCCAAATCTTTGTTTGGCTGCCGCACAAAATGTAAAAAAATACTCAGTGACTCATCAAAAACAGAAGAAATAATTTAAATACATATTTAAGAATAACCGTTTCGTCTGCATCTGTAATAGACATCTTCAGTAGATTAAAGCACGAGTACAATACGTATAACCGAAGACAATCTATTCAACTCTAATGCAATTGTATTCACGTAATCAAAATTTCCATTGTAAATATTCTTTTCTGGAACAATCTACGAGCTACTTGTTATTTATTGCCCCCAAATATGATTTTAATTGTGTGTATTATATTGATTCATGTTTATTATAATAGTTTGTTTTGTGACTTGGCACAATAAAAATATTGTAGGTTGAATCTAAGAAACCTGAAATTTATTCACCAGTCATCGTGTGTTCTTCAACAACAATTATTTATTGCAGTTTTGGTAAAAATATAATATGCAATTTAAAAAAATCGCTGAATAAGTGGCTCGGAGATTATTATTCAGGTCTGAGGCAAATGTATTCAACATAATCATTTCCTTTTCAGTTTTATTTCCATTGTTAATCTTCATCTGCATTTCAACAATTTTTTTCTTCACTTTCTTATCTGTTTGAGTTCAAATGTTCTATGAATCACACTATATAAATTATTGTAATGTTTACACCGGCTTTTATCCTACAAATCCAGCAGGTTCACTTAACTAAGACAAATTTTCTAACCAAAGCAATTTTATGAAGTGTAACAACCCCATTAAGAACGTTATTATTAACAGCAATTGTACTGAGATTTTTGAACAAGAATGTGTTGAGTTAAAAAAACAAATTCGGTGAAAAAACGTATAATTCGAATTACAGTGACACTGGCGACAATAGTGTTCAACGTTCTGATTGGGCAATGCAGTCACCGGGTCTTTGCCGCCATCAGGAGTCATTAATATTAAATATATAAAATAAATTACGTCTATCTTCGTTTCTTGTAGATTTTCTTTTAATTATAGGTTTCCTTTAACCATTTAGCAGCACTTTTTCCTATTTATCTTAATTTGTATTTATTTAGCGATGTTCAGGTTTAATGTAAATACTGTTCCTAAATAAATGATTATTTGATTTAAATATGTGTTTTATTTATAAAATTAATCATGGTCTACTTCCTTCCTATTCAGAGTGTCGTTATGTTACGAATATTCATAGTCATCGAACGTGTTCTGTGAACAATTTCTACGTTGATTGTGTGAGAAAATTAATCGCTCTTTTACAATGGCTAATAATTTGCCATCATATATAAATAATTTGTTATCGTTGTATAACTTTAAGATAATTTGAAGATCAAACGAACTTACCTGTAAGTGAAGTTCCGATCTTAATTATATGAAACACCTCGCCGGAAATGATCAACATTGTAGTACCCTCTATGTTACTACCAGAAACGCACATATTTAAAATAACAAAAAAAGCTCAGGTAGTGGGGGCATGTGGCCTCTTACCTCACCGCTGTCAATCAACCATTATGTTTAAAGGTGAATAAAGTCGCAACAATGAAATGATCTGGGAACGACAACGATAGGGAACGGGTGGGACTGATCATTTCCGGCGAGGTGTTTCATATAATTAAGATCGGAACTTCACTTACAGGTAAGTTCGTTTGATCTTCAAATTATATTCACACCTCGCCGTCATGATCAACATTGTAGATGTTTAAAGTTGTTGCGACTAAACATTATCCACAAGGACAATAAAGTAAATAGCTTAAATTTTAATTAAAGCCTTTTGTAACTGTGTAAAACATTTACATCAGAGACAAATCTTAGTTTAGAGAAAGAATTGGGAACAAAACTTGTTCGCATACCTTAATAAATTAAGGATTACAAATGAACTTTCGAAAACGTCTAGTAAAAACTGAATCTAAGTATAATTTTATATGACAATCTAAACAGCTTCCTCAGTGTTTGTATTTCAACTATTAAGAATAGCGTTTGTAAATATAGATTTGTCGCCAAGCGGTCTATTACAAAATTTCGCAAAGGTATGAGAAATTGCAGACCAACCTGCTCGTGCTCTGATCACGTCAAGTTGTACCCCCTTCCGTTTTGCTGCCGACGTCGATACGTGACGTACGCTATGTGCTGAGAAGCACTCAGTATCTATACTACTCGCCTTCAAGGTTGTTTTTACCCAGCGGCTTAAAGTTTGGGTTGAAGCTGACTGGTAGGGTCTTTTATAAGTGAGGAAGAGTGACTTTGTATCTCCCCTGATAGAACGGGTTCGATTTATGTAGCAATTCAGAACAGATGCTACACAAAGACTGGTTTCCTTTTTGTAAAACGGCAGGTATAGCGTAGGCTGTACTGCATCTTTAGAAGAAGTTTTGAACGGTTGTGTGATGGCTATTTCGATTCTGTCATTTCTTGTTTGAATAATTTCCAGTCCTATCAGAGATAATGTTTGCATGGGTTGGGCGGTCACCAACGCTAGAAAAGTTATTAGTTTGGAAGATAACTTCTCAAAAGGGAAGATCCTTCTCCGGTGAGAGCGATTTCGGTAGTTCAATACCGGTTGAGGATCCCATGTCGAGTCGTACCTTGGTGCTGGTGGGCACAGGTTGTAAATGCCTTTGAAGAAACGTTTCAATTTTGGGTCGTCGCCCCTCTCATTTGGTAACAAGCATAAAATTGCTGATCGAGCCGTATTTAGGCTGCTGTAACACGCCCCTTTTGCAAACAATTCCGTAAGAAACTCCATGATTTTCTCGAGTGAGGCTTCAAACGCTAAAATCAGTTTGAAAAGATATGCTTTATCAACTTGCATAAATTGTTGATGAAAACCTTGGAGCATATTTAATAAACTCCTTAGGATTTACAGAATACCCACCACTTCTTAAAGGTGGATTCATACTGTTTCATAGTAGAGGGGCGGATAGAGGCTGCCATTACCAATATGCCAGTAGCCGCCTCTCTGACAAGCTTTTGCAAAGTTCGTGATATCAGATCAAAGTGTGGGAAAGCATAAAAATAATATATAGACCAGTCGACTGTGAAGGAGTCTACAGCAATTGCTTCTGAATCCAAATCGATTTCAGGGCACCCAAAACAATTGTTTTGAAAGCTGTTTCCGAGAGACTCCATTCCATCACGGGTTGTAATGAAAACGAATTCCTTTCATGAGGTTTACATAGGACACAATCGTAGTATTGTCTATTCTTAAAAGACTTTCGTAATTGCTCAATTTTGTTGCAAGATGGGATAGTTCGCGGAAGACCGCTAGAAGTTCCAATAAATTTATAATTTATCTTTTCGGTCTCGGTCCAAAATCTAATTGTTTCAGATCCATACACAGCACCGCAACCCGTAGTTGAGGCGTCTGTGAAAATTGTAACTACAAAGTGACATTGGCGGATGGGGCAAAAGGCGCCACAAATGTTTTTCTTCCACCAGCATAAGTTCTCTTTGATGGATGGCGAGATGTTGACGAAACTGTCAAAGTTTCTCCACGTCTGCATAGTGCTAAATATTTTTCACGTTCCAAAGTTTTCGTGTAAAGCCAGTCATATTCGGTGGCCGGGCAAATGGAACCTAATGTTCCAAGAAAACGAGCAAACTCTCGAATTTTTCAACCTAAATCTGTCAATGACTTGAGTGTTTTTTGCACATTAAAGGTGCAACTTTTTATAGTATCGCCAAGGATAAGGAAGTCATCTAAGTAAACGATTGACACAATTCCCTGACGGCTCAGATGTTTCAACATTGGTTCCATGACCTTTGTGAATAACCATGGTGTTGTCAATAATCCAAAAGGAATACAATTAAATTGATACAGTTGTCGGCAGAAAGAAAACCTCAAATATTTCTAAAATTCAGGATCAATAGGTATCCTGTAATATGCGTCGCGTAAGTCCAGGATATATAAAATGTCCAGGACGAAGCTTGAAATGGTCTGGTTTCAAAAATGTGTTTACTCTTTTAAGGTTTAGAATAAACCTGTAAAAACCGTCTAGTTGGAAATTAAAGAAAAATTGGTGACAAGAACTGGTCCTTGCAAGGCAAGCATTTAGGAACTGCACCAGAGCTTAGTAGCTGTGAAATACCTGCATTGGTGGTTTATAATTCTTGAATATGTTTCTTGTTTTTGGGACCACGGCATCAGGTCGGGCCTTCAAAGCACCCGATGTTTTTTCCCTTCACCTCTACTTCCGTTAAGATATCGGCTAGATCCCTGTTGGGAACATATTTCAAAATTGCCCGACGAGCTTGCGACTGTTCATAATGAACGTCTGCTAAGAGTCGTGCGGAATAACTGACATTTGATAATATCTGTGTGTCTAAAGGCGTTCGGTCTGTCTTCTCCAAGAGAATTGTGATGGTTCCTCCCAAAGCCGAGAGAGCTGCCCGGAGGCGGCTCTGAATCTTTACGAGTCGGTTGCCTCGGTTTTAGCACGCTTCTGAGACGGAGGTAAACTTCCCGAACTTCTTTATGAACTCGTGGAGGCGCCAAAAATGGGGAGCTCGGCAAGGTCTGATATTTTGCTACCAGTTTAGTTTGGAGTTCTTTAATCAAGCCTGAAAACAAGATGGCATTCCAAATAGTGGCTATGCGAGTGTGAACCAAACTAGTAGTTTTGGTTGTGGGACCTGTTGGCCCAACACCTTCAAAAGGTCTGGGTCAAGCGCAGTCTGCTTAGTTTCGACCGCTGCTTGGAGTTCAAGATGTTCTGTTTCAGTGTACTCCTCTGGCATAAGTTTCAAAAACTGTCTTTGCATGAAAAAAAAAAGTTTCAGCATGTCTGCGGATGCATTAAGATAAATCCTTGTTGTTAGAGTACCAAGAGGTGTCTTGATAAATGTGCCAAAAAGGCATTCATTGACTAATGAGACCAAAAGGTCAAAGCATGAACGCAGAAAATACGTTCAATATGCTGAATATGCTTGGTGGGTCACCATATTATCAAAAGAGAACAGCGACACCATCTTTTTCTAGTTTCAAAAACTGCCTTTGGCTGAAAAAAGTTTCAGCATGTATCGAGATGCGTAAGACCAAATTAATCCTTGTTGTTAGGGTACCAAAAGGTGTCTTGATAAACGTCCAACATGCCAAAAGGCATTCATTGACTCATGTGACCAAAATGTTAAAGCATGAACACAGGAAATACATTCAATATGTAATATGTAATATGCAAACTTACGGTTGCGAGTTTCTAAAGACGCATCATCCGAGTAGGGCACCAAAAGGTGTCTTGATAAACATTCAACATGCCAAAAGGCGTCTTGATAAATGTTCAACGAGACCAAAAGGTCAAAGCATGAACGCAGGCAATACGTTCCATATGCTGAATATGCTTGGTCCTTGGTGGGTCACCATATTATCAAAAGAGAACAGCGACACATCCTCCTCCAGTTTCAAAAACTGCCTTTGGATGAAAAAAAGGTTTCAGCATGTATCGAGATGCGTAAAAATTAATCCATGTTGCCAGGGTACCAAAAGGTGCCTTGATAAACGTCCAACATGCCAAAAGGCATTCATTGACTCATGTGACCAAAAGGTCAAAGCATGAACACAGGAAATACATTCAAAATGTAAGTCCCACATTTGAGGTTAGGTGAGTTGTCACTTGTTGCATGGTCATGTGACCAAAAGGTCAAAGCATGAACACAGGAAATACATTCAAAATGTAAGTCCCACATTTGAGGTTAGGTGAGTTGTCACTTGTTGCATGATGCATATTCCTTAAACAGATTATTATTATTATATTGCAAGCTTACGGTTGCTAGTTTCTATAAGACGGCTCTCTCCATCATCCGAGTAGGGCACTGGCCCTTCAGTGACAGTTATTGAGTGTTTCCAATCCGCTTTTTTGTGAAGGAGCCGCTTTATCAATCGGCCTACACTCGCCTCAGGTTCTTCTGATGATGAGGATCACCTTTTTCTTTTCCTGCTCCTTCTTTCCATTTCGAAAACACTAGATTTTTCACGATTTTACGAAAATTTGTGAGCGGCGAAGCGTTTCTGATGCGCACAAAAGAAGTAATGGTTGATTGACAGCGGTGAGGTAAGAGGCCACATGCCCCCACTACCTGAGCTTTTTTTGTTATTTTAAATATGTGCGTTTCTGGTAGTAACATAGAGGGTACTACAATGTTGATCATGACGGCGAGGTGTGAATATAATAGTAAGATCCTTTATTTGTTATAATTACATAAAATAAAATACATAGTTTGTTTTATATGTAAGTAAATATTCAAGTTTTGATCTTGCTTATTCGAGTTATTTTTTAGTTGTATGTGCATGTTTTCTAAATTGTTTTGTATATTAATGTCCATACATTTAATAAATCATTCAATTAATTATCCTGTCTATTTCCTCAAATTGGTATCTCTTTGCTCAACTAGGTTCTGTACTATTTACCTTCCGTATCTGACCATTTAATATAATATTTGGCCTTCTTCTCACTGAAAAATAAGCCCATTTTTGTGTTTATTTGATCTATAGTACTTCTGAACCCTCTCTGAACTCTCTCTTCGATTTTGGATCCGACTTTTCCTCTGATTTACTTTTTATATGGGCGGCTGACATATGATATGCCTCTCGAGGTATACCTCTTTAGTTATGGTACCCACTCTTGTCTTCTTTTTCATTTATGGCGCAGTTTAGCTATTTTCAAGTATTTTGGTGGTTTTTCGTATAAGTCCCTTAATAGTTTCTGCATGTGTTCGATTAAGTTTGGTTCTCCATTTTTATCTGTCAAATCTGTTCATTATTTTGATCTACAGGTGTCTCAAATATGTCGGGTCTGCAGAAGTTTAGGAAAAAGTAGTAAAAACATTGTTCAAAGATTCACAGATATATAAACGGTTGAACACTCCATTTCTTCTATATTTTCTATATTACGCAGTATTTTAAATAATAAAAAGGGTGCCTTTCTTTTCTCAAGTATTAAAAAAATATTGTCTGTTTTCCGCTTTGACTTCCGTTTCATGATCTCCAGTTTTATTTTGGTTATATGGTTGACTTCAATTTCCTTACATTTTTTTTCTTTAGATAATCGCACTAATTGCATTTGTACTTAGTGTGAAACCATTGGTTCTTTTCTCTTATTACTTCCAATTTCTTGCAACTTCTTTGAGTCTGTTTCATCTTTATCTTGATATCTAACCACCTCTTTTACTGTACCTTCTTTAATACTAACAAGCTCACTGCTAATCACATTTTCGTAATTTATGTATTCTTCGGTAGATCTTACTCTGATTATATTTTCTTCCCATTTTTTTGTATGTCTAGTTTCTGGTCTCTGGCATAATTTGTTTTACGTGCGTTCCAACCATGAAATGGCAATGTCCGTTCTTTCGTAATACACGTTTCTTCTCATTTTTCTCTTGGAATATGTTCAATCTGATTTATAGTTCTTCTACCTCAAACGTCCATATAAGACGTAGATATGTATTTATAATCAGATATTCTTATGATTCAAAAATGTAGGTAATAATTTTACCTCCTGATTATCTTTATAAAGTCACTCTTGTTCAAATCAGCTATACTCAAAACCATTAATCGTAATCATAATATTTCATTAATTTCATTCCTTTCTATTGTCAATTGACTACATTTTATTCGAATTTGCTTCAAATGTTCCGTTCGACTGAAGCAGACTGCACCTAATCGATTTTCTAAACGCTACAAATCATCGTTTAATCCTATAATTTGGAATATGTTTCTGTCTGTGCAATTATATACACTGGTAAAATTTGAAAAACATCTTGAGTGCAGAGAATCAGTTTGGAGCAACAGCGACGTAGGTATAAATTACCTGGAGGGCACAATAAGGGATACTCGCCATTTAATTAGCTAACGATCGGTTTGTGTTTTGAAGGGTCCAGCATGCACCCCGATTATAACAAAATGATGGGTTTTGAATTTTTGTAATTTATGTTGTAAGGTTACGAGTGCAAGGACATGACTGAGAGTTGATGAAGATTGAAATATTTGGACTTGCACTTGGTAGCCGAAAGAAATTACGGGAGGTTGCTCGGCACGCCGAGACAGACCAATAAACCTAAGTGAAGGTTGAAAAATAACTATAGGTTTGGGATCGTGGTTATTGGTTAGGTCTGAGAACGGCCGTTAAAAAATTTAAACAGATTACCTACTTTATAACCTGCGATTATGGGTGCTTTGGGAACCGTCTCCATTCTCAACATCAAAGTATCGCAATAATTAAACGCAGTCCGCGAAACAAATCCTCGACGATATTAAAAATTCCATCCGTGGACAGATGCATTCCTCGAACCGACTTGTCATTGGAACGAGGACGACAATAGAACTTATTTCGCAGGCCGAATGAAATGCTACAAAGTGTTCGATATCTGGTGGCGACGTGTAATTTGGTGGCTTTCAGGTTTGAACTGGGGGTGGCACGAGAGTGGCGCCACCAAATACCCCCAGCTGCTGCGAACTTGATGATAGTTACCGGCCTTTCTCTACTTGTATTGGAATTGTTGCTGAGCACAATCCGTAACTCGAAAGCGAGCTGTTTGTCTGCAATTTAACTAAACGCTTGTTTTGGGGGAAGTTGTCGTATTTGACGCGTTGCTTGTCAGGTGACGTGGGTTTATGGCCAGAACGTCACAAAATATTCTTCCGCTTCAAGAAACTCGCACTCCAAAAACAATACAAATGACTGGAGAGCTTCCTACCAGCAACTGTTAAATCCACATGATATTTGTTTTTTTTTATTATTTATTATTTTACCCAACTAAAAACATGTGGGTGAGTAAATAAGGTACGCGTGGGTAGGCTTGAGATGCCCACTTTTATCCCTGCAAGGAAATGAGACGTGAGTCGGAAAAGATGCAGCATCCTTGGACCACACGGCAGCCCGGCAAATTGTCGTCGTTAATACAAGCGAAGCGTTCCTTGATTGCCGAAATTCCCGACCGAGTTTTACAACTCTAATTTGGTAAAGCATGGGTTATCGTCTGTTTAATGGCCGGTTTAGAATTATAGTAGTTAAAAAGCGGGATTTAATTTCGGATATGAGGGTCTCGCATTGCGTTCCGTAAACAAATAGCCGGCGGTCGGATGTAATGCTTGTTGTTTAACAATTTTTTCCGTAGTAATAATCATTCCCGGAGATATTCTAAATGCTCCGTCATTTGTCAAAGTTAATTGGACGCGCTAATAAAAAGATGATGGAAAATCGTCTTTGGAATTTTTTCGTGGCCGGGTTATAAACTACGCGGGGACAATGCCAACATCCAAACATTTCCATAAATCAAAATTAAATCCGTACTTAGTGGCCGCATTAAAGAAATAACGACACCTCTACAGATGAAAGCTGTAAAAATAAATAAAGATTTATCCAAGAGAGGCGATCATTGAACCGCGATTAAATCTCACTATTTATCACCTTGTAGGTGTTGTCTATGGCGTATAATCATCCTGCTTAATCCCCGCTGATGCTTGAATTAATTCACTGGAAGACCACTCCACTCTCATAATTATAATATAAACTGCCATCAATCAAAATGCCCATGGGACATATTTCGACCTGTTTTATTTTAATAAGGATGTCGTTTATAATGGTACAGGTGCATGCATGCATATTTATGATGCCCAGAATTTTTGGAGACATCTAACGTGGTACAGTATCAAATCACATACACCCGTCCGAATTGATTATCAATATTTCTACCGACACTTCTTCGTTGACGTTCTCAGCGAACATTGACAAATTTCAAAATTATAAACTCAGGTGCATAACTAGATCCCACCTCTGCTTGTGCAGATTTTCTTCTTAAATATTGAGGGAACTCAATATTGCTTACGAAAATGATAAATAAATTATAGTAAAAAAATTTAAAGCCATTTGTAATTAATTTATTTAATTTATAAATAAATTAAAAGCGGCATGTATATAACTACTACTACCGTCAAGTTTTAATCAATAAAAAATTTGTAAAAATCTATTTTTTGCAAAATATTCTCATGAATTCTGAGCGGATACTCAATTTTTTCTAGTTAACTAGAAAATTCGTGTATTTATGCTATTAACGATTGTCTAGGATCTCAGGTTCCAAATTTGTCACACAGCGTTTAATGCATTTTTGAGTTTGTTAATTGGACACCACAAAGGGGGTGGCCCCAAAAAATATCCCAGATCTGAGAGGAGAATTTATGCATCAATGGACAATAAGAAGGATTTTGAGTAAGAGGGAGCATATAGTTCCCAGAAATTAAAAACAGCGCCACAAAATTGCAAAGTTGGTATTTACCGCAACTGCGATAATGTAATTTATAAATTAAAAAAAGGGGGGGGTAAAATGGTAGGTAAAGTTTAAATTAGATGTGCCTGACAGATTTAACTGCAATTGGCGGGATTTGAGGAAAGGATCACAGTATTTTTTAAAGCGAAATTTTGGAGGCAGTACCTACTTTTGGTGTGAGGTGCATTTACGGAAGACCCCTTCTTCACTAGCTTATTTATCAACCATTAAATACTAAGGATTACAATTATATTCCCTCGAACATTTTTTACCATTTTTAGTTGAAAATGACAATCGTCAGTCGACATTTCATGTTAGTAGTGCATGAATTATTAAAGTGGCCGTCCTGTTTCCCAGATATGAACTCAATAGAAATATTTTGGTGAATCCTGGTCCGCTGAGTCCATCAGGAGAAAATCTCGTTTAGACGCTCATGCAGTTTGCACAAACTGACTAGTGCATGCAATTTTATACAAATGAACTGAATATTGTTGTTCACACGTTCAATCTATATTGCACAGTTGTCAGTTGTCGGCAGCATATCAAGTTTTAGTTTTTGACATTTATTAACAGTGAAATGAATGCAATGTAAAACATTTGTGAGGAATTACCTATAGCTATATGTATTAAAAAAAAGTTGAAATAAAGGGATAAAATGTATTTGTTTACAGACAACGAATTGCTTGTGCAAATTAATCTGCACAAGCCAATTGGCAGAAATTGCCTTAACAAGCAATATGCAACAACTAATAAACTTAAAAATGCATTTGAAGCTGTGTGGACAAATTTAGAACCTGAGATTTTAAATAATATTATTAATAACATGAATTCAAGAATTATTGAGTTAACTAAAAAAATGAGACTCACTACTAATGTAAAAAAATTGTAAAAAAAGATTAGCAAATTTTTTATTAATAATACAAATTGACAACGTTATAGTCATGCACATGCTATTTTCATTTTTTTTTGAAATAAATTAATCAAATTAATTACAAATTGTTTATTTACCACGATTTACTGATCATTTCCTAAAGAAATATTCAGTTAGCTCAATATTTGATAAAATAATATGCAAAACAGGGATGGTTATGCACTCGAGTTTAAAAAACCAGAAATATTTTTCAATATTTTTGCAATAAATGAAACAAATTAATTACCAGGGGTTTAAATTTATTATCATTTCGTAAAGCAATATTCAGTTTGCTCAATATTTGGGAAAAAATATGCAAAACAGAGGTGGGGCTATAGTTATGCACCCGAGTTTACAAAAGCAGAAACATTTTATTGCAGCTGTCTTAAAAGTATAACTTGAGTCTCGTTCTTTAGTAATTGTCGTTGCTAACCCCAGGCTTCGGGGCGATACAATTGAAATTTCAAACAAACGTTTAATTAAAACAGCCATCAAACCCTTCAAAGAGCAATTTCGAATAATAAAATTTGCTCCCGAGAATGTCAAACACATTTCCTGGCATTAATTATCCGCCGCCTCAACGTATGATAATTTTAAGATAACAAACGGTGGCGGTTGTGCATCAAAATGACATCAGGAAGGCAGTAACAAGTTCTGAACTTGTTAAACCTTCCCTTTGTTTTATTTCTCAAAGCTGCGTTCCGTCTCCAGCCTTGTCGATATTAAAATAATTCAAAGCTCTGCTGGAACTTTGCTCATTTCACATGCTTAAATATGGAATACAAAAAATGAATTCATGTTGGGGTTGCTCATTATCGCCTCTTTAACTCGGCCGGCACGTATCAGTACCACCGCTCCTCCGAAACTCAATTACTGAAACCACTTTCGATTTCAGGCCGAGAAGCTTGCTCGATATTACACTCATCAAGGTGTTCGTGACGCTTCGTCGTGACAACATTCAAGACGTACCGAATATTCGACCTCATTGCGGTCACGCTTTCGCGTCTTAACGTGACTCCGGTCTCATCTCCTGAAAGCGCCGTATTAGGTGCCCTAATGCCAGAAAATTTACAGAAGTTTCAATTTAGCAACCTTCGTTATCAAATGTTGTCGCCCTCTTTCCGGATACCACTCTCATCTTTTCCCTTTTCGCCCTATTCTATTTAGTTATTATCAAAAAATTGCATGCTCAATTTGGCAACTCTGTAATTCTATGCTGTTGAAGTTCCATTAGGTAACTGTCACTATTTGCACCAGCCATGCCAGATTTATTTTCATCGTATTGTAATATAAAAAATCAAATTTTTCTTTTTTAATTCAACAGTAAACTTTTGCAATATTTTTGTCTAGTTCTTAAGAGAAGAAAATCACTTCTTGATTTGGAGTATTTTTATTGTTAGCGTTAGAGGTCGCGGAAGTTTTATAAGCCAAAAGATACACGGCTTATTTTAAGCAACATAATATGACAAATATCGGTTATTTGAGAAAAACGATTCACAATATGACAATATTCAAAACTATGTATGACAGACACACACGTCGTCATGATTTTTTCATTGATTACTTGATTTAAAATACTGCATAATGTAGAAGATACAATTGTGGGTTCAACCGTTGAGATATATTACCCTGAAGGATTTTTGAACTATTTTTTCCTGACTTCCTGAAGACTCCCTAACAACGTACAGCAAAAGTGGTCCGCATTTTCTGGGACACCTGTATATATACATAAAATATACAAGTGTATACTCCTGTCAGGCTGGTGGATCTATACGAACCGGAAACACTGGCACAAAATGGTGACAGGGTTGGTTTAAAAATATAAAATAGTGTTCAAACACAACAATAAAGTGACTGCTCTCATTAAAATTGAATATTGGAATCAAGCAAATGCATGTAAGACGTGATCATACTCTGATGATTTTGAGGTAACAAAACCAATAACACTTGAGTTTGCTATGTTAAGATTTCACTTAGACGACAGCCACATCGTCGTCCGTTGTGATTGATGGTTCCAAACGAAGAGCAAAGCTACAGTTCTCACAAAAGAACAAAATTTTATTGCTAACAGCCAAATAATAATTCTGAAAATTTACATGTTTGAGCCGTGTCGCTTACTACAACAATATTACAAACACATGACAACTATCCGAATGTAATTCAAATAATAATGTGTGATGAGACACGGATTGATATTATTGAAGTAGCTGGACCGACCTAAATACGGCAAGGGCAAGGTCACGAATGAAAAGACGCATGTTCGCATTGTTTTGATTAAGAATGTGATTTTAATACATTCGAGTATCAGCACTTATCATTGGCATACGACGATTGTTTTTCGACTTTTGTCGTCGGGAAAAACGGAACATCTCATGTCGCCAAATATTACTGTTTCGGATGTCTTGTGATCGGATGTGATTTTATCGTTTGTCTTTTATGTAATATATGTATTAATTATTTATGGCAGGATTGCATTACCATTAAAAAAATACATGTATCACTTACTGTCACTAGCGCAAACATAAAGGTTTCTAACACAATATAGAATTTTACAGATTCCTGTTTGTAATTACCAAGTGCGCATGTTCGGGTTGCAATTGCTCATGGCTGACCTGACTCGCTCGCTAAATCTTCTACTTTTACAACAATTTATTTAATTATTTCGCTAATCGTTAAAGATATCAAAAAAAGTTTCAAGTAAAAAACCTTGTACATTAATCAAGGAACATTTCATTCGCTTATACTATACCTTTTACCTTGATAATAAACACGTTATGGTCCATACAAACTTTCTCTGCAAATTCAAAACGTTTCCTCAACTTTACACGCTTCTAACTCCACTCCCGTAGATTATAGACCCCCCCTAACTAACCCTTCAAATGAGCGCTGCTTAATCCTCTTTCTAAGAAGACCAAACTATATTTGGGTCTGTCAAAAAGTACGTACGCGTAACCGGTTCGAACTCCTTGATGTTCAAGAAATCGTTTTAACCCTTGTATTTCCGCCCCCACACGGCTTACATTTTACTGACTACTTCCATTATATAGCATTTGACGAAATCTTTAAAATGACACCAAAAACATCCAGCTAGCTTACGTAGAACTTACACAAAGTTGCAAAAACCGCAAAATTTTCCACTGTCACCTAAAATTTTAAAATGCCATTCTACTCAACTGTTAAACATTTTCAATGTTAAAAAAAACTATTGCCCTAAACTTGGACGTCTGTGACTAAGACGTTTTGCGGACGCTCGCGGCGGTCACAACTAACGACTTCCCTAATAATGGGACGTCACGAGGCCGATTCACGAACTGTTAGCGACAATTCACCTTAACGAGCTTTGTTTACTGCCAACAATTACTGCAAAATATACGGCTCGGACGACGAAGCAATTTATGAGACGTCTTCGATGCTGGAATTCAATTAGGTAGAGTATTGTTTGTAATTGCGGCCCGTGATATTCGACACGGCTGCCGGAAAAATCCTCGTCTTTTGATGATAAACCCCGGGTTATGATTTAATTGGGCTGGAGGCGGCGCTTGACCTCTGCCAGCGTGATTACTGATACAATTCTACACGGTAATTGACGGGCATGTTTTCCCAGCATTCCGTGTAATTCAATTACATTTAGATACAATCGGCGCACTTAACCTTATTCAAACATGACGTACTTCGTCCCGGTGCATCGTGCTCAACAATTAAATCTTATTTAAACGAGCATCTCGCTGCGCCCAACAATACCTCAACGATGCCGAATATGCCTCAATCCACGCGCGAGATCCTCCAATGTGCTTTTGACGCGTTTAAATCAACTGCAACCGCAGCGGAAATTCAAGATAGGGTTTAAGAGAAGTTCATCTGGACCTGGATGTGCATTTCCAAGCTAAACTTCCAGCGGATTATGCTTTGTATGTACTGCGCCAAAGGATAATTGTGGCATTGAAGTTTTCGGTTTGGGTGTCAGTTCCAGCGTAAGGATGTGGCACGACCAGCAGCGTATAACTATGTAAAATTGCATATTAATTGCCATTCCGCCCCTGGCGTTAATTTGTTCTCTTGGTGGTGAAAACGCTGAAACCGCTGCACCCCTTAATCCGTAAAACAAACACCACCCTCATCAAGCAACCGAGTCAGAAACTCCCATTATAAATTTCCGTCAAATATCATAAAAGATTCACTCACAATATTTTCGCTTTTTTGCGCTTAATTAAGCCCGCTTTAATTGTGCGTCGGTCAATCCGAAATTCCCTCGTTTCATGCGAATAATCATTCTAATTAATGGTCCGACCTGGATATGGGTGTATGTGAAGGTTGAACACACAACCCTGTATTGTATCATTTAGCTGAGTGCATAGTCAGGTTAGTGTTATCACAAGCTCTCGTCACATTTTTTCCGACATCTGTGTGGATGTTTATAACTTATTTACAGCGAATAAATTTGCGTTAATTAAAAGAGAGATAATTAACAAAACTAGTAAACGAGTGCGCACATGTGGCGGCCGGTAAATATTTATCGCTTCGCCGGCCATAAACACCTCCGGGAATTAAGACGATTGGAGGACGGCGAAAAAACTACACGGCATGAAATTCATAATTTTAATTATAGCCATTAGTTTGTAATTGTTTGGGTGGAGTATTAGATCCTCCTTAATGGCTCTTCCACGCCGGTAATAATATTGCATCCTGAAATTAGCTTGGTCCGGTGTACAGGACCATGAATGTTGTTTTGAAACAGCATCAAGGTTAGATGTCAGATCACGGAAGCCCGGAAAGTGGGGAACAACCGGCATTCGGAAAAAATTTAACAGTTCAGTGGCCGCCCCCGGAGTCGTAAAACGAAATTGATCCGGATCATCAGGGATACAGGAAAGGATCGTGTTGTGTGGTGGACCGATGAATATTTTAGCAGCAAAATAGGCCACAATTCAATTACAAAATTCTAACGGAAAACGGCGAAGTAAACAACAGACTCCGTTTTATTTCATCATTTACGGCTCACGTATAGTTAGAGAGAATTTTGTATTCGGTTCCTTAAATATTGCATGACATGCCGGCAATAATTTGAGAGGACGTAAGCTTTTATTTCGGTATCGATCTCACTCAACTTTTTAAATAAATACAGCTGGATTATTAAAACCCATTTTACGTATACTGAATTAGTGTGAATATGAAGGAGTCTAAATTGATCTATTTTTGTGTGGCTACAATTTTCGGAGTGCATAATATTTGTATATATTTATTAATTAAAAATATATTTCAATTAATTATTAATAGTTTTTGTGGCGTGATTTAAACGGTACAAATTTATACATTTACAAAATATAGAATTGTGAAGAATGTACACACAAGCGAACGAAGACGATCAGAACTATATACACATCACTACACGGTACTAGTAAAAATAAAAACAGAAAAGAGAAAACAGCGTGATCAGGAGGAGGAACAAAATAAATAATAAAACAAGGTAAAGGACACGACAAAAATCCATACAGGAAAATTAGAAAAAGAAATAGAAAAAATCAAAGAAAATTTAACAAATATTACAGTAGAAAACCTATGAAAAAGTTTTAAATATACAGTGTTACTGACAGCAAAGACAAAATGCAGAGTAAAAAAAATTAAACAAAACAAAAAACAAACGAGTTGGTGGAATAAAAATCGAAATCAGACCTGAAAAGAGCCAGTGGCAATAGAAATAATGAGAGTTCCATTAAATATAAAAAGCAGAGAAAAAAGTTAAAAATAGAGTGAAGATCCGAGAATATCTCTGCATCAATGACGAATTAATTAGTCCCAGACTTTGTATATTTGTAATTTTTTTCATCTTTTAAGTTGCTAAAATTCTACTAAAAAAAATTGATTTGATTGGAGATATCTTTTTTAGCTTCAGATTTTAACAATAATCATTTCAACCGAATTTGAATGGAAACGCCCAAACCCGCGCTTTTTACGCATTTTTTGCTTGAAAAAATGAACTTCTCTGTGCAAATCACAGACGAGGCATGGCTCCGTTCTATGACTTTTTAGGGCTGTTAGTTACTTGATTGGGTACTTTTTTCGGAAGGTGCCTTGAAAACACAAACACCCACAATTTTCCAGCCAATCAGGAGTCGAATTGGATATTTAATTTTAAAAATTACAACAATTAAAATTTTACAACTTTAAGATGAAAAAATAAGCAACCAGTGTTGGTGTGTTAGGTGATACCATATAAGTACATAGTATATAATGAATTACACGGTCATCGTATTTTTTATTAAATTTAAATGTACTCGGCTTTGTTGTAATGGATAAATTATTGTTCGCCACAAATCCTCTAGTTGGACTTGAGTCGGTTTTTGATTTATTAGCACAAACCACCTTGAGAATTTCTTAATTTTTGTTACAGGAAATGTAAATGGTTAACGGGTAGTTCAATTTCAAAAAATTGTTTTGTTGGCCATGTGTTTTATTGTGAGTAATGCTGAGGATATTTTTCAAAAACGAAATTTTGATCTGTTAAAAATTTAAATCACTTGAGCGCCATATAAAAAGTCTGGATCATACAGACAACATGTAAATTGTATGTTTAAACAAACAAAACATAATACATTTAATTGAATCAGCACGTCAAGTGTAAATTTAACTATTTTTTAAAAATCGGTCACAAAAAAAAAACATAAATAAAAATGTTTATCAATATTATTATTTGTTGTTCTGCAGTAGTTTAGAATTAAGAGGAATTAGTATTTCGCCGATACGATCACACTTTATCAAACAGGATAATTAAAAGGTTGGGTTTCCTTATAACTTATCTGTAGCAAAGGTTATTATTAAAGCAGATTCAAAACAAGAAGCTATAAATAAATCACTTTTTTATTTGTTGCATTTTACATAAATTTGTAAAGTACTAACTAATTATTATTATTAAATAATTATTATGAAATCCATTGCTCCTCATATAAATAATATATTACAACGCCAAACACACCCTGGTTGTAATTTTTCGGAATAAATAAAATGAAATCCATTGCGTCTGATATAAATATATTTGGCTGTAAGTAACTCATCTATGCAATTTTACTGAATAAATCGTATAAAATCTATTGCGCCTGATATTTCACCTGAAACACTTCCTCGCGTCATTTTTTCGAATAAATAAAACAAAACCCATTGCGCTTGATAGATATATATTTGGCTCTAAGCGTCTTCTTTTCCCAATTAATTGTATGACATCCATGATATTTGATTCCAAGCCTATCCTCCTCGCCATTTTACTGAATAATTTGTATAAAATCTATTGCCCCTAATACTTGACATCACGCATCTAATAATAAATGACTAGATATTGAGTCTTCCAAATAAGTATGAAAATAATTTTCTTTTTGCCAATTCATATTTATCTCATATTACCTTGGGTAAAAATGGAGTATATGGTAGGTAGTCTTGAATGATGGTAACCTAACGAGCTCGGCACATTTACATAATTAAATCCTCTTCAGAATTAATAAATGTGAGGCTATAAAAATGTGTGTGAGTTAAAATTCGGCTCCGGGTGACAAATCGCGCAATTAGTCCGGCGCGCTTGGTCCGGACACCTGAACTACTACAATAATTCCACCTGTGTTCAGTGACACAATGACTTGTTCGTGGAGATGAAGCACGGGTGGTCCGACCCATCAAAACACCTGCTGGTAAGTGCCGCAATGCGCTCAAGACCCGGCCAGAAACTCATTTGGAAGAAAATTATGGCGGGCCTAGTTTCATGAAAATTTAAATTCGTCTCGGACAAGGTAACGAACACTTGGCAGGGTAGAAGAAGAAATGGGTTCGCATTCCGGGCCATTACACCTTAGAACAAGCTCGAACTAAAACGACACACGTTACTATCCACTGCAACTCCGACAACTCATGCATTATGCAGATTTGGGATCGGTGTCTTGACCGCAACCTCCGATCCCAAAGCATCTCCTTCAAGATATTATTCGCCGCAAATGTACATCTCCTGATTCACTTAGGATCGCTGGTGCTATTTATCCATGTTAATCCGGCAATTATGCGGTCGCCTGTTTTGGGGAGCTGCCGCTTCTGTTTGCTCGGAGTTTGACAGAACAGACATCGGTAACGGCCAATTGGTGCAGCTGCGGTCTTTAGGCGGACTTTGGTCGGCCACTTCATGAATTTCAGACGAGGAAGGAGATGAATATTGCTAATCCTCAAGGAGCCGCGTCTAAATCTTCAGCGTCAGCAACATGAGATGTTACGCCCCGCTTCTTGATCCATTTGTAGGTTTTTAATTGCGAGGGTGCAACTTCTGAGTGATTAATTCCCACACATACTCGAGCAAGGAATAATTGAAGGGCCCCAACCCTTTTCCCATCAACCCTTTCTAACTCGTTACAAGATTTGATCAAGCCCATAAAAAGTTTGTTCGTTAAATTTTTGAACGTGATTTGCGAACTGCAGGTCACTATTAGCGAACACACTCGTAAATTCAACCGAAGCCAATATCCACAATCTGTCCGATTTCAGCGTTATATATGTACAAAAGTTTATGCGAATTAAACTTTAATTAATGCAATATGGCCGTGCACTCGATATCGTAAATTCGGTACAGAAGCTGTTAGATCGTCTATCCAGTTTGCCTTGTTGGGACCCATCAATTAACACACTAATACAACTATGGACCAATGAATCCTGTCGGCTGAAACGGTCACAGGTGTTGCATATCGAGCCATGTCGACGGTCAGACACAATCGATTATGCCACATGTGTTCATAACAACGCGCCTAAAAACTCTGATACTGTCAAATTAGTTCATTAATTAAACGCGGGGCAATTTGCACCCTTCGCGCCACTCGTAAACACCGACTGCAAACTGTCTACCGAAATTAGTCACACGAACCAAGGAAATTTTGAAAGCGTTCCCTACGCAATTTCTCCTCTATGATCTGCAGCATCTGTATCAATCGCACCGTATTTTACATAGCTTTGTATATAACTCCGTTTTTGATTACTTTACACAGTTTCACAGATTTTTGGATTAGTTAAAGACCTTCTCCAACAGCTGATACGTTTACGTATGATTATAATTTAATCGCAAGTGCCTATAGCTAAATATAAATGTTGAACTTGTTATCAAATCTTTTAAGAGACCATGTATGCAACCAACTACTTAAATATTTTAATTGAACCTGAAACCTGACAATTCGAACATTCATCTGAAAATCATTCAAATCAAGAATAAAAAAATTAAATAATCTTTTTTATTAATTTTTCATGTTGTTCAGTAAATCAGTACCTACACTGAAATGGGAAGTTAATTTTTCCATCCTATGCACTCTCAGTAGAGACGTTTTGTCTTTAGCTATAACTTAGGATATATTTTTGTAAGTGGTTATAAATAAACACTTAATAACTTATGTCTGCACTACGAATTCATATTCATTTTGGTCCTTCGAGCATAATTCATTTAATTGAATCACATTTCAATATTCACCACCGTGTTTTGATCTTTGGAGCCGCATCACTATACAGATGTTTAGAAGAGGATTTTAGACAAAAATAGTAGATCTGAATCTAAACTATTGTCGAATGAGCTTTACAAAAGAAACTTCCGATACTTGTCAGACGAATCAAAAAAATTAGAACAGCATAGTCACCGCAGTTTCCAGCCTATGATTACTATAAATAAACCTGAAAACATACTTGCAGTTGCATTTTTCTATTGGGAAACTAGTTTCAGAAGAATGGCAACCTCTATCATCAGTGCAATAAATATGGCAAACGTTACACTCAAAAACACTTTAAAAGAGTTATGGAATAAAACGGATCACATAGATTAAATAATGGCAAACAGTTTAATACTACTAAAAGTTGAAAAAAAAGCTGTGAAGACACCGACTAACAACTAGTAGCAAATTCCGTGGTTTCTGGGAAAAGTCGATAAGTTGAAATTAGATATTTTTCGGGAAAATCGATTGTGCCTGCTGCAAATCCAGTTCTAGTGGTGGGGTTCTCACATTTTTAATATGATAGTACTTTTGGGGAATTTTTGATGGTAGGGCGTTGACTTTAAAAAATCGTGCATCAAATGTATTTTGTGAAATCATAAATATCTCATTTTGTCCAAAAAATTACTTATCCATTTTTTCCCAGTCACCACGAAATTATTAACAAAGAATATTTGAGAGGCAAACAGTAAGAGGAAATGCAGAGCATTCTTCAACTAAGAAGTTTGTCTGAAAAAATGAAATTAAGAATTGGGTGGAAGAGGAAGTTTGGCCATTGGCTTTGTGAAAGTTGGGATCGTGTAATACTTTGTACATTTTATGGAATTTCAGAGAAAATAAAAGGGGAACTTTTAGCACATTAGAATGAGCGTTAGAAAAAACGGAGACTCAGGAGGCATGGAATCTAGCTTTTGTTTTATTTTTTCCAATTTGACAGAAGCTGTCATTCAAAAAGTTGCTAAAATGATGTCTAAGCCAACACCAAGAGATGGAATTTGTCAAAGAAGGCACAATGCATTGTATCCGAGACGGTTATTAACAAGGAACTTAGTTTCAAATTTCTCCAACTCAAAGTCGAAATTGCCACACTGTTTCGAACGTCAAAGTTATACCATGGCCAACGCAGTCTTCAATTGTTTTTTTGAAAACTCGTTATAAAACTTGGATATTTTTGTCTTGAAAGAAGGAACGTTTTGAATTTAATATATGATTGGCAAATTGTGACGTGGTATTGGTGATATCAGTATTTTTATATTTATCAATACATTTTTGGTATTCATTTGATGATGATCGCTCTGCCAAACTGGGGGGAAGGAGTCTTCAGTTTTAACAAGTAGGGCACCACCATTATGAATTGAATCGAATTATTACCAAAAAAACTAAATATTAGATGGATTGGTAGAAAAAAAAGTTGGGGTAGAGTTATAAGAATGGAGAATAATATGGAATGACAATCTGTGCTGATAAAAAATAAAATGTGGTAAAGTTTGAGTATTAGATAAAGGAAACGAATCCTTGGCGGCATCGTGTTTAATAATGTCATATATTTTTTGAAAGAAGCGGGACTAAGAACGGTGAATAAATGATGTAGTAAACTAAAAACTGCAAATTTGAGACTCTTAGGATGAAAAGGATTCAAGCGAATGACAATATCTGTAAAAGTGGGATTTCTGACGATTTATAATTTAATGTGAAAACAGTGATTGGTTAAACGGTCAAGAAAAAGAAGATCTTTATTGTTTTCAATATCAAAGGTGAGGTAAATATAAATATTGATAACCTAAATTGATGAAAGTAAAAAATGAACGAAGCTCGGATCTGTCTTTATTAAAAACGCAAAAGACATAATCTAGATAAATAGTTGCCAAGCTTTATGGAAAATGCTCAAGGACTTAATTTTATTTCACGAATCAAAGATAATGTTGTCCTGATTGCTTCTGCTACTGCTTCTGATCGGTATCAGTATCAGTCCCACTGTATTTTACTGCTAGGAACTCAGATCTTTTCTCATACAATAATTTAAAACAATAACTATTTGTATGCAACTTATAATTTAATTGAAGAAAAGTTGTTACAACATTAGAATGTTTCATCAATATGGCGTAACAATATTATGCTATGATAATTAGAAAATTAAATGGATACAGTAACCTGACAATTAGATAACTCAACTTATTCATAAATTGTGTTTAAATATCATAGAGTTTTGAAAGGTAGTTCAAAAACATAACTCCGATCAAAACTATTCTCGATGAGTTTTAGTAAATGAAACCGCTACAATGGGTTTTAGAATGAAATAAGCCATAAGTAGTTAATTTAAATAAAACCATCGGAATGATAACATATTCAGATGTCTTCGTTCTCGTTAGTTTGTTTTACTAATCTTTACTGCTAGGAAATACCTATTCATCCTGTTATCCACTACTAAACACAAAGTTGAAAAAATCGGAATTCGCTAATTTTAACAGCTGTTGTCCATCGACTAGTTTTTGATGATCTCAAAATATTTAAATTAGACGTAGAACTGGATTGGGAAATTCTAAAAACACGAGTGTGAGACGATCGAACTGTACGCATTTCGGCTCCAAGCGCAAATGGATAGATAACTCCCGTATCCTGATTTTCAGCATTCCACACCGTGTTTCTTAGATAATAGCAATCGTTGTGGTGATTTATCGTTTCATTTATTTCGGTGATTTTAGTCGCTTTTGATCATTTTTTTTAATTACTAATTTGGTTGTTATTATGATACGCAGTACGAGTTTATTTTGTATTTGGTTTATTCGTCAATTTTTTGTACAGCAAATTACATCCTGCTCTATGTTTGCCTTCTAAGATTGCTTTGTTAACATTGTCCATCGATCCTTTCGAATTTATACACATAAGTAGGTGGGTTACACTACAAGGATTTAAGTATGGGAATCATAAAAGAACTATAGTTGTTTGATATTTGTGGCTTCGGTTTAATTTAGCAGTATTTTTGTACAAAAAGCTGCGGCCTGGTTAGGGGATGCAGCAGTGGTAAGCCGATCGGTAGGGGTAGATGTCGCCACTGATTAAGCTCCCAGCGCTAATCACTGTTTTCGTCCAATTATGCTTGAAATTCATCTCGCGTCCTCGCAATGAGTTCGCTCATAAATCCTCATTTGTTCAATTAACGAAAGGGATTAGTTAATCCTAGACGCTACGTCGTGCGGTTAATAATATCCCTATTTATTGCCGCAGCGCCATATCCACGTCATTCAACAACAAACACGATGTAGCCGAAGAAACATGTGCGCCCCATTCTAGAAAACATCGAGTTGGTGACATCTTAATTAATATTCCGGGAGTTCCAGCCTGTTATCTTTGTCTTGTGCCAACAATCCGACAGACCCGAGCTAAATAAATTGTGGAAACGTAGCGATACCGTCATTATTTCGCTAAAAAGTTTCCCTTTGCACACAGATCGAACATTAATTTGCGCGATGTCTAACGGCGTGTAACGTAATAATCGAAATTGTTGTTGATGAGGTTTAGGCGAACGACGTAATTACACGTCAGAATTTGCAACTGCAATCAAACGGCGTCGCCCGTAAAAATGCATGGGAAGTCTTTAAGGGAGATCGATCCACCGTTCGGGATAATTCAAATTAAGCCGCGCTATAAATTACGCACTAGTTAATTAAGATGTTAATGTAAAAAGCACACATACACACAACCTGGTGATTTAGTGCATCGTTGAAACGACTATTAAATAGAACAGCGGTTGCAATTTTAGGTGCCACAATTGAATTATGCGATGTCGTTTTGCTTGATTTACACTCACTTGGATATTGTTTTAATTAAACTGCACTCGGCGTTGTTGGTTTTATTCGCTCAAAATTCGTTCGTCTTGCTAATTCCCGGCTGGCTTGCCATTCTTTTTTGCTCCAACTAAAACTATTGTCTTTAAAGAAAATCGGGCGAAAGACGGAAGCCCATTAACGACGTCATCCCACACGGAACAAAATAAAAAATTAAACAATTGTTTTTTGTCACTATTTCTGTTGATTCTCATGTATTCTAATTTTGATGACGACTTCATTTGAATAAATTTTTAGCAAAGAGAGTATTTTTTCATATGATCTAACAATACTGTGGTTGAAACGAAATAATAATAATAAAGTACAGTAGAACCTCGAACCTGAACTGGGTCGACAACTCAAAGTTAAATCTCTATTCTTCATATTTCATCAGAGATATGGTAGTCCAAGATGAAATTTCTAATTAAGAATGGCCCCATCATTGATAATTTATAATCCCAGTTTCAAGTAATAAACTGCATTTCAAAAAATGCATTATAAGCAATACCAAAAATTATTCAATTATCAGCTAAAATCAGCAAAATATTTTGTTTGTTTTGTTTTTTGGATATCATTTTTTAATATAAATTAGTTAATTTAATAGCTTGAAGTATTTATCAGTAATAACAATTTGCATTCATTTTTTTAACAATTAAGCAGTTTCACAAAATTATGTCTGTAGTTTTAAAATAACCAAAAAAAAAAATAACATGATAAAAGTAAGTATATTCTACCTTTACAAATTACTCAATAGTAATTAATATGAAAGCATTTAGGTTTTCACGGTCGGTATTATTAATTATACCCCTTAATAACTACAGCCTCCCTAATAGAACTTAAAATGGACCACGGTCAAAAATCCCGAATAAGATTGTCATAAGAAATTAATATGCAAGATTTACTGATGCAATGCAACGATGGGCTGTAAAAATAAACTCATTTTCCATTACACGAAAGATGAAACCTTCATAAACCTTATGAAGTTCATCAAGAATATGTCAAAATATTATGTTTTCAACATGTTAAATGGCGTTCTGAAAATAATATTAAAAATATTCAAACAAATCCTTTATCACCCAGACTGTAGAAAAGGACGAATCTTCCCAAATTGATCTTAACTTACATATAAATGTAAAACGTATTGGTGAAAGCAGAACACTTTTATTTTTTGAAGGAAAATACATTTTTTTAGTTGTCCCAACAAATTTATTTACATCTTAAAAAACTTTTGGATAAATTTGAAACTAGATCCTGGCTATTTACCATTATCAACATTAAGACATTACTGAAATTGCTAAATCCAACTTCTTCAAGAAATAACATCATCCACAAAAGATATTGTGGATTTTCAAAATGACGTCATGTTAAAATTTCAGGGTACGGATGAAAACTTTTAGAATTTTATTGGCCATTAAAAACGCACTCTTTTGAAAAAAGGACGTACAAAATGAAATCCTGCTTTGATTTCATTTACAGGGTGGAAACTGGAATAAATTCAGTATCTTGAATAAAAATTATATTGCGAAAACTTCCATAAACATGTCCATTTTTGTTTTTAACTTGCTACTTTTCAGTTTTTTTGTCAGGGGTCTATAACTATCATTAACTCTTTTTTTCAAATGCAAATATATGCCAATTGACACATCATTGCAAAGCACATGAAAAAAAGAGTAGAACAGTGTATTTTTTCACTACTTAGGGGGAAATGTAGTCAGTTAAAAAATCGACGTACTTACATCAGGTATTTTTCGCAAAATCATTTGTATTCAAGACTGAATTTATTCCAGTTAAAGTTTCCGCCCTGTACTCATATGAACATAATAAAACAAAAAATCAGATCTCCACTTAACAATTGGGATTATCATTTTACACTCCCAACTGTGAGAAATTAGCAAGTGAAATGCAATGTCAAAGATCGCACTCATTTTGCTTTGTTATTTTTGTGTTTTATTATATTATATTGAACACATCCATTTCGAATTATCCTGTTGTGGGAGGTTACTCTTGGTAGTGATAGAGTTGACTAAAATTTTAATCAAATTCTTGTCTTTAAGAGTTTTTGGTAGCCAATGTTAGTTCTTCTTGTTGCCAAATTGATTAACAAGGCTTGATAACGACTTATTTTAAAACTATCAAAAAAATAAAAATAAAAATTTTCTTTATAAACATATTAACTTCGCCATATTTTTGAAAATATGACATGCAAAGAAAAAAATAAAAGGTAAAAATGGATGACGTCTAATACATCTTTTTCGTGTTTTAAATATCATATGTTTTATTACCACTTTGTTATGTATCTTATTTGATTTTAAATTACTATTTTATACTTTATTATACTTGTGGGGGTTACTTTTTATAATATTTTCAGTGTTATTTAGGACTATATTGTTTTTCATTTAATACTTTCTTTTGAATAGCGCCGGTCACAATTTTTCTATTTTTTTTTAATACGCCCACGCCACAATAAGTCCTGTTTGAGACCCTTGTCCTTCATCTTCTGATATTTTCTTCATTGTAGCATTTTAGAAAAAATTTCTGTAATCTCTCCTTATTCCAAATTTGGAGCATTGGCATTTTAAAATTTGATTCCACTAAGTTATACCACAATTGCAATATCTGCCAAATCGTACGACGAAGTAGATACATTTTTTTAGGAATAGGTAGGTACTCTGATGGCATACATTTTTGTATAGGACAGTAGGAGTTTCTTTTGGGATACTTCTACATTTATTAGTACATCAATCTAGTACTGTTTATTCAGTTTTAACGTCAAACTAAGTCTTGTGTAGTAAACTCGCCGAGAAGCTTCGTGGGGCGTTGGCTGAAGAGTGGATCCGACTCGGGGGTAGCTAGAGGCTGTGACATTTGTTCATAATTGTATTTGCATGACAGTGTCTTATAATTATTATGTATTAGAGGGGCCTTGGCCCGCGACCTGTGCTTGTTGAAGCTTGATTAATGGAGTTGTGGAATCCAGTTTTACTGTAATATGAGCTTTATACATCATCGGCTTAGGATGTCACGTACTTAAACGCTATATTACACTTGACACCGATGTCTTAGCAATTTGTCTTGTAACTATCCGAATTCGGCGCTGGCGTGTGATTTATTCGGTTTGGATATTTGTAAAAATGCAAATAAAGCATTAATCAATCCGCGCTGGTTTTTGGAGGCATAAGCAAAATTTAATGTGGACACACGCAAATTCCGCAGCCGGTCAATAACGGAGGGTGTTAATTTACGGGGTCGTAATCAAATGTGTCAACATCTGTTGTGGCAGCTTTACGGCTACAGTAATAAGTTTGGCGTAAGGTTACAGTTTCAAACCGAAAAAATGGCTAAATCCGCTGCAATTATACGAGTGCGTGTGGTCTCGACTAATACGCTTGTTATTAAATCGAATTCCGTTTTCAGGCTCTTTGTGTGGTTGTGTTTTACAACCAAAATCCGAACGAAATTTGCCCCATTTTTTATATGCGAGCGCATTCATCAAAATCTGTCCGTCTTTTATTCCGATACAACGAGCGTCTTTGAAAATTTAAAGTTTTATAGTGGGGCTTTGTTTCAACAAAAGCTCCCGGAAATTTCCTTCGTCAACGAAATGCTTTTTGTTTGTTTCCTTCAATCGATACTTTTGTTCTTCCCGATTTGATTAGATAAATTTGTTGCGCAGATTTGTGCATGAATGCAAAACCGGAACGAATTGGGAGCAAATAGGTTTCGTTTGCGCTTCACGTCATTTTTGAAATGTTGCTTAGTTTCAACGTTGATTGATATTAGATTTGGATTATTTATGGACCTAAATTACACCCTGTCTGCTGGAACATATGAAAAAACTGTGGAGGAAGAGATACATCATGCAAACATATGCTTCTGCTGACTCACCTGATGACGGTCAAGATACTGACTATGACATTGATGCCATTGACGACCAACATGGAGGAAATTTCAATCAATTAAGAGTGCTGGATGACCGGCGAATTGCTAATAAGTCGCCGAGGTCAAGATTGAAACATTTCAACAACACGACTGTAAAATAAGCCTAATTCGATATCTGGTGTTCATCACGCGAAGCATTAATCAACAACGAAATAACGATTAATATTTTTTCTCCATTTCCAAGAATACATCGCCGGTCCTAGATGCTGTACGAGATTAAGTCAGGCTTTTTGTGGCATCAAATAAATAAGATTTCAAATAATCCCGAAGTGGGTCCGGTTACTCCGTCTCCGGGGCAAATAAAGAGGATTATTTTTTTGGGGAGTCTCATGTCGCCGATCAATTCCGCGCGGCAATTAACGCCACATCCATTGATTATTGACAATCGGAGCCTCATCGTGTGAAGATACTTACAATAAATAGTAAACCGTGGGTTAATCCTGAGTGGCATGAATAGCCGAGGCGCGTTGATTTTTCCGAACGTTGTTAGAGAAGCATTGTGAAGAAGGTGGGCAGATTTATGTCAGATTATAGAAGCGCGATTTAAAATTAACCCCGACCCGACCTGGAGGCCCCCATTCATCGACCACCGCCGCAGAAAACTTTCAATAAATCCACAACTGCTACGCAAATCCCAGACAATGCACCATATTTTAGTTTTACCGGAGGTGTCCGAATTAATTACATGCATTAAGCTTAATGGGCAGCCAGTGTGTTAGTAACACCAGTACTGCAGCCGATAATATCGCACTCGAGGTGATTTAAAACAACGACGAACATGGTCAAGGCATTCTCGGGCTGTTATCACTTAAATTATTTGACCGTGCCAACCGCTTAGCATTCACCCACTCGGTGGTCATTTTCTTCGTCCACCAGATTTTCAGCGCGTCCATGGCGAGGCGCTTAATTCCGACAAAGTAGCAAGTGTAATTGGATTCCGAGGCGTCGTTACAAGACCCTCAACGATTCGTAAAACGCCCGCAAGTATGCGGATTTACATAAAAAACGAACCTTGTCGCATTCAAGAAGAGTCGCATTATTCACTACATCCATCATTTTTAAATCTGTAATCTATACAGGGTGAGTCGGGAGGAACGACCCAAACTCCATGAGCGTATTATAGGTGCACGTAAAAATAACTAAACACAACTAAAATAAAAAAACTCATATGTCCTTATCAGATTTTTATTTGTTTTCAAGTTATCTATAGCAAATTAACGGCTGTGCATGGGCAAGCTTGAAAAATGATGGACAAGTGCCTTGGGATTACGCGTATACCGAATTTTTAAAGAAGCAAAATACCATACAAACCTGTACATTCTTTTCTGTTAGTGTATGAGCCGCTTAAAACTTTCCGTCTACAGTGTGTCCCAAGCAATCAAAAAAATGGTGTTATTAAATAAAACATAGTCGTAAAAACTAAAAAACTCAAATCAAAAAGGAGTGTTTTTCAGATTAATGCATATCGAGAATGCGACTAGAAAATGAGATGAGGTAATTAATAAAATTAAGAACATCGAGAAAAATCACCTTCTGTCAGATGAATGAATATAGTGAAAATTAAAAACATGGAGAAAAATAACCTTCGAGTTAACCACTGACAGAATGCAACACCCGTGGGAAATTTAAATGGAGCATCTCATGAAACGACATTTGGGAACAGAAATTGGTATTTGCTGCTATTGGTTTTAAACATTTTTAATGGGTTTAAATCTGTAGATACAGTCTTAGATCCAGACGAGCGCGTGAATTTCCCGACGGAATTTTCAAAATTACAGAATCTCCCACGATTACCTCCACATGAATTGAAGTTGAAAGAAGGATTTTCGATTATTTTATTGAGAAATTTATATCCACCGAAATTATTGTGCAATGGTCCAAGTCATATAGAAAACAAATTATTATTGAAACCAACCCGAGGGAATTTCAAATTTACAGAATCTCCCAAGATTCAATTCATGTGGAGGTAACATGAATTGAAGTTAAAAGAAGAATTTTCTATTATTTTATTGAGGAATTTAAATCCACCGAAATTATTGTGCAATGGTCCAAGTCATATCGAAAACAAATTATTATTGAAACCAAAACACCGGGTGATTATATATGATTGAAATTTTTTGGGGTAGGTTGGAAATATTTTTTAACTCTTCCATTGGGTACACTGATTTTTAAATTTAAAATTGTCAAATAAACGTCAAATTTAAAAATTGCCCATATCAGAATTGTTTTTAAAATGGTTTTTACAACTGAAAGATCTTTTCGATCACTCGCTGCAACCATTTTCTTCCGTTATTTGTCACTTCTTGTTCGCCATTATTCAATAAGTTATACTTTTTGACAACAATATTCTAACCTGAAAAGTTAATAGACATAAATCACGACGAGAGTTAATCTGGTACCAATTCCTCACTGTTGCCAATCACCTAAATTTAAGTCAATCATTTATAGTCACCCGGTAGTAACTTGTATTGGTACTTGAGATATTGTGTTGAGATATTGTATTCTTCTAATTCAGTCATATTTTCAACAATTTAAACATTTACAATTTTGTATCAGACTCTCTTTTGCCATCACTATTAATAAAGCTCTAGGACACAGTTTAACACTCGGCGCAAATCTTGAATTTTAGTGACTATATAGTCAGTAGTATGTAGCATTAACCAGCGTATGCCATTCTAACAATCTGTTCATTTGTAGTCCTCAACAAAATATTTTAAACTTTGTTTATAAGGAAGCACTTTGATTATTCCATATTTCTTCACACTGCCATTGGCCACATATTTAACGTAGCATTATTATAAATGTAAACTTATAACTACAAAACCGCAGAATCTAGGACAAAAAAGAATTGTGTAGAGTGATGGCGAACAAAGGGGGAAAGGGTTTCACAGTAA
The DNA here is from genome assembly GCA_964023215.1 of Eledona agricola. Lineage (NCBI taxonomy): Eukaryota > Metazoa > Arthropoda > Insecta > Coleoptera > Tenebrionidae > Eledona > Eledona agricola. Next base: position 18,554,294 of record OZ026858.1, read on the forward strand.
TTATGAACGAACTGTTTCATAAACTGTGACCTGAGCAACATCTTTTCCATTTGCTAGTATTTCATATAAATAATCAATCAATTCAATTAGGTCTAAAAGCCTCAAGCTAATTTTCCCAGCATAATTAAATCAACTTTTGTTTCTTAGAATTTTCAATATATCTTTGTAAAAGTTAAGTCAGTTGTATTATTCATCCGAAGGCACTTTCGTTTCTGTAACATAATTTAAAGCCACAAATCTGTAGTTTTTAAGCCCTGCTAAGATTAAATTGGTCCATTGGGAGGACCTGAAAAATATAGTCCAATAAGATGAAGAAGGAAAAAAATTGCCATCTTGCCTCAACATTTAAATATTTTGAAAATTGTTCATCGCAACTCGTTGAAATTTGGTACATGAGGAATATTTAAACTCTATTATCTATTTTTTTAATTTTACACTATTATTTGTTTTTGAGGTACAAGGCACGGACGTCAATATAATATTTTTGAAGAGAATATTTTTTCTCGAGTATATTATTTGTACTAAAAATTTCACCATTTAAATTTTGAAAAATATAGAGCAAGTTAATATTAAAAATGCTGTCTATAGCTGTCTGTCACTTGCAGCTAAAAACTAAAGTTATGTAGCAAAAAGTGTTATTTTTACAATTGTGCAGATGGCAGAGAGTTAACGACAGGCTAAAGACAGCATTTTAAAAACTAATTCATTTTTTTCCCCTATACTGCATAAATTTTTTTTTGATAACAAATGAGATATGCCTGTGCTATATTGTTGAATTCAGAAAAAATGCGTTTTTCAAAAATACTTAACTCCCCGTGCTATTAAAAAAATCAAAAACAAATAAAAATATAAAATTAAAAAGGTTTTTTCCCTACCTCGTTATAATACACTTTCAAACCCATTTCCACAAAATGATAAAACCTTAATCCCGACCTGCTGTTATAATTTTTCCAATATTTTATTTAAAAGTTGGGCCTTTAACCATCATGGATAATGGAAAGCAGTTAGATACTAGGATAGTGTAGACTCTTTCAGCCTACATTCTCACAATTTGATGTAATCTTTTCTTTTGATTCAACACTAAAATAAATGCAAACGAATCATATTTCAATTTAGAATCTCTTATTGCCTTGCTCAGAAGTCATGTTGCATGTTGTCTGCTACAGTCTATCATTAAATAAGCCCCTTATTAATCGAAGGTGGATTGTTCCTGCAACATAATAATGTATGTTCTCGTTTGCAAGATTTTCGCTAATTGAACATCTGTGAGACATCTGCGCATGATTGAACAACCTTCTGGTTGTCCCATGAAGCCTGGAGCAACTTTGAACACAAATTAGACTGCAATATATCTTGAGATGAGCAAACTATTTTCAACATACAATCATGGTTGATTGAGAAAACATTATTTTGAATCAAACATTTTGATTGGTCAACTCTTTGAGGCATGTGGATGCGCCATTTTGTGGCGGTAATAGTCTGGATCCGATTAGCCGATCGCACAAAGAAATCCCATCCAGCGCATAATTCGGGACAATTGAATAAAAATCTCATTCGAATAGTTGCTTTGAGTTGAAGCTTCAGACTTGGAAGTTGTTGAAGAATGGATTAGCACTTTTCGCGAACACGAATCGTTTGCAGTCTAAAACAAAAGCGCAACTTATAAAGTTTTATAAGCTCTGAAAAATAATGAAACAGAGTTTGAGTCGAACGCCGCTTTAACTATTCAAAAGTGAATTTAGCATGTGAAGAGGCAATCGATGATGCTGGGTTTTTGGGTTGTGCATGCGCAGCGTCCAATTAATCCCATTTCGTCCTAAGAGGATTTGCCAGGAATCATAGAGCCCGCGCGTTCTCCTAAAAAATGCATCGGCGGTTTTGGAGAGCTCCGTGAATATTGCATGATACACCGACCGTAAATTTTTTCAAAACCGTGATTCATTCTATTCGTTTAAGCCTGCGCCGCCACGAATCGGGATCAAATAAATACGTAATTTCGTGCCAAAAGGTTTTGATGTATATGTTTAGTTATAATTGGCCGAATGTCTATAAAATTTATAGCACGGCGGCAGACCCATAAATTGTACCACGAGACTTGCGATAATGCTTCCACTTTTAATCCCACAAACATTTGATTAAAAAATCAGACACATGATATATGGGCTCTAATTGAGAATAATTAAATGTGGGGTTGTTTTTCGGAAATTCCGCGATTAGTCTATGGCCTCGGGTCCCAGCGATTTTCTAGAGACCCATTACAACCATTTTTAAACTGCTTCGCATCAGACTTTACCCGACTCAAATCTTCAGTCAACTTTTATTCAGTTCTGAACTAAAATAAATTCCAACCAGTTCAGTAATACCAATAGATATACTCCGTTCTCTTTTACTATCGGAGAAGAACTATAAAAATAAAATACTAGTACTAGTAAAATAATAGCAAAACTCGTCTTCAAGAGATCATCTTATGACATGATTACAAAACTGCTTAGACAAACCAGAAAATTAATTGTAAAACTACAGTTATTGTCAGCTTTTTAACTTCCACTAGATTCCATCAATAATATTGTACCTATTGATTTGTTTTCATTTTAATAACAAAACTTAGGCATTTTTGTTTATTCAAATTGTTATCAAATAAAAATCAACTATGACTCATATAACTACTTACTATTTTTTATACTTCGTATCTTTAATGCAATTTTTAAGGAAAAATTGTAGTGTCTGACCGAACTTTCGGTTTCGGCAAAAAAGTTGGTTTCGGCTTAGATTCGGTTTCGGCCATCATTCGGTCGAAACTACAGCCGAAATAGAACCTGCATTTGGGAGGTTTTGCAAAACTCTTTTTATTTTGATACAATTGGTTGAAGGTTTATTTGCATCAAAAATATGTATTTCTTGTATTTGGTAGATGGGTACTTATTAATTTTAATTTTATTGTAGTTCGTTAACAAGAGAACCATACAAAATTACCAAATTTTAAAAGAAATAACTTTTTCGGCTTCGGTCTCAAATTAGTTATTTTGCAAGCGCTCAAATCGTCTTGAAAACGATCATTTCGATGCCTGGGCAAGAAAATGGAAAGCAGGGATTTTCCATAAAAGCTTTTATTTTGGTGGCACTGAATTTTGGGTTAATAAATTCTGAATTACATTTTATAGTACTTTTTGAATATGTGTCTTTATCCATTTTTACTTATTATCAGTAGAATTGTGCACTCAAATTACTCAAAACTTACAAACGTCCAAAAAATTATTTTATCTCTTGATATCGTGGAATAGGTACCGCCAGCAGGGAAAAAATAAATCCCCTGACTGAATATATTTTAACAATTAATGTAATTTTTTTCATTAAAATATTTATTGGCCGAATAAGTTTTGTTAATCACACGGCCTTGCAATAAAAATAACTATCGTTCTTAAGATGAAAGAGTTTTTATTTTTGTTTTGTGTACCTAGCTAAACATATTTATTAGGTAGATTTATTTACTAAAAAGTATAAAAGTAATTTTATTTTGTAGGTTTTATTTTATTTCATAATATTAAAGAAAAGTATATTTATTTGTGCTTTTTGAAATAAGTGGAGTAATAATATGATATGATAAGTTAATGATTAATTAATTATTTCCCACGAAAACATGAAATTTCGGTTTCGGTATCGGTTTCGGCTGTAAAAACTAGTTTCGGTTTCAGACACTAAAAAGTTGGCCATTTTGATATTTGGGGAAATTTGCATGGGTTGGTTGATAATTGTCACAATTGAAATTTTGATTTTGAAATGCAATTAGACAACAGTTGGCGATTAAAATAATTTTCAGAAAAATATTGTGGCATCAACCGTAACGATTATAATAATGTTTTTAATAACATACAAACTACATGCTTCCATTTTGTTTATAATTGTTGGGGAAAGTTTATTCATATTAAAAATATTGTAACGTTTTGTGTTGGTGTTTACTTTGACGATTGATATGACATTTTTGATCATGACATACCACCCTAGAAAAACAGAATTACACTAGTTCTAGTACGAAACTCAAAAAGCTATTAACGCACTCAATTTAGTGCTTTAATAGATTTGTTATAGTCGCGAAGTAAAAAAAGACTATTAGTGGTGAAGTTCGATTGCGACCAGCAATCGACACATCCCGATCACAGCCGAATTCTTGGCTTAGGATGAACCCTGAATCCTATCCTTGTTTTACGCACATATCTGCACAGTCTTTTCTTTTTCCACTTGTTACTCCCGGATTCTAGATAACTTACAGACCGAATTGTAAAGATGATATAAGGTAAATTTCAAGTAAAGGTGTAGACTGTCATGATTTTGATTTGACTTGGCTAGGCTGGTGCTTACAAGCTTTGTGGTGCATTGTTGCATGCATGATAAAGTGTGCTTAATTCGCTCACTTTTACCGGGTCGCATTGTCCGGAAGATTACGCTGCATATTGCATTATGCGTAATGAGAAAAATGAAAAATTCAGAATCGTTCTGTAGTTGCCAGTTGAGTATTAATAGCGAGATCCGGTCGCTTCGCAGGAGCACAATAAAAGCACGTGTCCGGTGTGTTGGCACTCCTGTGCAGCGTATGCAAGCGGACTTGTTAAGTGGCAATATGTACGCTAAACAATACTGGATGAATGTGTATTGTGCTCAAGGAACGAGAGGAGGCAATATTGTACGCATATTGTCCCGACATTGTCATTACACGAGCACTCTACACCGTTTTCATTCGATCTCCTCGCGCCATTGTCTCTCGTGAAAAACACTAACAGCTCGTCTCCGGAAACGAACGTCCCGTATGTCTAGTGTTACATGTGATAATTTGTAAAGACAATTGTAGTTATTTTTCATAACTGCACTCGAGGCACTACTAAAAGCTCTAAAACGCAACGGTTTCAGGTGCCTCGAACGGAGATGCAAATGCATTTCCACATTAATTGGTTATTAGCATGATTGAACAAAACACAGCCGTTGAGAGAAGAGCATTGCAAACACAAGCCAGTCCGATTAAATAAGCCAGGTTCGATCATAACTCATGAATCATACAAGCATTTCCATGCACAACCACAAAGGGAATTCAGTTTTGATAATAGGATCCGCTGAAAATTCCCTTTTCTAGCAGTTAACAATATCAAAACTGTCCGTTCGCCTGTCAGTTGGCCCCCTGTTATTACGACACACAAGCATCTAATTGATCTCTGGACCATTTCAGAATTGCGACCAACTTCAAAGCAAACTAGTCACCCACCCTTGCATATCATTTACAATAATCGCGTTATACGCGGAATGTAATCGAAGCAAATATTTATGCGAGACGACATATCGCCCCGGAATCCGCACTTCTTCGTTTTAATTATTTTCAGGCGTGCTGAAATTTATGTGGCATCGATTATTGACTAGAGTATAAAGTCGGGCCAAGTATTTCCGGGCCAATTTTTCCGTTTTATTTCCTAGCTGTCGCCTGCGGTTCTGATAAGAAATGAAACATCGAATTCCTGAACCGACCCTTCCTTGACTGCCCCCGCTATATTTTTTCGGCTGTTAAAAATCGGGTCGGGTTATGAAAATCCGCAAACGTTCGTTCGTTTATCGCACGTGGCCAAGTCGGCTCTTGGAACTCTCAACTCGTTCAATGAATGCTAATATTACTTTAAATTAAACGCGGCGGCCATAAAACTCCGACAAAATGCTTACACTTTCGTTATTTCGAGCGCTTTGGAAGCACTGCCACCACGTCGACACTTTCTAAAAGTTTAATTAAGAATTAATGCTTCTGGGTGCATAACGCGGGCGAATTGGGTTTGATTAAATCAAAGCGAGCTCCTGCTCCTTCGTATCGATCGACGAAAGCAAAAATCCGTGATTTCATCAAACAGAGTAACAAAAACAAGCGGAAATGTGCGGCGGCTTATTCGCCGAAAACAAAGCTTTCCAGTGCGTCGTTTTCAATGGCCCTCGTCGGTGTTTGTACAACTGGAAGAGCTTTTGTGAATGCGCCTGTCGAGTGACGCCATTTTAATAAATTTCCCAAGTCAATTTGTCAAATTAAGCTCCAAATTCAGCAGATAAAGCTGAAAAGTATGACGACTCATCTGAAGACTTTAAGTCCCAGAAGAAGTATTATTATGGTTTGGTAATGTTATGGAACGCCAAATAATTTTTCACTACGTGCAATTGGGAATACAATAGTAGGGCATATATTTCGAAGAAAGAATTATGTGCGTACATTTTTTTACAATTTCAAGAATGCTTCGAAAAATCCAACCAATTTTCTATTAAATCTTAGTGAAATGGCTCTTGTTACAATTTTATACTTAAAACGACGCCAAAGCATCGACTTTTCAGTAGGAAGTAACACTGCACACAATATTTTCTACAAAACCCTACAAGAAAGTTATAGTAATTTTTAAATTACAGATATTACTTGCTTTTTTTCATTGTCGAATTAAATATATTAGTAAAAGCGAAAATTGTGTGTTGTTTATGAAGATGAAAATTAATTGTGCAGTGTTTTTATACATCTTGAAATTAAGTGTGTAAATATGTAACTGAATCAAATTGGCATTACAGGAAAACACTACTTGAAAATAACTTCATACATTTTGGTCAATTTTATTGGAACAAAATGTTACACGAATTATTTTGAGGCTCAATAAAAATTGCGCTTAATTTCTAAATTTAAAATCCGTTGGAGTTACAACCGAAACACCACTTGAATTTCTAACTATTATGTAAAATACTTGTAGGGAGTATGGCGTTTGATATTGGTAATTCAGTGGATTTCCAAGTTTAAAATTAATGTGTTTTTCAATATTAAAATTCAGGCACTTTCTAAATTAAAATTTGAGCGGTTTTTGAGTAGAACTCAAGTAAATTTTAAAAGTAGAAATTAAATATTTATTGTCCTCCAAAATAATTCCAATAAAATTGAAGAAAATAAAGTTTAAGAATAGAATAAAAATGGACGTCTTGAAATGTAATTCTGATCAGAATAACGTCTGTATTAAAATTTATAAGTTTAAAAAATAATACAATTTTGTTGTATATCTACATTTAATAGTCAAAAAAATTTGGCGCGTTAATCATTTCAGAAAATTTTTGAAAAATTCCTATTTTATTAAATTGAAAATCCAAGTTCAATTAATTTTCATAAATACAAGCGTTGTTATTTTTCAAACCTTAAAATAAAAGCAAACAAGGCTTATACTTTTGTAAAATAAAAAACCGTTGGATGTTTTCCGAACATGCATTTTAATGTAGAATTTTTGATAACGGTAATTCGGAATATTTGTAAATTCTGTGGAACAAGTGTAATGTTGAACTAATTTTGTGTCTCATGAAAAGTTCCGCATAAAATTACATTAGAAAAAATTATCAAAATCCTTATTTACAAACAATTTCTGATTGAAAATTGCAAACCAATTTCTTTTCCAATCAAATGTTTTTATTTAATTTTCTGTTACAATATTTTTCTTTTGCTATTGATATTTCAAATTCCTCTTAATTTTATTTTGTAAATTTTTTAAAATGTTACACCCGAAGTTTTCTTTTTATTTTCTACTTTCTACTACCCACTACCTTCTACTAGAATTATACCAAAAAACATTTAGAAGAATAGATTTGTGTAGGTACTCTTTCTTAGGAACGTTTTTTATACGGGGAACTTAAAATAAAACTTTATTTTTAAAAACCTTAAACCAAATTAAAATTATCAAAAGAAACATTTGCATTAGAAGCAATTTTGGTTAAACTTGGATGCGTTTTCATAACTTTCAAAGTTAAAAATGCAGAAATTACCGCTTTTAATAGTTATTTTTAAAGTTTCGATATTAAAACATACTTTAGCGTCCCATATTATGCGGTAACTTGTGAGTGTGACTGTAATTTCAAATTTTAAATTTTTCCACACGACGGCTGCTAAAAGCTCTGTCAAAATCACGCGTTAATTTCCGTATGCCGCATTAAAAATCCAATTTACAGAACGTATATCCCGGTATAATACGAAAAATATCAATCAAGTTTCTTTTCAAAAAAACGCGCCTTTAATTATACCATTGTCTCAAGGTTTTACATTAACGACCACACAAACACATTTTTTATGGTTGCCGCTTCTCCGAATTAATTAATACAAATTAAATTTAATGTAGATGACTCAAAACTCGCACAACGACGTCTCGCCTAATTATCTTCGAATGGCTTTGATTTTTGTGAGATACAGAAATTTGAGGCCGAGACCGACACGGTCGGCTTCTTGGCTCAGTGTGACAGCATCCTCGAGATCTGCCACTTCCATCATTCGCCTCTGTTTTCTCACGTTGTGCACTAGCCGTTTTATTAGGACCGATTCTGCTCGCTTCATAGTGAGACTCTTTTTTCGCCGGTAATAAGTCGCGGGATGTATGCGAATTGGACGCGATTTTATGCAACTGTGCACTTGCATAGGTAAAAAAAATGCATGCAAAATGATTCACAAAAAACAGAATACTTGGTGGAGCACGTTTGTTAAAGCAATTTCTAAAAAAAAACATTTTATGACTTTTACAAATCATATCCTCATCATCTTCTGCGTCCATGAACCCTTGCACAGTCCAATAAAATGCGTCACTTCACGGATAAATCTCTTGAGGTATGCATATTTGTCTGCAGTACCTAACATATTTTAACACGATTACTTTGACTCAAATTTCTGTTGCATTTTATATTGCAACAAGAGTCACGTAGAATTAATTGAAAAGTTCGTCGCTGCCACAAGGACAATGAGCAAAATCTATAATCTAATCTATCTATCTAGGAACCTACTAAGAGAAGATTTTTTAACCCCTAAGAGGGTAAGACAAATTTGTATGGAAAAAATAACTTTCATTCGGATTTACTTTATTTAAACTTGGCACAAATTCTACCAAAAATAAAAAATGAAATAGGTACATATTTTAGCTTTTAACTATCGGGGGCGAAGCCGCAACGGGTGAACGCTAGTATTTAAGGGTGTTCGATACTTGCACCGAACGTCTCGAATCCGGTAGATGGCGACACCAAAGAATTTCACAATGTTACTGTTAAGCCCGCCCACCAGTCCCGCCTAAGAACCGGTTAGATGCTTACTGAGACGGATGCCTCACATTATTTGTTCTGAATTACAGTTTCACCGCTTTGCGAGTTTGCGTATTATTCATAAAAAAGTTGTTTGCTTTAGTAGCCTTTTTTTAGACGAATTACTAAATTATGTGAAGTCTTATAATTATTACTTTATAATTTTTTTTTGTTAATTAATTTTATTCAGTTATAGACATACATATCCATCTCTGGCATTAGCCAGGAAAACAATTGCCTAACGTCTCACATTTCAATAAAAATCAATTATGCTCGAATATCAATAAAAGTTTTATCTAATTATTGCATTATGGTCTAGGCGTTCAGCGTTCAGGTTGCTATTCGATTATTACTATTATTTATTATTTTTATATTTGCTTATGGTACTGAGAAGAGTCGACTGCAGATCGGAAAAGAACCAAATGAGGCCCAAAATTTAACAATTTTTGTAAAACTCTATAAAAATATAAACCTAAACAAATTAACATTGAGTTAATTATTCCAACAAATCGGTTCTTTGAGCTGCGGAACATTTATAAAAAAATTATAATACTTCGTAGCTATTGTCGGCCGGTACGCCCGTCGAACGTCGCGACGCGGATTTCCGGTCCGATCTGTGTAAATCTTGTCTGACCTTGGTTGAACCAGACGCTGTTTCGGCAAAAAGTTGTTCTTACGTGTTCATTCGGCTGATTGAAATTACTTGGGAAAGCGCGCCACGCATTTTATCGCTGAATATATTCTGTTTATTCCATTGTAAACTCTAACATATTTTTCTAGCTTTAATTTAATTAATTTTACTTAATGTTAAATCGGTATAAAAGGTATCCTTCAAAAGTTTGCAAAAGAGCAACCGTTCACGATGTAAGAAAAGTTTTCTGGTGTTTAGTTTTTTGCGGAACCGTCACGAATTTGCAGATATAGTTACGACAGCCGTCAGAATTCAAAGTTAGAATAATTAGCATCCCACTGTATCAGTAAAATACTAAGAATATCAAAAAGCGAGGACCGATACCTTATAAGACCCTTATAATGGATTTGGAAGAACAGAATACTTATTATAACTGTATAGTCATATAGTAAAAAATTAAATAAAAAAATTAAAGTATTTAAATATTAATATACTAAAAAATATGTACTAAAAAAAAATTAAGTATTTAAATTTTTTTAGGAAAACTTGTTACAATCTTTAGGGTAGCGTTCACTACAATGCCACCCCCCCACAATGCTACCCCCCCCTTATTATGATTATATTTCACCAAAATTATTTCGAGAGAAATAAATCCGTACCGCCACACAATTTGTACACATAGTAGTGATTTCATTTGATGTAATACTTTACGAAAATCTTGCACGGGTTAAACATCTAAGCTCTTTATGGACGGCAATGGCATAATAGTAAGTCATTAGAATTTGAACCGACTTGAGTCTTGCAAGACAACGACGACGTGGATGCAAACCTTTTATAATTTGCTCTTACTTTTAAATTACAGCATTATTGAATTGCGGACACACATTTGCCTGTCACGAGTTTCAGAAACATTTACATTTATTTATTTTTTATTAAACACGTTTAGTCAATCTGAATTACTCACTCGTATGTTCGATTTATATATTTATTGTAAATAAGAACTCATAACCAAAATAAAATTTGTAGAGAATAAGCCGAATGAGCATTAAATGCGGTGAAGTTCTCAAATGGACTGAATACACTAAACATCAGGTTAACCTCAGATAAAATGCAGAGACGTCCAAACCAATGCCCGGCGATGGAATTTGTTAAAGAAAATATGAAATGTACCGTCTCTTAAATTTCTAATTATCTACTTAAGATTTTTCCAATCCTGTGCAGCATAACCGGTCAAAAGCAGATGAGACAACGGCGTCATACTAATCGGATAAATAACAAAATGAAAGTCTGCACCGAGAGGGAGGTTATTAGACTGTCATTGGTTGTGGGTCATGAAGACCAAACGTCGAAGGCGGGATTTAGTGAGGGGCGTGTCCGATAAAATTATTTCCACTACATTTAAATTATTTTAAAAAATCTGTTTTTTTTTTAAAACCATAGTTGTTGATAAACTTAGAATCTGGCGAAATACGTGCCTATAAATGGTTACTTTGAAATTTTTACTGTGAATAATAATTAAAAAAAGATTTTTAACTTTTCAAAAATTTTTTTTTTGGGTTTCCCAACATTTTTTGCAAATATGTTTCACGTAACCTATTAGATAATGTTATAGTCTAACTACTTAAAAAAAACCATCAAATTTAAACGATCCAATTCTGAATTGTGATGGAAGAAAATTTACATGTTAAATGAATAGGCCGAATAGAGGTATCCGACGCCCTTAAATAAAAACGAGCTCTTCATATTTTGCTTACGATGGAGTCGAGTCTTGTGGCTTAAACAATATATTTAATAATAACTTGCGGTTAGTTTAACGTTCTTCTCCCAGAAGTGTGTTGTATATCACGAAGATTTAAACCGTTGGTGTGTCTAGTCGAAGGTAAGTCGCGGAATCAGGTCTGGGACCCATATAGCAAATTTGAGAAGGGTACCTGCGAGGATTACCATTTAAATTGAAATATTTTAAGAGTTTCCGCCCGTGGATCACTTGTCGTCCGCAAAGGTTAATTTTTAATTAGTCCGTATCGGAATGTTGGGCAATGGTAGAAATAATGCAGTCAGCGCACGTACGTCTTTCATTAAAGCGGACAGTGGATGTCCCGAAGGCACGGCTGTCATCTCAGACTATGAAATTATTCTTGCGCTCGGCTGGCCTCTAAAAGAATTCGCGAATTAAAACACAATGAATAAAACGACGCAAGAACTCATTTCGAGTTTGGAAACTTCTCTTCCGTACCGAATCGCGTGGTAAAAGGCGTGACGTTCCCGACATGACTCCGTCGTATATGGCTCCGTTCAAACTAGCGAAAATAATTAAATTCATTTGAAGCTAAGGTAAATGCCATGTGAGTCGTCGCCGGAACAATAAGGAAGCGATAAAGTCTTGCACCTGAATTTCGGGGCGAGATGAATGAAGCGTCGCAAGAATTCGGAGCTTATAAGTTGTTGGAATCGAGACAGCCACAACTCAATTTGAGCTTCACGCGACGAAATTCTATTATGCTTAATGGTTTCATTACCTGGAAATTGGAATCGCGTTAAGTTGATGAAAGACGACACTGATTCCCCGCTTTATGAGAAAATGTACCCGAGAAGATTTTCGAATTTTCACAACAACATCGCTGTCGCTAACACGGGAAAACCATTTCAGCTCACTCAAATATTTTATTGTTTCGCATAGGAATAATATCGCAAAGCAAACTACGAACTAACTCAATTAAAAGTTATGTACGCCCGCTATTTATTTTATTTATACCGATCTGTTCGCTAAATGGACAAAAGTTCATTTCGAAAGTATCACAAAATTCGCTTTTGTTTGCTTTCCGCGCGCGAATTATGCTCGCTTTTCGCTGCGGAATTATTAAAATCGTGCATTCATTATTCAGTCGTCGTTTGATTTGCCATTATACAGTCGAATTAAATTAAAACAATGCATCCAAACTTGCAGTAACAGTAGCCCCCGGAAACAATATTCATATTGCGAGTGGCTTTTCACAAAGTTGTGTTTGTTTATAACTATATAAATCCATCAAGGTTGTGACAAATAGCGCCAAATTATCCTTTCATCAAATTAAGGAGTGTCCCAGACGTACGTGTTGATTTAATACGTAACAATTATTAACACCTTCCCACATCGAGAACGTCTTCCACGTGCAATTTACGACGCTATAAAACGCTTATATTAATTTTGTCACAAAAGAACAGAATAGTAATAGTAAAAACAGAAAATACTAGTAATAGCATCACCAAGACATTAGCATTGAATAAGACGCTGACAGGGTATTAGTCAAAAGCTTTACAACAATTAATCCGCATCCATTGTTCCTCTCCTTTTAATAATTCTTGTAATTTATTGACGAAGTGATGCATGGGAATTTATGGACGTCCACACAATTAAAATGTGACCTGGATAAAACTCGTTATCTATAATTACTGAATTCAGTAAGTACCATGGGCGCCGATGGGTGAAAGTGAGATATCATGTAAGTTACATGCCGTAAACTCATTAACTTTTGATAGTAAATGGTTTTTCGTTCGCTTAAAAGGCGTCGGCAGGATTGTGTCGCTTGTTTCAATTTTTTCATGTAAATTGCTTCCAGTTGTACCTTCTGGTTTTAATGCGAACCAGTTAAGTCCACCCAACGGATGAATAGAATGTAAATTGCTTGTTGGCTGCCATTAGAATAATTGCATGTTCTTATCATCTACTGCATATAGTTAGTGTTGCCCAAGAGTGGTCGTAGATTAATTCGGTGATTAATAAGCTAGGAAACCTGCACGTAATCGCAGGAAGCGGCCACGTAATGATACAATTTAGGCAACTTTCGATGGACCACGGGCGATTAATCAAAAAAATTAATTACTAGCAGGTACGGTCAAGGGAAGATCCTGCATAATTTTGACAAATTAGCGGACAGATTTTATCGGCTCCCAGCGACCTATTTGGAGGTCGTAAATCAAACGCAACGACATTGACTAAATTAATGTCAAGTCCGATATGAAAAAATTGTCAAATTTTCAATGACTTGGTACCTAGTTTGTTTGTAATTTTAATTTCGCTTTCATCACGTCGTTTCCCCTCGACTTTGGGGGAAGGACCCGTAACTAGTTCGATTGTTGCGAAACGAGCTAACCACATTAGCTGTCGATTTCTCGCATCCAAAGAATGCGCCATAATTAGACCTTTTAGCATTTACAAGGCGTAAATGTGTTCGTAATTAAGGCCCATTGACAATAAACGAGAACTTGTTTGATTCGCCGCGACAGACAATCGAAACCGGATCAAAACCAACCGAAGGCATTTCCTTTTTGTAGAAAGTGAACGTGCGCGCCGAAAGATACGTTTGGTATAATGAAATAAATTCCACGTACGAGGCGTTGCTAAATAAATGTTATAGAACGGTCACAGGAGATTATTAAATTGTGTAATAACGCCGCAGTCGGCCCACAATATTTATTGTTGAATAATAACAAGTATAATGACATTGTGATATTTGGGATTATTGTATTGATACCATTACCGGCGCGATTTCTACACCGATGACTTTACACAATGGGCAGGAATATTTGGTTGGTATGGGTGCAAATAAAAAACGTTTCGATTTCGTTTAATTAATATTGGTAAAAGTTACACACAACTTTGCTCGCTAATTAAATTGTCATCGACTCGGCTGGAGTTCCAGATCCAGAATGATGGGGTCTGAAAAACCGCAATGATCAAAACTGATTAACTTCGGACTTGTTCTCTTTACAGCGACGTAGCTTATTAAACCGATGACAATTATTATAATCAGGAACGGTTCGTTTCGGAATTGACGTCAATTGGATTACCAGTTCAAAGCAAAAATCTAATCCTTCTGGTAATTGGAATTCGCAGCGTAATCGATAAAAGCTCCTGCCAACAACTGCTTAACTATTTAACCACTTGCAAAATTCAATCCAAACATTCATGTGCTGGGGTCAGCTTCGACCTAAATGAAATCTCATAGTCCGGCCCCAATTTCCAAATAAAGCCGCGTAAATTCGTTTGACAATTCGCTCATTTGGAGCTAATAAGCAGCAAGTTTTGCTATTCAAATATCAATGTCATCGGGCGGCTACCGGGCGCTTTGCACCGTTTCTGACATTTTAATCACTTATACTAACAAAAGAAATATTTTCGGTCAGACAGTTACACACCTTGACATGCAAGGATATAATAATTAAGTTCAGCACAATGCGGTTCTTGCGAAACGCGTAAAATCTAACACTTGTAAAGATACAATGAATAATGGAAGGCTTTATCTTGCTAAAAATCGGTGTATTAAGTAAGTGCTGCCATTATGTAAACCATGCCGCGGGTTTGGGGCAATTAAAACCAAATTAGAAACATTCACGACTTCTTTTTGTATATTAATAGTTTACACTCGACATGCGCTGTTTCCGTAATAGTAACTTGAAATTCCTTTTCCTGGTTGTACAAATTTGTAGATACTTATTTGGAAAAGCTTTACAAACTTCACTTAGGTAGCTTCGTATCAATCGATATATGAAGCTGATTAAATCCATGAAAGGTTTGTACCTGATTCAAAGCTATTCAGAAACTGCACTCATGATACGGACCATGTTTTTTTACAAAATTCGCTAAAAAGAGATTGATGATACGATAACAACTATAGCATCTCTTGTAGGGTCACAAATCATTTGAAGTAGGTTCGACTCAGGCATCCGATCGTATTTGCAATGGAGAATTGAAGTTGTAAAATGTTGTTTCTGGCTGCATGTATCGAAAATTTATATAGATTCAGCAGACCCGTATATTTTATTTTATAAAAAACATTCAATTTTATCGACAATTTCTAAATGTTGTCTGCAAAAATTCAGGCGCTCGGTAACCTGTTAACATTCAACGGGATAGAAATAGGAAACTAATTTGCTTTTTAGATGAAAAGAGAAGCTAAATGAATTTCTGAAGGATCTTGGTAATTTTCAATATATTACTTTTGGAAAAATTAGTACCTACCAATAACAGTCATTTCCTTTTATCTTTGAGAGGTAGAGAGAGAAGACAGAGAATTCAATTCATTAGCCAATCAGAAGCAAGCGCTGTTGCCAACATGAGAAACCAACAAAAGCTTTAAATTTTAAAATCTACCTTTTTAACAAATTTTTTTACACATTTTTTATTTTAATAAAAACAATTTTTATTAATTAAATTAATAAAAATTAATAAAAACAATTTATTTTAATAAAAACAATTTATGAATGAAACCTCAATTAATAGACAAATATTATAATTATATAATTTATATAATATAAATTCCGTTAATATCCAAATTGAGGACAATTTCTAATTTTTCTGACCATCGTCTAAGGTTAGTGGTGTAATTTTGTGGATTTTTCTTTAGTTGCCTTCCAGCGAAGTAACACTCGATCTATGAAGTAATTTGTATCTATGCAAAAAATAGGATACCGTTTTACAAAACCACGGTGCAAGTGAAACTTTGCTTATTACTACAACGCTAAATTATATTAAGCCGAAATTGCCAAAAGTACAATAATTTTGTTTATGATTAATAAAAACAAGGCTAATAAAGTTTCACTTAAAAAAAATAAGACAGGAAGTCAAACACTTGGCAAATTGACACAATTCATTTATTAAAAAAATGATTAGATGACAAATATTACATTCGGTATTTTTCACAAATAATTAAATAATAGAAAAAATGAAAAACTAGCCTGTCGGAGAATGTTGGCAAACTAAGTTACACTAAAGAAGAAATTTTAGCCAGTTTGAAAAACGACTAAGTTTGTATTTGTATTTTTATGTGAGTGTATGTGTTAAGTAAGAATCTAATAATTTTTATATTAAGTAGAATTATATTTTATTTTCTGTCTTATTCTTAGTTGTATTTCCGAGGACTGAATATTTATTATTATTATTATTTAGTATATATTAGTATATATTTTTAAATTTTATTTTGTTCTGTAAATGGATTTGTCAGTTGGGCAATAAAACTTATTATTATTATTATTATTATTATTAAATATGTGGAATTTTCAAAATGTATCTTCAAGGAAACTTTAATTAATGATGTGTACAAGCTTCCCAGCAATGAAGTAGGTACATATTTTCAAAAAAAGGAAAATAATAAATATGTTCCAGCTATTTTGAAAATAGCACGTATTAAAAAAATTATGCTTCTGACTACCTGCTACCGGGTGTCTACAAATGAATGACTTAAATTTAGTTGATTGGCAACAGTGAGGAATTGGTACCAGATTAACTGTCATCGTGATTTATGTCTATTATGTCTATTATCTTTTTAGGTTAGAATATTGTTGTCAAAAAGTGTAACTTACTGAATAATGGCGAACGAAAAGTGACAAATAACGGAGAAAATGGTTACAGCGGGTGATCGAAAAGATCTTCCAGTTGTAAAAACCATTTTAAAAACAATTCTGATATGGGCAATTTTTAAATTTGACGTTTGTTTGACAATTTTAAATTTGAAAATCAGTGTACCCAATGGAAGAGTCAATAAATATTGCCAACCTAACACAAAAAATGTCAATCATTTATAGTCACCCGGTATTTATATGATAAAAAGTGTAGTATTTGTTTTGCTTCCCCAACTAAATATATATTGGACGAATGTTAATAGAATGAAGAGAAGCTGACTGAGCTTCCTACCCTATTTAGAGAGTGATAAAATTATGACCAATAAACATTATTTAACACCTCACTGAATCTTTACAGATATAAATGATAAAACCAAAATCTTATTTTTTGCAGTCGTTTGGTGTTCATTTGGAGGGGTTATCATTATTTAGAGTGATCGCCCCAAAACAAAGATAAGCTCGCGATTGGCTGTGCGAGTCTAATCTAATATTTTTGTCCAATCGAAGCCCAAACACCTTCATTTTAGATTTGTTGAGAAACCGTTTCAGCACTTGCCAGCATTGAACTTATTTTCCAGTAATTATCCTCCGGTGAAAAGTTGCATTTCCTCACGAAACGCATTACTAGTTTTTTGGGTTTCTCGGAAACGCCGATGATTGAGTTTGCTTTTTTAACGCAAGAAAGAGGTTAATAGAGAAGTAAAGCGTTGAGAGGAGATTGAATTTGGTCCGGTCGGTGCTCCTAATTCGTGAACGTCAACGGTTCCACTTTCCCTAATCAGTCAGCGCCGAATTGATGACAGATAACCTATCGGTAATCACAGCCGGAATCTACCCTCGCGATCCAATGATGCAAACGGCAATGGCGAGCAAGTTAAAGTCACGAGGATCGTTCTCCATTGTTCTCGCTCTAGATGTAAATCAAAACACATCAAAAGTCAATTTGGAAATGTCAAAGCTCGGATTTCAATAGACAAATGATGCAATAATTGACATGATCGTGATGTGAACGATTCTGATGTCTACTATTTTATTCTTCGGTCATCACATTATTGTTATTGCCACATAGGAGAGGTTTGTCGGAATTCCGGACAAATTTTAACTAAAATAACTTGTAAATTCGTATCATTCCGTCACAAAATGAACGCGCTTTGTTGCTGGGATCTCGTTAACGGCAACAATAGATTAAAATGCAAAAACTATTCAATAAGCGCTTCGTTTTCGAATGTTTCTACACAATAGAGCGGTTCACTGGAACAAAAAGAAACACGTTTGGTCCACCTGACCTAAATAAGACACGGTATTCAGCGTTTAATTGGAAAAAGGAAGAGAAGAAATCGACTTGTATTCCAAGGCGAGACGTTTGTTGACTTTTTATTTAAAAATAATGGTCCTACATCAACCGATTACATACTGACTAAATTTAAGACACACATTTTCTAAAATCATCTTTACTTGACAGATTAAGACATTTGCTGATATTTGAACTGGAAGAATTCTTGTGTCGTCCAATATTTCTATACAAAGGATGACAATTTAATTTCGGTGCTTGTAATTTTTGGTCCTGTGTGGTCAGTTCAGTCGCGCGAGCTAATTCCTCCGCCATCTGTGGTCGAGTATCGGAGCTGCGTTAAAGGCTACCCGTTAAAGGTCGCAAATGATGTAGTGCAGAACGGGTTTCTTCAAATCCCGTCTTTGAGAAGGTAAAATCGATGTCCCAGCATTGGGAATTACGTTCAAGTCGGTGGAATAAGTTCCTTTAGTGTCGAAGTAATCCCCACAAATATGGAAAACTCATTGAATGTCATCCTCAGAAGAGAAGCTATAAGCGAATTCGTTACGAATTCGACCTTACAACAATAGTGAAAGTCGAGCAGTGCACATGAGACCACAACCTCTAACCGGTTCGACCACAAAATACCAGGTCTTCAACTGTAACAATTGGCTCTATCTACAATTGAAATTCCTTCACGTCATTAATAGTCAACGGACGCCACTCGCGAGGATCAGAAGAAAGAAGCGTGTGTCCTTTAATTGCGATAAATCGGAACGAAATCATTAGAAAAGACATGTCAGTGTCCGAACCGAAACTAAGTGTTTTAAATGTCTATTTGGAAAGGTCCTAATCGACTTAGACTCGGCTCTTATGCTGATTTATATTATTATACAGGTTGTCGATCCGTTTTTGAATATGTCCGAGTTGTTGTTTGTTTGGTGGATTTACATGGAACCGAATTAAAATTAGTCGGACTGGTTCGACCTCAAGACGCCGGTGGTCCAAATTAATGTATGCAAGCGATGACGGAGGCGTCAGCTTTTTACAGAAATTGCATGTAGGATAAGACATAATTGATGGGATAGTTAACAGGTATTTAGGTCCGCGACCAAGAAAGAACAAAGTCTGGCCTTAGCTAGCTGACTTGTCCAGTCATCCAGTTAGTAACGCCGTCAACATTACAAGCAATTACAATAATAATTAACAACGCCCCGTTACATAATCACGACTTAACAGTGACAAATAGGAGAGGCGGTCTTCATGAAAGAAATCGCGGCCCACTCAGAACTAGAGCACTTGATCATAATGAGTCATTATCAGAAGTGGTCAACCGCCGGCTTTTATGAATACCTGCCCGTATAAATTATGGCACTTTTTCCCTTTGTTGTTACATGCAGGATCATATTTCACATATATGATATATAACTGCTTCTGCGGGTAATAGAAACAATCGCTATAAATTCACAGAGGCTTATCTGCATGAAAGGAAGTACGACTTTTTAAAGAGCGTTCCGTGATTATTGCTCCAGACATTGTAGGACCCTGTGGTTATAAAGTGCGGTCGAAGATTTAGATCTGGACGCAATGTTCCGACACATTCGCGCATAAAAACTCCACACAATAAGTGGGAATCCTCCGCGAAACCATTTTTCTCATTAGCCATAAACGTGTCCTCCAACTAATTAAAAATATCTTGATTCGGGGGTAATTTGTCTGCTTAATTTTTATGCATCCTCCAGATCTAACGACGGTTCAGCACGAAATGATCGTCAGCAGCTCTACGTCTCGCCGATGTTGTAATAATTGGCAATTTCGCTTTAGGTGCTTTTAATTGATCGAAAAATATTAATGTCCTGCCAACTAACAATTCTTTAGAAATCCGAGCGATTTGTTATTCTAATCTTGCTCCAGATAGATACCTCCAGTCGATAGCCAACGAAATAAATCAATTATCTTGTTCGCTTATCAGTTTCTAAATAAAATATCACATTATTTTACGACTGGCGATATAAGCGACTCATTTAGGTAGATCCAAACAACCTGTTTCGTTCCGATTAGATAATCTATGGGTTGGTACATAATTTCGGAACACAATCAATTCTAATTTGTTCACTTTCATTTTTAACTACTTTCGGTTCGGTGTGTGCCGCTAATTGTTATTAATTGTTTTGGGCGAGGCGGAGGAAAGGACAAACAAATAGAACGCTTTAATTTCCAAATCTAATCAACCGGATCGTTTCTTGTTGCTTGATAACACCGAACCTCATTCGGGGGCTTTGTAGCTACGAAATATTGTAACAACGGATATTTAATATACAGTGTGGATGAAAAGGTTGGAACTAATTCGATAACTAACGAAAAAAAATTTTTTTTCGTTTGTTATTTAGTAATTTAACGATTTTAACAATAGCAGTTTAAATAACATGTAAAATTTACAAAATAATCAGGTTAAATGTTGAAACTGCCTACCTTCTTCAAGTTGACAATGACTAAGACGATGTTCAAATTCTTTTATGACATTATTTAAAATTTCTGGGGTGATTAGCAAAATTTCCTGAGTAATTCTAATTGTTTAATTTTAATTTTTTCTCAAAATTATTGTTATGTAACCTATTACAAATTTTGTTGTTTTATATGCAAACAAACATGCTCTTTAAAATGACGCAATAAAAAATTAAGATTGCCATTTAAAAAAAATTGAAACGACGACATGGCCTTGAAAGAGATGACATAACAAAGCAAATTTTTATGTCAGAATTAGCGCATTTAAAATTAAAAATTCACGTGTCCAAGCGATTTTTTCTGTCGCTCCCTTTAAAAAAGTTATCGAATTAG
Source organism: Eledona agricola (assembly GCA_964023215.1). Taxonomy (NCBI): domain Eukaryota; kingdom Metazoa; phylum Arthropoda; class Insecta; order Coleoptera; family Tenebrionidae; genus Eledona; species Eledona agricola. Next base: position 18,575,509 of record OZ026858.1, read on the forward strand.
TTCCAACCTTTTGATCCACACTGTATATTTTAATGAAAGTGTGTAAGCTTTCCATAATTTTATTTCGTGTTGTTAGATTGCTAACAATGCAACGTAACACAAGAAGGAAAAACAAGCTAGTTTCATGTGAAGCAATTTTTTAAATGCCCCTTTATGATTTTTTCAGTACTAGATAAACCATTTTTCACATTCCTAGAAGGTAATAAATTTTCATTATAACGAATACTTTTCTTTTTTTTAATTTCGTTGACTTTATTAACATTTCTCCATTGCACTAACCTGGAGATGAGAACTTCCTGTTTGTAATATAAACTTCAACATTCTCGATTAGTTAAAGTTTCATTGTTTGCTGAAAAACTAGAAGAATTTTATAGTTAGTATATGAGCTCTAATTAGTCCTTTGCTCCAGCTGATGGAATCAATATTTAGATAAAAACACATTGTTGAGTAGGAATATAAAATTTATAGCAAAAATAGTCGATTAAATAAGTATTCCGCGTCTTTTTACAAATACGAATAAGAAAATCCTGAAACTTCTTTTTGTGGCCTCAGCTTCTCGGTCGATTGTAGCATAAACACATTAAGAGTTTTATTTACGACATAATTGCAGTCTTTTAATTATTATGAGAGGATGTGAGATCGAATGTACAATAAAAAGGCCGATAGGAAAAATATATAAATGAGTTAATTTCTGGTTTTTGCGCGGCGAATGCGTAGCGGTAGCAGCCACCACCATAACTCGTCGAATTTTTTGATGTAACAGGTTTGGCTAGATTGAAGAAGAAGAAGCGTTTTGATGTTTGAGAACGTGGTTTTATCTACGATCTGCCTGAGTGATTAGTAAACCAAATACGGCGATCCAGTAATGATGATGCCACTCGAAAGTAATACGCTTGCAGTAATCTTAAATCATCAAAACGAAACAACCTGCCGTGTGCATATGACGAGGGTCCGCATTAATAACAACCGATACGATCTCACTTCCTACCGCCGGCCACGACGGTTATGAAACAATAAACAAGAGATGGTGGTTGTAAATTTCCAAAAAAAGTCACCGGTACCTGTTGCAAATGCAACGCGAGGGTGACTATGCAAATCGAGGCGGAAGGATAATGAATTAATCAAGTTTTGTTGTTTTATCATGTTATACGAGGATACGTTTTGATATGTCGTTATTAAAGCTCGGGGGGATTTGAATTTGATTATATTTAACGTTTTAACCCCGGCTTTAGTTGCACTGTGCAAAATATAAAGTTATTAAAGCATACGGTTTCATAACACGCTAATGGGGATATATTGGAAATGCTGAAAATTTTACATCAACTTTGTTATAATTAATCTGATACAAGCCAAGTTTCCAACTATAATTATATTCAGAAATTGTTTATGCATTATAAGTTTCTTCAGATTATTGCATTATGAACGGTACAGCTCTTATCTCGCTAAAACGCCGCGATAATCACGTTAGACATGACGAAAATATTCGCCGGATGCATTGAGCACTTTCTATCGCTTTATCCGCGACGAGGATCTTCTTTCGGATGTAATTTAGCGGAAACAAGTTCAGCAGCGTAGTGGTCTTCTCAATTCATTTTCTTCATAACGGGTGAATACCACTGCAGCATAAATTTTGCATTATAATAACATCCCGTGTTGGTTATTTTTCTAAATTGTTAAAATAAAATTCATGAAAATACCGACCAACAGAAATAAAAGACAAAAACAGTAGAAATTCCCTTACGAAGAATGAAATACGGGGGAAATTTGAAAAATTCGTTTTAATTTCTAGTTGACAACACTTCCTTATTTTCCGGAAATATACTCTTGAACAAAATTAATACATCAGCAAAACTTCTCATTATTACTCGGTTTCAGTTTTAAATCATTGAACATTTTATGAAGATGACTAATATCCTCTATGACTGCCGATAAACAATTGCAATTACTGATTGACAGATGTTTAAAAAAAGGTTTATATTCCCCAAGAAACCATTCACAACTTGATTGAGAGCACGCCCAAAAGATTGGAAGCAGTGATAAGAGCTGGAGGAGGATCTTATACGCTACTGAATTCAAATTCTTATTCAATTTAATTTCATCTTTAATTTTTTTAAGCTTTTCAAAAAGTGAACAAAATATTTTTTTCAACATGGTATATTTGAATAATGTTGTATTGAGAGACAGATAAGGGGATTGTTGTCATACAAAAACGATTCTCCATTAAAAAATCGATAATTGTTACCTACCTGTATGTATAAGATGTTACGTTTAGTCAATTTTAAGGCTTTTCTTTTTTCTTCACAGATATCCTTTAAACAAGTGGACATGCATAATAATTTACCAGATGAGACTATCTAATAGCTCTTAATATTGTAATTATTAGATTTTACGAAACTGCAATAAGTATGTATTGGAAAAATGCAAGGTGATTATGAGTGTATTCTTAAAATAAGTATGTTGCTTTATTTATATTAGTTCTATTTGTACTTATTTAAATAAACAAACATATGTGGTTGAAATCTTCGTAAAAATAAAAATAATGATAAGAAGTTTTTCGGATGCGTAATATTTCCTGGACATCCTCCCTCAAATAGTGATTCACAGCTGATACCAGTTTTTGATACGTGATTCTTTTTATAATAAAAATAATTATTTGTTGTTTAATTTAAAATTAATGCTATTAGTACTTATCCCAATAAACTGATTTAATGAGAAAAACTTTATTATTTCGTAATGTTGGTATTGGTAACAGATGGATAATTCCGTTTTCATTGCATTTTACACTATTGTGTTTTTGTTTTGCGTACTCATGTCTTTTCCCGATAATCCCATTCTAATATGACAAGTTCTAATGGTTTAACATTACCTACTTAAAATTTGTGGTTGAAACCTTTGAAAAAATAAAAGTAATAATGGGAAGTTCTGCTGATGCGTAATATTTACTGGACATCCTCTCTTGAAAAGTGATTCACAGCTAATATCAGTTTTTGATAGATAATTATTTTCTATTATTAAAATAGTTATTTTTTGTTTTCTAATATTAGTTCTATATTAGTACTTATTTAAATAAACTAGTTTAATCAAAACACCTTTTCTTTTTTTGTAATTTTGGAAGTGGTAAAAGATGGGTTAACACCATTTGTATTGCATTTTACAATATTGTTTTTTGTACTCTTGATATTTTCCGATTATACCATTCTAATATGTCAAGTACTAATTATTCAACATTATATGAAAATTGTGGCTGAAATCTTTGAAAAAGTATTATAATAATGAGATGTTTTGGTGGTGCGTATTTTTTCCTGGATATCCTTCCTCGAATGGTTATTCACAGGTGATATCAATTTTTGTATGTATACCTAAAATTTTACCACTAAGAAACATTTCTAGTTTTGGGATCGCAACGGGATCTAAATATGAAAAATACGCTGAATGTAGTCGTACTCGGATATAACAATTGAATGAAAAATAATTTTCTTCCATAATCCTATTCCTTGCTTCGAGTTGATGTATTAAGTCAAAAGTACAGCGAAATATCGTTGTGTTTTGATTTTTTGAAATATGGTCAATTAAGTATTCGTTCAGTATACCAAAAAAATTAAACCCTAACATTCCAGACGATAAAACTGATTTTGCTTTATGAGGTAGTTCCAATGCTAGTTCCAATTGTCTCTGAAATGTAATCTTCGGATAAAGTCGAATTTCTCTTAAATTGATTCAGTCTTGAAAAATCTGGTATTTGTCCCACTTGTTTACTGACAATTGATGATGGCATCGCATCCTGTCGAGAGCATTTTTAATCCAACTCGTCAATTATTAGCTTTTTGCTCTTTTGCCACAGTCATGAATCAATTTTCTAAGCAATCCAGTGTTCAGTTAAACTCTTATAAATTTCTTTTGCAACATTCTAGCACTCGCTTAAAGATGATTGTCATTAATTGATGTTGGCAGCCGCACGGCTTTTGCATCATCTTCAATAAAACTTTTAACGACACTCCCATTGCGACGTCGCACAATAACATTCCTTCGCATGGACTTATAACAATGTAAGAAAATCTATAAAAATCTTATTTTAATTCCACTAGTGGTTAGACTACTGATTTGTGTACAAAACAAAACGAAGTAATAAATATCCAGTCTGATTTGAATTTCACACTCATAAGTCCATGTTTCTTAAATAATTACAATTAAAATTGTTGTAAAGTGGGAGCAGCGTCGCTCAGGTGTGACAAATTAGTGCACACGTTACATATTAGCATCAATAAAAGCTCCAATCCATAATAATGTCATCGAGATATTGAACTCAATAAATTAAAAGCGTACGTTGAGAATTGTTGTCGGTTGCGTAATATCCTTGTGGCGATTGTCCGTTTTGCCTTATAATCGAGTTTATGTTATGAAACGATTTTTTTTCATAAATAGCAAAATATCGAGCGTTGCGCCATTGCATAACGCCGGCATAACTCCACCATTGAAAGATATACGGCACAGAAAGATTTGCATCGGTACATTTACGTTATGTAGAATTTTATCATTACGGCACGCTATTTGAGGGCGGCAACAAATTCAAGCCGACTGATAATACTTCCGTGCCTAAAAGCATAGTACATATTTTTCAATAAATTTTTCAAAAAGCACACACGCCACCACTGTCGCCGCCCTTATTTAATTACCCACCCCATCGGGTTAGGCCGGATTTATGCTATCTGATATTGGACACGATTTTAAGAATATTATTCGGTGAAATTCAATAATCACGCAAACATGATAACGTTTAGATAGAATCGGACGTAAATTCAAACCGGACCCGATTAATTCGCTTCGTGCTGAATCTAACCTCAACTGGTAATGAATTGCCCAAGGGGTGAATCGAAGAAGCCGATACGAATTTATCACGATGAAGCGATACCATTCCTCTTTGTTTATTTCCGCATTTTTTGCACTTAACTGTATTATTGCAGCGGATCATTTTCCTTTCGAATGGTTTCACAAAATTTGCAAACAGAAAACAATTTAACAATTATTCAAATATGTTAAACGCATGTGAAATATTGTAATTGATGCAGAATGTGTTTTATAACCGGACATTTCATGAAAAACTGCAAAAATGTGCATATTGTTGAAATATTTGTTTCCCTTCATTGTCGGAACACATTCTTGGCTTTAATTAGATGCCTCATTTCAAACAGGCCTCGAAGTCCATTCAAAAGTTTATTCGAAATTTTCATAAAACACAGAATAGCCCCAAGCTGGGATGGTTTGTCGATGCGGAAATGGATGTTAAACAAGCCATTTAGTCTAACGGCGAATTGAGATTTGACCAAACCAGGTTCAGGAAATACAAGTCTGCCATTATTTTCCATAGACAATGAAACATTCAGTTTCAGTTTGAGTCACGGTAAGACACGTTTGGCTAACAAAAGGGCCACAGAGAAACGTAACGGTAGTTGCGTACAACTGCATTAAAACATAATTTTCACAAAATTTACATTTCTCATCTTATAACGAATTATTGGGGGCCGATTTCGAATAAATCACAAAACTCCCGGTGTCCAGTGTCAGCGTGGGCGTATCAATTTATTCGACATTCGACGAAAAATATTTCGTGGACGCACCCACACGTGATATTATTTACGACTTAATTGAGCGGCAACAGTCACCTGGCTTAACTGCCATTACCATTTATCAGGCCTTAAGAAATTGTCAACGAGTTTGTAAATATGCAACGTGAAAGTGAAAAATGGCACAGAACGGGGTCAGTTTTCAGCAATTTAACAATATCGCTTTAATCGCCAATTAATATCGCGGCCGAGTTGTGTCGAAGAATGTCAACTTCTTGGACTTATCAGCGTCGTAAATAAAGTCCGAGCGTGGCGATTATGTCAGAATCCTTTTTAGTATAATTGGGCTTGATTGCACTTAACACCCAAGTTGCGATAAACCTGACGATTTCTTCATTCCGAATAGGCTAATAGAGACGGTAAAATTCTTCCAAAGCGTATTGGCCTTGTTCCCGTTCGTTGTCTTGTGTCAGTCAGAAACAGCAAAATGAGTCGTACAAAATCCACCAAAGCATTAACTTGTAAAATTAAATCAGGACCGATTGTGGAGACTGGGACGAATGTGATTCCTGCAAACAGAGCAGAAACTGCTGATACTAATAATAAGCATCTGCTCTAATGGTTTCGTCCTTCTCGTTCCGATATTGCGCCGAAGAGAGAGCTTCAATGAGTCGTCGTGGTGGAATTTCACCCCCACTATGTCATACGAAGGAAAATCCTGCTTGTTATTCACTATATTGGTTTACAGAAGTTTGAACCAGTTCTACTATCTGATTTATGATGGAAACTGTATGTTTATTAAACCCCGCATTGTGCATTTATATCAACATTAGTTCGCATGCAAATCAATCTTAGAAGTAGTTATTAGTGCAACCTTTTGCAAAGGATAAAGGACTTTGCGGTCACGCCCCGCCACCTGGAAATTTACCAAAAGAAGTTGATTAAATAAATATTCATTTGTAATTGGAGTAAAAAAATCCGTTCACATGCGCGACGTTCCTGAAAGTATTACTCATTTGAGACAGCCGTCAGATGAAATCCGCGATAATTTGAGAAATATTTCTCAAAGAGAGAAACACACCGAGATCATTCATTAAATTTAATGTATGCTCTAAGGCGTCAGTGCTGGAAAGCTTGTACATTTGAGCGAAATTCCCCAGCGAATGTTAGTGTTACATTCAGTTTATTAGGCTAGTTAAGATAGGAGTAATCCTTCATAAACAAAAGCACATTTCCAGAGACGAGGCGCGCAAAGTGCATCGCAAATGTTGGCGAGAGCGACAGATTTTAATTTTTAATTAGAAACCGCCGGGAACGAGCGCAGAGATATATTCACACAATTTGGTTTTTCCAAAAAACAGAGCTGTTTGCTTTGAAGTTTTTCGGAGGAGATTTTTGTTAGCTCACGCTTCAATTTGTGACGGATGATTAATTTGCTCGGAATGGCTGGGAATTCGGAGTCACGCGTTGTGGAACGTCGGCAATGCGAACAACAATAATTTCGTTTTTCCTCATTTTAAGTCTCAACAAATTTCTCTGATGGGAACTCAATGCTAACTTATCTAACAGTAGCGCCGTTATTTGTGGCCAGATTTTGATAAACAAAACCACACCGATCCCCGTTCATTTGCCATTTTAATGAAAAATATACAAATGTTTAGGCAATATTAGATTTTGTTCAAAAACTTTGGAACCAGTGGCGGCTCGTAATCATTTTGTTAGGCGAGGCATGGAGTTTTTTTGACTGGTTATTAATGGCCTTAAATTTTGTATTTTGACAAGCTCCTTCTCAGTTGAAATTACTGCCATACAAATATGTTATTCTTGTCCTATGGTACTCCATCCAAATTTTTTTAATAAAAATATTTATCCTTACTCTTAAAATGTTTTGAAAAATATGATACGATTTATTTTATTTTATTACTGTTTTATTATTGTACTGTATATTGTATTTATTTTGTTATTGTACTTGTTGCGAGGCACAATAAATGCTTATTTATTTATTTATTATTTATGTATTAAATCTTTCTTCTTCATTGAATTCATGCATTGTTTAAAGTTTAACGAAGGACCGTAACAATAAATAAATAGTCTGACGAGCGATAATTTAAATTTTAGGTTAAATGTCCTCCCGTAATTGCAGTAATAAGTTTTACAAATTTTCCAAACATTCAGTTTGCATTAGTAATTCGAACAATTTCTCCATGTGCATGCCGAATTAATAAAACACCATGAATATGTCTTCTATGTCTTCAAATTACAGAAAGTGGCAGTTTATATGAATTGCATCATCAATTTTAGGTAAATGTTATTATAAAAATTTCAACTATTACTGTACAAGTTCATGTTTTTAGTTACAACGTGAGAGTAGTTCATTTTGAATTATTACGGATGTTCCCGAAAGTTTCCGATATTGTTTAGTTTCTTGTTGTCATAAATAATATAAATTTTTAAATTTTTTTCTATTCAACATGGCGAAACACTAATGCCTGTTAATTTTTAACTACAGCACAAAAATAAATGATAATATAGATAAACCTTTTTGTATATTTATAGTTTTTTTGCGTGAGTTAAAAAATATTTGTTAAATTTCCGTGTGCCGAATCAACTAAACATATTATATTTAGTTTATTTTTAAATGCAATTTACATGTTGCCTAATATAATAGTGACTATTCAAATATAAAACACATGGCAAACAAAACACTTGTTTGAATTTAACTACCCCTTAACAATTTACATTTCCTGTAACAAAAATTTAAGAAATTGTCGAGATGGTTAATCCTAAAAGATTAAAAAAAAATTTGTGACAAACAATTTATCCATAACAACAAAGTCGAGTCAATTTAAATTTCGACTCCTGATTGGTTGCGAAATGTTTTTCACGGCACCGAAGGCTATTCCCCATCCGGAAAAAGTACCCAATCACGTACGAGCAGTCTTAAAAAAGTCAACGACGGAGCCATACCTCCGCTGTGATTAGCGCAGAGATGCATTTTTTCAGGAAAAAAATACGCAAAAAGCACGGGTCGGGCGTTTCCATTCAAATTCAGTTGAAATAATAATTATTAAGATCTGAAGCTGGCAAAAGAGTTCTCCAATAGAATTAATTTTTTTGTAAAATTTTAACAACTTGAAATTATGAATTTATTATTTTTTCATAAGTTTACAAAGTCTGGAATTAATTAATTCGTCACTTGAGGGGAGTTTTTGGAATAAATAACCTACTTTGCAAATGCTGCTTTCTGAAATATGACAATTGTTTGAATTGTTTTTCAATTGATGGTAACAAAGCAATTAACAAAAAACGCATTTTTACAAAAAACATAATTAATTAAGTTAGGTATAGGACTGGCTCTCAAATTTTATGATCGTCGATTGCTGCCAAAAAAATTAACATTTACATTGACCACATTTTTGGACCCTTTACGTTACTAAATTAATAGAGAACAATTTAACTATATTTGACTGTTTACAAGATATTATTTTTTAAATAAACCGTTGCAAGTACAATTTTTTTCACAAAAATTATTATACTTATTTCAAAAACTATGGCGTGACTGTACTCTACTTAGAACATTACTTAGCACATTATGATGATAAAATAAAAAATAGGACTAGCTATTTAAAATAACTAAAATGGCGTTAACAGCCTTGTTGGCTATATTTTATTTAAGGTCGTATTTACTGAATATAGACGTGTCCTAAGTTTCAAAGTCGTCGCTTTAAAACAATCACCCTGTATACGTTCTATTATTAGTATGTATAGTATAGTGGTCGGTATACACTCAAGTGCATTTTTTTAACTGCCAATGCTATGAAATATTTTTTAAATTTAAATGGATAAAAATAGAATGTGCCACTACAATCGAAATGACACGATTGAGGAATTAAAATTTACATATGTTATCGACTGAAGAAAATACCAAAATTAAAAGTATTTCATTTTTATTATTTATTAGCATTTTACTTCACTTGTTCTCTAAGAGCAGGAGAGTATAGGATTTGTCAGGTTTTCCAGTCCATAAAACCCTAATGCTTTTGCTAATTTGACAGTTCGGCCTAAACGGGTGCATTGCGAGTTTTCTTCTAGCTTGAGACTCGCCTTAAACCACCCCAAGCCACATTTTCCTTTAATTATCAATTTCAATTTTCGTCCAGTAGTGGAATTGTGCCAAGTAGGTCATATATCACGTTTATTACCGAGACAATTTGTAACTATTACGCTCAGGCCTCATAAATCGCGGACAATGGCAATGAAAACGGCCACCGTTGAGGTGCATGTTTAGAAAAAGCGCCTCGGCGGCTTCAAAAAGCTTTCATTATAGCGGGACAATTTTTCCTTCGACTCTCTCCCGCTGAAATCCCCGGCTTTCGGGATATGTTGTCTTAAAATTTCACACGTGGATGCCGCATGTGCGCCTTACGGGGATAATACGCTTTCGCAGCCAAATGTATTAGAAGGAAAATTCAATTGACAGAAGGAAGCTCTTGTGAGACGACGACGACCCAACAATTTCGAGAGTTCGACAGGAGATAACCGCCAAAATCTAATAATGGTTTAATTGAACCGACAAAAGGAGCTCTAACTCAAAATTGTATTACTCCGGTGAATACGAAACGAAACCGAAATGGGACTAAAACCCTTTTGTAGTTGTAAATTTCCATTTCTTACGGGATTTAATTCGAGACGCTGCAGCGCGATATGTGAATGGCGGGATACACGATAAGTTAGTAGCAGCGTCAATAAAGAGAATCAAGAAGAAGTCTGGCCGTGACATGGGCGCTACAAAGGAGCCAGGACTTGATACAGGACGGATACACAGACTGAATACCAGATGGGATCAGCGGTCCTGCCTTTGAGCGTCCCCATTTTGTGTTTTCTATAACGTAATTTGCTCTCCTACTCTGCGGGAATTTCAAGAAAGGCCGCCGATTGTCTTCGTGTGCTTAAATCGCAAAAACTCATCGAGGACAATCACTCAGAATCAGGAGTTCATGTTTAAACGCCCCGCAAAAAGAGAAATATTGAATTATCGGTGGGAAACGTTGCAGGTTCATTCTTCGCACACCTCTCGCAGTCGAGTTACTGAAAATGTAATTCCGTGGCGCCATTTCCTGCATTTTGATGACGGAAGCCGCGATATATACAATTCGGCCCACTTTTTCAAAAGACGTGCCCGCCCGATGGCATTGAAAGGTGCATCCGTGCAGAACACTATTCGTTTCAGACCAACAGACGAATGCCGAAATTGAACAGGAACAGAAAGGGGGACGTTTTTGCAGCCTCATTTTCAAAACAACCTCCTCCTCATGCCCGATTATTAAGGCGAACGGAAACGACTGTTTAGTATGTTTCTGGATCTTTAGATGACGCGGAATTTGTTTAGCAGGTTAGTTTCTTTAAAAACTGTATTAAATTTTACGCTACGATTTTATTTTCGATATTTCAAAATTTCTTAAAAGTTATTTTTTTTATTTTTTCTGAATAGGTACTTTATGAAAATCTGCCAATGCAAATCAGTTAGCAACAGTTTTTGCTGATGTCGCCTCATATGTCTGCTGGAGAAAGACATGCATCTCTGATTTACAAAAGTACATTGCACAATTTGTCATTATTGTAATAGAACATAAGTACATCTAAATATTTCTAACAAATAGGTAGGATACTCTATTAACATTTTCATGGAAAAACATTAAATATTAAACTATTAACATTAAAATCTTCTTCTTCTTCGTGTGCCGTCTCCATTCCGGAGGTTGGCTATCTTCATTACTATTTTGATTGTGGAAATTGCGTCCCTAGTTAGATCAGCTGAGGTACCAATAAACCATTTTTTCAGATTCCTAAGCGATGACATTAAAATGTTAATAATTACTAATGATACCAATATGTTTTTTAATAAGATGTTACTTAAAAATAAGTAAGTGCAGGATTTACTGTTAATTGTTTATGAAAATACAAATTCTTTTCTACCAAAGAAATTCTTTTGATGAAAACGATTGCCATTCATACGCCGCTTGTTCTTCTTCTAACAAGTATGTACATTTCTCATTCTTATTTTCAAAAAATTTAGTATAATATAAATGCACACATTAAGTTCGAAGAAGTAGATCTAGCCAATAATACTGCAGTGCATTCGTCTATAGTTAGAATCTACAAAAGACATGGAGTGCTAAGTAAGTGTATAATAAAATATTATGTATTAATTTTTCTAATAGCACCTAATCGGTTTAATTTGAATTAAGGTAATGTAGGTCTAAAAGCTGAAATTACAAATAAAAAAAGAAAAGATACTCTGTATGTGAAGAAACACAAAAGATTGTTAAATGTGGGTTTATTAAAATAAAATATCCAAAAAAATAAAGAGAATATTCAATTTGAAAATAAGGAATCCATCGAAAAACTGTAGGTAGGACTATATACTATATGTGTAACTGTATACTATTTCTTCTTCTACCACATCTTATACCATATACTATTTGAATACATTGTAAAAAAGGAATGGTACTGGACATGAATTAACATAAATTACATATTTTTTCTTCTACCATTTTTTCTACCAGACTTGTATTTGTGTATTAGTATATTTCATCACTACTTTTCTAAAAACTCATCAGAATCAGAAGCAATATTTCTTCTTCTACCACATCTTACATCATACTATTTAAATACACTCTAAAAAGCGAATGGTACAGGACATAAATTACATATTTCTTCTTCAACCATTTCTTCTGCCAGACCAGGAAATGATAAATTTTAACTTCTACACGTAGACAGATATTTATTTCGCAGATTCGCATTCAAGAACACAAAAATCTGAACAAAATATTTTATTCTAATGTCTCCTATGATAAATGCCGCAAGAAAAATGTTAAAAAAAACGAATGTCAGGTATTTCTATCTTTGTCAAATTGTGTTATTCCATGTTCAAATTATAGTCCGCTTCTTAGTTCAGTGTATATTTTTTATAATGTTATATACAACGGTTGTTTTACTTTAGATATTAAGATATTGTTATTTTACGGTAAAAGTAGCTCATTGTGAAATTATTTCAATAATTAGGAACTCGAATAATGCTGCGCCTGCATTCGAGTTAGCAAGGTAGGCAATTTGGCCTCATTCTGTCATTTTTGTTCTATTTAGTTTTAAATAAATACATATCTGAATTTAATAAGTGTTTTTATTCCAGTTCATAACTATATCCTAATTATCTTAATTATATTATTGTAGTAATTTCAGAATAAGCTAATTTTACAAAAATTTAACATTTTTTAATATTTTTTTCGTAAAGCAAAGCAAATGTTATTGCATTTTAAAAACTACTTTAAATGAGCAATTTAGAAAAATAACTTTTCAGGTTCGATCGGTAATTTTTTTACAGTTTGAGTGTCAAATTTAGGTAATAAAAAAATAACTCATGAATCTGACACAAATGTTATTTTTCCAAAGGTACGCTAGTTGTTGCTTTTTTCCTGTGCTGTGATCAATAGCAGGACTATTGAAAGTTGATTAACAAAAAATTTGATTATTAGAATATGGAATTTTGTAGCCGTGGTACCCGCAAAACTGATGTTAAATGTCAATTTTTTCGAAATTCATAGAAGTGTCAATATCTCGAAAATTACCAGTTTCTTTTTTACTAAGGTCATATTTTGATATTCTGGTCAGTTGTGAGCTGACCTATCAGCCCTCCAAGGGATGACTTTTGAGACACTGTATAACGAGCGTTCAAAATCTTTGTCGTTTTTTTTAACGCTACACTTAGGTTTAGTTGTAAAGTTGGAATTCGCATTCAAGTCAAGCATTTCTCTATAATTCTCACACAATTGATTCATTCGAATCGAAACATTCGCTTCTAAGATCTAAATTTTTTATACATTCTAATTGATGTCTTCGGCCAGATTACATTAGCGATTCGAAAATTCAAAAATATAATAAAAAAAGCCTGTAAATAGTGAAAGTGCGTGTTATTGCCATCACCATTGCATCGTGAAGAAGTATCTTCGCATATAACTGATGGTCAACATTTTCTAAAGAGGATTAGAGTTTTAGAATTTTTAAACCTGGGAGAAAATTTTATTGTATGTAATTATTGTCTCTGGAATAAACGAGCACGATTTTGCAATTGAAACCAATGTTTTGGTTCCAATGGTATGACTATCTTTTTAGGGAAAACATAATCACTAGTTTGATATCTAGAAGCTGCCAGTTTTTTATTTAATTGATTTGTTGTGTTTTTTTTTCTATTTTGCTAAATAAATATTAAAATAAAAAAATCAGACGGTGGCGCATTTTTTATTGCTTTCTAAACAATTATTAGTTGCAAAAGCATAATTTTTCTTTATTGTTTCTGCAACATTAGCCACGTATTTTTCGATGTATCTATCATTTGACGACTACCTCGAGGATTATCCACGCCTTTCGGAATCCAAACAACCACCACGCGTTTTTCGAATCGATCCGCGTTTTGTTACAACTCACTCACAACAATTAGAGGTACTCGACTTCAGAAAGACAGAGTCCCTGAAACAGACGCGCCTGAACACAGTCAAAGCACCTCCTCCGCCGGCAATGCCATTTCTGCGAATCTGACAGTCAGTTTGGACAGCGATAATTGGAATTCTCGCATCCAGCGTCTGCATCGTGTTCCCGGAATATCGCAGACGCCGTCATCAGAACTACAACATTTTACCCAACAAATTAAAGACGAAGCGAAACTCAGGTGTTCGACTTCCTCTTAGCCGACTAAAGACGTCCGGATCGCCGACTTCATTTTACTATTTCATGCCGCAATTACCTCGAACAAGTTCTTGCGCACGGTCTTCCTCCACAAGTACATGATAAAATTTTATGTTGGCAGCAACTGGTTGTGAGAGAATATTTGGATCCAGATCAGAAACTCCATTTCCAAGATAAAGAACGCACGGCTCGTTCCGAGCTAACTACACCAATATCTATGTAAATGAATATTGTTTTATATTTACTCGAGCCGGCGTTCAGGCATTTTTAATCACCGCTTAAGTGTGAATGTGACTATCACTTTCATCAATCTCGATCCCATTTGAGATGAGCCGCCGATCGCATCTCTAATGGAAAACACAGATTTCACATCGCTCCCGGCTATTTTGTCTTCTTCACTATTCATTAGTCCGATTAGTCGAATTTCTCGAATTCTAAATCGGATCGTCCGATTCCCATCACGTCTTCGTAATAATAATGTCATCGTTGGTTTCCTGCCTTACTTTAACACGACCGAAAGTCAACGAAGCGTGCAATCTACGGTTGGCAGGCACCAGTTTACGCGTTATTTGACGACGACGTCTTCGTATTTACGACTCCTTGACCAAGGCACGAGGCGCGGGGCGAAGCGAGCGACCCTCTTCATTCAAACGCATGATAAATTGCAAAATGATATTATCGGTTCGCGCTTCAATCGCGGCATGTTAAGGCAACGTCAGCTGACGTTTGGTGATTAGTGGGAACCCTCCCCGTGGTGGTGACTATGAAAGAGAGGGATAAGTTGAGCGTTAACGAGTGCACGATGCGTGCATGTGCTGAAATGCACAAAACCGCGCCGCATTTTACGGATTATCAATATTTCATGCCGGCGCACTCTTCGAAAGAGGAGCTTTAGTTAAAGTTTAAAAATTGGAGTGCACAAAGTGACAAGAAAGTGTAAAGTGAAATTATGGCATCTGAACCGGGCGCTCCCCGGGTATTAGCGCTGTTTTTAAATTCCCCCAGTCCACCCTTAAAACCTGAAAACTTTAAAATGGGGGGCCTCTAAATATTCCATTCATGCATCCATTACAGTAATGATTACAAATTATTTTAATGCCATTTTAAAAATGAAGGTGATTTATAGTTTGAACGGCAGATTCCAGCAACATGTTTGGCTTAAACCTAAATACGAAAGTCTCTAATTTGCAGTAATATCTTGCACACGACTTTCGTATAATAATAATCCTTATTTTATTTTATTTTTACAGGTAGAACCCAATTGCAGAAAATAAGCAATAGACAAAATACATATAAACTCAGAAAACTACAACTAAGAAAACCCAGAAGACAACTAAATTTGCAGACTGAGTTCGAAGAGAAGGGAATCGAAAAAAGAACAGAAAATATGTACCAGACAAAGTTAGTGTAAAGACAACTCCCACCCAGTGCTAATTTTTAATATTGTAATATTGGTTGGCAACATTTCAATGTTTCTTCTCGTTTTCACTCAAACTTTTTTCATGTGGAAGCAGTTTTGTTGCCTCCCACATCCCCGCAAAAAGTGTCGCATTCGTTAGGTTCATTCAAGAAGCAAATTACGTATTACTACGAGTTGTTGGTGACAGGACGAATTAAGTGATTTTTGCACTTTGTGGCAAAAATTGCAGTGGGAAAATTTGAAACAAGTTTTCACCTTTTGTATCCTAATTTACTTTGAATATTATTGGTCTTTGCCATACGACACTAAAACTGCTAATCTGAATCTCAAAAACGTCAAAAGAAAAATGATAAAAAATTGAAAGTTTGTAATATTATAAGTGAAGGAAATTCAGATTTGGATGGCCCAAGGATAGGATTGGTTTATGACTATGAAGACAAAGCACATTATTGTTTTTTATATTTTGTGCTCTTTTACTATATCCCGAATAAAATCGACCGTAAAAGCTTACATAGTTTCATAGTTTGTACTTTGTTCTACTTTAATAAAATATTATTATAGTATTCTAAAATAATGCAAGTGATTTTTTTAAATATTTGTTTGGATGCAAATGGTCTAAGTACATGTTTTATTAAAAATGTGAACATAATACAGTTTCAATAAATATTTACACTAAAATATTGAACATCACACATTCATATTTTTCAAACAACTTTTACAATTTTGGAAAACGAAAAAAAACGAAGAGCGTTTAACAATGTTAAATAAATGTTATTACATTTTAAAAACTTTAATACTTTAAATGAGCAATTTATTAAAATAACTTTCCAGATTCGATTGGTAATTTTTTTACAGTTTGAAGTGTCAAATTTAGCTAATAAAAAAATTACTCATGAATCGGACTCAAATGATATTTTTCCAAAAAAAAAAAAAAGCAACAACTAGCCTATAGTTGTTTCTTTTTTCCTGTGCTGTGATCAATAGCAGGACTATTCAGGGTTGCGTAACAACAAATTTGATTATTAGAATATGGAATTTTGTAGCCGTGGCACCCGCAAAACTGATCTAAAATGTCGATTTTTTAGAAATGCATAGAAGTATCAATATCTCGAAAATTACTTTTACAATTTTGGAAACCGAAAAAAAAACGAAGAGCTTTTAAGATCCATTTATTCCGCTTTTACAATTTTGCACTTAAACTCTTTTGATTCTGACCCCGTCATATAAATTAACAAAAAACATAACTGATAAGCTCCCACAACTCTAGTAACACATTGGGAAATATGTTTTATAGAGTATTGATGTCACAAACATCCAACACATCATTGAAATAGGCGATCTAAGTAAGGTATTCGATGTAGGAACAGAACAAAAAAAGGATTTAGATTTTGAACTAAAAATTAAATATCAGAAAAAATCCCAAGACAATTTATTTTATGATTGATAACATTAGAATGATTAGACAAGAATTTTATGTTAATTAAAATACGACAAAATATTAAGCGAAAAATAGTGAAATCTGCTTAGAATCATAAGGTAATCGTAACAGTATAGCCGCCAAAACTAAAAGACGACAACAGATTTGCGGTTGAGCGGACTCCAACAACCGATTTTTCAATCTTCGGCTTGAAACGAAGATGTCGCGAATTACTTATTTCATCCACTGCTGTAATAATCTATACAAATATTTAAAACACAAGGCTGTTTCTTATACTAATCCGTGTGAGGCTACCGTTTAACTAATTTAAATAAATTGTGATAATTAAAGCTATTCTTGCTCCCAAAAATGAACAAGGCGATGAAATTAATTCAAAAGTTATAGATCTTATACATGGATAGTCAAGAATATATAGCAGCCTAAATAATTTATTCGAGTAACGAGAAGAAAATTAAGTTTTATAGTTTCATATTGAATTTATAAATAGTTTAGAATTAAGCGGTATGCTTCCACACATTGTAAAATTAAAAATTGCGGCTATTGTTATGCGATCAAAAAAATGTAAATGCTTGCAAGGATACTTTACATAAAATGAAATTAATTGTTCGAAATATATATGACAATTGCTTGTGAATAAAAGGGTAAAAGTATTTTAATTCGCAGAACTGACTTTACCTCATCAGGTTTGAGAAGACGTCAATTTCTCATTCGCCTTGCTTTTTGCACAACAATTAATAAAGCTCAAAGACTAACTTTACATCGGGTTGGAATATATTCCACAAACTTTGTTTATTCATAGTCAGTTTCTGAAAAGAATATTTAGAGTGCATTCCTTTAAAACTTTATTAGTTCAAATTGATCCAGAATGTCATGGTAAATACAGTAAATATATTATAGGATCTAAAGAAGTACTTCCATAACTCATAATTTAACGTAACATAAAATTGACATATAGTAAACCCAAAAATTAGTTATATTTTTTAGATACATTCATATTCATCGTCATCTTTAAAAAAATAGAAGTATGCTCAAGAACCATAAGAGGTTTTGTAAAATTATGTTTGTTATAAAAATATGTATTATTTTTACCGTCGAATTTCTAAGGATTCAAATTTATTTCAGTTCCTTGACGTCAGTTTAAAATTAGCAATTATTAAAATATGAACAATAGCCCAACAGATTGGTTGTTGGAAAAAACATTTGAAACCATTGGGTTGTCGCTTTATTTCTTTATTTATGCGCCCGAGATAACATCTCGGTCGAGTAATATTTTCCGGGGCGCGTATAACAGAAAAAATTAATTAAGCGGAGGGAAATTGTTTGGTTATCGACGATCAACCTCCCACGACTCAGACACCCTGCTCTGTACCAAGATGGTCCAGTCCGATACCATGACCAAGACAATAGACCTATTTAACCTCACGTTCTTCGTTGTTATCGTTTCGTCTAGACGCTCCGGGAACATTTTTATTTCAACTAGCGGCATTCAATCAACGGCACACGCTTTTAATTGAAGGTTTTTCTCGGGATTCTGGAGCGATGGGCAAATCAAACATCGATCATTATTTTATAATAACGAGTTGCCAGCAACGAGGAATTGATGGCTCCACAAAAAGGACTAATCGACTGATTTGAATATTGCGGGGTGCCGCGCTAATGGTCGACGTGGTAAAGTTATGATGAAGTTTGACCGACGTTGTTTAATTTCCAATCAAGTAAAACTTGACTCGGTTGTAGTGGCGACATCTTCTGACGCGTGGCCGCACTTACAAGTAACAGTCCAAGAAGTGGTCTGAAGAGTGCGCCTTAATATTGCAGCAGTTCTCAATAAATAGTTTTGGTGGCGTATTGTATGTTGCGGACCGTTTCTTTAAAACAATTAGCTGAAAATTTGCCGGTTGGGTTTTGAAAATTTAATGCGACCGGCAGCCGACTGCTGCCTGCTTAAAATTTCATAGTTTGCTTCCAAATAAATGAAATTATACGAAACGGTGTAATAATTTATTTTTCGTATCCATCACACTTCTCATTTGCATAGACATTAGAAATTCAGAGGGGTTGTAAAAACGTAAATAATCAACAAGGCGGCTTGTACTCAGATGCAAGCGGAAAAGAAGTTCTCTGATGTGCAGCGACATTAGGGAATTCTTTTGCATATTTTTAATGGATATTTTAATATTAATGAGCGACTTGGCGGAAAAGTAACATGTCTGCACGCTAGGGTTGGCCGACGCTCCTTTTCCCTTTATTTTCCCAGATTTTGCGATTTTCAGCCGCCGTTCTTATCGTTTTGCGAAAGCGTGTTAATTATTTTTTAATGCAAATAACATAAAGCAATTCCGCTTTCCACCCCCGTTGCTGCAACTCAATGTACGCAAATTTAAACACAATTGTCTAATTCAGACGAAATTGGATTTCGGAGCCGTTCCGTACACTAATTCAATCCCTCTGCACGATCTCGCTAATCTCTTTGTAGTACCGGCACACAAAAAACCACCCTTCATGCGTTACTCTAATTAATTACCGTTCTCTTTTGCGGCCCCCAACTGAAACAACGTTAGTTTTCCGTGTTTCCGACAAAAAAATCGTCTCTAAATCCGACCGAAGGCAAAATGTATTTCGCTTTAAGGCCCCAGGAACCCTATGTGAGGCGACATGTGCACTTCAGGCCACCCCGTGTGCTGAATTAAAACAAAATAAACATGGAGGAAAGCGCCCGAGGCTTGAGGCGCGGGCTTAGTGCAAATCTCTCCCGAGCGGTTATCTCAGTAGAAGCTACATAAGGGGTTGAGCGTAATCAAGCGCGATTATATTTCCAAATTAAGGGTCAAATTCACCACTAAACGCCAACATATTCGGAAAATTTTGACTTTACCCGGTAATTTACCCCGATATTTATTAGTTAGCAGATGGATTTATCGTGGGCGGTTGCTGAACGAAAATAATATCTCTGCCGGTGATAACGACACGCATTCCGTGATATTTGTCACCGGCCGTAATTTACGTCGCTTTCTCCAGATTGGTTATTTATTAACAAATTCCAGGCGAGCGCGGACGAATTCGAATAATTCAAATTAACGCTGGAAAAATTCATAGATGCCGCAATGCTAATGATAAAATTACGCCCGGAATCTTTTGAAACGAAATCCCGTCCATAACTCAAGCCGCTCCATGTGGCTCGTACGTTTCTTTCAGGGCGGGGTTAAATGAAAGCAAAAACGTGTGTGGTTGAAGAAAATAAAAAGCTCATCGTCACACAACTAATTTGTCAACTAGTGCAAACAAACCGTTTCTCACACGAACCAACAAAAACAATTTCAAGTTTTAATTACGATAAAAAGTGTATAAAGCTCCGGAAGAGAGTTTTTTGTGGAGCGTCGCGCTTCAGCAGCTGATTACAGATGAGATATTCGTAAAGAGACAAATTTAACTTGTTTTGATGTTGCACACTTCATATTTCAAACCTATTCGGCGGCATAATCAAGTGCGTGACTAATTGAAACGTGTTGCCAGAACTAAGAGATATTATTTTGGCGACGCTTCAAAGGAGGCGGCCTCAAATTTGTCACAGGAGATCTACACGTGTGACCATTTCAGCTTGGAAATATGGGCGGATTTATCTCGGTGTTAATGCGCGACTGTGATGGGGAATTAGCGGCGCAAAAATCAAAAACGGGAAGCTTTCAAAGCGCAGTCCAGATTTATCCAAGATATAGCATATCCACAAACACACAAAATTGTATTTGCGCCAACGACGTTATAACAATTTTGAAAACTTTTACAATTTGGTTTTTCAAAAATACTACACAAGAACTCTTCCATAGTAGCAGGGTTGTATGGTTTTTGGGCTAATCTACTGATACCGCTTATAATTTAAATGTTAGTTTGGTTCTCTCATTCATTTTAATGAATCCGGCATATTAATCCCGAATATTAAAGTATTTTGAAGATATGATGATCATTCGTTGTATGTATTAACGAGTAAAGTTAGTACAGTAAAAAATTTTGTTTAAATGTTAAAAAATTTGGAACAGTTTAATGATACTTTTGAGTTATCCTCTTACTGAAAAACAGAATGTTGCCAATTTTATGACTTACATCTTATCAAATTATTGCTCCGCTTGCAAAGAAATAAATAAATAATTAACATACAGGCTGAGTTCGAGGAGACTAGAAAATCGAGAAACGAACAGAAAATACCAGACAAAGATGGAGCAAAAGTCACTCCCATCCGTAATGCAAATTTAGTAGTTGTTATTTTGGTTGCCATAATTTTTCCATTTTTTTTCTCATTCGCCCTCACTTTTTACACCAAATTTTTTCTGTTTTTTTTTTCAGTATATTAGTACCTAAAATCCTACGCGGTATTTTTAACTAAATGTTTACATATTGTGAGGAGATAAAATCTTTTTATTTATTTATTTTAGTATTGACATTGAAATAAAAATCAAAAATAAAGAAATTACAAAAGGAATTAAACAATTTGCTATTGATGTTGATGTTGATGTGAATATTGTGCTATTTTGAAGATACGATAATTATTCGTTGATTTCTATAAACCAGTAAGATAGAATAAAAATGTTGTTCAAAAAGTTAAAAAAAGGGCAGAGATGAAAAATAATTTGGGGTTTTCCTTTTATTGAAAAACAGGCCAATTTTGTGTTTTCCATCTTTTTAAATTTTAGTTCCGCTTGTAACGAAGGAAAGCAATAATACAAAATATACAGACTGAGTTCGAGGAGACTGTAAAATGCAGGAAAAAAACACAGAAAATATGTACCAGACTAACTAAACAAAGATTGAGAAAACGCCCATCTTTACTGCCAATCCTATAATTGTAATATTTGTAAGGAAATTTATGCCCTTAGGATTTAAATATTGCCGCCATTTCCGGCCGGATCACAGCTGTCATATTAAAAAGATAGAATATAGAATTTGTGTTAAAGAGTTGCGACCTGCGATCAGGAATCGATGAAAATACTTTAAATGTCGTTTCTTTGATTTACAGGTACAAATTTAGATTGTATATAATGATGTAAATAAATACTTTGATTTACAGAGAAACACAGGTGATGTTTTTGAATCCTGAAGGTTTTGAGTCCTAATTCCTCAAACAATCTTATATATTTTTACAATATTTTTTCTCTTTCGCTCTCACACTTTTCACGCCAATTTTTTTTTCCTTTTCTCTAAAAATCAGTACCTTAAATCTCATTCGGTATTTTCAAATAAATGTTCAAATATGCTGAGGAGATAATATCTCGCTGTTTCCGTTTCTTGTGTCATTATTGCCATTCAAAGAGTGTTTGAAACTAAAATCAATAATAAAAAATATAAGAAAGGAATTAAACACTGTGCGATTAGTGCGATTAAGTAGAATAAAAATGTTGTTAAGAAATTTAAAAAAAGGACAAAGATGAATTATAATTTGGGGTTTTCCTTGTACTGAAAAATAGGTTGTTGCCAATTGTGTGTGTTTCATTTTTAGAATTAAAGTTCCGCTTGCAACAAAATAAATAAATAATACCAAATATACCGACTGAGTTTGAGGAGACGGGAGAATCAAGAATAAAACTAAAAATATGTACCAGACTAACCAGACAATGATGAAGAAAACGCCACTCCCATCCGTAATGCAAATAATCATTCATGTTGAATCTGTAGCTAATGCTAATAATTGATTTGAATATTGTGTTATTTTGAAGATATAGGTAATAATTATTTGTTCATTTCTATAAACGAGTAATAAAAATGTTAAAAAAGGGCAGACATGAATCTAACTTTTGGGTTTTCCTTTTACGGAAAAATATGTTGTTGCCAATTTTGTGTTTTTCATTTTTCAAATTATAAATTTTTATCAGGGTCCGCACATCGAACAGATCCTCAATTGCACCGTTAAACGTCCACAATGTAGTCGAGTAATTTAAAAATGTGTATAATATTGTGATTATCACTGTTAGAAGTTCATTGATATGGTTAACATAAAGTAATGTACCTACTAATATTCTTTATTATTATAAATGTTTTTAAACATATTGTATTAAAAAAATTTTAAGGCTTGAAAATGACAGAATGTTGAAACCGGTCTTCCAATGAAATAAAGTAGTGAGTTTCATTCTATCTTTTTGAGGGAGAGATAAGGGTTACACCAATCAAATTTCAAGTTTAATTTCAAATTATAATTCCGCTTGCAAAAATAAATAAATAATGCAAAATATACAGACTGAGTTCGACGAGATGGGGGAATTGAGAAAAAAAACAGAAAATATGTACCAGACTTAGATGGAGAAAACGCCACTCCCATCCGTAAATCCGTAAAAATAATCCTATAATTGTAATAGTTTTTCGATATTTTATCGTTAGGACTCACACTTTTTACACCAAATATTTTCTGTCAGTGCCTTAAACTCACTGGGAGTTTTCCAATAAATGTTCAGATATTTTGAGAACATAATATTTCATTGCACTTTCTTTTATTGATCTTTATTTTCATTCGAATAAAGTTTGAAACAAAACGAAATAAAAGAAAATAATTGGGGGAACAATGATTTTTTTTTTCATGATGATTTCTTTTTATCAAAATTTGAAAATGGAATGTTCAATGATCGTTATTTCGTTATTTTCTGATTATTGAGAAACATATTTGTGGCAATTTTATTTCAACATCTTTGGAATTAAAATTACGGTTCCTTTTAGAGAGGAACTGTATAATAAAGAATAATGGAGAACAATTAGACAATGTCCATGAATACAGTGTGGGCTGCATCCGATTGCTTAACGCAACAGCGACTAATTACTCCCAAGCGAAGCCCGATTTGAGGGCGTCCTTAACGAGCTGGTGGCAATAATCATATCCTACATTCAGCAATTAGCCTCTGACTCCGTGACGTATGAGTTCACCAGAAGGGATTACCAGTTCCCTAAAATATCCCTCCCTTATCCCTAGGGGATGGCGTGATGCTGGCATGGAGAGTCTTTAGTTAAGCCGTTGATATTCTCCTAATTTGCTGGACTTTCCTGGAATTAACAAACCTTCTTATGTCCAAAAATTGCTCCCTCTCTTTAACAGAGTTAATCCCGCAGCATTTACGCTCTAAGCGAATCGTCAACGTAGAATGGCCGCAAGTTCCGCCGCACCACCACCAATTTTTTTTGCTAAATTCATTTCCTTGGTGATTTATTCGACGGAAGTGGAAGCGTGCCAAGTTGACGTCACAGCAGGTATTAAGTGTCGATTCTTTTGATAACAGCGGGGTGGTAATTGATAAGTCAATTTTCTCCCTTTTTAAATGATCACGCCATAGGCGACAATTCGGAGGGCTTTTTGGAAACGTTGTGTGTAATATATTTGGGGTTGACACGCTAGGGTATTAACATATAACATTGGAACGATTCTGATAGGAGTTTTATCAAAATCGATCACCAAAATATTCGCGTTTGAATTCGCCACGTTATTAAAAATAATAAATGAAACGAATGCCACAATCATAATACCAGTACCATCTTCCCACAAATCTGTGTATTAACAGAATTAAATGGAGCGTTCTGTAATGATTCAAAAGCAAGTAGGAAACTGTACAAGAATCAAGTTTGGTATCTCATAAATAGATGGCAGGGCGAGAAAGCTTCTGGAGACTTCTTCGCTTTGCTGCTCTCCCAATAGCAGGAAGGTACAAAATTTTACCAACTGTGTTAGTTAGTTAGGCAGACGGCACAAACCACAAAGAACTTGCAGGGACGTATCAAAACAGAATTCCAAATCTGGTCAATCTGTAGGAAAGCCGGTTTACATTACGCCGATAATTTAAAACAATTTTGCCATTACAAACACTGTTAGGACAAAACGACTCGACTATTAGGTGGTTACAAACAATGCCATTCCGAAATTTCATATTTCATTTATAATAAAATGTAAATTCATATTGTTAAATATGGAGTGGAGGTGGTCTTTTATTTATAATTGAGCTCTGCACATGGAATAAACTGCAGTCAATTTATATAATTAATTAATGTTGTCGGGTGTTTTAAGAACGGACAAATTCTTGCGGTTCATATTCTCCTAATACCCGGGCTATCTAAAACTCTTACTCTACACGTGCTTGACGTTCTTTGAATTTTCCAAATATTTCGTGGAGGCCAGTTCAATACAGACAGAATCAGCGGCCTCTAACGTTCAGACGCTGAATTGCATTACAGAAATTTATTTAAGCTATTAATTTTTGTAAATTAAACGCTTCATGCACAATAAAAATTGTGATGTTGTTGTTAAATTATCCGTCTAAAATTCGTGTATTTAAGAAACATCATCAAGGAGTTATTTAGGGAAGATGCACAGGTTTTGCTACCGTCCCAAAGAGGGCAACACAAGCCTAGAGAATGGTGCCAAAAAATTTACAAGCTTAGAACGGTTGCGAATTACAAATAGAGTGGTGCTTTAACTCGAAATAAAACAAATAAAACTGCTAGAAAAGTTTATTTGTCTCAGTGCGAGCCACAAGTGGTTCCTTCAGATTACAGATTCTTCAAATTCTATATATTTTTCACACTTTTCGATCATTATCCAGATCCGTCCCATATTTCAGATCCTTTATTTCTTTGTTTTACATTAGATACTTTTGTCAATTTTTTTGGGCTGCAATATGTAATTGTTCATTTTTTATTATTTTATTGGGACAAATATAAACTTCAGATTGTTTAGAACCTTCGGCTCTTTCAATATTTTTTAAGTTTGTTTTAACCTTTCGATTGCATACAATGATACAAATTTTTTTTAATATGTACATACTATATGTTTTTATAAATGTGTCCATTTGGGAAGATGAAGAGCTGCATATTTAACGTATACTTGTAACAGAGCTATTGTAGAAGTTTTTGTTAAAACTCAATTTACGAAAGCCTAAATGGTGAAAAATTAATCAAATTGACAAATTGTTCAAGCCGTTTGTATTTTTTTAATTTTTTTATATTACGTTCGAACGGTTCTAAACCGCTCATGTTGAGGCAAATTTTCAGTTCTCCTAGTTTGGTGCTTACATCCGATTTGCAAGATCTGAGCAGCCTGAAATCCACCCGAACCGTTTGAAAGCTCCTAACACAGACCTTGAACATTTTCTTATTATCCGCACGTTCGGCCTCAATGCGAGCTGATACAATCTGTCTATTGATAGTCCTCGTATCCTTCGGGACCCACGAGCCGAACTTGTCGCGTTTATCTTGAAGGAAATAAGCCCAACTTTGCTATTCCTGTCGGCATGAATTATAAAACGGAAAATTCGGGTTTTGTCACGGAATCGCCGATCGACCCAACTTATTTCTTTGGACGGTATTGCGGCCAACAACTGCTCAACTTTTTGATAGAATTAAGCCGGGGATGAGATGGGGTGCATCGCTACGCCACCCTCGATGTCAGACCACTTCCCCTTGTAATAAACTTATCTATTGATCTGAAACAATGCTGCACCACAAGCTCAAGCTGAACTTTCTGATAATTTTGCCATGCATCTTTAATGCGGAACGTACACTTATAGGGCAGATAAATAAGGCGTTTCTAATCATTACTATTATTTATAGTTTTACTAATTCTGTGTATCTCCGTCTTATTTACGAGTTCAATAGAAAAAGTAGAAACTCCATTTGATTAAAACTAGTTGGTCCGTGCGAATAATTCGGATCATATTATTTTACCATTTTACAGCTTGAGGAGTGGGAAATGTTAGTTAAACAGATTGTCAGTAGATGGCGCTATCATCAAAATACGGTTTTTAATACAACAGATTGCCAACAGATGCGCTATGGTCAAAATATTGTTTTGATGATTTAAAAAAAAAACAAAATTTGAATTGTTTGTTTATTTTTCGTCGTTAGATTTTATAATACATATATAAAGGGAGATATGGCGTACCGACAATAACAATGAGAAATAACATATGTATTGAGATATTTTGGATTACAATTACATCGTTATTGGGATCTTAATATAGTTTCAATTTGTCAACCACTTTTTCGAATAATTCCGTGAACTATTTCTATTATAATAAGACATGTTGAGCAGTTCAAGAAAGTTCAAATTTGTAATTATAACTGCAATTTTGGAAAAAGTGTGTGATAAAGCCAGCTTGAGCGGTCTTCAAAAAGTTAAATAAATGTTTATTTCATATCCTTCAGTTGGATGCTTTCTTGCCACAACCGCAGATTTGTTCTACTAGGATATATTCACTGGTTTTAGAACAAACAGTATAGTTACTTCCATGGGCAAATTTTATGAATGAGAAACGAGGAGTTGCTGGCAGGGTTTACATATTTTTTGTAAAGTCCAATTTAGCCGAGTTTAGATGTGGCATTTCATACACCACCGCAGTTGTGTGAAATTATGCAAGACATTAATTTGTGGCTTGACAAAAAATATGAGTCTGCCGGCACTATTTCAAAGTTATTAGACAAGAGCGTTACAATTGCAGTTCGGTCTAATATAAACAGCAATGCGGTGGCTTTTTCTACTTTGCCTTTGATTAGAGTTTCCTCTCCGGGTCAAGTCGCCAGGTAAAGAAGCGGTGCATTCTGCATTAGTTTCTTTATTTGCCTTTGGGGACCTCGTGCATTCACATTCGGTCCCCGGTTATTGTGAGCCGCCGCAATGTTTGTTTAGCACCGAATAGCTGAATCTTTCTCATCAGTCCAAAGAAGCTCTCGCAATCTCTCGTGCTCGCTTCCAGACAGACAGTCGGAAATGGGTCAAAGCGAATTAGAGCAAAAAAATTAAATAAAACGCAAACGTCGAACCTTGAAAGGCGGATTTTATTTAAGGCTTGTTACTATGCTAATATGACAAGTACATTGATGGATTTGCACCCCTGCTATATTCAAATTAGCTGATAACTCGCTATCGGATAAATCAAATTTCGGATTAGTCCCATTTAAATATAAATTGTAGAAACGGTCAGGACGGTGCATAAATTTCAAGCGAGCTGCGCCGGATTGGAACATTCTACAAATTTTCTAATTTGGACGCACGAATATACAAATAATTACTTAATTTCACTTAACTAGTCGCATGCACGCTATTTACTTGCCGCTGCGTTCCAAGAACTATTAAACTATTGTACATAGTTCCGAGTAATTGAGACATTCGCCCCAAAAAATAATGTCCGGTCGTCACCATCAAACAAATAAAAAAAAGTGTGATATTTTTGAAAATATTAAAGATTTGAGACACAGATTTCAGTAAAGTATATATAGCAAATAGTACAAATAATACTAAAATTTATAACAATTTAAAAATAAAGATTGGTTTACAAAGGTTTCGTTTACATCGTGGGTGGACATCTTCAGTAAATTATGATGATGATTATTTCAAACTTCTTCTTTGTGCGGTTTAATATGCACCCTAACCTAGTTCAAATCATTCGAGTCCGATGTAAAATAATAAAAAGACACAAAAGAGAAAATGAGAAAAACGATAACATGGTAACAGAGCAGAAAAGTCAGAAATGAGCGCAAATTGCGCCGCCACTGCTGCGTTTCGCTTCAGTTAATATGTTTCTAAACCTTCCTCCGGTGCAATTACGCCGAGATTGCTGCAATAACATTTCGCGATAACGACGTTATTACGCAATGGTAATACCACGAGTCCGGCCCTGGACCAAATGGACATTTACCATTTACCGATAAGCATGGCCACGTATGAAGAACTGTTCCAGTTTCTTGTCTAATGTATTAAGAGGCCGTCAGTAAATTTGCATCGACGCTTCAATCACGATTGGACCAGACCACCACTCGACCTTTTGAAGAGGATTTTTATTAGCAATCCAAGTCTTCCGGCATTAGCAGCACTTGGCATTTTTTCGTGTTTATCACGAACGAAATTCCATTTGGAATCGAATAAAAGCAGACG
Organism: Eledona agricola; assembly: GCA_964023215.1. Lineage (NCBI taxonomy): Eukaryota > Metazoa > Arthropoda > Insecta > Coleoptera > Tenebrionidae > Eledona > Eledona agricola. Next base: position 18,604,560 of record OZ026858.1, read on the forward strand.
CCTCCTGTTTCCACTAATATTAGCATGAAACAAATCTGGTTAGGCGTTGCCGGCGGAAATAATCGAAATCTTATCGAGTTTATACTCAGATTACCGGAAGATATCGTTTTGATTTGAATACATGTGGATAATGTGATGTCGGGGATAAAGTTCGGCGCCGCGACGGAGAGGTTTTTACCCTCGAGGCGCGGATACGTCGCCGATGTAAAATGATTACATTCAATAACGCAAATTAAAATCAGTGAAATGTCTAGCGATGTCAAATCGTCACCCGCAGAGGGTTCGATTGGAGGAGATTGGCCTGCGAGAGCGAATCTTTATTCCGATTCAATCCAGCATTACATCAGACAGACGAATGTTTGATTATAAATTGGATTAAATAGGGGCAAATCTGGCGAATATTATTGCGGAATTTCGCCGAGTTTGCCTCGGTTATTTTTAATTCGGCGGTTTGTATGCAGTCCGTACAATCTAGCGGGAGCTTTTAAATAAACTCTTTCGAGGCGCATAGACACCCGCATGCAATTTTTCTCGGAGAATATGCGGAAAGCTAAGAACCTAATTCGATGCTGCCGATATTGCACCGGATCCATCCGCCTAGTTTTCCTTCTGGGTTTTCGCCGCTAAATGGACATAAGCGTGAAAAGATCATATTTTACTCTCGACCACAATCCGAACTAATCCGTAAATTTGGCATTGTTGGGCTGTGTTCGGCGGTTGTCACAACAAAGCGCATTATTTCTAGACCGCACCGGAGGTGTCATAAAGCGATCGCCAAGTTCGGTGTCTTCGAGTGTATTTATCAAAGCCAGAGAATGACAAGTCATATATTAGAGGCCATAAAGGCAAATTTGGGGATTTCTAAAAGAATTTCTCCATTGTGGGGTTACAATCAGAGGGAAACCTCAATAGGAAACGTGGCGGGTTTATGGTTTAGTGACTCCACACAATGTCCACACATCCATTACAAACTGCCCGATCAGCTGCACAATATTTTGACAAAAAACCATCGACTTTGAGAAAGCTGCAACTTAACCTTTTTGATTTTATAATTTTTAATTGATGATTTCTATTGATTGTTTTAATTTCGTCCCCACATTGAACTTGACAGAATCTTAATGGTGAAGGAATTGCAAATGACGACAAAAATCTCAAAATAAAATACATGTTTGCAGAAAATTTTTCAGTTGTAAAAAGGAAGAGAAGAAAACCCTAAATTCCGGACTGTTATACGGCTATTTTGTAAGAAGCCTTGAGCAAAAGTTAGCTAGAACTGAAAAGAAGTGTTCTAACTACCAGAATATGTGGAGGAAATGTATGACACATACAAATTTGTAATAATTCATAATTAATTCGTAACAAAATAATTAAACGTGATTGATTTATAAACAAAATTTCCCATTTTAATGAGCCCAAATTGCAACAACCCCGAATAATGATGATCTAAATTGTGAACTGGGTCCAGTTGAAATTTTAGATTTAGATATTAAATTTTAGCGATGCTTTCTGATGGCGATGATTCTAAATATTCAAATCCTTGAAAATAATTTTTTTTTTCATTATCTAATATCAGCAAACATCAATGGCTGAAAATTTCTTTTAAATCTTATTTTTTATACTTTATCTGTAAACTGCTAAAAATAATAAACATCGATATCTTAATCCACCACAAAGATATCTGTTTTTTTATATTAGAGGTGATGATTGTTCTCCAAGAGTTTCCATTTTGTGACCATTTTTTTGCCTGGTTCCTGCTTAATCCCTTTTTCTTAATCGCAACTGCTATTTTTGCACTCAATTTTTTCTAGGTGTCTACTTTTTCTTTGTAGGCGTGTTTTCCACACCACTTTCACTACTCTCTACTTGTTTATTCTCACTTAATTGTTATGTTTCAATTTTCTGAATTACATATTCACTTTTGATTTTGTCGAATCTTGTCGCGATTTTCTTTATAAGTATCATTTTACAAGCTTCTGTTTTTTGTTTTATATTAAATCTGGTCAGTACCAATATTAATAAGTGGTAGGTATTGATATCAGCACCAGAACTGACTCTTATTTTCGTTTTAGCTCATAATGCATTCATATTTTATTTTATTTTATTAAGTTTTCTATACAAAGCTTTTACTTTATTAATTCTAGTCATAATTTATTCATTTAATCTAACCTGAGCGATGGTAACTGTACCTAAGTATTTTAATTTTTTGACCTCTTTTATTTTTTCTCAATTTACTTCTGTAATATATTTTCTGCATAGTTTGATATTTCCACAACGTCATTTCTTGAGTGTTACTTTGCAATTCATATTTTTTTCCACTTTTCCTCCATTTTTCGATTGTACATTGTAGGTTTTTTTATTTTTGGCGAAAAAGTAGTCTACATTCATCAACTCATCTAAAAATGTCTGTATCCTAGGTGTGTTTTCCTGCTATAATTACAAACTTCTTTTGCCATTTCACCCAATATTTGAATGGATGGGAGGAAAAGAGATGTGCCATTTTAGAGGAAGCTTTATCTCGACACGGGCTTTCCAATAAGCGCATAAACGATTATATTACACTGTTCCCAAATAGATCAATGTAACATTCAAAATGTTGTAATAGCGAAAGTGTGTAGTGTAGTTTTCTGAAATTGCACGAAATTTATTCGTTTTTCTCAGTTCAGAGATTATTGGAATGATATCCTTTTTTCAATCATCTATTCAATTATAGTTGAGTACCTACTACTCTCTGCTTTACTCCTCTATGTTAAAAAGCTATTTGTGGTACTTGTACCATATTTTGGGTATCCACGTATGAGCTTTTTATTGTTTCTATCAAGTTTTCTCAGAACTTTCCAATTTTCTGTCGTCATAGACAGCCCAAAGTTTTTTCTAAACATATGGCGCTGACGTAAATCTTATGTTTGTTGCTATTATTTTTTCTGCTATTTGTCTTGTAATAAATATTAACACCTGAGCAGATCTATTTGTCCTGAAGGTTGCTTGTGTGTCATTTAAAGTATGTTCTATTTTTTAAATTTAAATTCCTCTCCGTACATCAATAGCAAGATTCCTCTAAAATGTTGCATTATTAAAATTTCAATTTTTGTAGATTGAAGTAATTTATTATTGCTGTTTTTCATTCGGTTTGTATTTTTTGCTTAGCCTAATAAATGAAATATTTTCTGAAGGATAGTGTATTTAAGTAGCTCTGATCTTATTCCATCTATCCCTGCTGCTTTCCCAATTTTGAGCTTCAATATTGCTTTGTCAATTTGCTTTTTGTAATTTTTCATTCCGGTTGTTCTCGTTTTTAACCTACTTTTTTCCCAATAGGTCTTTAAAATAATGTATCCTAAAATAAAGTTTCCTTCTTTCTATGACTTTATTTTCTTTAGTAATGATTTACATTATTGTATTTTATATATTTTATTTCTTTAGACATTTTCGCATATGATACAACGTTTTGGTATTTGCGGTTGCATTTTTCTCCAATCCCACTCCCAAGTTTTGACACAATTTTGCTTTAGCTTCTTTATCTAAATATAATCTTGGCTTTTCTCTGTGTTTTTTCTAGCTTAGTTATTATTTAAGTTAGAATTTTGATATTTTGGGGGGGCGCATTTCTGATTATTTGTGATTATAAAGAATGTCGCATAATGATATATTTTTTATTTGCATGCATTAAATTTTTTGTGCCCCTATATTTGGTACATTTTTAGTTGCTTACATTTTCCTTATTTTCTGACATTCTGTATAATAAAAATATTTTTTTGAAATGCGTCCTAGAATGGAATTAAAGCCTGCAAAAATTAAAATTTCAAATTAAGTAATAACCGAGCTACAGAATATGGGAGCCGAGATGAATTATCCTGTATAATTGGTAGTCATGTAGGTACTTTCTATTTCCTAAATATTTTCTCCAAAGAATTTTATTTAATATAGGTGTAGTTTTTAATTTGTGTAATAGTTTTGCGACATCGGCACGAAACAGTATGTTTTATTTCATTTTTAATATTGAACAAAACGACATGTAAAATCTTTAAAAAAAAGTACAGTTAATCTTTTGGGAGCGGTTTTAATTTTGGCACTTATAAGTAGGTAGTCCTTATGTGGTCCGGTCGAAAAAAAATTGTACATGCACTTGTTTTATTCCTTCTGCAGCTTTGCTTCAAAGTTATGAGATGTTGCTTATAATCCGTCGTCGTTTGAAGTAATTGATTTGTGTTTTGTATGTCGAAATAGATAAAAATCTGACGTCGAAACAGATCTTCTGATTTTAGTGTGGTGTTCTTCACTTTTGCTGATTGCATTGCCTTCCCGCTGATTTCCCCATCACAAGTCGCACGCCCTTAAAGCTCAACCCCTGTTTTAACCTTTATGATGTACACTCTATCTCCGCAGTCATAAAGCCAACCATCTATTTATCAATGATTTAAAGAGTCGAGATACGCAGTCGAATGTAAAGGGCGTTTCCTGTCTTGTATCACCAAATAATCTATAGTCTGGAGCGGATACAAACAAAGCCGATTTGTCATCGAATGCCTCAACAAAATCGGGCCGGAACTCAGCCTAATCCCGCCAGCCCCACTAATTCGCTGTATCTAAATTACTTAGTCACGTTGCATGTCGCTCCAGTCAGTTTGATTGCATCCAGAGAGAAAGGGAACAATTCACTGCAAGTCAATGAAAAAAGCGCACCGTTAATTTGTCTTATCGCCTGGGCAATCGGCTCCCCTGCTCGACTTGGGGTGGCGAAATCTTGATTTCGGATTATTTTCCGCCAATTAAGCGTTGGAAATTTCGATGACGAGCAGAATTTTAAGGTGGTGGTTGTTAAGTGTTTTCATTGTTCGCTTCGATTATCTATAATCGAATGTTTTACAGTTTGTTACAATTTGGCAGATGGTATGACAGGCAAAAAAACCGGCAGCTATTTTGCTAATCAGTTGTTAGGAAGAGATCAATTAGTGATAGAACGGGAGGCGGTAATTAGCAGCAAATTAGCTTGTGTAATAGAAGAGTTTTTTTTTTAATCACCGTTCTGGGAATATCTTGTAAAGTGCATAAGCTGTCAAAGACTCGTTGGAGTTTAATGTGTGGTGCGCAATTAAGTAAACGTCCTCCGCGGTTAACATTTGTGATAAGAAGCCGGTAATTGACGTGCAACGAACGGGACACGCAGGTCAGACACACGAAACGTGGAGGTCGTCTTCGAGCACCACGCAATCAAACGTGTTGCTAATCCCCATATCTGCACCGAGATCGACGGATCAACGGGGGCCTCGTTAGCCGACTTCTTCGGTTTAACATCTTTCCGGTACCTTTTCTGAACGCCAATCAACTTATGGAATGTTAAGATGATATGTTGCTCTGGAACACTCCGATATGTGCATCCCATTTCAATAAATTATCCTGCGACGCTCTGGACGAGTCGAGATTGTACATTGTCAGTTTTGCTTGGTGTTTTCTGTACGAATTTGTGGGTTATAGCTTGTGGGGAATTTGGGCGAAAAGACGAGCTTATTGACATTGCGACGTCGTCGTCTAGACTTGGCTCAGACGTCTGTGAGTCGATCGGTGGCGCTCCCACGGCCTCCGCGGCTCTTCACCCAACTATCGACACGAAAAAGGTGGAATTAGTTAAGAGTCGTATCTTCACGGCCATTATTTTTGTATGTTGAAACCTGTTAGATTGATAACCACGCCATTTGCTTGTCGAAGCGACTCGTCTTGTCCAATGTAAAGCCGGCCCAAAAAATATCCAATAGTTTCTCGTTAAAGTTGGAGTCCTGCGGGATGCTTCATTTCCCGACTTTTCAATCTTGGAGGCAGACACGCACGCCGAACATTTGCATCTAAAGTTTCGCTGCAGCCACACTTCTCGGATGGATTTAATTATAAACTCGGCGAAAAACGTGATAAAACCGTTCGATTATTCCGACGAAGTCGGAAAAAAAGCCGGGCGCGCGGGGCTCCATAATTAATAAACTTACACAGTAAAAAGCAATTTAAACTTTTTGAAACGCTCCAACAAATTTAGTTCTAATAACTCACATTTCACGTGTGCAAAATTCAATTTTTCGCCGCCACGTTCAACAAGGGCAAGGAAAACGCGAGATGAAAGCGCTCTTCACCTCGTCCCCTTTCCTTTTTAATTTACTAATTTTAATTTAAGACTGGCAAAAGTTGGTGGCGGGGTTTCGTCGTTTAATTATTCCATTGTTTCAGCAATTTTCTTAATTGAGTCCGAAGCGAATTTCTATGTTTTTCCCTTCGGACGGCCATGTGGTATGGTCGGCGCTTTTTCACGCTATTGGGTCCGACATCTGTGCATTGAAATATCATTCCCAAATGTTCGATTGCATTAATTGATTTTCTGCGGGTGCAAATTTAACGACTGTTCAACCAACTACCCGAATACGTGCATTTACAAAGTTTTCCTTCGATTGGAAATTTGCCGGTTATATTAATGCAGTAAATCCAAACGTGCAAAACGAAGGAATTCACACTAAATTATCGCAGAAACCAAATTTGCTCACCATGAAATAGCGGTGGGGGACGAACTGAATCTTTGGGTATCTTCAAAATTATAATTTTAATTATTGCGTTGTAAATAAAGAAACATGTGTAGTAGACATGCGAAATTGTATTTGTTTTGGTATCCAAAGAACAATGTTGAAGTTTCATACTTTTTATAAAACGAAAATGTAAAATGAGAATAATTTTATTACAGTCATATTTTTTGCGAAATTTCGTCATTTATGGAAAATTAGTTAGCTTCGTGTTTTGTAATATCTGCTGTCCATTTTGTTTTGCTGAAGTAATTTTGTTGTTCAAAAACTGAAATTTTTATTTGCATTTTAGATTTGTTTAAAACTATCGGCATACCATAAAGCTACGACTTATTGGTTTCTCAATTTTGACTATACATACCTCTCTTTTTTGTTTTTGCTTTCGAAGTTTATTTTTTAATATAATAAGTTATACATGAAATGTGCTCAACTCTTAGAAATCATTTGAATTTTCAGTGATTTTACATTTTACAGAAAGAATGATAGACAGAACTGCCCAGTTGAGCAAATAACAGAAAAGTAACACAACAAAGAAGAGAAGTAGGTATATTTGGGATTCCTTGAGCTAGAGAAGGTCTTTGATAAGGTAATCAAAATTAATCAAAGCCAAAATATTTTTTTATATATATAATTGGTAATAAAATTTCCACTACTCTTGGAGAACATATGAATATTTTCATTGATTTTACATGCAAAGAATGATGGACAAAATTGCAAAGAGAAAATCTTAATGCAAAGATGAATTAATCAAAGGCAATGCAAACTGTGTAGTTAGACAGTGTAAAATTTCATAATCGGCCACAACAAAGAAGGGACTCTCCCTAGAAGGATTAAATACAGCCCCTTTCAAAATTTTTGTGCTCGAAATAATAAAGAAATTTACACTGTGATGTGGGATAAACAGAAAAAATATAAATCTCAGAAGGAGCATTTGGCGACGACATAATATAATCAGTAAAAAAATATATGGACAAAAAACATAGAGATTTGAAATACAGTTCTACAAGAACATGGAATAAGAATAAACCAAAATAGAATAAAAGTAGTGGGTCATGGGTAAAGAAGCAATAAACATAAAACTGCATAATGTAAATATTGAAAAAGTAAAACATTTCTAATATATAGGATCGAAAAAAAAGAGAAACAAGAATTAGTATAAACAGTAAGTAAAACGCTACCATCTTATAAATAAAAATTTTAATAGCAGAATGGAAATTTCAATAAAAAACTAAAACAAACCATCTACAGACCAATATTAAGATTTGGAGAAATCTTGGATATTAACAAAGACTCAAAAAAATAGCATACAAGCCGTAGAGATGAAGTACAGATGAGTTAACAAAATAACAAAAGTAAAAAAACAAAAAATTGGACAGACTTGTGTTCAAGCTCGACTCAATATTCGACTTTATAGAAAACAGACTTTGTTGGTGGGGGGGCACTTACAAAAAATGAATAATTCAAGACAAGTCAAAAAGTATGGAATACGATGAGACGAAAGTACAGAAAAAACAAAGGGTAAAACCAAGGCAAACATAGGATAAGACAGTAGGCATGCAGGACAAGAAATAAAAAGAAAGGGCGAAAGCAAAAATCTTCGCACAAAAAAAGAAGAAATGGGTAAAATTTGTGCATGAGATAAAAACTCGACACAGTAGGTAAATGTAATAAAAAACCATACACCATTACAAATTTAATAGTAATTAGGTTTACAATTCAATGATGAAAAAACATACGATAGGGCATGCACAATAGGAATTCTAAAAAGATTAATTATGTATTTGTCTCGGATCATTATTATGGAAAGTCCTGCTTGTTTTAAGTGCATTAAACACAGAAATAAAAAATCAAATTTTTTTTATAAAATATATATTTTTTATAAAAAACATACATGTAATTAAAATAATTTTTAACTTAATCTGAGGACATAATTTTTCTTAAATTTTACTAGATTCTTTTACATCCTTTGGTCGGAAAAAAAATAAAGATACTCTTGAGATCCTGTTGAATTCTCTTATATTCTCTTAGATTATATCACGATTATTTAATACATCCGTTAAAATTTTCTTCGATTCTCTTCTTTAGAGCTTTACCTTTTGTCTTAGGTTACTTATCTGAGATGTCTGTCTATAAATTGTGTTAAATCACTTGGCCAGGACAAATCCTAAGAAATGTTGAATCACTTTCATTCTTTTATATATTTTAGCTTATTTTAAATTCAACATATTATGATATGTATTTGTGGCCAGAAAGCTCAGATGTAGATTATTTTTCATTTCTTTAGATTCTTACATATTCAGTAATACTACAAGTATCTAAGATTCTCTTGGATTTTTATTTTTTCGTTTCTCTGTCTACGAACGGTTTTCTTTTACTTATTCTTAAATTTGATAAATTATTTTGGGTTCAACCTGAGAAATTTAGTTGTTCTTGATTTATTATATTTATTTCTGCGATTTTCTCTAATTCCCTTAGTTTATCTTCGATTTCCATAGACCCTCTTAGATTTTCTCGCTCCGTATTTCACGTCGACAAATGCTAATTCGACATAACTCGTTTTACAGTTGACATAATAAGCGTAGATTTTCAGTGCACCTGCTAGTACTAATGTTACCATAACATATTTTTAAGCTTCTGACTCTTCACGTTACGTTTTATCGTCGTCTTGAGCGGGTATCACCAAAAAATTTACTTTCGGAACAGTTTCACGCAATTGTTGAAACTGAAAGAACGTCCGCTTACGACTTTTCAAAGTGCGAACCGCATCCGGTCCTATATCATCAAAATTCTCGCTCCGTTTACAGAGCGTTAATTTTATTTGGCCGCCTATGGGTGTGTTAATATCGTGACAGTTTCACGAACACAATTTGCCTAATATACGACTGGGGTATTTTGGAATTAACGCTGTTTTATGATGCCGTATCGTTTTATCACCCAGTTCGCATTTCTAAAATTCTTGGATTCTGTCAGCGTCTTTCCATAAATCAATCGGGCATCAAGAGCGCCGACCGTTCGATTCGGTCGCTTTTCGGGGGTAATATTTTAATTCCGGAATGACTCTTGTAATAAACGTGTAATTTAGAATCGACGTGTATCCAATAATAAACGGGCAGGTAAGCAAGGGACCTGTAATTATCAAGTTTAATACTGGCCGCGACCAAACATTCAATTACACGGACCACCCACCAGAGTAAATCACTGCAGAGCGACTGTCTTGGGGCCTTTCGGTCCTTTTGCGGGTGCGACTTCAATTCGGCAAGGTGCTTTCTAATTTCGACACATCTCTCAACGTCGTCGCTTTGAATTAGCAAAATGATGCATGTTTTACATGAAACTGAGCCCGGCGACTTGTAAACGCTCCCGACTTATTTATTATTAACAGTCCCACATTTCTTACAGTTTTCTTTTATGACGCCTCGCTGCATATTATATTGTACATACGGTAGAATGTGCACACGTCATACGACTATGGTACATACGCTTTAAAAATTGAATTATGATTCGTGTCGTGGACTTGTCCACTGCAATATGTCCGTACTTCTTGCTCCATTGTTGTTACCTCCCACGTCACGTCACATATTTGGAGGAAAAAGAAGAACGGTCCGTTTGGTGATCCCGCAAAATTATTGATCACTCCGGAATGTCACGTTTCATGCGCGCAATTTATCCACGTGTCTTACCCTTTTCCTTGTGCACTATTCATGCACCTCTCCATGAATTAACAAGATGCGCGTTTAACTCCGCATTTTTTACCGCCCTTTCCGAAATTGCGGACGGTTGGGAAATCCGCCACAGAACCCATAATTATGTAAATAGGTTTTCGGAGCGCAGAAATCCACAATAAAGCTGCCATAATGAGTTAGTTTTACCATAATTGGTCGAGGTGATGTCATCAACATATCATAGCCATTGTCTTAAATAAACAGACATAATAAGCACTCTGTTTAATTGATAGCGTCCGTAGATCGGGAAACAATGCCCATGATAACCGGGCCCGGAGCTGACCGATATTGCCGTTAATTCTTAATGCACAATGAAATAATACATCCAAATCAAAGCTGGTCATGAATTTTTCAAGTGTTATTTGTGAGGAAATTGGCATATATATATATATATATATATATATATATATATATATAAATCGTTTTATTTGCCTTTCGGCCTTAAGACTCCTACAAAATTATACAATTTTTCTTCAACTTAATATTAATTTCTTCTAAAACCGATCTCTTCTTCATTCCTTCTTTTACACACTCTCCCCCCTCTTTCTCTCTCTCACCACGCTTCTCATCCATTCTATTCCTCTTCCATCCTCATTCAATACCTCATCCCTCCTTCTTTCATCCTGTCTCAGACTCTCACATTCCTTCATCAGATGTTCCACTGTTTCTCGTCCTTCTCCGCATATTCTACATTCTCTCTTCTCCTCTTTCTCCCAGAATTTGCATTCTCTCTCTTCATTCCCGCACCTGAATCTTGCATCATACTTTTCTCATTTGCATTTTCTCTTTCCAGGTACTTCAGTAGTTTTTCCGATATTATTTCTTTATACTTGTTATTGTATCTGGACTCTTTTATTCTCTCTCTTCTCTCTTGTCTCTCCACATCCCTATCTCTGTCTCTCAGTTTTTCTCACATTCTCACCCCTCGTTCACTCATTCTCGTCGCTTCTCCTAAGCTATAGGTACCCATTCCTTTCATAATACTTTGCCCTTTCACTCATTCTATCATTTTCGGCTTCTCTCTTTTTCTCTCTCCGACATTCCTGCAACAGTTCGCACCAAGTCCTTTCGCTAATTCTCTCCTCAAATGTTGCCGCCCTCTTTCCTGCTTCCACTCTCATCTTTTCTCTTTTCGTTTCCTCTCTCACTATGTACCCTGGCGTTTCTCTGTCCACTCCTAGCACCCATTTCAGATATTTCTCTTGCACCCTTTCAACCTCCTCCCATTTCTTCCAACCCCATATCTCCGCCCCATACATCAACACACTTTTCACTAGACTATCAAACATCATCATCCTTCTTCTAAAATTATGCCCAAACTTCCTTTCTCCTATTCCCCATACTACTCCTACCACTCTATTTGCCTTTTTGACTTGTTCCTTTACCTGTGCCCCTGCTGTTCCTCTTTCGTTAAACACATACCCCAAATAATACATCTCTTTCACTTTTTCTATCACCTGCTTTTTCTCCCACATCCATTCTTCCTCTCTTCTTTCTCTTCCCCCTTTCCTAAACACCAGCATCTTTGTCTTTTTAGCATTCACTTCTAATTTCTTTTTCCTCATGTATGCCTCTAATGTTTTTATCATTCCTCTCATTGCTCTTTCATTCCCTGCCACTAGCACCAAATCATCCGCATACGCCAGCGACCATACTTTCTTTCTTCCAATTACCATTCCTCCATCCTGCACTTCGCTCAGTACCCTCTCTACATCACTAATGAATAGAGTAAATAGTGTGGGACTGAGCGGACACCCTTGTCTCACCCCTTTTTTCGTCCAAAAGCATTCACTCTCTTCCTCTCCCACCTTCACTCTATTTCTTGTCTCTCAATATATATCTTCTATTCTGCACACTAGCTTTTTATTCACTCCTCTTTCTCTCATACATTCCCACAGTTTCTCTCTATCCACACTATCAAAAGCCGCCTTCAGGTCTACGAACAATGCATACACCCTACCTCCCCTCTTTTTCAACTCTCTGCTCACTATGTGTTGCAGGATGTACACATTGTCCATTGTTCCCCTCCCGGCCCTGAATCCCGCCTGCCCATCCTGAATCATCCCTTTCGTTTCTACCTCCTTCACCAATCTTTCTCCCAGGCACATCCCATATATCTTGTACGCCGTGCACAACAGACTCACTCCTCTATAGTTACTCACCTCCTCCTTGCTCCCTTTTTTGTGTACCGGGCACACCAGACTCTCTCTCCATTCGCTCGGAATCCTTTCACCCATCCATACATCGTTTATTATTTCTCTCAGCCTTTCCGTTGTTCCCTCCGTTCCGTATATCCAGACTTCGTTCTCTATCTCGTCCCTCCCCGGCGCTTTTCTCTTCTTCAGTTTTCTTATTTTCTCTTCCATCTCTTCTTTCGTTATTTCATTGCCTCCCCCTATTTCCCTGGTCCCTGTTCTTTTCTGCTCTTCCATTTCCTTCTTCCTCTCCCCGTCCAGCAGTTCCCTAAAGTACTTTTCCCACCCTTCTATTATTATCCTTTCTGTTGCCATCACCTTCCTCTTCCTTCTTTCTTTGTTTATGTATCTCCATGCTTCATTTTCCGTTTTAATTTCCTTGATTTCTTTTTCTTCTTCTTTTTTCTTTGTTTCTTTCCTTTCTTTACATTTTTTCCTGAATTTTTCTTTCGCCTTTATGTATTCCATTTTTTTTTCCTTGTCCTGTCTCCACTTCTTCAGTGCTGCTTTTGCTTCTTTCTTCAAATTACTACATTCCTTATCCCACCAGTTATTCTCTTGTTCCCTCTTTATCTTCGGTCTTCCTTCTTTTCGTGGTGCTGCTTTCTCGATGTTGGCCTTTAATTCTTTCATTTTTTCCTCCGTTCCTTTTGCCTTGTACTCACTTTCCTCTATTTCTTTCCTGTAGTTTTCTATTCCCTGTTCATCCCACTTTCTTCTCCTTCCTTCTTTGCCCCTCTTTCTCATCTCCTTTTCCTCTAGTATCATTTCCTCTTCCTCTTCTCCAATTTCAACTTCTATCGGCATGTGGTCTGACTCCAGTCTCCCTTCCACTCTGAATTTCGTTACTTCTTGCCACCCTTTTTCCTCTACCAGTGCGTAGTCAATGACTGATTCTCCTCTTTTATTCGCGAAGGTGTATTCCCCTTGCTCATCTCCTTCTTTGTTGCCATTCAGTAATTCCCAGCCCATTTCTTCTGCTACTTTTAGCAGTATTCTTCCTTGTTTATTTATCTTGTCTTTCGTTTTTCTTTTCCTGTCCTCTACTTTGTCCTCTTCTATTCTTGCTCCTTATTCTCCTATTCTTGCATTAAAGTCTCCCTCTATCAGTATTGTTGTTCTTTCCTTTCCCTGCATTTTCTCTTCTAGCTTCTCTCCTGTTTTCTTCATATTTACGCTGTATATGGTTGCTATCCTCCATGTACCATTTTCTATCACTATTTCTCTCTCCATTATCCCTTCCTCCTGCTCTGATTCTTCTCTCTTCCCCTTACTTATTTCTTTTATATATTTCTTTACTCCCGTTAGTATCCCCCCACTCGCCCTCCCTTTTTTCTTTTGTTTCTTTGCCATTTGCCATTCCCAATTGAACTCCTCCGGTAGTCTCTCTTCTATTCTTTTTCTTCCCCCTTCTTCAACCCATGTTTCTGTTAGTCCTACGCTGTCAAATTTTTTATATATTCCCAGAAGCTTTTCCCTTAGCTGACCGCTATTGCCGTTAATTCTTAATGCACAATGAAATAATACATCCGAATCAAAGCTGGGCATGAATTTTTCAAGTGTTATTTGTGAGGAAATTGGCATCGATGAAGGGCCATGTCTGCCCTGTTACAATGTCGTTTGTCATAGCCCACCCTCTCTACGGTAACCGTATTTCCCTGGAGACGCATCAAATCACAGCTTTCTATCAAAATGTCACATGATGACCGTTACTGACTCTCCCTCTGTTAATTGATAGTCCCGCAGAAATTTACCTGCGGAAGGGTTTACTTAAAAAACAATAAAATTCGAAACGAGCCCCAACCCAGCAGATGCCAGATAAGGTTAATTGCCTAACTGACATCACCTTTCTTTAGGGGATAGAATTATGGGATTAATGTATAATTTCACCCCGTGTTGGTTTAAACGTAATTAATGGGGCTAATATTTGCTTTGTTGATGAGATCCATCTGTTGTCTCGCATCAAAGGACACGCTGGACGCATTTTTATCCAACAAATCGATTCCTTCCCTCCTTGTTAATTAAAACTACAACCTGCACACATGATTTTTATATCATTGCATATTATTGAAGTTCTTGTCGTATCGCTCCAGATCATGATATATCATAGCCAACACAAACAACATAAATCGATGAAATCACACTAATTATCCGAAGCTTCGCTCCGTAATTACCAAACAACCACACAATACTACTTTGGTCGTGGTTCATCTTCAGGACCATCATCCGAATTCTACATGAAAATTGACGTCGGACAGGGTCTGGGTTAATTATACATCATCTCGGCATAATCCGTGCCACAATATTCCGTCGACGGAACGAGTGGAAGGCGTGCTTTCAGCCGCCAGAAGTGGAGCCGCTTTACTGAGATTGAAGTGGTTGAGAAGAAGTATACCTTCAACCACGCCCCGCTAACAACTACAATTACCGCTAACGATAGCCGTTATTTGAGATGCGAACCGCAAATATAATTTTATTACTGGGCGATCTGCATCTCATATTGATTCGGGATCGGTTAAATTCAAGCCCAAAAAGATTGCACAAACTGTGGTATGGACGGGGTTATGCGAAGTTCGTCTAAAACACAAACTATTGTTTTTGAAATAATTAGAATAATAGCGGCCCGTAGCACGTGTCTATATTTGTATTGTATTTTTATGTAAAATAAAAAACCCCGCCCACTAAAATACGAAAATTCATGTTACATAATTAATCAATTAATAAATAATACTGTATCCAGACTTATTTCTTTAAAATTAACAAAACTCGTGTTATTCCATCTAAAATTTTCCTGTGAATCATGCTTGCTCGAAATTTTGCGTCTAATTATTAAGCGAAAAAAAAAATTTACCAGTAAGCGTGATTTGGAAAACAATCACAAATCGTATAGTAAAAACTATTTTTGATTTCGATAGATATTAGCAAAGTTAAGAGTAATCTCTTTTTAGTAGTATTTCGGTGTGCTCTTGACAGTTTAACATACACATAAAAACACGTTTGCCAAATTATTATTTTATTTATTTCAATTATTTATAAAACATATATTTATGGACCTTATAGTGCTAGAATTAAGTACGAAAAAAAACAATTTCTAAAAAAAACAAATGCGGTTTAGATTATTTATGAAAACAGATATTACCAACATACAGAATTAAATGAAAGTGAACTAAGTACAAGATAAATCGATTTTCTTACAAACTAATCTATATACTATTCTTCTAGAAAACAGTCATAGATTTCAAAACCCAAGTCGTTTTTGCCTTTCTACATCCTGTTCAAAGTCCTACCTTGACTTTAAGAAATCGTAAAAACTTTTATATCTTTAACGATTTGGCCACAATATTGGCCGCTCTATTTCTCTTATATTAGGCTTGCTATCTCTATTATTTTCTCAATGTCTAGTTTAGTAAATTGCGGCATTTATAGTATTTTTCATAAACAAAATGTTTGCATGATCTTTCTTTCAAGGAATTTCGTGAGTTTGGTCGCCAGCTTATTATACCTTGCTTTTTATTGTAAACTTTTCTATTTTTATTGGCCTTTTTTTAATTTATTATAGAGACTATTTCCTCCTTGTCATCTCTATCCCAGTCTGACTCAATTTAGCTGGGCTTTGTATACTCGTTTTGGTTACTCGTTTATACACTTTTCCAGTCGGTTATACCTCTTAAAAGTAACAAAAAGTCCAATTCTCACTTATTTCAGAGGTAGTTATTTTTTGAGTGTGTGTGAAATAACAGTTAAGTTAAGAGAGCAGTTTTACTGCTTCCTGAGCTTGGAACTTATGCGTCATATACATCATCAAAAATATTCACAATTACTTAAATTTTCAATTTTTCAAGTTTCTCTCTATTAGTTCTATGTACCCAACAAAATTGCATTTAGTAGAATATATGCCATAAAATGCAACGGTACTCTCAGATTTTATGTAGCATTAAAAATTCCGGAGTTATTGGCGATTTTTCAAACAAAATCGTGATGTTTAAAAAATATAAAAATTACGAGTGAAAATCGGACTATTGTAATGACGAAATTTTGTGTTTTTTATTGGCAAAGCTTGTAACATGGGTATCGAGTGACCCTGTATATGTTTTGCATGTAAGTACGGGTATCTTTGTAGCTTTGTACGGTATTTTAAATTTAAAATTAGCTTATTATACTTAGCTTTTTATTGTAAACTTTTCTATTTTTATTTGCCTTTTTCAAATTTATTACAGAGACTATTTCCCCCTTATCATCTGTATCCCAGACTGACACAATTTAGCTGGGCTTTGTAAACAGGGTGATTGGTTACTCGTTTATACACTTTTCCAGTCGGTTATACCTCTTAAAAGTAACAAAAAAGTCCAATTCTCATTTATTTCAGAGGTAGTTATTTTTTTGAGTGTGTGTAAAATGACAAAAAGTTATTAAGAGAGCAGTTTTACTGCTTCCTGAGCTTGGAACGTGTGCGTCAGATACATCGACAAAAATTTTCACAATGGCTTAAATTTTTATTTTTTTTAATATACCTACAATTTTTCACTATTAGTTCTATGTACCCAGCGAAATTGCATTTGATAGAAAAGATGCCATAAAATTCAACGGTACTTTCAGATTTTAGCAACATTAGTGATTCCGGAGTTATTGGCGATTTTAAAAAAAATCGTAGTTTAAAAAAAATAAAATTACGAGTGACTATTGTAAAGAGAAAAATTTTTTTTTTATGGAGACCCCATGGCAAAGTTTGTAACACGGGTAGCGAGTCACCCTGTATATGTTTAGCATGTACGAGTATCTTTATAGCTTTGTACGGTGTTTTAAATTTAAAATTCCGGAGCTATTGGCAATTTAAAAAAAAATCGTAGTATAAAAAAAATTAAAATTACGAGTGACTATAGTAAAGAGAAAATTTTTTTTATGGAGACTTCATGGCGAAGTTTGAAACACGGGTAGCGAGTCACCCTGTATATGTTTAGCATGTAGTAAAGTTTTAAAAAAATATGTCCTTATACATATTTTGATGGACTAACGGATTGTCGGTTTGCTTTTGATAACGCATATACATTCTTCTCAAATTTAAATTAAGATTTAAAAACTAGGAGTCTGTTTGTTCTCTGCATATTAGCTATCATTAGTTTTTCTAAAATAATCTCACCCACCCGTGTTAGTTAGATTATTTTTGTACTTCGTATATCGACTATTATAAAATTTGTGGGTTAGATTATTGATTCAGTCAGGGCTCTAGTATCGTCATTTTTGCTTGTTGTAGAGCACCTCTTAAAGTATGATTTGAATCTCATTTTTGAAAAATAACTATGTGGGATAGGCAAAGACAAATTCCACGATCGAAAGCTGCCACTTTATAATATTTAATTACACAATTCGTTGGACATTGCTGAGTCGTCGTGACTTTCGCTTTTAATTCAATTAGGGTCCGAGAATAAGAACGCCGTTAAAATAAACAGATTTATTGCATAATTGCATTGGAGGCGGCCTTTGTGGTGGCGAGAATTAAAAATGTTTTCTATTTAGATCGTCCCCGATACGATTGCGGGAAAATCGCGGCGGGATTGTCCCTTGAACGTTCTTTATTGTAATTGTGAGATTCGACGATAAGATAATTCGTTTGGGTGGAATTTTTAATAAGCTGGCAATTAGAAAAGTGACGGTTCCATCTCGCTCGATAAAAATCGGATAGACGACACGAAATGGAAATATGATAAGGGGAGATGCTGCGGCCGCATCCGTCTCGGAGGAAAATAAGAGCGGAATAGTGTCGTGACTTTATACTTTGATAGAATTCGCCTCAAACAGCAAGACTCCAACTATAAGTGGATTTGGATTTCCAATACGGCTTTATGGAAGTTGGAGAAGCTTTCGGGCTAATCCCTTTATTTCCGGTATTTTTATATCCACTCATAAACATAAAACATGGAAAAAACGCCGTTTCTGCTTTCAAATCTGCAACTCGCGCGTCGTTACGTGAAATCTCGTAGTCGTGATCCCGAGAAAATTTCGTCTTGCTCTTGCTCGGAAAAATGCAAGATCCCATTAATACTTCTTCACGATTTCCTATAAGCCGTAACATTGTTTCGTCTTCCCCGCAGAATTGCTTTGAAATTTCTTGCGAGCCCTAATTAATCACGGCGAGCGGCAAACTCGCCGTAAAATGATCGAGTGTAAGCATGCTTCGCTTTTTGCGCCGTGGCAATGCCATCAATCGACTTCCAACGTCATAATTTAGATGCGGCCTGTTTGTGCTGTAATTGTAAAATCTAAATATAAGCGGCGACACATGAAAGGAGAATCCCAAAATAAACCCGAACGACTCGGAAGAAATACGACCGTTTTCACCGCCGATTTCGCGTTAACTTGCTCGGAAAGATCGCGCCAGTCACGGAGGGGGTGGAATCTTAAAGTTTACATACTCCATTGAGTCCGGGTTTTATTTGTGGTTGAATTTATCGTTTATTTTGTTCGGGGGCCGTACGTGAGACATAACAAGCGCTATTGATTCGTTACTAAATTGGATAAGCCCACGAAAACGCTCCTCCACATCGCCACCTGGTGACGACTGCAAGACGATTTTTCCATTTTCATTGGGGCATGAATGTTCCACCAACAATTATAATTTAACTCGGTCCAACTTGCTACATGCAGCTCATGTTCGCCTAAAGTCAAAATTGTCGATGTTTCTCGTCAATATGTTGTTGTAGTAGCGAAGTTCGGCAGAAAACAGCCGTGAGGCCGGATCAAGATACGATTACAGATTATGGTCCAAAAAGACGCAATGTTGTTGCATGGCGCAACTTCGGCCAAATATAAGGAGAGTTGGGGCGTAATTTGGGTTAATTAAAATGTGCTCGAGATCCGGGCGCCGCTCCATCTGAGCCAGCTGTTGATTATCATGTTTTGATTTCTTCAAACGTATAACGAGAGTTTTGAAAGCGTCACGCCTTCTGGTGCCCGGGTTAAAGAACTCGGATAAGCCCCACTTGTCTCGCGATAATCCCACACAATGTTAAACATTTGTTAACTTCGTTTCCCTCCGAGGTTCCACTTGGACTAAACTAAAATTAACATTGGAGATATGGAACGAAAAGTCGAGCTAACCCCGCCGGATCCGGCAAATCCGGTCGGAATCGGCCCGGAAATGCAAGACGAGAATCTTATTTTTGGCAACATCAAACATATCCGCTCGGATTTCTTTTAAAGTCCCTAAACCAAATGAAAAAACGCGGCTTTCTTTCGTCCGCATTTTCATCCCACGTTATCCTGATCCGGCTTGATGAGCTGATTACTGTAAATAAGGCAAAGCGCGGTGACGTCATTGGACGACTTGGGTCACGGGTGATCCATCATTGTTAACTGCAGCAGCCTAAGTGTGATTTGTGCCCCGTGCGCTGGGACCCACCCCGTGCCTCATTGCACGTCTTGGATGAATAATTGATCGGTTTTTGGGGCGCAAGATGCACTTACACTCGATGAACAAAATCGTAACGAACGGCGAACGAATGGTAAATTGTCCCCGAAGAAGCGAATTTATGCCCCACCCAAGGGATCAAAGTTTAATCCGGCCGTTTCTTCTTATAAATTTTCGTGGAATCGCGGCGTGTCTTTTTGTGGTCATTTTAGATTTCTCCGGAGGGTTATTCGGTCGGGGCAAGGCTTCCTCGACATGATCTACGCGAAGAAAAGTGAATTCAAATGGCACCTCAACTAGGTAGATCGGTTGCACGTCGGACGTGCTTCTTTTCGTAATTCGCAGGAGTGATCGAATTTTAATGCGACTCGGACTCGGTCCTCTCCTCTCTTAAAACCTGGTTTAATCAAGCCCCGTACTTGTCAAAATCGTAACGGAAGGTTTACGGCGGCCGTAGAAAAACCGTAAAAAGTCGACTCTTGCACCAATTGTTCCGACGAATGTATGTTTCAGTTTGTAATCTTATTTGCTATTCCACGACGTAGAAGTCGTTGTCTGAATTAATTAACTTTGACCGTCGATCCCAGGTCGGCGTGCTTTATAATGGCTGTTATGCAGTTGGGCAAGTTCGTGGGGCACACTTTTATGAGATAAAACTTTCCCCCAAAGTAAAAAACTCGGAACAGCCATTAGGATCCCCTAACGTTTCGACAGGAACAGATAATGCGGAGCGCATCTTCTTTTTATTAATATGTGCGCCACATATAACGACACCCCGACTCGGGATAAATCAAAATTTGTCCAATATCGCAGAAATTGCTGATAAATATTGCAGGTGCATCATCGGCTGCATTTTTATTAACGTGGGGTGGGTAAATTGCACTCAAAACGCGCCAGATTCGATAACCGTAAAAAGAAGCGAAAGCGATGGGGATTTAATGACGCAGCAACTGCACCATTTCCAGGTCGCCAAAATATGGCATTAACAATTCACCATTCGTCTCTCTTTTAACTAGAATCGAACGAGAGTCGGGACAGTTCTGCTATTGACTTTCCATTCTTGCAATGGCCGAACAAAAGCAAAAATCAGCCATCACATGCACGGTAAACATGGCAATATTTTCAATTTGGAGTCCATATATTTGCGTTGAGTTAATAATTCCCATTCTCGGTGAATACATGCAAGTCTGCTGCGTCCGTAAAAATTGGAAATGCATCGGGCTGGCATTTCGTGCGCATTAAAACTTTCCGCATTTATCGAAACGAGCGAAAAGTTTCGTACTTTGTTTGAGTTATCAGGGCATGTTTGAGTGGGGCGCGCGTTAGAAATCTGCAAAACAAACGAAATCGCGATACAGCGGCCGCAACTTTTAAATAAATTAGCATGTCTTTGAAGTGTCCGATCGGTTCCGTTTCCGTTCTGCGAGACAGAGCTCTCGATCTTAGATCAACGTCAGTGATCGAAACATTGATATCATTTGAGTCCTTTGTATGGACATCCTTTGAGCAGAATGTGTTACGACGATCTGCTGACATCTCAGTCCATGCATTACCTCAGGATATCCTGAGTGAAGGCTCAAAGGAACGTCGGAAATAATACGTCCCCCTTTGAAGTTTTCCACAACGTTTAAAATGCATTGCTTTTCCCGCCAAACACCTGGAAATTGTTTTCCTAGAGGGCCGTCGCTTAATTGCGGAAAAATTCGAGGGGTCCGACCCCCACATGTTTAAAAAAAAGCAGCAGTGTCGCTGACGGCCTCTATAAAAGACATGTGACATCGAAAAATACTTCTGTAATTGATATCCGGAGGGGGATTGGATTATTATTAAAAAGACATTGGACCGGAAAGATGACGGTACGATGCGGCTAAGGAAATTAGAAAAGCGTGGACCTATCCGAAATGAATCATATCGAAAGGGTTGACAGGATGAGGGCGGGTAATTGAATAAACCGTCAAAATAGATAAGCTTATCAAATCGCAAATTATATTATCCGATTGCCGTACTAATAATTGATTCGATTTTGATACAAAGAAAAGCTCAAAGCCTCATATTTATTCGATTAAACACAACGGCATAAGCGCCAGTCGTCCTGTCTGCTCTTTGTCCGTGGGGAATGCGTCATCTTATCAATTCTAAAGCACTGTACTCGTTTGTTTTATGTCACCTTTGGCGTAATGTCTTGATTAAAACGCTGACAGTCGCGTGTTGCTCCTATCTCATTGCATAAAGCAGTCGAGGAAATCTAAAATTTTATGGTTTGTAAGCTTTAATACCATTTTTTTTATTATCTTTAGTTCCATAAATGCGGAAGCAAACGGTCACGCAACGGTCTTATATCTAAATGTTTATTTCAAGACTTCCAATTGCAATAGTTAATGCAAGAAATTTAATTTAACGATTGTAAAGAAAACACGAATCGCGCTAAACGGCGAACAATTTATTGAAATACCGAAATTAAAAGCAATATGCTTGGAACTTGGAAAACATACTGAAGCTACGAGGAGCAAATAATTATTCTTTTCAAAACATTTTTTAAAATTTAATTTAATAAAACTATAAAGGAGCAGCTGGTGAACGTTTCCAAGATCGTGTTGTGAATCCTTTTTGGAAATAAAACTTATCCGCGGGGTATCATTGTCGTAGTTCTTTGAAAAAATTGCAGGATTTTCTACCTTCTGCACAGTTACACATTTGCTGTACATTACATTTTACATGTTATTCGTTTTAAATTTATTTCATGTTTATACATCACTTTTCAATCATAATGTAATTCGACATCCAATGTTAGATTGTGTGCAATCTCCTAGTGAATTAATATCTGATGGAATTTGATGTAATTTTCAGACTCTAAATTAAATTTAATTCACTGAAATTTGTAATATTTCAGTAAAGACTAAAACGATATATAAAAATTGATGGTAATTTAATGATTTTTAGGTATTGAAAATAATCCTGCAGCAATGATTTGAAATTTTAAAACCGGTCATTCACAGATCAGGCAGCAGGATAATTTAGAAACTTTCAAAGTAATAATATCATTTATTGCCTAACAGAATAATAATTATAAAAACAGGACAGATTAATATATAGTACATAGTACAATAATATCAATACATAGTATAAACAATTAAAAAAATACATGTGTGTAACATAATTGCGACTAATTACTGAAATAATAAAAAACAAGATACAAAATACAAAATGCATACAGTTGAATTCTACAACCTTACACAAAAAAACAAACTAATACTAGATAGTATATTTTGTAACAAGTTAAGTGACATAAACAACACTTTAATCACGAGTTTTATATTAAGCACGAGCGAAGCATGTGCTTTATAAACGAATATCTTGAGAAGTTTTGAAATGCATTGCAATGCATTCTTTTTGTACGACCCAACAAATAAAATAATAATTTAAAATAAGTATAGCATAAACAATTGCAGCTGAACCCGGTAAATATCAAATTTTGGGTGTTTACATTTCCTACTGACAAATTTTACAAAAAAATTGAATTTTGTAATTTTCAATTATCAAAGTTATACTCGTTTGTTTTACAAAACCTATTGTTTAAACGAGCATTTGACAGGTGCCAGGAACTCAAAGAATTAAACAGAAAAGAGTAATCTACTCTTCAGAAGTTTTCAAAACTCATTCCAAGCCATTCTTTATGAAATAAACAAACAAAACAATAATTTATAAGGAATTGGGCAGAAAGAATTGCAGTCGTAGTTTAACTGTTTATATTTTCTACTAATACTTAAACTACCTACTTTATGGAGTTGTTATATGTGGCAAAAATACAAGCCGTGACTAAAGAAAAATAAGCCCGTGGCTAAAGTACCGAAAACACCCAAATGTACATAAGTCGTAACAAAAAAGAAGTCGTGTATAAAACGACTGTTTGTCAGTGCATAATTTGATATTTTAGATAAGAGTACAAAAAACATAATTTGTTTTTAACTACTAAATATTTGTAATTAATTGGCTAATTCCAAAAAATATATTAACTTCTTGAATTATTTTTGCCGATATCAGGTTATTATTATTTGGAGCAGACATTAGGAAAAAACAACACCAATAACTATTGTATTTTTATTCAATAAATATGTACATTAACACGAGTGGAGTGAGGACAGATTATTCTGAAACATACCTTTTTGATATTTAAAATAACCTTAATTTGATTTGATTTATTACTCGTGTTCTTTCAGGCCTTTGTTACAACAGTCTTAACAATTTGCAGTGGCGCCTCGATATGAATCACTTGATCCCAATTGGCACGAACTAGTGATAAAATATGCAAAATGAAATGCGGCGCATTATCTTATCAAATGTCGGCAAGGCAGGTCGAGCTTGACGTGGCCATTAATTCTTTAAGGGGCGCCGTTTTCCGTAACAATTGTTTTTCAAATAAAGTGAACATTTGTGTGGCGGAATTACAGCCTGATTTTCGACTTTGTTGGATGCATTGTTGAAATTTAATGCGGAACATTAGCATTTGAAACAATATGAATAGTAGTAGAGCTTCACGTTACGCAAAGCGGAATATTACATTTAGTAAACTAAAGTGTATAAACAGAATTTATTGAAGCTATTAAAATCATAAATTTGTAGCACATGTGAAGTTGTCAAATGAAATGGAGGGTCCGTTCGACACGTTTCTCTAATTATCTCAATTAGTGAACTGGTCACTCCTGTCCAAGCTCTCTGCGGATCGGGAATTTTACAATCTGTGCCTCATGTCGTTTCCCAAAGCGTACAATTTTTTGCGCCCGCTCCTGACTAAAATATATCGCGGCAAACGAAAGTGCAAGGCCGTGTCTTTATTCGAAACTGAAAGAAACGAAAATTTCCCATCGATCAACTGAAACAATCGATTGTTTTGGGAGGATCGGCGGGCACCGTGAAAACGACGTTCTTGTGGCCGAAAGCAGCACCTGAAAGAATCGCCTGTAATCGATTTGACGGGCCCAAATGCAGCAGCGGCGGCGACGATTTCAGAAACTTCCCAAAAAACTTCATGAATGAATTATGGCACAAAGTGCCAACAGGTACGCCGTAAAAAACTCGTAATATCCGATCCATTAAACTAACACTGTGATCTGATCAGGATCAGCCGGTTCTGTGGCGGATATCAATTATTCACGAAACATTTAAAACAATGTAGCCGTTGATGGGCGTTTAATTTTATTTGCGATGGGCAACAATGTACGCGGCTTAGTTAAAATTTCAATGCAGGTTTTCGACAGTTGCCCATTTACACATCTGGCCGCTTCTATCGCTTCATTTATTTATTTATAGGAAATTTTTAGTTAAATTGGTCAATGGTTTCCAGATATACGAGATGCGTATCAGTTAATGCGGGCACTTGGTCCAGAACGGAATTTCCCAGACGGATGCGTCTCGAAAATCCATCATTACGCTAATGAGATTTTGTCGATATGACAGATCGAATAGCGTTGTGTATATAATCCTCAAAAGCGTCCGAAATAAAATCGTCCAGGATGGCCTCCTGGACATCTTAATACTCTTGTTATCTCCGAATCTAGACCGGTCGGCCTTTATAATCTTCGCTTACGCCACGTCGCTTCCAATTGTTCTCTTTTCGAATTTGTTAACTTTTATTTGTCTTAATGGAGAAGCGAGGCGGTCGAGTTGTTATTACAAACGGTGATTTGTTGAAATTCTCTTCGTCAACGTAATCCTTTTATTAACTTGTTGCATTGCAGCTACTTAGAAAAATAGACTGTCTCTTCAAGCAAATCACTTCCATGCAACGTCAGGTAATACCAAATGATAAGGGTTACTGTTGAATTGTCGAGCACTTTTCGCCTGTCCGAGCAATTATTTTCCGCCCATCACCAATCACTTGCTTATTCGGTACCACAACCCAGACTTTTTTCCACAGTCGTCGCCTTATTATGTAATTGGTTTAAAAGGAAACCTGAGAGGAAACTAATGAACCAATCCTAAAATAAATAGGACACGAGTTGTTTTTTGGTTGAAAATAAATCGGCGCGATTTGATCGCTGCTAATTAAGACAAACGGCCAATCGTGATTAATATTAATTGACGCTGCCGGAGAAAGAAAATAGAAGCTGGAGTGTTTGCCGTTAATCTTTTCCTAGCGACTTATAAACAAATTTTTGTGGGAATTTGATTCCGGTCGGGTCACAGCAATATTGTCTCGTTTTTCCGCGACAGAACCGTGTTTCAAAAAACCGTGCCTTCGTTATGAAATTTTCATTAGAGAGCGGCAATATCCATACATAGCGGCTGCTAATAAATTGTTGGTGCAAGTAGCAGGTAGATGGAGCCAGTTTTGTGCTTCGTAACGAGATTACAGACTTAATTACAACTGATTCCATTAGCACGGGGCGCAGTTTTCTCTGTTACAAATTTGCATTACTGAAATAAACGCGGATGGGGCTGACTTTTTCGATGAGACGTCTGGCAATTCCGGCCCGCTATGTATGCGATTTTTCAAGTAATTCGCTTAAAACATAAATTCGCGCTGGAAAAGAGAATATTATCGTCGTGTTATCTGCAAAAAGTTTGCGCCGGTTCCGGCGAGAAGTGTCCGTTTTAATAAAATATTAACGAGATCTTGCCACGTTCGCCCTTCTCCGGCAAAGAGATCGGTAATAAATAAATTGGCCCCGTTTTGAAACGGAAAAATTTCGTGATGGGGAGCGATTTTTATCAGGTGAGCGAAATGGGAGATTTCTCACGCCGATTAGAGCAATGCTGACATAATGGGCGAAAACCTCCTAGCCCAGATTCGGAATTACGGTTAATAACGAGCCGCAAAAATGGAAAAATTGTTGGTGGTAATAACATGGGTAGCCGCAAACTTACCCCATTCATAACATTATCAGGAGAAATAACGGCGCTCGCGTCATGTGAAGCTGGCAATAAACGGATATCAGGTTCGGCGCACAACACTTTGCCCAGTTAACATAAAATTTTATTATTGGAGGCATTAAAACTAAGTTGAATTATATAAAACCGGACTGTTAAGTTAAACTATGGACGCCAAAGTATTTTTAATTATCGGAATTTTAAAAATTACGATAAAATGAGAAATATGTAGACATACACATGAACAGTGCATTTTTAAATTTAAAAATTATGAAAAAGCATCCCAGTTTAAACAAAATTGAATATTACTTCTAAAGCAACTGTTATTTTCCAAGATTATAATTTGAGGTTTTGAAAAATAAAGTATTATTAATTCACCGTACTAAAAATGTTGCTAAACGATTTATATACGTTGTATAGGGAAATGGCACACACATCTATTCTTCTAAATGTCTTTCGGTAGATATAATTCTAAATTAAAAATTAAAGCCAGAATCTCTGGAGGAATATTTTAAAATACAAGTTAAAAATAAGAGAGATATGAAATATGAACGATAAAAGTAAAATATTGTAACAAAAAAAAAAAAAAATAAAACATTTAATTTGTTTGGAAAATAAATTGATTAGTAATTTTTAATCATATATTGTTGGGAAATAAAGACCTTGATAATTCCTTGTATTATAATTTCATTCTGAACTTTTAATATGGCACAAAATTACTTTAAACCTTATTGTATTTTGTGAAAAATAATACATGTTCCCCAGAATTTACAAACACATGGTCCGATTACAGTTATTAAAAATTGAAAAATAAAATGAATGTTCGAAACACATGCATGGGCGTTTTATTTTACAAAATTATAAGCCGTGCTCGGTTTTATTTTGAAGTTTGAAAAATAGCAAGGCTTGTATTTGAAGATCAACTTACATTTTCAACTCACAAAATAGGAGCTTAACAAAATGTTTGTGAAATAAAAAACGCCCCAGATTTTTTAGAAATATATATGTAAGTACACAATAAAATTATATAATTTTTTCCTTATAAATTTTAATACCGACATTTATGACTAGAATTCTAACTAGAATTTATTGAAACTACATATTTTAAGGAGCTGGGAGCTTAATAAAAATTGCGCTAATTTCTACTTCTAAAATTCACTTGACTTCCAAAACTCCACTAAAACTTTTAATTTAGGAAGTGCCTGAATTTTTATTTTGTCAAAAAAATGTGTAACTTACCTCTTTACCTCTGTACAAATAATTAGACTCACCTGTTGATATAAACTTAAAATTATCGGTAGTGCGATAATACCGTAGTTTAGATCCATGATCACAAGTTTCGTAGTTCAAAGTACCCATAGCACATGCGTCCATGTAATCTCTTAGAGATGGGACTATGGCATTTAATATTTGGTAATTCCGTGATTTTTCAAGCATTGTCAAAGAATATTTTTTTAGTAAAGTAAGTAAAATTTAGTACCAATAAAAATGAGCGAAATGTAACTGAAGTAATTTTCAACTTACAAATTCAAATAGTGTTTTTCTGTAATGTCAATTTAATTCAGTAACATATTTATATACTTAATTTCAGAATGTATAAAAACACTACACTTAATTTTCATCTTCAAAAGCAACACATCAATTTTCGAGTTACCAATTTGACAGCGTTATTTAATTCGTCAACTAAAAAAAGGCAAGTAATGTCTGTAATCTAAAACAAGATTTATAGAAAATCTCGTCTGCAGTTTTATATCCTACTGAAAATTTGATGCTTTGGCGTCGCTTTAAATATAGAAATGCAAAAAGAGCCTTTTCATTATTTATTAATAGACAATTAAGCTAAATAAACATTCAGGTTGTATATTTAGAGGCATTTTTGGAATTGTAAAGAAATACTCACATAATTATTTATTTTAAATGCCTTATATTAATTTGTAATTCAATTTGTATGTAGTAAAAGATCCTTTGGCGTCACATATTAAACGCAGTAAATGATAAAGAATCGGTCTTGCGCTGCTCCAAATAAATTATAACAGTGGGAATTCTTCTAGCAGCACATATTTTTAATGGATGGATCACCGGAGGCAAATTAATTTAATCCTCGGTAATTTCTCTAAAATTATTCAACATAAAACTGTCCCAACTAATTAATTTCGTATAACTTTATTATTTAAAGCTCTCGCTTTTCATGCGAACAACGGGCGTCCTTTGATCAATCGACGGAATGCTGAGAGACCGGGTAATCTCCAGAAGCCCCAGTTCTCCAGTTTGTTAATTACTCCAAAGTTGCACCACGTGCATCTTACGTCACGCAGACGCCTAAATGAGAAAAGAGACGTTTCGATGTTTTTTAATTTGAACAATGCGCCTTCGGCGATTGTTAACAACTTTCCTCGTCGCATTGTCGAAATTTGAAGACTGAGCAAACAGCGGAGGTTTCTACAAGCATCTCCTTAACCTGTCCCGGGGCGCTGTTTGGTAATGTTAAAAAATAACGGATTGAATATAGCTTCCGGGACAAAAACAAAATACAATACCACAGAGCATTATTCGACGACCGCAAATAATCCCGTGAAGAAGAGAAATGGTGGAGGGCAAAATCGCACAGGTCTAAAATATGTATTGTTCCGGCCGTATTTGGTGAGTTTTTGTTGTCGATTTTATGTTGCAATGTCTGCCGAAATACGTTTCCAATGTTTACCGCCTCCAGGGCTACAGGTGTTTGAAATTTTATAAAACCGACGCTTTTTGCCGCTGTCATCGCAAAGCTCATGGCCCCACTCGCTTTTTTCGTTAAAAGAAGAATTCCGGGCAGCAACTTGCAAACTTCGGAATTCCGGCTACACTTTAATATTCCACTGCACTGTCGATAATTTGTTTAGAAACTTTCCACTTAATTAAATTGAATAATACTTGAAATAACTTGGCTGTATCTAAATTCGAAAACCAATTTAAATAGAGGCATCAGGCAGGTTTGCTTTCTGCGAGTAGTTTTCAGAGGAAGCAGCAGCATAATTGGAAAAGTGTACTTAGTGCCTTTGACTAGACGATCTCCGGAGAAAATCGCTGCAAGATGCAATGTTTAAAGACGCAAATTAACAGCAAACAGGCACAAACCGACTTCGGATTCATCTTAAATAGCTGGAGCAGATCATAGAGTTTTATTTTTTGCATCGATTGCCGCAAAAACCCGGACTCGAATGATTTATCAGCGGACAAATCGGTTCCGGCCGTTCGCCGCCACCTCTGTCACCTGTTGAATCTTCCAAAAATCTCATTGTATCCCGCATCCATTATTCATGCCTCTTTACTCTTACACCCGTTTGAAAATTTACGACGGCGCGTAAATCAATTTTTTATTTTCTCAAACAACGGAGATGCGACTAATTGAACGACGCATCTTCTTCGGTGCACCTGCCGCGTTTATATAATTTTATAGTTGGCGTAAGTGGCTACCACCGTGTCTAAAGTTGCTGCTTCTGATTGAAGAACTCGTAAAAGTTATTTAGCGCCGCTGAACACATCATAATTGAGATAAATTTATGGAGCAGCCTTCTATTTGCGGCATTATCATTATCACCGATGAAGTCGTTGTTGAAGAGATGAGTTATGCAACAGATGGGCGTCTGGACGTCTTCTCTGTTTGCACAACCTAATTTCCATGTCGGCGCAAACGCGAATCGTTTGTTAGCGATCTTACTAATTATGGTGTAATCGCCTCAGGTGCATCCGGCCATCGAAGGTGGTCTGCACGTCGCTGGAACTCCGTCACGAACCCCAAGATATCACGGCGTACTGGAAACTCACAATTATCTGGAGAATTTGCTCGTCCGGTAGCCGATTCCCAAACGAGAGTTGACGTCTTCGTGGCGCGCTGCTATCATTAGCAAATCGGACTTCGTGAGATAATTTGAATGTCAACAGGCGCTTAAACGTTGCCCAACGATATGGGATGACCACCCATCGCGCGTGGACCCCGCATCTTTACAAAATCTAATTACGCCACAATTGACTGGGATGGGATTTACATCGATACGTCATTGCCCGTCGCAGCTGCTGGCAAAAACGGAAATTACAAGAAGTGGTTTCAAGAAAAAGCACAGGATTTGTACTTTTTACATTGTAACATTGTAAGCACTTGAAAATAATTAATAAAGATTAAGAAACATTTGAGGATGTCTTCTTTTCTTAACTTCTTTACGATCTCATGCTGATCATTAATTAAAACCTCGTATAAGAAGTACCGTACTAATTTTTAGATAAAAGAACAGAAAAAATTCGGTCCAAAAAGTGTGGGTGCTAATGAGAAAAAATATTGGAAAAAAGTTGTCAACCATAATTACAACTTGAATGGGAGTCTGATACATATTTTCTATTCTTTTCTCGATTACTATCCAGTTTTCACGAACTCAGTCTGTATACATGCTGCTTATCGTAGATTTTGCAGGATCAAGAAGGATTCGATGAGTAAACGGAAGTTGTACACTTTCACTATTTATATCAAAGTAAAGAGAAAATGATAAGACTTTCTTGTTGTTGTTGTTAGTGTTGATTTCGCTCTTGTGTGTTCATTTTTCAACGCGTGTTGTGTTTCGTAGTTTTATTATAACTCGTACAACGAATGCCCCGAGTGCGACAAAAATTAAAAAAGAACGAATAATAGGTTTGCAAGAACCATAAATTAGTAGGAGGATGAATTCTAAGACATCCATAATAAAGCGAACTTACAAAGCTTCGATTTGTCTATCGAATCAGAAAAATCTACACTAAACATTTCTAACTCATCATAAACGTCAGTCACCAAAGACATGTAGTAGTGGCCTAAAGTAAACTTTTTTCGATTTATATTTCGGCCGAAAAGGTAAAAATTCGTTTCATTATTGTATTTTACATCATTGTTAGTGTATCAAGGAAAATACCTAGATTCAAATATTTCTCGCACGATTTGAAAGAAAACATTGTTAATTTGAGCCGAAAAGAGAAAAGGTGTAACATTTCCTTAGCTCCGATTAGGAGTGCGAAAAGTTCCATGCTTTTATTACACCAAAATAAACACCCTAATACATAATTGACATAAATATGATTTTCCTCAAACCATGTTCGAACGACTTCTGAATTATGGAGCGAACATTTGTCCTAAAAAATGGAAATAATTTACAAATTGTAATCGACATATATAGAATAAATGGTGGAATGCTAAGTATATTTAATTTACCCTAAATTAATTTAAGAAACACTTATCATAGACGTCAGTAACCAAAGACATATAGTAGTGGGCCCAAAGTAAACTTTTTCGATTTATATTTTGGCCGAAAATATAAAAATTCGTTTTATTTTTGTATTTTACGTCATTGTTAGCGCTGTTAGTGTATCAAGGAAAATACCTAGATTCAAATATTTCTCGCACGATTTGAGTTACTTTGAGCCGAAAAGGGAAAAGTTGTAACATTTCCCTAGCTCCGATTACAAGTGCGAAAATTTCCATGCTTTTATTACGCCAAAATAAACACCTTAATAATTGATATAAAGATTATTTTCCTCAAACCATGTTCGAAGGACTCCTGAATTATGGACCGAACATTTGTCCTAAAATATGGAAATAATTTACAAATTGTAATCGACATATCTAGAATAAATGGTGGAATGCTAAGTATATTTAATTTACCTTAAATTAATTTAAGAAACACATTCAACAACTTATTATTATTTTCCTACATTATATAGTCTCATATTAGTTACATAATACATAATTAAAAACTTGAAATTTTATCTTATCCAGTCACATAAAAACCCAATAAGGATGTAGTTTCTGTAAATCTAGGAGGTTCAGTTTCATAAAAATTATGTCCATAATAAGGGAGTTATTAATTTTTAAATAAAATGGCGATATTAATTTTTTAGTCATACATAAACGAATTCGGTTATTGGTATTTTTTTCAGATTTATAATCTGCATGAAATAATGCAAATTTTTTCTCACTTAATCAATTTTTTTATTTCTAATAGGTTCCGAGGTAGCAATGGTCGCTCTCGATAAATTCACTGCCTTGTATACTTTTTTTTTGATCAGAATTGGAGCATTTTTTCATCAAGAAAAATTACGTTTCTCCAAAATTCTTCAATTTTTTCATTCACACTCAATCTCCTATCATCTTACCTATAACGGGATTTTCAACATAAATCCCCATTGCCTAAAGACGTAAACACACTGATAATGGCCGAGATGTTTCCAATATTTAGTTCTAAATTCTAATAAAATAAATATCTTCAGATATTAAGTATTTGCCAACGTCAGAAAGTCAAAGAAAATTGTGCAATGACAAAGGGTGTAAGAGCTCGACTACAATAAAGTTTACAATCAAGTAATAACAGTCGAACATAAAATCTCGAACAGAGAAAATAAGTTAATTGCGATTCAATTAAGTTGCCATAATTTTCAGATTTTAGTTTTAATATTTTGATTCATTAAACATAAGAATGTTTATAACCACCCAAGAGTGTTTTAAAAGACCACAGAAAAAATAGTTGAATAAAGATGTTTTTCTGATTTTTGTTTCAATTTAAATTTAATAACATAAGAACAAAAGAATAATATTAATAAGTATATTAAAACGTAAAAATAAGGTGTACTTGTATAAAGATGCAATAAACATGTCATAATATAATGTCTTTTGATTTTCAAGCCCGTTTTACCCAGTAAAATGATTTGTGACTGTTTTCTACGGCCACGACTGAATCATTTCGAAAATTATTAAAACATTTATAGATAGAAGGACTATAGGGACCTCATTGAGGCCAGGAAGATCAAAGACATGGCGCCTAAGATTGGACAGGCTGATCAAATGGATATCACAAAGCTATTCTAAAAAAACCTCCTGTCAAATGGAGAATTCAGATTTCATTTATTTCAGTAACATTTTGAAAATCCCCAAGTTCCTCCAGAATTAAATTTTCTTTTCTTCTCATAGCAAATACAGTATAGCTTCCTTTTCTATTGCAGGAAAGTTGCCAGATTGCAAAAAACCAACAGAGTATTATAAATTTTACATACAACATTAAGTAAGGGTTTTTCTCCATAAAATTGCATGTTTTTTGAAAAATAAACAAATACGGGTCTGCTTAATTTATATAAATTTTTAATGTCCGCTACTAGAAACAACATTTTACAACTTACGACAATTCTCCATTGCCCAAGAAATAGTACAAACCATAAAATACAGCCTTGTCAAATCGTATCTACCGTGAGTCTATATTTGAACCAATAATTGGGCTTCTTTAGAAGAGTTGCTGTCAAAAAACTGTTGATCTCCAAAAAGAATCAAATCAAAAGAATCAAAAATGGAACCCAGTTCTCTGGAGTCTGGGGTGACAAAAGCACGTTCAAAAGATAGCACAAGAAATGTTTCCTTGTTATTGAAAAATGTAAGAGAATTTCCATACTTTTACAATTCTGACATTTTTTATCAGTTTGTTATTTTCAAAAAAAAACTAATTGTGGCTATTGTGGCAAATCATTCACTTGGTATAATTTTCTGTAAGTTTCTGTACTTTTTGAGTAGAATTGATTCAATTGAAGCAGTCATTGTCGTTTCTTAACACTATTAACGTGATCATCAAACAATATATAGAAATATTTTGCTTTAGAACCGTTTATTAACAATCTGCTTAATTAAGTTTGGGGTCCAGTTTACAAACACGTAAACGTCTGAACGCGTGATTAGCTATTGTGGGCACTAGGTGAAGCCGACGAGCCGCCTCTGTCTGGACAATACAAATTGTACTATTCATAGACCATGTTCCGAGTCAATGTGTGGGTGGTGGGTTATTTATTTTAAATGGACTCGACCATCACCCTCTGAACTTTCCAGATGCGCGAAACGGATACCTTTCAAATTTATTTTGTTTAAATATATAAAATAAACCCGGTTTGTTTTTATTTTGTGTTCTTCAACAAAATTTGAATATCAAATTACTCACACGTTGCTTCAGGTGAAATTGTTTATATTACAGACTAGAAAAAATAAAATATGATCCGCGTACAAATTATAATAAATAGAGCGGGCGGCCGAATTGTAAAGCAAATATTTTGTTTGTATAATTTTTTTCGGATGCATCAAACCCGCGTCGTTTTAGATGAGAAGCGATACGTCCGTGGATCGTTTTTCAGATGATTAGATCCCGCGCTGGAAATGATATTCTTGGAAACAATCTGAATTTCACATCTTGTTCGCCAAAATAAAGCCGGAGAAATGAAAGGACAAAAATATGTTTTCGAAAAGTTGTATCTGCCGGAAACACAGGCACTAATTAAAAACTGTAATTTTAACGTGAATTCGTTTCCTATTGACGTCTATAAACAAATCATACAATTATGATGGAGATAGAATCGAAATTGTCCGTATCCGTTGTTGGCAGAGACAATTGCGTTTATGTAACTCGTGCTAGGCGCTTGTTTTTGCATCCTAATGAAGGCTAAATATGCAATTAATCGAGGAGATCGTTGTTAGTTTTCAATCGTGGGAAAATAATTAGACACGTTGTCCCGAACTGTGTCTGCGAACGTTCCATTCTGTGAAACGCAACAACAACAAACATCCACTGTTATTAGGAATTCTGCAAGTGACGTTTTTCATTCACTGTAACATATGCGAGATCTGGACAGGCGCATCTTCTCTTTGTCCGACTTTTTGTTAGAACATTCATGTTAACACTGGAACTGCCACGGTGAATCGGTCCGGGATTTATGGGACTGGGGCCCATCCCCTAAAGGTGACTCCTCTCACTTCTCATGGTGCTGTAAAAATCGTCAAAATGCTTCTGTGGCTGTATACGTAATTTATAAATCCAGTTTGAGGGTGTTGGACTAGTTTTCGATTTGGCACGGTTTGTCTCTTCTTCTAACCCAACAAACTCTCTGGCGACGTGAGTTTGTTTGTAAAGAAGAGCCGCAGCGAGCGAGGAATGATTAAGAGGGTTATATTCTACAGTGGTTTCCTGAAAACCAGCAGATGTTGGTTGAAATGATTTATCTCGTTGCGTATTTGAATTGCGGTCTAATTTATGATGCACAAACGTAAGGACACGAGAAGAAACTAATTGCACTACAAATTGGACAAGTTCGCAACGGTGATGGTATCGACGTGTGTCTGGCCTGACCTTTCTCAAGTTGCAGACTCCAGGGAAGGTCCGGTACGAGCTGCATCCAGGCACTAGATCTTATCATTTTTTCAAGGGGCAAGCCAGTGTGTAAGAAAATATCTACCCGAGTATCGGATTTATTGGCGTGGGTTGATCAGCGATAAAATTTATTGCCACATTTGGCCCTTTTTACTATCGCGG
Organism: Eledona agricola; assembly: GCA_964023215.1. NCBI lineage: Eukaryota > Metazoa > Arthropoda > Insecta > Coleoptera > Tenebrionidae > Eledona > Eledona agricola. Next base: position 18,640,641 of record OZ026858.1, read on the forward strand.
CTTTGTTATCCTGATTTAGGGTGTATTAGATGTAAGATCGAATGACGCGACGTCAAATTATTGTGACAAATTTGAATGGCGGCGTCGACACTAAAATAAATTCTAAAGTCCCTACAACCGTTTCCGTTGAAACTAATTTGAATGAAATCTCTTGGCATCGATTTATCTTCGCCATCTGCCAATTATGAATAATTGTCCTTAAATTCACCGAAACTAATTGAAAGCATTCAGACGGCTGCCTTTCAGGATGTCGCCCCTATTTCCTGAAACAACTCTTCACAAAGATTCGACCGTCATAAATACGTATCCTCCCTTAGAAAAGGATTAATTTAATGGGTTTCATTTTGGGGCGTTTCACGGATATCACAAAGGCTTATTTATCACTGATGCTATATTCCGTGATATGGGGTGCATTTGATCGTTTTAATGGCTGGCTTAACCACGCGGTGCATGTGGCCCTAATGACAAATGTTGGGACCTGGTCAGCACGTCATTTCGTCACGGATTAACGGTCCATCTAACATCATCCGGACGGTAATAACAGACTTATCGACTAATTGAAAGACGCATTAGAAATACCAAACGACCATCTGACATGGAAGCCGATAAAACTATTTTTTACTTATATTTTTATTAGATATAGGTCGAGTAACTTAAAAACACAGCGGGCCCTATAAATAAAACACAAACAAATGTTCTGGAGCAAATGCTTTTGCAATACAATCGAAACAAACAAAACAATCGAAAGAATAATATGAATCTTTTACTCCATAGCAACTGCTTCCAAAAATCAAGCAAATGCTTGGTTAAAATCTGTTTCAACTTGCATCTGCGTTATCATAATTTTTAGCATTGTTGTAAAAGTTGTTATAACTATAATTATCCATAAAATGTCATGTGGCAGTTGCAGTGAAGCTTAGGAAGACTTTGCAATATCAAACTAGCAAACTTGCTATTAGTAAGAGAAGTGCCAAAATATCTAACTAACTATTTTCCTTTCACCTTTCAAGTTGTTAAAATTTTACAAAAAAATGGATTTGCTTGGAAAAGTTAGTTTTTTTCAGCTTCAGATCTTAACAATTATTATTTCAGCCGAATTTGAATGGAAACGCCCAACTCGTGCTTTTTGTGCATTTTTTGCTTGAAAAAGTGCACCTCACTCGCAAATCACAGAGAAGGCATGGCTGCGGCATTATGACTTTTTAGGACTTTTAGTTCGTGATTGGGTACTTTTTTCGAAAGGGGTATAGCCTTCGGTGCCGTGAAAAACACATGACAAACGCTCCCACAATCTCACGACCAATCAGTAGTCAAATTTGGAACTGGGCGCCCATCAACTTTGTTTAATTGCTTTTTTACACAATTGACAGTGTTCTGTACGGGTTCGATCTTTGATCAGATTTATATTCAAATGTTACAATTTTATACGTATTTTACAATAAATTTAAATTTATTCGGCTGCGTTGTGAACGATAAATTGTTCGTCACAAATCCTCTAAGTAGTTCTTCGTCCAGACTTGAATCGCTTTTGATTCATTAGAATAATCAATCAATCGCCTTAACCTTTTAATTTTTGTTACAGGAATTCTTGTAAATGGTTAAAGGGTAGTTAAATTTTAAACAAGTGTTTTGTTGGCCATGTGTTTTACTTTTGAAGGGTTCTGCCGATACTATATCAAAGACGGAATTTCGCTCTGATAAAAATTTAAATCATTTAAACGCAATAGAAAAAGTCAGGATAATATTAAACAACATGTAATTTGCTTTGTATTTTATTACTCGTTCACAAAAAATTATAAATATACAAAAATTATATAAGTATATTTTTATTTATTTTTCTCCAGTAGTTTAAAATTAACAGGAATTAGTGTTTCGTCGATACGAAAAGAGTAGAGAATCGTTGAACAGAGGAAACAAAAGAATTAATGTTATTGATTCGTGAACTTACATATCAATTCAAAATGAACTAGGTTTTATAGCTTACGTTGTAACTAAAAACATAAATTTGTAAAATATTATTTAGCTATCGTTCTTGGATTTTCAAGAAACACATCTGAACGATATTTTTTCCCTCAAAAGTTTGGCAAACTAGAGAATCAACAAAAAGAAAAGTTTCAAAAATGTATTAAACAGAAAGAACAGCAAAACTTACAGCATCTGACTTATAATATTTAGTTTATTTATAACAACTGAAGTTAAGTCCACAACAGGTTATACAAAGCATAATTATTTTTGGCAAGAAACCCTAAAATAGCGTAATATACTGGCTGTTTCATTTAAAGAAAATATCTTAGATGCGCCATACTGTATGTGGACATATCGTATATGAGCAGATATTTTCAAAGTGTTCTCTTAAATGTACTGTACTTTTGTCGAACACCGCATGTTCATATTTTTTTTCTTTAGAATAATCTTACTTTCCCGCAGCGCCGGGACAGCCTGTATGTACATATTGTAGTATTTTTTATATTGCCTATTAAATTTCAGTCATAATTTGGCGTATTTTTCTATAAGTCAAATTTTCCCTAACTCAAAGTAAATTTAGGGTCCATTGGAGATTCGAGTTAGAAATATGCCACTATAGTTTTTTTTCAAAGTTACAATGTATTGTTTTCTAAATAATAAAGTTAACATATCGAAGTCTTTACGTAGAAATGACTTAAACTAATTCAGCCCTTCTAGTTTGGACAATTGGTTTTCCGTTTCAACATTTTCACCTGCTACTTCATTTTCTATGTCTTCTTCTTAAATCTGTAGATGGTTTTGTATCACGAATATCAACAGCTCTGCGTTCTCTATAACGTTTTCTGTTCTTTAACTTAACCATTTCAGCATAATTTAACGTAATATAAATCTTCTTGATTAAAATTGCATTTACTACTGGGCAGCTTCAAATTACATATATGAAGCAAATGCTCTATAAAGAGTGCAACTGCTATCCTTAATCCATCCTAAATACTCATTGTTGGCATAGACTTGAGTAAAAACCTTTGCTCTAAAATATTATTAATACCAAAGCATTTACTTCAAAAGGTATAAGTAAAAGCACTCTGAGTATTATCGGAAATGTGTTCCTTCAAGCCACATCGAATTTTCTGTTCTTATTTCATCACAGTTTTGTTAGATTACAATTATCTTAAAACTGACATTAAGAAGACATTATTGACACAATATTAATCGTTCAAGTCAATTTTATTCATTTTTATTTTGAGATATCTGGCGGAGCGTACAAACATATTAATTAAAAATAGAAAGCATAGTCTGGGTTGTCTATTTTATTAAACATGACTCATGGACTTGTCGAAAGATGCTTGAGATGTGAGGAGACGGCCACTTGTCATGAAGCTCTTCGTCAAAGCGCGGCGAAATTCCGAAATTAAGAATTTTCCCACAAAAAGCTCCGATTCGTATATTTAGGTGGCAGGTCGCATTCGACGGTTGTAAGTTTTTGTAGGTTGATGGCAGAATGCCCGGTATTTTATCTTTGTGTAGTTTTTTTCTAGGACACTCGACCACCGTGTCGATCTCCACACCAAGTATTCGAGTCGTCCCGAAAATGCCAATAAACTCAACCATTGGTCGAATCTTCGGTAGCTGTTGGTCGTGTCGAGATGGTCCTCTTTGATGGGACCGCTCGTCATTAATTTACCAATGAGTGATCGTTGGCTTTTGTAATTAGGGATATTTGGGTGGAATAGCTTACACTTCCATGTGTTCGAATAACGAATCACGAGGACCGCAGCAGAAGGGAATTTTAAAAAGATCCGTGTCGGAGGAATCTCGACGTCTCCGCATTAACTAATGAGGGGCATTCGGTCCCCGATACAATATGCTTAAATTAGTGGTTTAATTAGCAATTTGCGTCCGACGAAAACTGGAATTGTTAGAGTCGGGGACTTTATTGCTCCGCATATTTTTATTTATTTCGGCGAGTTTGATGTCCAAACGGCCGGTTATCGACACGGATTCTCCGTGCTTTTGAAAACCAGCTTCGCTCGAAATCGAGCGTTTTTTACTCGTTCGCGAAGCTAACATCGTGCATCCACTCAAATATTATGCCAATTAAATTGAAGAGCAGTCGCTACCATGCCTAGAATTTCATTTTGATTAAGTCTATCAATTTAAGACGCGCAATTTGCGTCAGTGCAGTCGAGAACGTAATTCATTGTAATTATTTAAGCGTGATCGAGAGATAAAAAAGTTTAACAAGTAAATTGCGATCGGGGATCGAGCTTTATGGTTTCGTAGTTTGACAAATACGAAGTCGCGTCGGGAATTATCCATATTTCTCTTTATACATAAAATCGCGGCAACAGCCTCTCGGAATATTTCAGATATAAAATCCACCCACAATCAGAAGTCACGTCGAGTTCCTCGAAGTGCGGCTCAAAAACGTGTTATAAAATATAAATTTATTGCTCACCAATATTATATTTACCTTCTGGATAATATGATTTGAGGCATAACTGCAGTAACCTACGTGTTTCTGGCTCGGAGACACTCCCAACGCGATTCACGATCGTATTATCTGGATTTTATTGCGGGAATGAGATGTGACGTAAAGAGGCAGACTGCAGCCAAGTTTCAAGCTCACAATTTTAAGGCAATCAAATTAAAGCGCCAAAAAAGAACACTTTCAATCACGCTCCATTATCGCGCCGGTGTTACTCCCGGTAAAAACTTGCTCAACTTTTACAAGTTGCGCATTTTTACACCCAGGTGCAGAATAATGCTCTAATATCGCTACCGTGGAAATTTATAATGTGTTAGCCACTTTCACCTCGCCGTTTTTTTTTGGTAATGAACGTTAAGTAACTTCCGCATTGCACGTAGGAAGTCGTGTGTTGGTAAAAATTCCACGTAGCGAATCAATTTCGACGAAACTCGGACCGTCGTTGGCACAAGACAAATGTTAAAGATCAAAATGAAATAGGTCAATCGCCAGGGAACTCCAGTGATTCCACTTAAAACTGTATCAGACGAGCTTTTCGTCCCGCGAGCTTTGGTAATTTGATCAAGGTACCTGCGTGTTTGCCTGAAAGCTCCAGCCACATTGATGGCGCACGAATAATTTATGACGAAAGAGAGTGGCTGAAAAGTTCTTCTAAAACCTCTGGCGTTGTTATTTACAGGAAATCGGATGTAAATTACCCAAGTAGGACGATCAAGTTCTCTACTTCGCAACTACCTTCGGGGGGGAAACTTCGATCTTGAAACCGAGCGGAAAAGCATTTTTTGTGTGGCGTTTAATTGCAAGTGCGAAACAAATTGTGGTTGCGATGTTTTCCAATATGCAGTAAAATCGCAGACTGGACGCACGGCTCTTGGCCGGACCTAAAATTAAAACACTAAAATAACAACCAGATTGTGCAGATTTTCGTTCGGCGTTCCTTTCAAATATTTAGTTGTGAAAATGCGAAACTGGCCGCTTCTATAAAAATGCGACTTTACTGGCATTCAGTACACCTCGTGGTGGTATTATTTATGGCAAGTTGGTGGACCTGTTTTGTCACCTGCCGTTTCGGTGTGTGTGGGGCTCAATTCACACAACTATGCAGTCGCAATAGCATCGCATTTGGGTATTTTTCTCGTAAATATCGAACGGAAGCCGAAGTATTTTGACTTTAATTTTGCTGGAAGAGTATAAAAGTCAACAAGATGGAATGTTATGAGGCCGGTTGAGCTCGTTTAATTATGGAGAATATAAAATAAATTTCGGCGGCGAGATTTGCTTTCCCAGATACATCGGTACGTGCTAATATGACTCACGACATTATAATTCCGAGCAAGAACCTCATCAATGCATAACGGAGGCGTCAACTCAACCATTAAGTGACCACCGAAAATTGGGCAACATGCAAAAATGATCGCCAGTAAATGAATGGGAGTGGTGTATTTTATTATTTTAGTTCATTGAACTATTAATACTTTCCTAGTCTTTAACAACAAACGTCCAATAGTTTAAAGAATACATAAATGCGACAGGATCGTTTTAGAAAACGATTATACTTGTAGGTTTCAATTTATTTTCTGTGTGACATGTATGAGTTTTATGAGTACCTAGGGACTAAAAATAATTTGAATTATCCTAAACCATTTTGTAGAACTTATGTATGTTATTTATCATGTCAATTAATATCAAGTGTTTTGAGTAATAAATATAATCTACAAAAAATATTGCAAAAACTATTACTGGTGAGGATCGTCATGGTGCAAAATTATGAACTCATGAAAAGAAACTTAAAATTTACAGAATTGTGTAAGCGACAAAATGGTAGCATTAGAAAAAAAGAAATTATGAAAATAAAAATATTGTAGTTGGATGCAAATGAAGAAAAAAATTATTGTCGCAAATTTTTAAAATGGAAATATTGGAAGAAAAAAGTACGACCGCGTAAATGTCGGATTTCAGAGACCGCTAGAACAATGAACAAAGAAAGGCCAATAAACCGTGGCTCATGATCATTTTGTCAGGCTGTTTTTTGTTGGTTATTAATTGAAGCAGAATTTTGAATTTTGATTGAACCTTTTTTATTTCCTGTATAATTTTATTCCAAACTTGATCTTGACTTCTAAAATGTTTTGAAATCCGATAGCTCATTTGTTCAAAAAATCTCCCTTCCTGGACTGAATTCATGCATTGTTTAAGGTTTAACGAATGAGCGAAGCAATGAAAAAAATGAGCTCGATAAGCAATTATTTCAACCATTTAAATGTGCTAACATAATTGCAATATTAAGTTTGTGCTATTGCCTTATTTTCAAATTCAATTTCTTCAGAAATTTTGTTTATCAGTAATTCAAATAATTCCTGGGAGTTCCGATTCATAAAACCCCATGAATATTTGTGAAACAAACACCTTTTTCAAATGTTTTATAATTACAGAAAGTCGTAAATTACAAATTATATCTAATGTCTCATCAATTTTCCATGCAAAAAAATTGAATAATACATTTACAAATTTATGTTTTGACAACGAGACCAATGACGTAGTTCATTTTGAACTATTTTGGATTCACCTTAATATAAAGGGTATCATCTTCTGTAGTCATCAATAACACTAATGTAATATTATTTTACATAGATCCAGAAATCTTGAAAGTTTCCTGTATTCAGCTATTCAGCTCTACTCTCATCGTATCCGCAAAACACTAGTTCCTGTTAATTTTCCTGATTACTGATAATACTCCTGATTACAAACAAAAAACAAATATAAATTAACCATTTTAGCTTTTTTTTAATTTTTTGTTTTGAAATTTTTACTTATGCCGCTGAATCAATTAAATATAGTATATTTTGTTTATTTAAAATCTGCAATTTACATGTGCACATACTTAAACTTTTTCAGTACTAATAATAACGATGTTTTTCAGATTTTTGGATTGTGCTCCATTTCAAGTACGATTTGGTGGGATAAGACTTAATAAGTGTTTTTTTCAGTGTGTTTTTTCAGAGCATCGAAGCCCATACGCATCTCCAGAACTACCGAATCCGGACCATACACCGTCCTAAAAAAAATCATAGCTTGCGTAGCGAGTGCATTCATTCAATCAAAAATGCACAAAAAGCGTCGTTGGGTTCCATTCAAATTTGGTTGAAATAATTATTAAGGTCTAAGCTAAAAAATATCTCTAACACTTTGCAAAGTGATAAAATTATAAAACTACTATGTAATTCTAAAAGTAATTAATTCGATACTTGCTGCAGGACTCAGCCAAATAGGAGAGGACTACAGATAAATATATGGGAGCTAGGATGTGAAAAACGAATGACCTAATTTGCTTCATAGGTGCAAATAATAAAAAGTATTTCATTTTGATATCATTTTATTCGTACGATTCTACATTTCTAGCACTTTATATGTCCAAAAAAGTACAAATTGTAACAGTTTTATGAAATGTTAAATGGCAATTTGAATATTTCATGGACTAACAATAAAAATATAACATGTATTTTTAATTTACTTTTATTTTTCCCAATGATCCCCACTTACAATGCAATTCATCCATGCTTGTATGTCATCCCCGAAATTATATTATTGTAGGTCGTTAAAATAGTCATTTACAATTGCCTGTAAGTACTTTATTAAATAAGCACCAATAATTTTTTTAGTTTTGCGAACAAATTGACTTAATATGTTACTCTTTTGGAAAATAGTCGAGTGTTTATTGACATACAATTGTTGGACAATAATAAAGCACAATCGAGTAATTTTTCCCAGAACAAAAGTTGAAATCAGATAGCGCTTACGTAGTAGGAATTTAATCATTCAAACCCGACTCCCCAATCCAAACCAATTTGTTTCCAGGTCCAAAAATTAAAATATTAGAAACAACTGCGAAGCGAAGAACCATGTGTTAGGATCGGATGCACATCCGGTGGCCAATGTGACATCTCCAAAATATGTTCTCACTTTGTATCCCATTAATGGCAACAAATTCGTCTGGATTTATGTTTGTTTTCGATTTGACGTGATGAATAGCTTGGCAGGGGTGCATCTGCCCCCGAAACGCACACGCTAGGTATTTGTTTAAATAACACTATAAATATCAGCTGCAGTTTATCATTTCGTAATATTCCGTTTAATATATCGATAACATGTGGCGGGGATTAGCTAATTCCCGACAAAAATTAAAAAGTTTTGACGCTTCGGAGCGATAGTTTGGCAAATTTTTAAGTCGTGGAAGATGCGTCTCCACACGTGTGTGACTTACGGCAGATGTGAACGGATTATGAAAGCATTCGAAGCGAAATGGCCACATGGCGTGAAACACCAACACCGACTAATAAGATTTTCAAAAATGGGTCGATTCTCGGAAAACTGGCTGTGTAATAGTCGTCCCGCCATTAAAAATCCTCAACGGTGCAATTTGTGAATTTAATGGACTTTTCAAGTTCCGGATACTTTGCCGGTTTTACATCCGCCATATGTGTGAAAACACTTCACAATTCCGCGCCCACAACAAGTGATAAGAATTTCCTAACAGCTATGAAAAATCTACGCAGTCCCAGTGAGGATGGCCCGAATTAATCAAACGGGAAAAAATTTGTCAACCCGTTCAACAGCTCATTTGTTTTCGTTTCGGGTGTAACTGTATACAAATTGTTTCGTTAAATTTTGTCCCCAACCTTCTTGGAATCATGTTTTTATTCATAACACGGAACGCGGACTGGCCAGGTGTGGGCTGTCATCGTCACCGCGAAAGTAAATACAGAAAATTATTTTTAGTGAACTTTCCGAATAACATCCGCACAATCGGAGAATTTCAGCACTTCAGGTGACTGAAGTCCGCAGATAAGCAACAACCCTTTGTAAGGCGACACAGCTTGTTATAAATAAGTTAGTTAAAGCAGCTGTTTTGCAAATAGTTGGAAGATAACTATCTGGGAGCTTTAAGCGCAAACTTAACTAAGAAAGACAGAAGTGACGTGTAACACCTGTTAATGTTTGTCAGAGATAGGGCGCTCTCAGCTCGAGAACAAATTGTAGATAATGTGTTTTGTCAAGTTGGGAACAGTTCTTTCGTCTTGACACGGATTTTGAGTGAATTCCACGAATTAAAACTCCGACCACCACTTCAACTGTTTTAACTATTTCGAACATTTTAACTCAACGATAACTCGTCTTCCGAGGCATGTAAACGCTTTGCTTTTTATTGTACGGGTGTCATTTGAAATGTTCTCGGAATGACGGATTTTGCGGTCAATTAATTGCCTAATTTTGTACGGCATTCAAATTATTGGAGTTAAATATTATGTCACTTTGTCAAATTTTAGTTTTGTTGTTAGAGCCGCTCGAAAAAAAGTCGTAGGTACTTTTTGAACGTGGATGAAATCGAGTGTATTATTTATTATTCAATAATTCGTATAGAACATGAAGGATACATTGGAGGATTTTTCATCTTAATTTTCCACCATTTCGAAATCGACTACACGTTTAAGCAAGATCGGGGGACTTTAAAAAATTAAAATACTTCGCTCCGGGAGACCAAAAAGTACACACCAGAATCAAAATTGCAGTCAAAGCATTTTAATTAATTTCCTAATTTTGTACGGAATTCAAATTATTGGAGTTAAATATTATGTCACTTCGTCAAATTTTAGTTTTGTTCTTAGAGCCGTTCGAAAAAAAGTCGTAGGTACTTTTTGAACGTGGATGAAATCGAGTGTGTTATTATTAAATAATTCTTAAAAAGATGAAGGATACGTTGGAGGATTTTTCATCTTAATTTTCCACCATTTTGAAATTGACTACAAGTTTAAGCAAAATCGGGCGACTTTAAAATTTTAAAATACTTCGCTCCGGGAGACCAAAAAGTACACACCAGAATCAAAATTGCATTCGAAGCATTTTAATTAATTTCCTAATTTTGTACGGCATTCAAATTATTGAAGTTAAATATTATGTGACTTCGTCAAATTTTAGTTTTGTTCTTAGAGCCGTTCGAAAAAAAGTCGTAGGTACTTTTTGAACATGGGTGAAATCGAGTGTGTTATTATTAAATAATTCTTAAAAAGATGAAGGATACATTGGAGGATTTTTCATCTTAATTTTCCACCATTTCGAAATTGACTACAAGTTTAAGCAAAATCGGGCGACTTTAAAATTTTAAAATACTTCGCTCCGGGAGACCAAAAAGTACACACCAGAATCGAAATTGCAGTCGAAGCATTTGGATTCTCCACCTCCAAAGAAAAATCTTGCCGACTCATCTGCAAGAAAGATGATGTCGTCAACTTTTTGGGATGCCAAAAAATACTACCCCAAAAGGGCACTATAACGAAGGCATATTATGCTAACCTTTTAGACAAGTTAGGCAGAAATATTGAAGAAAAATTACCAAAAATAAAATCATCTTCCACCAAGACAATGCAAGAGTCTACACATGTGCCGTTTCAATGGCAAAATTGAACAAAATGGGGTACGAAATCTTACATATTCGCCACATATGGCTCCTTCCGATTACCATTTGTTCCCAAAACTATAATATCTTGGTGATGCGGTTAAAAACGCGGTTCAATAATATTTTGCAGGCCTCCTGAAAACCCACTTTCGAGAAGGAAAATTGGTCCTCCAGCATCTTTACACCAAATGTGTTGAAAAGGAGAAAGATTGTGTTAAAGAATAAAATAATATAAATTTTGGCTAATGTGTCGGAACACTTGAAAAACTTTGTTATTTAAAGTTTTTTTCCAAATTTGTTACGAATATAGAGTTGAAATTAACGAACTTGTTTATAATTTTTTTTTTTCGTTCTTTTTAACGGGAAATGTTCCTACTTAGGTTTTTAAATGGGACACCCAGTATATTTTCGCATTTTCGGATGCAAAATGAAAAACTGCTTTCAGAACATATTTTTTTGTTGTTATGAAAGCGTACAAAAAAATCATAAAATGCAGAATCAAATACTTTATCATTGAAATCAATTTTGAGACTACAAAAAAATATACAAATGGTGGTAAATGCTACAGAATTCAATAAAATGTTTTATTATTGATTTATTATATTACTGCCAAGTGGTAAACGGTCACAATTTGAAAATTTTTTGTAGTCCCAAAACGGTTTTCAAATATATCTTAATTTTGGTTTTTTAAATTTTTTGTATTCGTATCGCTTCTGCAAGAATTTAAAATATTTTAATGTGTATATGTCATTAAACATAAGTAAGAAGCATTTTACACAAAAACTGAAACAAAAATACTATAAACAAATTAGTTATTTATGTGTTAGCAATTGTTCTCGAATAGGACAATTTTTATTGTAAATATCTATCTTTTTCACAGCCAGTGGCGGCGTAACAGGAGGCAACTCAAAAATTTCAAATGACAAGAGAGATCTAGTGTCACATTTTCGAAATGATCCATTTATGAACAATTCATATGAAAAATAAAAAATGAAATGGCTTGATTACAACAGATGATTCGTAATGTTCTAAACGAATTTGAAAACCGTTTGGCTATTTGTCAGGAAGTTGGTAAAGCTCATTTTTGGCATCTTGTGTGATACGATTTTGTACTTAATCAGTTTGTTTATGTTTTCAAGAATCGCTGTTTATGTTGATTAATAACGAAAATTCAAACATATTATAGCGGCGTAACAATAAATCTAAAATTTTTCTTGTTATAATCAAATTATTCAGAAATATTTTTTACAAATGGATAATAGATGAATCGATGTTTCCGAAAATGAGACATTAGAATTTTTTGAGTTGTCCCCTGTTATGCCACAGAAAGGTTTAATTTACGTCAAAAAAAGAGATTTACAAATAAAGGGTAAAATATAACGAATTTTACTCCATACTTTACACTCGCATTGTATTCTTATCAAATTTGAAAAAAAAAACTTTTTAAATAACAAAGTAATTCGATTTACAGAGACAGTTGTCAAATGGTCTTTAATTTAAATTACCATATGTAAGTTATTTCTGCTTTATTCAAAGAGCCCTTGTATTAATTTAATCCGGAATCGAGTATGAAAGAAAACAGGAACAAAGCTGCAAAATGAAGTTAGTATTTCACGAAAGTGAGTAGACGGTAATTGTTGTATGAAACAAATACAGGCAAGGCTGCGACCTGAAAGCTTTTCAATTTCTGAAAGAGATGCACGCTTTGATAAAAAATCGGTTGCAGCACTGCAAATATTAGTCCTCTCAGCATCCGTACCGACTATTTTAATGATTAATCGCGACTCAAAATTCCATTATAAAATAAAGCTTTTAATTATATCCGAAATGAATCATCCCTAACCGTGTGGGGAGTGGGCTTAAATATCTAATAAACACACTATTTACTGTTAAGATTCTAGTTAAAGATGCAAATTGAAGCACACTAAGACAAGCAAGTCGGAGATTAATTCGCGAGCAGCCGCGGTAACAAATTAAACTCGCAGCCTTTCAACGTGTGTCGTACGTTTCGCTTGTCTATTACACAAGATTTAATAATTTATTAAAAAGTCGCACCCTTGCCATTACAGACGACACCCCACAATCGGCGCTTTCGCGACGTTTTTATGCTTCCAAAGCCATTATGGCTTGGTATGACTCAGGCCCGACACAAATCTCGGTTATCCCAGCATCTAAAATATTAAAATGATTATGCAGGGGTGTCTAGAATTAGTAATGCCGGTTTGCTGGGGTGTCATTCTATGGCATACCTCGGATGCCGACCCAAACTTGATGATATATTGACGTAACATATGCGCCATTTGTAATGTTTTGGTTAATTATTAACGCATCCCGATCTGGGGACATTCATTGTTGATCCCAACAGACACGATTTTTTAACAGCGTCGCTTAATTTTTTGCTGCATCTGCCCGGGACTAATCGTGTAATCCCACTTTTATTTGGTCTCGTTAAGCTTGCAAATCTAGGATTGAACACATGTCACAACATGAAATCTATGATTTATGGTTGTAATAAAATCAACCCTCACCCCGATCGATCGCTAAGTCAATACAGGACAGAATTACGGCAGAATGAAACAATATTTAATAAGTAATTGTAATTTTTATGAAGCTGCCGACAGGTAAAAGCGTCGATAGGGAATAGTCACGCCACTCCCTATCATTCCATCGGGCACTCGCCCTTTTAGTATCAGCCATTCCAAACAGTGCGACATGCAAAGTGTTGACGGCTCACAAACAGAAAGCTGTAAACCGCACTGAAATAATAATACTAATACGTTTTGTGCGTTACGTGTGGATTTTAAGCGGCCACATTTGTAATTTATCCAATCGATAGGGAACTATGTAGGTCGGAAGATTTCCAACGATGTGAGCCTCTGGAGCGAAGCGTGACTGACATGGAAACGCGGAGAAAAGGAATTCGAGGCAGATTTGTGTGCCACTGAAAAGCTTTATGAAAAAGATATGCTAAAATCGAAGCAAAGCCGGGGCGCGACACGTAAATATTATTCGCGGGCTCGATAAAAGCACACTATCTAATCAAATGAAAAAATTAACGGTTTCCTGCCCCACGTCTTGGTTATCCCGAGCATTAGCAATCGGCACGCAGGTCCTATCTCAACACACATTAGCATGCGACCTCCAACCACCATTACCAACTATTACGTATTATACTTCACGTGCCTTTTATTTGATCCGAGTTCGTTATTCGCTTTCAGCGGCGACCAGAAATAATAAAAATGTCACAAGTTAAGTTCGCCATCAAAGTGGATGTGACGCGTTTGAACACAAGAAATGAGGGCCGACAACATTGTAATACGAGTTGGTCGGTTCCATCTTCTTCGCTCCATTAGCGCCGGACCGGGAGGAAGAAACAAAGAGGGAAAATGTAAATATGCCGCGTGATTGTGTGAAAGTCGTCTATTAGATTCGATTGATAACACGTGGCTGGACCGATGATGGAGAGCGCAGCAAAATAAACAAGACACGGGAAGGGTTGCAGAAAGCACGACGATAATCGTTGGAAATAAAAGGATGGATGTTTGCTGACGGGGCGAGGTATATACACAAACACTGATGTTGTCATCAGGAGTTCGTCAAGAGAGCACAATAGAGCTGCACTTAACGCAGGAAAGAAAACACTCAGATGAGTGGGACAGATAAATAATAAGAGAGTCATTTTTGTGGCGGTGAATGGAATATCGTTTACGCTTTCCACGGTCGACCATTCCTAATCGCAAACACAAACTCCCCAAACTCTCCCGTAAATTAATCAACTAATGAAATTCTGAGGACGAAGATTAAGATTCCATGTACAGGTCAGTCTTTGAAGTTCAGGTTGCTCAAAGCTTTAGGCATTCTCCTCCAGCGTGCTTCCACCATCCGATATCCCATGCGGAGCTTTGACGACACAATGACAGTATCGGAAGCCGACATTCCAGTTTTCCCGACTATCGAGATTTCGTATTGATCCACTCTCATGAAGCACCATTGTTTAAGAGTTCATTCAATGCGGAACAACTATTCGCTCCTCGGCAAATTTAATTAAACGAAAACTAAAATCGTGCTCGAAAAGACCAAAAAGTCCGCCGAATAGTTTATATACAGAGCGGCTTCGGCAGCTTTGCCAAGTTCCCACTAAAATTGACACTAAATTGATCGAGACAAGGTTTCTTAAGCTAAACCACTCATTTGACAATAGTGTTAGTTACACACAAACACACTTTGTTCGATCTCTGAAATTCATTACACTCTGAACAAGTGTTTTCTTAACTCGACGTAACTTTTTCAGACTTCGATAACTGAAGATTGAAGAAGCATAAGCTCCAAATGAAAATAAAAGTCTCCCATAAATGTACTTTTATGCAAAACCATATCCACTGTATTTGGGGAATTTATTTAAAAAAATAGATCTAAATCTAGAAATAAAAAACCTTATTCTTTGACGGTAATGAAAGTAATAAGGTAATTAAAGTAATAAGCTAAATAATTGAGGTTGTCATTTATGCATGTTCAATGTTAACATTTAACAACAAACATACGGTTTTACAAGACATTTAGGTTTGGATTTATCAAGTTTTGAAATAACAGTGGATATATCGATCTTTGAAAATCAACACATGGGATTTGTTGACTTTTGAAAAACAAAAAATTCAAAAATCTATTAATCTATTTTAAGTGTGAACATTCGAATAATTTGTTAGTCAGTCACTTTGCGACATCCTGGTCTTCCTAAAGAGACTCGACTGTATTGTCGTTTTGGAAAAAAATATACATGTAAAACAATAACTCCATATTCTAATCATTCTTCTCCAATACGTTTATTTAATCATTTTTGCATCATTTACCTTTTTCCTTTTTTCATTGGCCGTCCTAGAGGAAGTAATGGAAGGGTAGTCACCTTTTCTATTTTTGTTCCGATTAGCAATAGATATAAAATACAAAGATTGCACCACTACAAATTACTATTTCTAGAGTAAAATTATATTGTCCGCCGTTAAGGGGAGATTTCGGCAGGCAAATTCATGTTAAAAATGACGTTTATTCGTAGATAAATTTCTCTTTTATTTAAAGATATATCAACTCAATTTTTTTTCTGTGTATAAGGAAACGTTAATTCTAGGGCGGAACAGGCTCCTTTTTCCAAAGTTCCTTAAGGAAATCTTTATAAAAAATACGAAAGTTGCTTAAAATTACGAGATTTGTCAATTTTTGACATTTTGGATTTCTGGAGTTTTGTTGAGAACCACTATGTTTACCATGCTTTCTATATTGGAAATGTTAAGATTTGTAGAGGAATAGGCACAAGGTTGAAGAGTCAGAATTTATGTCAAATTAATTTTTGTTCGAAATTGGATTTATCTACTTTACCAAGTCTTCAATTTTAAATCGCCTCTACAACGCCTTACAAACTCATTTATTTCCAATTTAGGACGAGAATGAACAGTATCATAAAAATGACAACTTCTAACGTTAAAACAAAAATATATAAACATTTCAAATAAATCAATGCAAATGTGACTACACTGACCAGAAAAATAATTTCATAGAAATCCCGGCAAGCCCTTCTTTTACACAAAGAAACAGGCCAGCTAGCTTTTGCATATTTTATAAATAATTGGGTCCACAAAGACACATTTTCCAAATTTTTGAAACAGTTTTTTGTAGTTTTATTTTCTTTGCAAACACTCAGTTGGCATATGTTTCGTATTCGCATACACGAAACTAAAGTTGCATTTAATTTGTTGACATTTTCTTATTCTTCACTTTCAGGAGATCTTGGAAAAAATATTCACAAATACCGAACAATAATAAATCATGATGCATCAAAAAACTTTTGATAAGAATATTTTGCTGTATCATTTACAGTTTATGAAATACTAGCTTTTGCCCGCGACTTCGTTCGCGTGGAAATTTTTATGTGTATTTTTGTGAACTGTGATCATTATGAAAAACCGAATTATTACGGTACTATGAGAAACAGTCTGATATATGATATAAATAAGGGAACTTGTAACTCATTTATTGACTTATTTATTTATTCCAATACCGTTCTATATCTATAAACTCTCATTGAGAAGGTTCCTTTCTCTCCCTACTTTTTCCTCTCCTTATTCCTTTTCCTAATACGTTAAAAACTACGTAAAAAATCTACCACTATGCAAAAAACTCATATCGATTTCTTGCTCTATGAAAAACAAAAACATCTATCCTACGGGAACATTTTTCCAGGATAAATAGTAGCCTATGTGCTATTCCAGACTATAATCTATCTCTGTGCCAAATTTAATCCAGATCCGTTCAGCCTTTCTAGCGTGATTGAGTAACAAACATCCAAACTTTCGCATTTATAATATTAGTATAAATTATAATTTTTCGTCAGTTTTATTTTTTTTATTACACCCAAAAGTGCTATGTCCAATTAATTAAAAATAAAAATTTGCGTTTTCTCGACGAAAAATAGGAAAAAAGATGTAGTCTTGCAATGCAAAAAGCTCAAATAACCATGCCATTCTGGTCAACTGGGCATTGCATTGAAATTTTTTAATTTCATTATAAATCTTTGTCGCTCTTATAATTCTTAATAATTTATATCATAATTTTTCTTCAGTAGGTACGTATGTTTGGTTTCAAGTTTCAAAAACGACTTTAGTTACGAACTCTCGCTTCGCTCGTGTTTAATAAAGAGTGTCAGAGAAGTCAAAGAACCATTCTTACCGTAGTACTTAAAATAATAATTTAACGGAAAAATTGGCAGTTGAACTCGATAAATGTAAAATTTTGACTGTTTAGATTTCTTACTGACAGTTAGAACGACCGGAAACCCCCGAAATTGTATAAACCGAAGTCGTGTTTAAAACGACAGTTTGCGTTCTGCTTGTCAGTGCATAATTTGAAAATTTAGTGAATAGAGTATAAAAAATAAGATTTAAATGTAAAAGATCATGATAAGAAAAAATTCATAATGCAGTAGATTATTATTTTTATCATTATACCGTTATCCAGAACGGCTTAATATATTTTTCCATTTTCCACCCACTAAACAATTAGCAACAAGTTTACTAGTGAGTATTTTATTGATTTAAAATAATAATAACAATAACAACAAAGCTTATAAATATTATAATACATTTTGGTAAAAAACAAATATAAATAAAATAGAAAATAAAAAATTGTAGCACCATCTGCGGGCTGATAAAACCAGTGATTTAGCTTTCACACTTTTAAAGTTTTAGTCACGGTCTCCTTCGCAAACACTTACAAAAACCGAAACTTTATCACTGATCCTTATTTGGTCTTATCAGATAGTTGCTTCCGGACGCCAAGTTGCCAAAAATCTAAATAACGAGTTCGGAAACTTGCCTCTTATGGACATTTTTAGTACGTATCGGTTTTCGGTCAACTTTCTAACTTCGTTAAATGTTTTCGTCTACTCCTCACCGGGAGAAAGTGTATCCAATGCGAAATCTCTCGGAACTTCGTAATGATAATACGGTCGGCCACAAATTGATTTTAGAAGTAAAAACGGCTGGTACAATTTAGAAATGAAAAAACTAGCAAAATAATGGTCAAAGAGGATTTTCAGAACAATCTCTAAATATCAACGGCGGATTTATCCGGCAGCAGAAGTTAACTCACATGACTTACATTAATCCAATTAGGACGAAGCTTACGCAACGCAATCAATAGCTTAGTGTTAAGCCAGCGTTAATAATACGTTTACGTTAAGTGCTCTTCGCGTGAATAAGCTCGAGCCGCAATAAAGAGAACTTTCTGTTTCTGTTAGTGCGATTGTGTTCTAATAAATTATTTAGAAAGCACATGCCAGACACTGGATATCCGACAATAGAGGAATATGTAACGTTGCGAACAGATATCATTGTTCCATTTTGATGTAACAGTTAGTTGATACCCACAAAGCTCTCGTCCGTATCCATTCGCTAATTAACTGATTTAATTTTCATCATCGGCGGCCATAAACACCCTCGACTGTTCAATTTTTCGACTCTCTGCATAAGTGCCTTTAGCGTAACGACCGGAAAACTAATGGCACGTTTCCATTAATCTCGATCGACTTCAGCCGTCGATGAATGTCTGTCAGGTAGCTCGGACTGACATTTTCGAATCCGGAAGGTGAACAAATATTTGGCTTCTTTGAAGGTAACGTAAACACTGAACACGCTAAAACAAATGAATTCCAAACAACAAATTGTTTGATTAGGGGCGCCACAATGCTCTCTACGCAAATACGGATCCGTTGAGTCAAGAAGGAGAAGAACCAAACGCTAAAAGCCGGCTTCTTGTTACTTTTCAACGATTATTGAAACATTAGACGGGGAAAATGTTTGAAAACGTCCATCAAAAACGACATAACAAAAACACTAACTGGTGACGAATCAGATGTTTTATTTTTCATAACATGTGTGCGAGGCTTGAAGCAAGAGATTGAGTTTCCCAACAATGTAAAAAAATAGGGCGGTATTATGAATTGCAGACTAGAGAAGAGCTAAATCGTCGAGAGTTTCTCTGTGTCGAGTGAAAATCTTGCAATTTTAATGTGTTCAATTATAAAAAACGCTCAGATTATATAGCGTATAAATCACAGTCCTTTCCACAAAAGGATGTTGCGTGATTGCTGGCGAATGTACATAAATATAAATTTATTCCATTACATGACGTAGATATGCAGTTTGGCACATTTTATCTGCACACAGCGCTAACAAATCGTGCCAAGAATACGCAACAGAAAATTAAATTATGTAAGAATAATATGCTTCGATTTATCTCGTCGGGCGATTCAAATTAAGCGCTGTGTGGAATTAAACATGTTTACCGAATCGCATGTGAAAGGGTTGGAATTTGGTGCAACGCGATGCACTTTATTTGATATAAGCTATCGCAGTCGGAATAATTTATGGTGTAATAAATGGACGCCAAACATGGCAATTATGACGGAAAATAGTTTCGTTATTGTTTTTGTCGCAAATCCACATCGGCAGCTAATGCCATTATTTATCGGAGCGCACTATTGCAGCAAATTTGCAAGAACAGGAGCGGCTTCTTCTGCTTCCGCCCATGCAATATGCAAGCTTTCGAAAAACTGACCTTACAATTTTTCAAATTAATGCATTAGATTTGCTGGTTTTTAAAATAATTTTAATAAATTTGTATAATTTGGATTATTATTTATTTCTTTATACATCTTTGCCTTTGGTAGATTTTTCAGCCTGTAAATGTCTGAAGAACTGAATCACTAAAAATTATAATGTTTGTCAATAATTTAATTAATGAATTTCCACATGACAAGCAGAAGAATAAAAAATCATTGAATTCTTTGAAATTTTTTATCTTCGCCCTTAATTTTTTTACAATTAATTAGAAATTGTAGAAACGCACCAAGAAAATCTAGGAAGATGTTTTAATTCCGAGGATTTTGTGGCCGTTGAAGAACGTCGCACCCAAAAAATTCAGAATTATCTGAGTCTGTGAAGAGTGAGATTATGAGGCATGAAGCGAACTTTAAAAATGAAAGCGTTCAAAAATATTTTCATGTGATAATTTCAGCTCGTCGATAAATTGAAATTGTATTGTGTTGTATAAAAAATAAAGATAATAAAGAAATATTATTTATATATTTATAAGATTTAAATGCAGGTGTTAATGAGCTGTCACATTTACTTTTGTAGTTTTTCAAAGTGGACGAGTTAAGTTTGGAAAATATATAGAAAAATGTAAAACGTTGTTACTTGGCCATTAATCGGATTGATTAATATATCTTAGAAAAGGTGGAAGAGAGATTCACGCGAATGATCAATTTCAATTGCTTGCCGTTTGAATATCTTACAACCCTGGAAATTCATTCTTTACAATTTTGTGTTTATTTTCACTGCATAATTGGCTATTAAAATATAATGCCGTAGTTCTCGGACAACCTGTATAATAGTAATATGAAAAAATAAATAAAATTATGTATCCTCATCCCTATTATTTCTAGACTTTCTTCATGCGAAATAAACTCGACAACTCAATCCATGGACATTAAAGAACCCAGTACTGATATAGTATATTATAAAGAACGAGTTCCAAAAGGCATATATTATTGCACTTCGCGGGCAAAGCCGAGAGTTTTATAAAGGGCGGGTACCCTAATAGCCTTACGAACGAGTTTTTTTATACTATTTTGTTTACTTCGCATCTTTTATGCAATTTTGAATTAAAAATTTGGGGAATTTTGCATTAGTTGGTTGACAATTATTGTCAAAATTGAAATTTCGACTTTCAAATGCAATGAAATTAAAAATATTGTTTGAACGTTGTGTTTTGGTGTTTACTTTGATGATTGACATGATATTTCTGATCATGACATACCACCCCAGAAAAACTAAATAACTCTAGTGCTATTACGAAACTCAAAAAACTATTAACGCACTCAATTGTCTATTTTAACAGCTTTGTTATAGACGCGAAGTAGAAAATAATTAAAGAACGAGTTCCAAAAGGCATATTTTATTGCACTTCGCGGGACGGGAGTTTTATAAAGGGCGGGTACTATAATAGCTTTATGAACAAGTTTTTTATACAATTTTTTTACTTCGCATCTTTTATGCAATTTTTAATTAAAAATTTGGGGAGTTTTGCATGAGTTGGTTGACAATTATTGCCAAAAATTGAAATTTCGACTTTCAAATGTAATGAAATTAAAAATATTGTTTGAACGTTGTTTTTGGGTATTTACTTTGATGACTGATCATGACATACCACCCTAGAAAAACTAAATTACTCTAGTGCTATTACGAAACTCAAAAAATTATTAACGCACTGAATTGTGTATTTTAACAGCTTTGTTATAGACGCGAAGTAGAAAATAATTAAAGAACGAGTTCCAAAGGCATATTTTATTGTATGAGCCCAAGTTTAAGGACGATTACCATAATAGCCTCATGAACGATTTATTTTATACTATTTTTTCTACTTCGCATTTCAAAATTTGGAGAGTTTTGCGCGGGTTGGTTGACAATTGTCAAAATTCGATTTTCATTACAATTAGCTGGCAACAGTTGGTGATTAAAATAATTTTCAGCAAAATATTGTAACAAGCAACATACCTGGGATTAATTTAAGTGCTCAAGACACATCCAACGTAACGACTAATGTTTATAATAGATGGGAAAAGCTAATTTAAATAAAAAATATTATAACGTTTTGTTTCGCTATTTACTTTGATGTTTGATATGACAATTCTCATCATGACGTACCATCCTAGAAATACTAAATTACACTAGTACTGTTACTAAACTCCTAAAGCTATTAACGCACTGAATTGAGTGCTTTAACAGCTTTGTTATAGACGCGAAGTAGAAAAATCATTTATATTTAAAATTCCCCACCCAAGCAAAGAAGCGGCAATCACTTTTTTTTAAATATGCCTTTGCTTAAACTCGTCTAAAAGGTATACCAAAAATATAGAGTTATTATGACAGAGCAGGTGTTGTCCAACTTGCACATGTTTCGGTTATTTGGCAGCGATGATGATTTCGTCGACCAGTGACTTGTGCGGTCGCTTTTCGTGTCATTTTAACTAATGACACAATTTGTCCGCCGCACACTCAACGCCCGACTATAAATACGACGCCGAGCATTCCGACGCTTTTACAGGCGTCTCGTCAACGATTCTTTCATCGGCTGACACTTACGATTAGTATAAATATTAAAACGATAGAATAAATTACGAAGAGCATGAAATAATCGGCGATGATTTATAACGCGTCACCCACGCAATAAAGGCATTTTAATTTGTTTTCCGGGTGTCACTGACACGATACTCGCAGTTACCTCGGCAAGCTTTCGACTGTTTTGTTGGCATTTTCAATATGACGGCCGGTCAATATTGGGCCTTTGAATTCGGACGGTTGCGATTTTAATGAAACATTTTATAATCTCGTCGAGTTATGTAAGAGATAAAAGCGCAACGTGATGGCGAGATGTGCAGCATTTTTCGATAGGAATTCAATCAGAGTTCTTATCGCGCAGGGAGGAATCTGCCAAACATAACAGCAACACTAGATTAAATTACAGCTTTGCGTAGCGTAGTGCTAAACCACTCCAGATATCTAAACCATAGGTATGACGAAGATCGTATATCGTAAAATGCAGTAATTACCGTGGCTCTATAGTAAGTAGATGATAGAGTTTCACGATGAGAGCAGCTGAGAGCTGATTGAAACTGATTACTCCCATTAATAAGTAGGTATTTTGGAAGTGAGGGGGGCAACTACAAACAATTACAATCTGATAAGAGGCGGTAATTGAAAAATGTAGCTTGTCTATTATTAATGGGATGTGGAATGAATAATGGTCGCGGTAATTATTATGTTAATTATATGCAAACACAAATTAGCATCGACCGGCCCAAAGTTCACGTAAAAAATTGCTTAATTATTTCGTCATGTGCCCCGGTTAATGACTATATTCGGGCGCAAAAGCGAAAAACTTGGTACCGAAAAACGGTCCGTGTGTCGCCCTCCACGATGGGGCCCCGAGATATTCGAAATTAGTTCCAATTTCTCTTGCCTCATCGAATCTGCCAACAAGCTATAATTTCGTCAAAGTACATATTTTATAAAGCATCCTGACATAATTAAGCAGCCAGTATTTATGGAGATATGGATCTCAGGCGGGCCGACGTTTCGTGGGTTTTGTAGGCGGCGAAGTAATGGTTCGGGTTGATGACAGGTAATGTCCAAGGCAGGCAACACGTGATACATCGCCATACGAAAAGGCAATTATCATCCGAAATGACTTGCCAGCAAACATGTGCATCCATTAATTTTGTTTAAGTATAGCCCCGAAAGCACGAGCTTCCTCGGGTTGCCCAAGCACTGAAGATTTTTACATCTTAAATAGTTTCACGGTTTCATACTGGGGTTTGGTGTAAATGCCATGAAACGAGTTCGAGTTGCATCAGTTTTGGCGCCGCTGGGTATACGAAACATATACATAAACATATATCTCTAGATCCGTGCCAGCTTAAAGCTCCGACCACAAGAGAGGGTCGTCTCTCGCTTGAATTTGCCATAAGATCCTTAGCGGTCGGAGCAAAGTTCATACACTAATGTAGAAGCACATAGAAACGTTAATGACCGCTCCAGCAAGTGGTAAGTGATACAAGCGATACTTCAGGGAATCTGCGGTCACGTCTTAGGGACACCCCTGAGACATTAACAGGGTCGAGAGTGCAGAAACTTGGTTAATTATGCGTTTACATGTGCTAGACATGTCAAGTGAAAGGGATATTATATTTGTGGTCGTTAAAACCGCCAGAATTACCTATGGTAGGTGTAATGGACCGGGAATAACAAAGACAAAGCTTTTGTTTTAATTACGATGATGTTTTATTGTGGCTTCATGCGCGCGGTGTTGTTTCAAAAGAAAAATTTTAACTGGAAAGCTAACTACGCTTCAACATTCCTGCCACCGTCGGCTATTTTCCTAAATTACATTAATTATCAAATTAGTTATGGTATTTACATGCACCCTAAAGGTTGCCTCCACAAATTTGTTGCAAATTTTAAATATTCATATCATTTGAAACAAGACTTATCTGTGGTAAGTACCAGAAAAATCTTTTGCGATTTTGTTGTAATTTTATATCAGAATTTTCAAATCAAGAGGTTTCCCCTTTTTTGGGTATTTTGTCGATTCATAATATCCATTGGAAATTTGCCCAATATCATAAAAATAGCGATTTATTGAGCTCTAAAACTTTATTCCAACTTAAAAAAAATATTAACTCTTCACCGGACCTTTTATAACGTGTATAAGTGAATACAATTCGATTGGTATCACAATTAATCTGTTGTATCATTGCATCATCCAAAAACACGTTAACGTAATTGAAAAATTTATTTTTTTGAACTGTTTCCAATTTTTAGTCGTCTGTACAGATCAGATTGTCCCAAATTGGACACTTTTAGGGGGTTTCTCTTAGATCCCGAAAATATATCCAAAAAGTAGCTAAGATGTCTAGCTCGATTTTTGAAAACAGTTAAATGGCGTGAACCGCATTCCAATTTCTTGTTTCTTTTAAGAACTAGAGGGCATTTCTCGTTTTTTAACATTTCCTAAAGAGGCGTGTAACTTCATTATTTATGAATATCTCTTAATTGTGTTTTAAATTTGTTTACGCAAAATATGACCTAGTGAGTTATTTGTGTAGTAAGTGTACTATTTTTGACACAAACTTGTGTTAAAAAAAAGAAACCATACTTTTACATATTTTTTACAACATTCGATATTTTTGTAAATGTTATTTTAGAGAATTAATAGTAGTAGTTTTAAATAATATAAAAAAATATGTAATACAGATACATATAATATATTATTAAGTAGACTAGGCGCTAAACTAATATTTATACATATATATGAGATGGCAAGCTTACATCACAAAAATATTAACGAATTTTGGCACAAAATACTGAAGCTCATACATACTCAAAGAGTAAAAGTTTTTTCCACAAAATTCTGCAGAATTCCTGAGCAGACACTAGCTATTTGTCAAGTTGGTATGAAACACAATTGGCCAGCGCGATCGCCGGATTTGTACCCATGGAATTATTTTCTGTGGGGAAGAATAAAGTATCTTCATTATAAACAAGAATTCAATTCTCACGAAGAACTGGAAAAGGTTTTCAAAATGCATTTTTTAGCTATGTCTGTGGAACTGTTAACAGAAGCTGTTTATGTTTACAACAAAATGATGGTCTATCTATGGTTTTTTATCATTTTAAACAATGTTTACTAAAAGTACATATTGCGTTTTAGTTTTTGTACTTAGACTAGTCGTAAGTAACAAATTAATCCATAGCCTACTTAATTATTTATATAGTAACTATTTTTTCATGTAACTCTGTAACAATTTTTAATTCTCACAAATATTATTTGCAAAATATAGTATGCTGTATATCGTTGAAAAGCTAATTTTATGGAGATTTCACAAATTTTAAAATATAAAAGATGTTTTATTTAGAAAAGCAGAACGTTGTCATAATGGTACATTCTAAAAAATAACTGAGTAAGTCGTCATATTCCTATTCTGCCCCACAAAAGCGTCCAATTTGGGACACCTGTACATGGATCATTGTTTGTCTGTCTTGTTGTTTGTCTGGTTGTGGATTATAAATACCAAATGTCGAAAACGGGATATTTAGTGAGGGGCACGTCTGACAAAATTAAATTATTTTAAAAAATCTGAACATTTATTTAAAGCCCTCACGTTGAACATCTAGACAAAAACGTCTCGTAAATTGTTGCCTAAAAATTTTAAGAATAAATTAGGATTGAACATACAATTTTAAATTTTTTAAAATGTGTATTTCCTTCCGGAACAATTTTTGCAACTAATGTACATATATTGCTCATTAGATAATGTTATAGTTCAGCTTACTTCAAAAAATCAACAGATTTCACCAATCCAATTATGAATTGTAAGGTATTGAAGTTTACATATTAAATGCACAGAATTTTCAAATCAAGAGGTTTTCCCTTTTTTGGGCATATTGTCGATTCATATTATCCATTGGAAATTTGCCCAATATCATGAAAATAGCGATTTATTGAGCTCTAAAATTTTATTCCAATTTAAAAAAAAATGTATTAGCTCTTGACCGGACCTTTTATAACGTGTATAAGTGAATACATTTCGATTAATATCACAGTTAATCTGTTGTATCATTGCATAATCCAAAAACACGTTAACGTAATTGAAAAATTAATTTTATTGAACTGTTTCCAATTTTTAGTCGTCTGTACAGATCAGATTGTCCCAAATTGTACATATATTGCTCATTAGATAATGTTATAGTTCAGCTTACTTCAAAAAATCAACAGATTTCACCAATCCAATTATGAATTGTAAGGTATTGAAGTTTACATATTAAATGCACTGCTATAGGCCCGTGCTTTTGGAGCGTCGAATAATGGCCCAATTGCCCAGGTCTAGAAATGAAAAACCCGTTTGAATTTTATTATGATTTTATCAGTGGTTGTTGAACAATTTTTCTTGTATGTGCCAAATTTTTGATCCTATATCGTAAGTGTAAAGATATGATTAGGTTGTCTTGCACATTTAAATGTCCGCATCAAATAAACAAATGAAGTTGTTTCGGATAAGGCAAGCAAATCGCGCGCTTAGAAAATGGGATATCCTTTTTGCAAACTGTCCAAATGGAAGTAATTTTAGGCGGAAGGCATCCGACTGAGTGTAGATTCGGTGGCAGTGGCGTAACGAAATCCCGTTTCATGACGAAACCGAATAAATATTTGCGCCCCGTCTGAAAGCAGATTAAAGTAATGTTTGGTCCTGAATCGATACTGATCTGCATGTCAGACGGAGCGACAGCAACGCCTTATAAAAAAATGAAAAGACATAAAATATGCGAGATTACGAACATGACGTGGTCAGAAGTCGAACTTGGACCTCCGAGTAATGAATTACGCGATTGACAGCTTGACAGCTAATAAAAAGCGTTGTTGGTGATCACGATTTTATTTGCTCAAAACAACCCATCTCCGACACCTCCGACCATGATGGATTCGACTCGATTCGGCACTATATTTTAATTAAGTTCACCGTGGGTTATTCAAATATTTGGACCGGCGACGCCGCCACTGACCGCCGATCAGGTAAGAGACGAGGAGCTTTATCGCCAGATCATCGCCGGGACACACGGCTAACTAAAACCCTTTCAACGCAAAACTACCATAATTAATGATCCTTAAAGTGTCTTCCTGAAATCTCAGACCTGCCATCGGAGACAAAATGAATTTTTTGTATGGGGACGCGATCGTATCGTGTGTTCGAAAGACAAATGGTGGGTCATCACAATTTAAGGCTTGGCAACTTATTGATTGTTTTTGTGATAACAGGGAGAAAAGCTCCAAAGTCGGTACGCTATGGACTGAAATTGATGGATAATTGTTGCTTTTCACTACAAGCTCGTTAAGTCACTCTGAGAGGACGTTTTGTTTTAGATCATGTTTTGTCGCGCCTTCCCACATATCACACGTTACAAATAACGTTAGGGACTTGTCGCTTTGCTGTAACATTAGCCACAAATACGGTCCATCTGATAGTTGCCCTCGCCGGAATTTATCGTCGAATTTTCGACCATCGAACGAACGTTTTTGTGCTTCGCCCCAGCCTCGGAATCTTCGTAATTAAGTTTCCAATTAATTATGCGATGTAAATTTAACTAACAAATTGCTGTAATGTAGACTCAGTGCGGTTACTGCGTTAATGTGTTTAATGAAGCGGTGTAGCACTTAACTTCTACATCGAATGTAAACACATGCATTCATGCAGCAGCGTCCGAGCTCTAATTGTTCATGCAAATATTCTGAATTGGGGGAATTGATTAATTGCTGCTATTGCGGTTTAAATCCGCAGGCCGGAAAAGAAGCGGACGTTAAAGCACTTGTCTATGGTTATTGTTATGTGGGTTTGCCGCAAAACAGGAGTGGATGAGCTTTATTCAAATTGCTTTTAGCATCTCATCGTCCTTAACCTAAACGGGCCCCCGTTTGAGAAAAGCACTTCGTCTAACTCGTGTTAAAAAAATGCAAATTTCTTACTTCTTACACGAGCATCAACTGACGGAATAGAGCGGAACGGAACGTAATCTCACTCTTATACAATAATTGCTTATTTTTAAATACGCAGTGTCAAATTACGAGCTTAGAATGATCGTTTTTATAATAAAAAAGTGTTGTGTCTTTTCGTGTTTATTATATATTTAAAAGACTTTCAAAAGAAGTTGCAGCAACGGCGTATTGATATTGTTTGCAGTGTACGCCACGCTTCAACCACAAATCGACACGTCTCTCGTTGATTTATAGAAAACTAATAAACGGAATTGATGGCTTTTGATTGCGTTTCGCTCCGCTATTTTTATTTAAACCAGCCGATTTTAATTGATTCACAATAAAATCGTAATTCAATAATCTTGATTTACGGCGCGTTTTAAATTTGAAACGCCCGTATACACGACACTTTACTCAATCAAACGGCGATTAAATAAATTTACGCGCACAAAGAGCGGCCCAATTGCAGCGCCACGAATGGCTTTAAAATCCTCTTTTCTTGATTGAATATTAGTGGAGCGAACGGGCACGTCTTCGAGGACGGATCGGCTGAAAAACCGCCCCGGAATGTTACAGATCGAAGCAGTGCTTTGAGATCAATTTGTTTTTGATTGGCATAATTGAAGCAGTCTGATTGAAATCGTGGTTAAATAATGCATCCATCCCGGTCGCGAGTTCGTGCACATAAACGCGACATGAACGAGATGAAGGCCTGAAAAGCAAGAGCCATGATCGCCTCGTTTCTGTTTGTTTGTTTAGCGAATTGCCTTCCACGTCAGGGCAATTGCATGCAAGGCAACGCCACGTTGCACTCAATATGCGTGTGCCAATTAAACCGGCCTGCGACGACATGTCTTTGGAAAAATGAAAAATTTCTTCTTTGATGTCCCAAAGCTCGGAGGTTGCATTGCGGTCATCTGCGAAATTGAATCCTAATTTTCTGTGCGCCGGCACCGCATGCAATCTTTTATGGAACAAATTCAAAACGCGGAAACCTAATTTGGGAACGATTCAATAAAAGTGTTTTATGTTTCAATTGAGGTTAAATTATTTCAGCTTTGAGAGTTCATTACGACAAAGCGATTCGTGTCACTAAAAGTGAAACGCTCGTGAAAATTTCGACCGCTTTGTGTGTCTCAAAGAACGTGAGAACTCATTAATGGCTTTTGATAGATCTCGAAGGCTGGACCAGGAACCATTCATAAGCGTCCAAACAAGAGCACAGCAAGATTTTTATCGCAATCCCCAAGCAGAGTGGATTCCATACAAAAACCAGTCTAGTCAACATTTCAATAATAAAATCTACATTTCCATATATTCCGAATTTGTTTTCTCGCGAATATGCGCATTTGTATATAAATTATATACGTTTCACAAATACAATTACATGAATAAATAAACAGCTCACAATTTACAGTCTAAAAATGTATAAATAATTCTCGGGCATAATAAAAATTGATGACCTCTGCTTCAATAATATTTTATTCAAAAAAGCGATACACAGGACTGAGGTTTTGTCAATAAATAAATTTATAAAGTTGCATTTGTCACCGACATTTATGTTGTTTATTTTTTACTAAATTTCTAACAAATTTACTACATAATTTAAAAATTATGAGAATTTATTAGTCCCTTTAAAGTTCTGTTTATAATTTTGAAAAATTGAGATGATGCAACTTTTCATCTCGGTTAAATCAACGAGCTTCTTCTCTTCCTGTCGTCACATTATTGCGACTGCTGCAGTCTGACAATGTCTACTGTAGTCTTAGACGAAACGTTTTGAAGAATTCGTTCGGCAAGAATTCGATCGTTCAGCAAGGCAAAAAACTGTTGCATCCTAAAACTGTTGGAAATATATGTACTTGTAAGGAGCAAGTAATTTTTTATTTCCTTCGAGTCCAGTGAATCGTCTGAGTTGTTTTATTGTTTTTTACATTGAAAACGTGTCAATATGTGATTGATTGAA
Source organism: Eledona agricola (assembly GCA_964023215.1). Classification (NCBI taxonomy): domain Eukaryota; kingdom Metazoa; phylum Arthropoda; class Insecta; order Coleoptera; family Tenebrionidae; genus Eledona; species Eledona agricola. Next base: position 18,671,148 of record OZ026858.1, read on the forward strand.
CTAGAAATTGTTGACGTAAGTAATAAATAGATAGTGGCAAGAATAAGCAGTTGTACAAGGGTCATTTGAAAAACTCTCGAAATGAAACAGAAAAAACGTCTATAGTGATTTAGATTGTATTTTATTTTTCAACATATTCCTCCTCCATTTCAACACATTTGGTCCAACAATGCCCAAAAGTCAATATCCTGTCTCGAAAGTGGGTTTCCGGGAGGTTTGAAAAATATTGTTCAACCGCCTCGTCAAGGGGAAATCTCTGTCCACCAAGAAAAATCTTTTGAGTTTTAAGAAAAAATGGTAATCTAAAGAAGTTGTATCTGGCCAATAACGCGGATTTAGTTGGATTTCTTAGCTTATCTCGTTTAAGTTTGCCATGAAAACTGCACAGGTATAGACTCTTGCATTGTCTTGGTGGAAGATGATTTTCCTCTTGGTTAAGGCCGGTTTTTATCCTCAAATATATATGTATGTCTGGTCTTAAAGGTTAGCATAATATCCCATTGCAATCTGGTCAAGAAAGCCAGAGGAGATAGTGCCTCCCCATCAACTGACGAATTAATTAATTTCAGACTTTGTAAATTTAAAAAAAAAATATTTTTCCAGTTGATAAAACATTACAAAAATTTTTTCTTTGGTTGAAGAAATGATTTTTCAGCTTCAGATCGTAACAACCATTATTTCAACCGAATTGAAAAGGAAACGCCCGACTAGAGCTCTAGAGAACATTTTTTGCCTGAAAAAATTCACCTCCGCAAATCACAGCTGAGGCATGGCTACGACATTATCAATTTTTTAGGAGAGTTAGATCGTGATTGGTGCCTGAAAAACTATGGATCTTAGGCACGCCCACCGTTTCAGAAGTAATCAAGACTCGAATTTTGAATTTAAGTTGTTTGTTTGCGTCATTTCACAGTTGACAAACCGCTCTAGAATGAGTTCCATGTACCTATAGTTTCATTTCTATTAAAATTAAAATTTTACAATTTTTTTGCAATGGATTAATTGTTCGTCACAAATTCTCTAGTTCCTTGTCCACACTTGAGTTTATGATTAAATAAAGAAAAACACTTCAAGAATTTCTTAATTCTTGTTGCAGGAAATGTAAAGATTAACGGGTAGTTTAATATCAAATAGTTTTGTTTGCCCTGTGCTTTATTTTTGAATAGTGTTGCAGATATTTAACAAAAAGCGGAATATTGCTCTGTTAAAAATTTAAATCACGCCATACAAAAACTCAGGATCATATTAGGCAACATATAAATTGCATATTTAAACAAACAAAATATAATACATTGGGTTGATTTGTCACGTGAAGTGGAAATTTAACAAATATATTATAACTCACAGTCATAAAAAATAATAAATATACAAAAATATTTAACTATATTTTTCTGCAGTATTATTTTAAATTAGTATTTTGCCAATACGATGAGAGTAGAGAATTTTTGAACAGGGAAACCTTTAACGAATTAGTGTTATTGATGACAACAAGAAATGATACCCTTTCGGGAACTTCCATAACAATCCAAATGAACTATTAGATTCTACAGCTCACGTTGTAACTGAGAATATAAATTTATAAGATAATAATTGAAATTTTTTACATGTAAAATTGATGAAACAATAGATATATGTCATTCATGGTGTTTTATGAATTCGGGACGCACTTTGGAGGAATTGTTCGAAGGCAAACTGTATGTTCGGAAAATTCGAATTGGAAAATAATAAGTAATAGCCGAAATTATTACTGCAATTATTGTTAGGCCATTTAACTTGGTAACCTAAAATTAAAATAATTGCTCCTCAAACTTTATTTACCATTTATTAATTCTTACGCTCATTCGTTAAACTTTAAAACAATTTATGAAGTCAATCGAGGAGAGATTTATTAAAAATTTGACAGATTCTCTATCGTATTTTTTAAAACATTTTAGAAGTCAAAAATAATATCTTTAGAACAAAATAATGTAGAGGAATACCATCGGACACCAAAATATATGTAGAAGGCAGTAAATAAACTCAGAAAAAGATTGTCAGACGATTAAATGAAAATACAAAATTCAGGGCCTTTAATAACTAATTTAAAAAACTGCCTGCCTCCACTGATAAAATGATCACAAACCGCCACTGTAATATGCCCCCGTTATGGTCTGTCTCTTTGGATCAACAGTAACCCTTTGGCATCCCAAAATTTTGACACCATTATCTACCTTTTCTGCAAATTTTGCCAAGAGTGCATTTTTAAAGGTAAACAACCTGAATGCTTTCATTGCTCAAATTGATTCTGGTGTTGAGTGGCGAACCCAAGCTTCTTCAATGATTATCAATCAACAAATAAAATCAGTGCGATTTCCTTTAACGCGGGCCTAAAAGTCCTGCGACAATTTCACTTGAATCTTTTTTCCTCAGTAGAGAGCTTTTGCATGCACAATTTGGTCATAAAAATATGATATGCTATATCAGGAGCCTTTGCAATCTCCGAAACCTTTAATTGACGATGTTCCAGAACCAATTTATGAATTTTTTCGATAATTTTCCCATCTTGCACTTTTTGGTCTCCCGGAGCGAGACTCTCCCTGTATTACTTAAACGACGTAGTCCATTTCCAAATGGCAAAAATGAAGGTGAAAAATCGCCCAATATATCCCTTCATTTTCAACATGAATCTTCAGTAATTATTTGATAACGACGCGACACTCTATTTTATTCTTAAGAGTTTTTTACAAATGGCTTTAAGAAAAATACTATTTGACGGAGTGACATAATATTTGACTCACTGCTACTAGATAAACCAAAAATTTGATTGCCATAAAAATTTTGGAAAATATATGTCCGCCAATCTGTCAGTCCGAGATCTTTTTAAATGACCCTCGTATTTTCGATCTTAACTTTTTGAAGTTGTTCGAAGAGAACAAGCAACTTCTAGCATTTATGTTCATAAAATTTAAAACGCAAATTTGTCATTTTGTTTTTTGTTTGCTGCTCATTCAAAAATGCCTTCCATCGACAGAATTTCTTATACAATATTTTTTAATCGAAATATTAATACAATAAATAATTTTTAAGGATTATGATTTCGGCAAATTTGAATAGCAAGTTATTGTTGCAAATTCTAATTTTTTTGTTTCTTATCTTTCGTAATTTTTGTAATTTTGGCGTTAATAGTAAAATAAAATAAGTATGTCGTAATTCTTACAGGGGTAGTGGAAGAATGGCCCAGAACCAAACTATCCCCCTTTGTGTCTCTTGACAAGTTTATGTAGTTCAGGTTTTTGTTTTATTTCAGAGTGTTATTTTATTTTGTTTTATTACTGTTTTATTTTTATACTGTATATTGTAGTTATTTTGTACTTGTTGCGAGGCACAATAAATGATTATTTTTTTTTTTTATTTATTAAATAGGAAATAATGGTAAGGTAACTGGTTGGATAAGCAGTAAATGAATGTGTATATTATATTTTTTATTTCTCTTTATAATTTCTACAATGTCTTATAATGTCCACCAGATGTTAATTTGCAACTCTTCCAGAAACACACTCATGTTTACGAATCAATTACTTAACAAGTTTAACATTTTCTTCCGTATGTGTTTACATATTTCCCTAAGTATATTTTCTTTGTTTAAGAGGACTCATTTGAGAATCCTGCTAAAAATAGTGTCCATTAGCGGTGCCGTCTCCTCCGGGTCGTATTCAGTTTGTTTTAGCTGTTGGTCCATGGCCGCTGAAGCGTCCTCTGCGCGGAATGCGCGGCCGTTCAGTTAATTCGGCTTTAACATAACAACTCCTCTTTGTAAATGTTTCGTAACAAGTATGCAGCGCTCGGTAATCGAGTCGCTGTGAAAAGTTGCGGCCGCGTTGAGATTCATGAGTCAATTTAGTTGCAATGACAATAAAGCGGGGTCGGGGTTAATTCCGTCCGGAATGTGAAGCTCTTGTACAGTCCGGGCGGTCTGTTTCCGTTTTTTTCCGCCAGAATTTCATTTAGGCCATCTTGTTAGTCGGAACTCGGAATGAAATTGTTCCGGCGCATCTGCCGCCCTGACCTACGACCCCTCGAGGTCACTTTGCCGAATCTCGGCCGTTTAATTGACCGGCCCTCCGAGAATTAGCCGCCTCTTTGATAGCGGAAATCAGCGCCGCCGAGGAATCCAAATGAAGCGCTTAATTAATTGCCAAAAACTTGATTAATGGCCTTTGAAAAAAAAAAAACTGCAGGACGTCGTATATTATTATTATTATTATTAGTTCGGTAGATAACTGTTCAAATCCGACGACGTTCCATATTCGGCTGGCCGGGCCTCACACTTGCAAAAACAGCTTGGAATTAGAAAGGAAAAGACAGTTTTATTGAAAGCGAGCGATACAATTTCCATTGAAATGGTGTTCGGCCCCGCCATATTAGATTCTCTTTTAGTAATGTTATTGGGTGGTTAAATACCCTCTTCGAGACGTTTTATCGCGCTTGCCACCTCTGCACTCACATATGAAAATACTAAAGTAAAATTTTATTGACTCCGATCGTCGGATAAACCAACTAAAACGCCTTGTTTATCTCGAGCCAAATCCGTGCTGGAAAACACTATCCGGCGCCGCTTTCACGCTCGTTTTACCCCTTATTTGGATCCAAATTTGATGATTTACGATCTCGTTTTAATCATCTCAACGACCACTTGTTGTATAGACTTCTATCAACACTCGTTCTTCAATAAAATAATTTACTCGGCTCGTTTAACATCGTGCAGATGTAATTGCCACAGAACGAATTCCAGGACAAAGAGGTTAACAATCCATAATCTGGAATGGCGCAATAATACCCTACATTCAGGCATAATGGCTCTGATTGAAGCCCGAGAATCTCGAATGGAAGGTTGCAAACCGAATCTCCCAAAATGAATAAATTAAGACATGAAGCCACTTAAGCCGATGTCACAATATTTCTGTCCGGACGCGCTTTTAAAATTATAATTGTTAATAATTAATTTGTTAAGCCGGCCATTCAACGTGTTTATAAATGGATGATACGGTCAATTCTAACGCAATTTAATGCAAATCCTTTGTTCTGAAGCCAAAGCGGATTCAAAAAGAATTTAGTGATTCATGTCGTACGTGATCACTTCATAAACTCTTATAATCGTTACCTGAATTATAATTACACACCGCAAACAATACGCGTAGTCGTGACTAATTGGCAGTTTATGTTCAACAAAGAAATTTTCGTCATTTCTTCTGATTAAGCGTTCGGAGCCCGTGATTAAAAGCAGCATGATGCAGACTTGTTCTAGTTTATTATTAAGTTTAATCGATGCATGTCGTACTTAAATAAGCCATTATTCTAATACCAACTAATTTGTCAGTGTGTTATTACACTGTTAACTCATGTGCGATATTTAAATTGCTCCCTATTACTTTTAATGTCTGCATCGACGAGCTGCAGTGCGAAAATCGTCTAGACATTGTTAATATTCAAACTTGCACGTGTCGTCGTCGTTTGATGTAATCCGCTTTCGAAAAAATCTATCCAAAATGAAGTTAAAACAACCTGTTAGCGGAGTTGTTTGCAATAATTAGCTTTAATTCCGTTAATTTGTTTGTTCGTTATCGCAGTTTAAAAGAGCTTAATTTTTCAGCTTGCGCCCTTTGAAATTTAGGGGAAGTTATATAACCGCGTAAACTCGCATTTCCTTACATGACTGAAACGGTATTATTTTCGTATTAATCATTCAGAGAGACGCAGAAATTGCCCTTAATAAATACCTGTCAACACGCACCCGATTACCTGTTAGATTAACAAGTCTATAAACATTGTAATAGCGCCCTTCCGGCACAGTTCGCCCTTTTCTTCAGTTTCCTGCCGGAATAGCAGGCCCCACATCCAAATTAATATCGAAGGGCACACACTTTTATCCATGACAAGTATGTGAAACTCGAGTGTTTGTCTAAGTGAAACTCGCTCCTTGGGCAACCCCCGTTGAAAATCTGCATAATTCACCCCAATTAATTCGAAACTAGTTCTCCGGCGAATTTCCAGCGGCGGTTTGTGTTAATTCGTAATGCTGATGCTCACACAATGGACACGTTTTTAGACGTTCCCCGCGTCTTTGTCAAATAAAAACCGCTACATACTCAAAATCAGATGAATAGATATTCCGTACACGTATTATGTTCAGACCGGCATGCATACGGAAGGCCAGAGACACCCTATCGACCCTCAATCCTATAAGCCAACACTTCATACATACGCTCAACAACCCCTTCAAACTTAACTCCAACAGCGTTTCCATATTGGGGGCAATGGGGGCAACATTCGCCCCCGATACTTCCTCTTAAGTTATGCAATAACCAACTTGTAAAAAAAATTGCGACAAGACATTTGGCGCTGAAATCCGACCAGTAAATGTGAAGGAAACAATCATAAGAGCTGATAAGAGCAGAAAGTTAAGCAGTGAGGGGCGTAATAAAGCAGATAATTTAAAAGTAGATCCGCAAATTAGCGAATTTTACTGACTACACGTGATAATGAAAACACCGCAAGAAAGCCAACAACCAATACGATTCATACGAATATGATTCAAACCCATATACATATTTAGATTTAACGAATTGAAATTGATTTTTTAGTGCCTGAGTGAGCCCACATAAATTCGTATTAGAAGTTATAACCCTCCAATTAATTATGAATACGTTACTATATTATTAATAGCATAAACGTTTGCATCTTCTCACCTGCCGTTAATAGTGTTAAATCAATTATTACTAGCTCACGATATGTAAAATTACATCCACAAATACGAAATGGTCGCTGCTTTACAGCAGTCAAATAATAACTTAACAGCTGGTGTTGACAGAATTGCTAGTTTCATACTCAAGGACTGTCCATATGTCCTGACATAACCATTGTTGTATTTATTTAATCCCTATTTTCGTAGCTGATTTTGAGAACAAATACGCTTTACGCGAATTGGTAAAGTTTCTGATGATACAAATTATTGTCTGGTTCTTGAGACCATTTTATAAATGTACTAGAAAATATAACCTAACAGTTAAACACTCCATTCAAAGAATAGTGTTTTTCAGATTGTAGACGATAGAGAAAACGACTTTACGAATCGCCTGTAAAACTTTTATTTCTTGATTAGGTATTATACGAGGCTCATTTAAAAAGTCCGCAAAATGACAGATTGGCGGCCATTTAAATTTCAAAATTTTTGCGGCATTAAAATGTTTGGTTTATCGTAGTCGTGACTCAAATATTATGTTACTTCGTCAAATTATTTTGTTCGTAGAACCGTTTCAAAAAAAGTAATAAGACTTCTTGAACAAGGATAAAATAGAGTGTCGGTAATTTTTTTGGATACTGCTTTGAATATTTCGTTTGAGATTGTTAAATATGTTGTACTTCTGACACAATTCCCACCTTTTGGAAAATGGTTAGGTAACAAGGTCGTATTTTGTGGCCACAAAGCCCCTATTTCACAGTTATGAATTATTACATTTGGGAGAGGTTAAAGCAACTGGTTTATAAGGGAGCTATTAAAAGATGCGGAACGATTAAAGAACAGGATCACACAGGCAGTGGCGGCTCGTAATTATTTCGTTAGGGGAGGCAGAGTTTTTTAATTGGTTATTAATGGCCTTAAATTTTCTATTTTGATTTAATTTTTTGACAAGCTGCTGAAATTACTGCCATACACATAAATTATTCTTGTCCAATGGTATTCCTTTCAATTATTTTTTTAATAGAAATATTCATGATTACTTGTAAAATGTTCCAAAAAATACGATACGATTCAATAAATCTCTCTTCTTCCATTGAATTCATGCATTGTTTAAAGTTTAACGAATGAGTAAAGAACAATGAGTAATTAGAGTTTGAAGTGCGATTATTTTAATTTTAATTTGCCAACCATAAATGTCCTACCATAATTGCAGTAATAACTTCGTGCTACTACTTTATTTTACAATTCGAATTTTCCAAACATTCAATTTGTATAAGTCATCCGAGCAATTCCTCCAAACTGCGTCCCTAATTCATAAAACACCATGAATGAATATGTCTTAAAATTACAGAAAGTGGTTAATGACATTTTATATCTCTTGCATCATCAATTTTAGGTACATGTAAAAATTTGAACTATTTGCAAGTTTATATTTTTAGTTACAACGTGAGCTATGAATCTAGTAGGTAGTGCGTTTTGAATTGTAAGTTTCCGAAAGTTGTACTCATCAATAACACTAATTCTTTAAAGTTTCCTCTGTTCAACTATTTTTTACTCTCACTGTTTCGACGAAATATCAGTTCTTGTTATTTATAAAATAGCACAGAACGATAAATACAAATAAAAATAAACCTTTTTATATACTTACTTATTATTTTTTAGTGACGGAGTAAAATTTTTATTAAATTTCCACTTGACGTGCCGAAACAGTTAAAAATGTATTATATTTTATTTGTTTAAACATGCAATTTACATGTTGCCTAATATGATCCTCACTTTTTTATGGCGCTCAAGTGATTTAATATTTAACAGAGCAAACGTCTTTAATTAAATATATTCAGCACTATTCAAAAAAAAAACACATGACCAACAAAACAATTGTTTGAAATTAAGCTATGCCTTAACTATAAAATTTCTTGTAACAAGAATTAAGAAATTCTCGAGCTGGTTTATCCTAAGGATTCAAAAAACGAATCAAGCCTGGACGAGGATTTGTGACGACAAATTATCCGCCACAACACAGCGAAGTAAATGTATATAAATATAAATAAAAAATATGATAATGTATATAATTGAACTCATATCGTTGTCACCTGACACACCAACACTGATTGCTTGTTTTTTCACCTTAAAATTGCAAAATTTTAATTTTAATTGAAATCTGACAAAAAATCGAATTCGCTCAGAACGGCTTAGTGTAAAATGACGAATAAACGAAGATGATGTGCGCTAAATTCAAAATTCGATTCCCAATTATTTCTGAGGCGGTGGTGTTTGCCTACGATTGAAAGTTTTTCAGACACCGAAGCTCATGCCCCATCCGAAGAAAGTAGCCAATCACGTACTAAATGTCCGAAAAAAGTCAACGTCGGAGCCATGTCTTCGTTGTGATTAGCGCAGCGAGGTGCATTTTTTCAAACAAAAAATGAGTAAAAACAGGGTCGGGCGTTTACATTCAAATTCGTTGGGTTCTTTTTGAACATGGATAAAATGGAGTGTAGCTCCGTTATAAAATATTTAGCAAAGATAGCTTGGTCGACAATAAAGATTCATGCTGACATGAAGGATATATTGGGGGATTTTTCACCTTCATTTTCCAACATTCCGAAATTGACTTTGAAATTTAAAGAAGGCCGGGAGTGTCTAACAGATGGACTTGTCGTACTGTTTTTATTTTATATTTCATTTGACAAATTCAAGGAATTACCAGCCCAATAAATCCACTAATGCATCAACACTGCTCCGAAACACCTCAGGATGACAATTTCCAAGACAACTTGCTATCGTTTTGGAACAAAGTTTAAAGAGATTATGCGAAATACAAAATTTTAAAATTAATCGCTCTGGTCTCACACGTCCAAGATTGAGGATCTGTAATTTTTCTTCCGTTTTATAATAATAATTTATTTGAAAACGGTCATAATTGTCTTACTCATATATTAAATGGCATGTCACTTTTTATAAGAAAAACAATAACTTTAATACATAACCTTCGTATATTCCAAATAATCCACTTTGTAAAGTCCCTTTTTTGGGTCCCACGATATACGCTAGTCTTAGCGTTTTACAAAGAGACAAATTCATTGTATCGTTCTCACTTGTTTTTTTTTCGGGATGGGTAGGAATATATGTGATATCATTCAGGTAATTAAAATCACGTGTTTGACCTATATTTGTTTTAATTTGTTGTAAAATTTATACACAAAATTTATACACTGTTCGAAATAAAGCACCATCGTTATTGAAACAAGCAAAACTGTGTTATTTCTCTAAACAATATTTTACCGTCATCTTAAACAGATTACACGGAGCTTAAATTAATCTAGTACAGATTTACTGATTCACTCTACATGGAGTTGGAAAGACTTCAGACGGGTCTTAGCTAGAACGAAAAAAAGCCAACATTCAAATTAGCCCCGCAGGTGCTGCCAGGCCACGTTTAGTAAAAACTGCCGTAAAATGTGAAATTTCTGTAGAATAAAGCAGTTGTGGTGTCAGATTAGTGAGATTGTGTGTGAATGAGGGTGATTGTCATACCGACAAGGTCAACGAGTCCACAGAGACGTCTTAATAAGACAATTTAAATTAAGTCACGATGTTTAATGCATCAATCGGGACGTGATGACAATGTTTTATACTGACAGGCCTGGGCGCACATTATTCAATGCAAAGTGGCGACAAATTGCGGATTCCGCACTTCCGCAGCGATTAAACGAACTGGCGTAATTTTTGGGCGCTTTGAGCTTGATTCCGTCTTAATCGGCGCGGAATTATGGAGCCGACCGTAAAAACGGTACGCAATTGTGTAACGCGCCGAAACGGAATCGCGTTGTGTATAAAATTACTAAACACGGAACGTGGAAGACGTACGAAGCATAATTCGGTGGACTAGTTATTTTATAACGTAATTAAGAAAGCTGCTAAGGAACTCGCTCAAGAATTCCCCGACGTTATGGCGGAGGCTTACCGTCGTCTTCTTCAATGGCGGCGTAATGTAGCCTCGTGTTTCGTCATTGCTACTTTTATACCGCATTGTCTGGTCCATGATCTTTTCTACGTGACGAGATTACTACTTTATGTAGTGTGCTCGGTTTTTGCGTCTTTTTCTCCTCGATATACCACAGATATGAGGGGGCGTGAGTGCGACCGGAATTAAGGAGGCTTCGGTTCCTTTACCACTCCTTCGGCTGGATGCACGTTTTACCGATCTTTTTGAGACGAAGGTGTGTCAGACTCCACATGTCAATCGCATCAACACAAGAGCCCTCACATTTGGAAATTCGGGATTATTCCTACAGTCTACACACGCTGTTTACTCCCACAGGATCCTCCACACGCAACTCGGACTGCGTTCTTTCGGTATTTTTACGACACTAAATTTTATCTTAACGATAATAATGCTTCCCACACGGCTACCTGAGCAATTATCATCGGGGCATCGCTGTTCCACGTCAAAAAGTCGCCGCTTATGAAACGCGTATTCTGGAAGTTATAAACCTACTTATACAGGGTGATTCACGTAGACCGTTCGTTAGAAAATTTTGAATTTTCCGAAAAAGTTAGAAAGTTGACATTTGGTGCTTGATCATTATCGATCATTCTGAATCGAAGTTAAATACTTTCAAGATGGCGGCGTTTCCGGCTATACCGGAAATTGACATCAACTGTGCTATTTTAATGGCAACCCCCTATTTTTATGCACTCATTCATTTGTTCACTCAATTCTGAATAAGACCCAGAGTATCGGCACTTACCTCTCATAGTTTATTTTATATTCTTAATTGAATGCTAAAATTTGAAAATAAATGAATCTTTTAAAAATTTGATATCTTTTGAACCAAGTATTGGTAAGTATTGCAATAATTCTTTTAACTGTCGATTCGTATAATTTCAAAAAATTGTCTGGGAGTACTTCTAATACTTTTTAATGTTTCAAAGGGTCGTTGCGAATTCCCGAAAATGACTATAACAAAATGGCAAAAAGTCTATTTTTTCAAATGGCAGCTGCACAATCTAACAAAAGAATTCGATGTAAATGTAAAAAATAACTCGACCTTTATAAATGTTTGTTAGGCGAATTCTCGATAGTTTTTACGATATTCCACATTTTGTAAAAAATGCATCTTCTATTTAGCTTTTGGTATGTATAGGCTGTGGAATAAAAACATTTGAATCAAACAATTGAAATTAGAATGTTATATCACAGATTACTCCTGATGACTGACTTCATAGGGCGATTTTGTCCGGAACTATCTCTTTTCTACACATTGAAACTAGGCGCATGTCATCTTTGTCACAGATACCATAAGCAAATGTAGAGGCGCTGTAGGCGTTGCTAATACTTTGTACGACCGCTAGATGTCACTACAAAAACTTTTATTTAAATTTAAATAAAAGGCCCAATATTTTTACTATTTTAAATTAAACAATGTACAATTCAGTGTTTTTTAAAATGCGTGACTGTTTCTACGCTTGTTGCTTTTTTTCTGACTAATATTTTAAAACCAGCATTTTGCTGCAAATATAATCAAGCTAGTAAACGTCAAAACTTGCTAGTATATTGAATTTGTGAAAAATTTTAAGCGAAAGATGGGTCTTTTTTACATTATTTGTGGTGTTGGTGAAAACTAAGCGGAGAAACTGCATTGTTTTCCAAAAAGTGAAGAAAGGTAAGGATGTTTTATTAATACAACAAATTCAGGAAATCTAATTACATAATTCTAGAACGAAACTGTGGCAAGAAGCTCTAAATGTCCAAAATTGCAATCTAAAGCAAAAGTGGAGGGTGTGCAAAAACACTTTTCGGCATCGTTAGATCTTAGGCTTCATTATTCCTTATTTTTGTGTATGAATTTGAAGAACTAGGCCAGGTTGCTCTATTGGTTGTCCGGCAAGTCTTTCAAAATTTCCATTATTATATACTTAATAACCCCAAGTAATTATCATATGTGTAAGTTATACCTATCTTAGAAATATAATTGTTAACATTTTGGATATAATTACGTTTTATTTAAATTAAGTAATATATAAATTGATGTTTATAAAATTGTTTATTTGTATGACGTGTAAATAATGAAGAAATATTTTATGATTTATTCTACAAAACAATTTTTTACATTAGTTTTGTAGAATAAATCATAAAATATTCAAAAAATAGCGTTTTTACTACCTAGAAAGAGAGGAGAGACTATTTAAATTTGCCGCAACATTTGATCGATGCGCCATCTGAAAACTGTTACATAATTTGAAGGTCGTTAAAGGTCATTCCGCCAAAATATTTGCATTGAGTCAGTCATCTGGAGTAATCTGTTGTTATATGAATAATGCTTTTTGTCAAATCTATACTATAAATTTATTTTGTAGATTAATAACAATGAAGCAGCAAACAATAAAGTAAAACAAAACTTCAACTTAACAAACACTTTACATCAATTATTGTAAATGTACAACATTGTAAATAATGCAAATGTTCTACATGTCCACCATATTCACTTATACAATTTACGACACGTTTTTCTGCAGATTGAGTTGCTCTTCTTATTTCAGCTGGATCAAGATTATCAAATGCCCTAAAGATTATGCTGTACGCTATTTCCTTTGTGCGGCCCCATAAATAAAAACCAAATGAGATCAATATAATTATTATTAATTATTATTTGCCATTCCAACAATAAATTTAAAATATCAATTACAGAACATTTAACTGAATCTCAATAAACTCAGTAATCAATAATCTCAATAATAAGTATTGATTTTAATTGTTTGTGATTAATTTTTTCTATTTCACAGCCTACCGATATCAAAATCCAAAGATGAATACATTTTTATAGAAAATGAGAAATAACGCAAAAACTAAGCAGAACTGGCATATGATACCTTTATAAAAGTCAAGTTATTTTTTATTTATACATCGAATGACGTTTTTAGATTGGGGGGTTGCTATTTGAAAAAAATTAGTTTTTGACATTTTGTTATTATATTTAAAAAATCGCAGCAACCCTTTCAAACATTCAAATGGTATAAAAAGTACATTTAGATTATGCTCTGAGGTTATGCAAAACGACAAAAAAACCTATTGCATTTTCTCAAACGAACGAAGAGATATTAATTGTTACAAAGATCCTTGTATTTCCAAATTTTAGCAAATATTTGAAAAACTATGAGAGGTAAATGTCGATAATCTGGATGAATCTAATTCAGAATTGAGTGTCCAAATGAATGAGTGCATAAAATAGGGGGTTGCCATTTAAAATAACAAAGTTGATGTCAATAACGCCGCCATTTTGAAAGTATTTTACTTCGATCGATAATGATTATGCACTAAATTTCAACTTTCTAACATTACGTGAAATTGAAAATTTTCTAATAAACGGTCTACGTGAATCACCCTGTATATACACGGTGTTTTAGTATAAAATCTTGTTATCAAAAAATCGGTTGTTTATGTTTTAAATTACTCGTTCAAACTGATATGGTACGAAGAATTACAAATATTTTGCTTTAAAATAAATTAAAACCTCGAACTGATTATAAAATATTGATGTATTTAATTATATCTATTATTAATTTTCAATTAGCAACAATTCCACTATATAACATCCCCACCCACCCATGAATTGGCAAAATAAATATTGTTAATCAACCAAAGTATTTGTTTTGTCATGTGCGCTGCGCACTTTTTGTAGTTCAAAGCGCAATATTTCGAACAAAAAAGCCTAATTAATTAATTGAAGTAATTAATAAAGCGTGTTTGCCCTTATAACTTTGAGGCGAAGAAGAGCGGAGCCGGCCACGTTAATCTTTGTAATTGATTGTGATCAATCTAAAATTGAGCAAACAAGAATTTCAGCGTAATTGCAGACAAACAATTCCAGCGGCATTAAACGAGATATCAAATTAAATAATTTCCATTGCAAATAAACGCGTGTAATTTGTCCTCTGCATATATGTAAAATTCACCGAAACATTAAATATTTCAAATCGAACGTTGAAATTAAACCCTGCAAGCGCCAATCCCATTCGACAAACAAATATTCCACTGATTGGAAATGTAATCACTCAAACGACCAACTTTGAACGTTTGTATCGCTGATAACTATCCCGACAGTTATTAAAACAGTCGCCATAAAAATGACTTGCGGCCATAATTGGAGTTGAGGTTAGTACTCGTAGAAGTGCCATCAGAAATGTAAATACCTAACTTGGTCGCATTGTTTTATCGACGAAAGAAATAATGAAGCAGGGCCGATCATGCATGACCGACCCATTTCGATTTCACCTTTCGTCCGTAAACATATTTAAGTTTTTGTGCGGCGTTTTGTCCATTTATGTAAATTGTTTAGAAGGGAAAAGTTGTCCGAAGCTGTTTCACTTATTACCGCCTGTCTTCGTTCCCGCTTTCAAAATATTTTCACGAAATGACTCGGAGCGCCGCAAGTCAAACTTAAATTGGATGTTTCAATTCGGAAAATGAAGTGAGGGACATGGGATTTTCATAAATGTTTGTTTGCTCAGACGCCGCCGCGGCAACCGGGAAAAAGCAACCAATTTACATTTCGGGCTTGTTGTGTCATCTTGCAGCCTCAATTAACGATTTTTTGTCAGATAAATCATCACAAATTGAGTGAAATATGCGGCTCTAAGGGCAATTTTCACCGCTGATTAGCATGCCGAAGCAACACGTGTAACACAAGCCATAAATCATGGATATTTATAGTTGCGAACAAATTGTTATAATTTTGTGACAACACTCAAATTTTGAAAGCAAGAACTCGAAAAACACAAAGAGTTATTGCAGAATCTGATACAACCCGTGAAAATCTGGGAAAAATTTAAGTAAAGCATAAGATTGAAAGGTAGAAGAACAATAAAGAATCTGTGAAATTGTGAAATGTTGGAAAACGTCCAGCAAATTCGAAAAACTAAGTTTACTGCCATATAGTTTTTATTTCAACAAATTCAACTAAGTAATCCAGAAATAATTTTAAATAACTTAAACGATAAAAAAACGACATTTTTTCAACTCCTTAAGAACTATTACAAAACAATTTCTGTGACTGAAATAAATCGATTTTGAAAAATGGTAACTTACACTAAAACACGTTACTCTGAGACATCCGGTATTAATTTCATTCATACCCGAAATTTTCATTGTGTGGTGTTTTATTTTTTGTTTAGAAAAAACTTTTGAGAAAACTTAAGAATAAAAAGTAGACAAATCCGGGCAGACAAACAATAAAATTAGGGATAAACAATACTTAGAAAATTTGCAAACATATTAATTGCTGAAAAAGCATATTAAAACATGCCCCAAATTTAACGAAATAAGATTTTTATCTAAAAAATCTGAACCAATCCAAAAATAAATTTAAACATCTTTAAAAAATGCGTGCCAAATAGGAACAACATTTTATTAGCGATCTAAAAACTATTACAAAAAATATATTCTGTAACTGAAATAAATCGATTTTGGAAAATGATAACTTACGTTACTCTGAAGCACCCCGTATAAATTTCATTGTTTGATGTTTTATTTAGGTTTAGAAAAGTAGGAACTTAAGAATGAAAAGTAGACAAATCCGGAAAGACAAAAAAAAGTATGTATAAACAATAGAAAATTTGCGAACCTGAGCATTGTTGAACGTCTTGAAAATTTGAAAACTTAAAAAATACGAAAATTACGAAAAACGAAGAATTAAAACATGAGTTAAATTTATCGACATAAGATTTTTATTTGAACAATTTGAATAAATCCAGATATAATTTTAAATATCTTAAAAAAATACGCGCCAAATAGGAACAACAATTTATCAGCGATCTAAAAACTATTACAAAACAATATTTTCTGTGACTGAAACAAATCGATTTTTTAAATTGGCAACTTAAGTTACTTTGGGACACTTGGTATAAATATCATAAGCAGTATTTTCATTTATTGGTGTTAACATTTATGTTTAGATGTAAGAAATTAAGAATGAAAAGTAGACAAATGCGTACAAACAAAAAACAAAAGTAGGTATAAATAATAGAAAATTTGCCAAATATGTTTTGCTGAAAAACGTACAGCAAATTTGAAAACTATAAAAATACAAAAATTATAAACAAAAATTAAAACATTTCTTAAATTAAACGAAATAAGAGTTTTATCAAATCCAGATATATGTATTTTAATTTCTTAAAAAATACGTGCAAAAAAAAAATTTAAACTGTTAGATAAATAGAGTCTGTCACTGAAACAAAGCGATTTTCGAAATTAGTAATTTATACTAAACCCGTTATTCTGGGACACCCGGTATCGGAATTTTCATTACTTGCAAGTAATTTGTTCTGTTTTTAATTTTAGAAGAAGAAAGAACTTACGAATGAAAGGTAACAAATCCGGACAAACAAAAATCAAAAGTCGGTACAAACAACAGAAACTTTGGTAAATGTGAATTTCTGTAAAACGTCAATATATTTAAAAACTGTAAAAATACGAAGAACAAATAGTTATGACTTAAATTTATCGACTTAAGATTTGTATTTAAAAAATTTAAACAAATAAAGAAATAATTTTAAATATCTTTAAAAAAAAAACGAAATTTTATCAGCGATCTAAAAACTATTACAAAACAATTTGTTGCGACTGAAACAAAGCGATTTTGCAAAATGGTAACTTACACCAAACCCGTTGTTCTGAAACACCCGGTATATATCTCATAACCGAAATTTGCTGTTTGATGTTTTTATTTAAGTTTAGAAGAAAAAAAAGAAAAAACAAATCTCTGAAATTATAAAAGGCGTTAATATAAGTCAGAATTTTGTATGTAATTTTAAACAAAAATAATAATAGAATTTAAGCGCAACGATTTCGAGAGTTTCCTATTTGGTATATTGGATACTTCTTTGATTAAATTTTACAATTTGCTCAAACATGATACAGACCTGGTCGTGACGTAAATCTGGAACAATTTCACGGAAACACAGCTTCAAAATCCAGATATCCCAAAAACAAATTTGGAAGCAAGAACATCGAACAAACAATAAGACTGATAGAATGTAAAAGCAAAACTTAGAAATTCCTTCTCGTAACATTTCGAATTAGCAGTTAGCAGTATGGGGCATTGTCCAATCAATACAAAACATCCCTTTAATATTATACCTGGTCCACTTAAATTAATTTTAACGAATTGTTAAAATTTGATGCACATGTGATGATTACGCTAATTTGAACAAATTTCGTTCTTTAATTTCAAGCGGCACCTCTTCATTACCTTCGTAATAAATCTAAATTATCATCGTCACAGCCAAGTGCAAATGTTAATCAACACATTCTTCCAGTGGTTAAAAGTCCCACACATTTAATTACGTCTTCTGCCAACAACAGAACAATAATTTAGATAATTGGAAGGCATGTATCATGCCCCCCAACTATTTGATTCGTAGGACGTCGCTCTCCGGACCCTATTAAACGTAATCAATGTCTAATAATTCCCATTATGCCGCTTGCATAACTGCGTAAAGTTTACTGATTAATACATCACGTAACGTATGTTCTATGCGGCCTTAATTGTAATTAATTGGTCGTGACGGAAACCGAGCGGGGGAACATCGTTTCAGATACATCTCCGACTTTTTACACAGAAACCGTCACTATCCAAATTTTTTCCCTTGTAATTTATATTTGGCGGGACGCTTGTTTATTTTCCGCGACTGTACCATCGAGACGCTTCGTTAATTACCCTCGACAACCGCAAAAGATACGTGTTTTCTTAACAAGCAATTTTTTTTCCGGCGCTCGTCTCTGGAGGCTCCATCGACAAACGGTAATTAGCTCGTTGCTGCTGCGGCGACGAATTAATTCCACTCGCGTAATTTACGTTTCCATAAAACTGTTATCAGGTGATAAAACAAAAAATCAGACACCGGAGCGAAAAGGAAAACAAATTGTGCAGGGCAGCCGCCCCCGGAAAGTTTTAATGGGAGTTCAATGTTATCCGATTGGGAGGCTAAGAACAGCTTTTTCGACTATCGAATATCAAAGATTAAAGGAGACAGATGGAGAGTGGCGGCGGCTAACAGGGTTGGATGACGAAAACGCCACGTGTTTGGGATGTCGAAGGCCCACACGCCTCGATCTTTCCACTTGGAATCACCGCGAACACGAGTCCTCGCCAAACTCCCAATCTGTAACTCGAAACCTCTTCTGTTTCTCTTCACACTAATCACCTCAATCCGGCTAATACCCAAAAAAAACTCATCTCTGCGTCCGCTGCATAATTAAAATGGATTGAAAGGATTTTAAAAGATATCCGAACCTCGATCATCCCAACTCTCAATTATCCGAACGATGACTTAGTTACGTTGGTGCGAAAGATACATACAAAAAATATACAAAAACAGGTGTTTAAAATACAAATACCTGCTGAAAAAATTTTCATGATTGTGCCACTTCCGGTTATTCCGGTTATTTTAAATACAACATACCTAGTTTTAATGTATTTTCGGATTTTTCATTAAATTCAGTGATGCATCGTTTTAGAAAAAATTTTTTGAAAAAAAAGAGAAAATCCAGTGCTATAAAAAAATTAATTATTTATTAGTCAGGTCGACAAAACTTTATCAACGG
This sequence comes from Eledona agricola, assembly GCA_964023215.1. Lineage (NCBI taxonomy): Eukaryota > Metazoa > Arthropoda > Insecta > Coleoptera > Tenebrionidae > Eledona > Eledona agricola. Next base: position 18,690,473 of record OZ026858.1, read on the forward strand.
TTGGAAAAAAGGTTTAACTATCTGTGAAAGTCTAAACATTTTCAGGAATATTCTTGGAGGAGAAGAAAAATGAACTGCAACTCAATAAACCCAAAAAGTATAAAAGTCGATTTTTTCGAATTGCTTACATTTTTATTACACCTATTATCGATGGAGAAAATTCTCACTCTAATAATGTCTCATGCTTCTATACTTAAAATGGAGGGTTTTTGAGTTATTTAACTTTTTCTACTTTTCTTTACAATTATGAGAAAATAAGTAGGTTTATTATAATCTTATCGAGTCAGCTTTGAAAATAGAATTTATTTTTTAAAATGTAAGCAGTTGTGGGATTTCATTTCTTATTCATTTGTAATGCTACTATTACTAATATACCTTACTATTCAAGATAATTTAAATTTCTTGTTCATACAATGCCAGAAAGAATCTTCAAAAACTTCCTTAGTGATTACAATCTTATTTTTAAATTTATCATCTGAATAAGGGTTAATTTGTCAAAAAATCCATAAACTTTGTGTTATTAAAAAAACTTTCGTTAAAACAATAAGAATTATTTATTTATTTTAATAAATGCCCAAATGTTCAAATATTTCTTCATTTTGTTGTAAATACTTCTAATTCGAAAATTGCATTTACTTTGAAATGATAAATTAAAAAATAAGAGTAATCACTACGAAAGTTTGTGAAGATTATTTCTGGCAGTGTATTAACCGGGTATTTAAATTATCTTTATTAATAATTGTAATAGTGACATTACAAGTGAATTAGAACTAAAATCCCGCAACGGCTTCCATTTTAAAATATCAAAAATACTTTCGGAATTAACTCGATAAGATTTTAATAAGCCTACTTTGCATATTTTCTCATAATTGTAAAAAAACTAGACATATCAAATAACTCAAAAACCGTCCATTTTAAGTACAAGAATAACCTCGTTAGATAGAGAATAAATTCCTCTATCAAAAGGTGTAATAATAACATATGGTTGCAATTTGAAAAAATCGACTTTTATACATTTTGGATTTATTTATTTAATTAATTAAAATTCCTTTTTAATACACTGCCAGAAATCTTCACAAACTTTCTTAGTGATTACAATTTTATTTTTAAATTTATCATCTGAATAAGAATTTGTCAAAAAATCCATAAATTTTGTGTTATTAAAAAAAACTTTCGTTAAAACAATAAGAATTATTTATTTATTTTAATAAATGCCCAAATGTTCAAATATTTTTTCAATTTGTTGTAAATACATCTAATTCAAAAATTCCATTTACTTTGAAATGATAAATTAAAAAATTAGAGTAATCACTAAGAAAGTTTGTGAAGATTATTTCTGGCAGTGTATTAACAGATAATTTAAATTATCTTGATTTATAATTGTAATAGTGACCTTACAAGTAAATTAGAACTCAAATTCCGCAACTGCTTACATTTTAAAATATCAAACCTACTTTCAGAGCTAATTCGATAAGATTTTATTGCATATTGCATATTTTCTCATATTGTAAAGAAAACTAGAAAAAATCAAATAACTCAAAAAATGTCCATTTTAAATACAGGAACAACATCATTAGATCGAGAATAAATTTCTCTATCGAAAGATGTAATAAAAACATATGGTTGCAATTTGAAAAAAACGACTTTTATGCTTTTTGGATATATTGAATTGCAGCTGGGTTTTCTTGTCCTCCAGGAATATATTTGAAAATGTTTAGAATCCTACACATAGCTGAATCTTTTGTCCAACCATTGACCAAGTTTCGTCGACCTGACTTTTAGGGTTTATTAGTAATTAATTTTTTTTGAATATTTGTTTTGATACATTCGATTCAAGGATTAATTGCATCAAAAATATTTATTTTGTTGTTGTATGTGGTAGGTAGGTATTAATTTGAATTTTATTGTAGTTTGTTAACAAGAGTACCATACAAAATGACCAAAGTTTAGAAAAAATAATTTTGTTGTTAAGATGAAAAAATGTTTTTTGTGTACAGTCTTTTGCAATGGAAATGAGACTCATCAATATACAAAAACCCGCATAAGTCCATCATTTCCAATTTTGTAAACAGAAGACTAACCTTAAATTTGACGTATTATAAAGTGACAGAAAGCGTAAAAAAAAAGAGTCCGTTGCGATTTGGATTGCGGACTTATGGGGGTTTTTGTATATTAATGAGTCTCATTTCCATTGCAAAAGACTGTACCTACCTACATATTTACTACGTAATTTCTTTTTACTTTAAAAGCATTAATTTTGTTTTGTAGCTTTTATTTTATTTCATAATATAAAAAAAAAGTTCTCTTTATCTGCCTAATAGGCTCTCGTCGTGAAACACCCTGTAAATGTATGTACTGTTTTTATGTAAAAAGGTGTTATTTATGATCTCGTCCCAAAAAACCTACGTTTCGATTATCCGAACTAGTCGGTCCCAATTGGTTCGGATAATCGAGGTTCTACTAAGTGCGAGTTATTTATTGCAAGTAATTTTGTTATTCTCAGGTTTACTATATTTCAGAAGCAGGACGACGTCTTGTAAAACACTGACTACTGTCGCGGCAAAGCGGAATTGTATTCCTCGAAAGCCACCGAGTCAAATTAATCATCGAAGATTATTCCAGTGTACTTGCTGCTAGTTTTAAGAATTTATGTGTCCAGTTTGGTGTCTTCTGCTTAGGCCGACCACCGGCAATGTCGTATCTATCATAGCTACGCGTCGTATTTTTTAATTCAATTAAGAAGACGTCTTCCTTTAATTAATTGTACGAGAACCAGGAAAGAAGATCCGGCGACCTCTAATCTGCAAATAATGGATTGGTTTGGATGTTCCCTAGAAGCCGCCGACCCCAAAATTCAATTAAGAAGTGTCGTTTTGTACCTGTTGCTTCGTCCAAAATTTACTTGTAAGTCATCACCTCGTCCGGGCATAAAGCAATCGCGTCCGTTGATCGCCATATGGCAAAACTGGCAAACTGGTTTCAGCTCACCTTATAATTTTCGCCTGAGAAAACGGTAAGCACATGCAGGATTTACGTAATTCAATCACTGTCCCATTCGACCGGCGAGAACTTTTCCCCCAATTAAAATTCAGAAGCGCGATCAGATTCCGAGATAAGAGGGGCTCGGTAATTGGAAGTAAATTAAGTAAATAGTCGGAACTGGCCGCAAATTCCGCCGCTGATACCTGGAGGGCCGTGCGATCTGTTTCTGCATTGAATATGTATTAATAGAGATTTATTGGGACGGTTCCGGTTCGATCCCAGAGATTTATGCCGTCATTTCGCCAGATGATTGTTAATTTATAAGATAAGATGGACATTGCCGATCCACGCGTACGGACGGACTTCTTCGCCGCCGAATTGAGAGAAGCGTGGGATTAATTAAACTAAATTGATCGAATGCTCCGGTCCAGATCGCATTGTGAAGCGAACTGTGAAGGATAAAATCTGATATCGCTGCATCTCCCCCATGACCTGTCATATGCCAATATCCCAGATTCCAATCTATTAATCAGAAAAGTTAATATCATAATACTTGGCTCGGACGTTCTTATTGTTGAGCTTATCATCATACGGTCGGACATGGGGAAAAATCATTTCAATTTGCCAAATAGATTCTGGTGCAGATTGGAACATCCATTTTTGCGTCTTGGATAAATAAATCACGGGGCACTGATGCATGGGGGCTTCCTTTATGAACAAAGTGAGGGAGTGAGTGATTGACAGCTTGTCACGGGGGCTACAATCGTAAACAATGTATCCGTATCGGCGGCATTCCGACTTTTTATTCCATTGTCCTCGGACCGGACGTTTCGGTCCGTCTCCGAATATTTTTTGGCGCTGTCTCCTCCAACCCTCATCCCGCTCGATCAAAAAACAAATTCGTCATATTTGAAAGTTTAATTTAATTTCGGCATTTGACACTCGAGGATATCTTATTTATATGCAGACGTGTCTTGATTGCGACGACCACACCATTTGCCTTTACAATGAGCGCGAATATCGACCGTCACAACACAAACTCTTTGATTAGATTACAACTTTTTCATTTAAGCCTCTTCTCAATCTTAAACGGCTATTGTCGGCTAAATACCACACGCTTTTTATCTTAATCATTTATAATTCCACTTGGGGCCCACCTGGACGACCAGCGCTATCAATCGAAGAGATTAGAGTGACTGGAAATAGTGTTCCTAAGTGCGAATACCTGTTAATTACGGTCCGTTTAGATAGGGCACCAATAGCTTCCTTGTAAACAAACCGATATCTTATCCTAATTGTACTACAGGAGCTGGCACGCTTAAGACGATAAGTCAATTAATTATATCATCCCTGGCTTCGGTTTGTGTGAAAATTCTCGAGCGAGGCGGCTCAGATTAAAAGATAAATGCCGCGCATTTTGTCGACTGGAAAGCGAGCACTTGGTCCACACAAAGGCGGATATTGTTCCCTTTCAGCGCCTCCATCAAGTAGTTAAAATAACACAAGTCCGTCATTCAAAAGGGATTACGCTAAACCAAACATGAGCCGGCGAGGTCAAAATTGGAAAATTTCATTACAAAAGTGCGATTTGAAAAGACTTTGTCAGACGTTGACAGGGCTTATTAACACGGACAAAACGCTTGATTGCAGAAGGATTTAGACGTTAGTCGAGGTAAGAAAAGATGAAGAAGAAAGAAGTGCACCGAGCTCTAAGCGGAACGACGGTTATTAATAATAACCATTAAAGCTCCACCCGATGGAATTGAATTTTCCGATGGAAATGGAACTATTATACTTTCATCATTTCGTAATTAAACGCTAAAATTGAACTCGTATCGTTTCAATTAAACACTCATTATTTTTGAGTTTCAAATCGACATCCCCATCCACCTGCCCCGCTTTCCTTCGAGGAACTGACAATAATTGCAAACCCCAAACTTTCGAAAATAAACCGCACCTATCCATTTGTCCGACTTCGAAGGCGTCCAACTGCGAAAACAGCCCCGAAAAGGCAAAACCACCACAATGTCCAACAATGACCACCTAAAGAGCTCCGGCCTCAAGCGGATGATCCAAAAAAGCAGATGCTCACCGAAAAATAGAACTGTGTGACGAAGCACAATACTTCGGACCACCATTCCGATTGAAATTTATGAGTTATGACAGCTTTCGTTACGCCTGAGGTTTATTAGTTTATTAGTTTACGATTAGGCGGTTGGTGCGGTGGGAGCGTTGAACCACATTGTCTTGATTTCGTAGAACCTTCAAACGCTTATAAATCGAGCTGTGCCCTAATGCGCCTTTATTATCTCGTTGGCGTTTATTGAAATTTATAGAGCTGTAAATGTTGCACAGAATTTTAAAAGTTTCGCGCTGAATACTAAAGACAAGTGTTGATGGCGGACTGAAACAATACAAATCCACTAAAGCCCATAGAAGCCGACTTCTTTGGAACGCCAAAGAATTTTTTAATATCGAAATTTTACAAATAATTATCAAATAGAAAATATATTTACACATTTTTTAAATTTGAAAATTATGAAAAAGCATACAAGTATAACCGAAATTGGATATTGCTTCTAATGCAATTGTTACTTTTGAAGATTTTAATTTTTGGTTTTGTATTATTTTAAATTCACCGCATTAAAAATTTTGCTCAACGTTTTATACATGATGTCCCGTTTATCAACGCTCACTATTGGGATCTCGGAAACGGTGAGATACAATATACAAAGTCGGTTAAATTACAGAAAAGTTGCGCTATTTTATGGGTACTTCAAATAATGTCAAGATATTCAGGATCATTTTGAAATATCGCGGAAAAACTGAAAAATGCTGAATTCAAAAATTCTAAATCACTTCTTTAATATGACAGCTATCAATTTGAAGGTCCTTGATCGACTGACGGCAATTATATTTTTCTGCGAATACTAGTTTTTCAAATGTGATGAACAACATATTATTTATTTACTCAAAAAATTACAACAATAAATAAATTTTTCTCTTTTTCGAAAATATAAAGCACTTTTAGCATTTTTGTTAAATTAACCTAAAAAAAACTGTTTCTGGGGAAAAAATCTAGCTGCAATTTCGTCGCCATTAGTTTCGACCAGCCAAAGATATCCTGAATATCTTGATGTTATTTGAAATAGCCATAAAAAAGCGCAAGTTTTCTGTAATTAGTGAGCGTTGAAAAACGGGACACCCCGTATACGTTGGTGTATAGAGAAAGGGCACAAAAATCACAAATCTATTTTTTTTTAAATATTTTTCGGTATAATTCTAGTTTAGAAATTGGTGAAATATTTTAAAATACAAGTTAAAATAAGAGGGATTTGAAATATCACAGACAAAAGCAAAATGTAGTAAAAAATTAATCAAAAACAATTATAAAATATCCAATTTCATTTGAAAAGAAATTGGTTTACAGTTTTCAATTAGAAATTGTTGGGAAATAAAATTTTTGATAATTCTTTATAATGTAATTTTATTCTGTAAAAAATAATACACATGTTCGACAAAATTTACAAATATTCAGAATTGCAGTTATCAAAAATTCAAAAGTAAAATGCATGTTCGGAAAACAGTAATCGGTTATTTATTTTACAAAATTTCAGAATTATAACCCGTGCTAGGGTTTATTTTAAAGTTGGAATATGTATAGCGAGGATTGTTTCGAAAATCAATTCAACTTGGATTTTCATTTAATTAAAATAATAATTTTACGAAATTCTTGTGAAATTCATAATGTGCCATATTTTTTTGAGTTTTAAATGTATACAAGTAAATTATATAATTTGTTTAACTTAAATTTTAGTATCAAAACACCTATCAAATTTTTTATTTATAAAATACATTAATTTTAAAAACTTAGAAATTCACTGAGTACCAATATCAAACGCCATACTCCCATCTCTCATGACCGGTATTCGAGTGCTGTCAAAATATAAAAGACAGGTTGGTTTACAATATTCACAATAATGACTCCGCTGCTAATACATCATACGTCATAATACAAATGTGTAATTTACCTGTGCCTCTGTACAAATAATTAGTTTGATAATATCGTAGTTTAGTTAAAAGTTTCACAGTTTAAAGTACGTAGTTTTAAAGCAAGTTTAAAGATGTTCCAATAAAATTGAGCGAGTTGTACTGAACTAATTTTCAAGTTGTGTTCTTCTGTAACATCAATTTAATTCTGTAACATGTTTATACAGTAAATTTCAAAATGTACAAAAACACTGCACTTCATTTTCATCTTCAAAAACAACACACACAATTTTCGAGTTTACTAATTTGACAGCGTTATTTCATTCGACAAGTAAAAAAGGCACGTAATGCTTGTAATACTAAAAATACTAAAACGTTCTTGAATGGTTTTATAGAAAATATCGTCGGCATGTTACGGCCCGGAAAATTCGTAGCTTTGACGTAGTTTTAAACATAGAACTGCAAAAAGAATCATTTTGTAATTTGTTTATAGATAATTAGGATAAATAAAAATTTAGGTCGGATTTGTCGAGGTATTTTTGAAATTGTAACTGAATATACGTATAGGTACATAATTCTTTATTAGTAATAGGTATATGCCCTACATTAATTTGTAATCCAAATTGTATTTTGTAAAACAACTTTGGCGTTCCATAGACTTCTTTACGAATGTAAATAAATACACACAAGAGCCGCTTCGTGCATCTCCAAAATCGAATTTCCACCAATTATCGGAATGCTGTAATGAGCACGTTGTGATTTTCTGGACGTGGAATGCGGTTTTTGTCCGCATCAATCTTAATTTTGACTTGTGTACGCTGATGGAACTGTTGCAACAAGGAGAAAAAGTGCACAACAATGGGCATATAAGTAACGGTTCACGTGCATAAAGTACCATCCGAAGACGCTTTTAAAACTGGAGGCAACGAGATGACTGATATCTTGCGTTGTGTTATGTCGTCCATTGATTACAGGTTGGTCCGGCGATTCAACAAGCCTTTAATAACACACAATGCACAATGTCAATATCATTATCCAATCAGAGATGTCTTTGCAGACAACATAATTACGATACGGCTGTAATTTATATCGTATTAGTCAACTCGACAAGTTTTTCCGTCCCCTATTTCTATACGGGTGTCCTCTCGCCTAGCAATTATCCTCCTAAGTGCTAATTTCCGAAGAATCTTCTAGGACGAGATCGACGAACACAAACCGAACCGATTGTTTTTTTGCAATTTGCAAACGCCGACCAGACAGAATTCAATTTCACTTTTCACGACCCTTTTCAGGGCTTTAATAGGGTCCGCAGCGCCACGCACAACACATGCTCCGCGTAATTATCGGAATAATTTTCACAAATAACTCATTCTTCATCGGTTGAAGCGTCAGGTTCGCATCGAACCTGCCGTAATAATTGGAAAAATTGGATCGGATCCGGTCCAGCTACCTGATAGCATCGCACAATCTGTAACAGTTGTTTGATCAACAAATTATCAGCGCTTTACGACGGCCCCTGGTCTAATTTTGTTCGCGACCGTTAATTGCAGTCGTATTCGAAATTCGCTAATTGCCCGTCACGAAATCACCGTTCGAACCGCTTATAATCCGCCAAATTGGGTGTCTTCATTTATGTTTTCGTGAGAAATCTTTTCGGGGCCGCGTTTTATGCACAAATCAATGCCAATCTTCCACTCGTGTCGTCGACTAGTAGAAGAGGCGTTCGTCCAATTTTACGTTTCCTGCCGATTGAAATCATTCCTTGCGACACCAAACAAAATGAAATTATCGAACAAAGAACCGACACACAGTTTTCAAACTTTTTCGGCATTCGTTTCGGTGTTCGTGAGAACGCCGCGGCGACAATCCTCATTCGATCTACCCTCCGTTTTTTCTTCGACGTATTGAACACTTAAATCAATTATCGACGTTTAGTTTCGCGTTACGTGGTTTTGTTTTGCCCCCTTCAGCCGAACGGTATGCTAAACATAGCTGAAATCCTCACTTAACACATGTAACGTATTAGTGGATTCTGGGAGCTGAAAGTAATTAATCAGACAAACATGTTAACAAATGAGTTTTCTCGAAGCGATGTAAAATGAATTTCTAGTTTCCACGTATGCGGAGAGTAATCAATTTTGAACGTGATGGACCACTAATCGACAGTTAGGAACGATAATTGTTATTGTACCCCAAATTGCGAAATGCTACTCTAACATGCCGACAAATGCAACACTCGAGTCATTCGGTCTGTTCCCAAACCTGCAGGAATTTTGCCTCCGCAACTTTCATAATTCATTCAGTTCGAGCAGAGCACGAGCTTTATCAGCCATTTTTATACAAAACTGCAGATTTTTACATAGCTTTCGAGATTTGTTTGATTATCCACAAATTGATCGAATCCTAAAATGTACGTCGAGTGTTGAATTTACACATTTAGATTCCTGACGATCATAAAAGTGGAACTGTTCCTAGAAATGTAATAGCAGCGTAACCAATATCCCCGAAGAAGCTGGGAATTGAACTTTTTTATACGACACTTCCCAAACAAATTCCACATTTTGGATTGACATCCTTGGGTTTGCTTCCTTTTGTGAAGAAAAACTCACAGCTTCTTGTCGAAAAATACATAAAAGTGTATATAAAATTGTAATAAAAGAATTGATTGTACGGTAATTAGTTTGCGATTATAATGTCACGAGAAACACCTCGATATAAATAAATCACTTTAAGAAGACGCTAGGGATATTTTCTTTGAGTAAAAATTTCATTTATTTCCTTCAAATTAAAATAAGAATGATAAAAAGTTATGAGAAACCACTTATTCCTGCAGCAACAACTTGGCAGTTAGTTTCAAATAAGCGCATATTTCACACTTCTTGTCAGAAAAATTGAGTTGTAAAAGTGAATTGTTTGATTACGGGTAATTTAGTGGTTAAAGCAGTGGTTCTTAACCTTTTCAGAATCACGGAACAGTTACAATTTTACAAGATTTATACGGAACACAGTCGTAAAATAAAACAAAATAGGATCTTATATGTTTTATTTTCCATAATAACCATACAAAAATAAAGATACATTAGCAATTGTTTAAAAAATGTATAAAGTCTGTTTGAGAAATAAATTTACTACTTATAACAGTCGGCAATTTGTTTTAAAACCATTCACGTTATAACCACAATATATTTAAAAGAATTACAGAAATTAATATTTTTTACGATTTAAAACGGTAAAAAGTAAAGAAACGTGATTATAAATAAAACAAAACAAAAACTTTACGATGTCGTATAGTACGAAAAGACACATTTCAACCCGGGAATTATTTTTTATTTGAGACGATGATAACGAAAGTGTTTTGAATTAATACCATTTTAATTCTCATGTCAGTTGCGCAGTTTTTGGAGCACCAAATACACTAGTTCCTATATTGTACAACTTAATTGTCTTTGAAACAACACTTCTATTCGTGTTTAGTTGTCGAGCTATTTGAATTTGTTTTTCTCCAGAATTAAATTTATTAATCATAATGAGTTTACGAATATCCTCTGATAAATTTTTGCCTTTAGGCATTTTGACAGATAATAAATTCACCGAATACATTTGAACAACACGCCTACTAGATGAAGTCTTTTATCTTCAGTACTGAAACAGTTGGGAAATGCTTCTTGACTGTTGTCACAAATTTAAAATAAAAATAACAATAACAAATAAATTTAACAAATTAAAACTCAATTTTTGTTGTTTAGTTTTGGTAGTGAGGGTCTATCAGTACATTAGAAAAAAATCACAATTTGTAATGCATATAAATTTTTTATTAATAAATGAAATTTATTTCTTTACTTTTGTCCGATTTTGTACATAAGATGTTACATATCAGTCAATACCAAATAATAAACAGTAAATGTGATTAAAAAGAAGGGGAAGAATAGGATATTTGAGCCTGATGACATTTACAAATATAATATTTGTTATTCTTTCACTTTTCTTTGTGTTTTGTACCGTTGATGTCGAAAAACCAAGCTCGCAAAAGTACGATTTAGAAACCTATTTAAATTTCTTTTTTATAAATTGTAGCGGCCGCGACCTTCCTACGTCGCAGGCCCCAGCTGTAAATTGTAAAAATGTAAAAAGTGTAAATATTCAATAAATCAATCCTCAACCAGGGCATAAATCCTGTCAAAACGACCTCGAGAACAACCCTGTTTCACCCTTCTTATTTCAACACCAAATTTCCATTCTTTCCAACTCAAAACACCACCCAGTCCAAGTCCAGCTCCACGACCACATCTTCCACGGCACGACGCCCAAAACGCAAAAGCTGACTTTAATTGAACTTCTTGCGCTAAACACCCACAAAATAAATTAAAAAAAGAATAAAAATAATACAATACTCGCTTTGAACTTCAACTATGATTTGAGAAAATTTCATTTTGAGAATACGATCCGTTGTTGACAATGTAATTAATTCTTCCTCTTCTTATAACGTTAACACATAACTTGATATGTTGACTTCAAAAAATGCATTTCGTCTCCTATCATAATTTTCGGTATTCAGGAAAATATTTCGCATTTTTTTGGTCTAATAATGCTGAATGTGTTATAAGTGGAATTATTTCATGGATATTGTTATTTTGGACTGAAGGAAGGAATAAACCATGTCTCCTGTTTTTTTTAAATTGTGCTCGTTCTCCAAAGTGATATATTTTTTGAATGTGACAGTGAGTCAGTGGATGTTGAAATATTTTCATCGCTTTAATTTTTTACTGATTTTCTCTAAGCACTAGTGTTCCGGTTGAGAATCACTGTGTTAAAATGACGCGAAACGTATATTGATAAATTGCAAGTAAATAAAATTTCACATTCATAAATTCATACAGTTACAGATGCACTCAACTGCCAAATGCGCAACTCCTAATCTTATCGCCAGAATTTTTTCAAATGTAACTTACTACAACGATTTTCTTGTGTGAAAGTAAACAGATAAAAGTGTTGAATGTGTAACGATTTTCAAAAATTGCACCGGGAAAAAGATGCTGCGGAATAGCGAAACGACCAAACACCTTCCATCTCTTAATTAACCGGCGTTTACTTGAAGATTGCTTTATTATTTAATGACGTGTGTCGTATAAAAGTGAGTAAACATAATGTACACCGGCGCAATTACTAACCGCGTGAGGTGTTTACAGTGACCGTAAACCAGTCGTTAAGTAAATTACATACGAGAAAATCTTTTGTCGTCCTCGTGAAGCAACGTCGAATTTGCGACGTCGACGTCGAGAGTAATTAGACGTCGGGCGTTTAAAATCCCGAATTAAAATGCCTCCATTTACCCTCTTTAACAATGCATGCGGTTATATTTTTGCATAGAGTGAAGAGTCTTAGCAGGAAGTAATCAGGATATGCACTCCCTGAGCTATAACTCACTAACTCGATATGAATAATTCTCCTTAATTTACTTAAAAGCCGTTTTATGGCGTGTATTGTAAAACTTCCTCGGCACATTTTCTTTATTAACTAGTGAAGGGTTTCCTTTGGAGCGCCCATTGTGGGCTTATATTAGCATCAACGGCGGAATGCGGCACATTCCCGTGATGAGGGTGTCACATAAACGCAAAGGGTGACATATGCAGCCAGATAAATCACCAAGGGCACGCCGCACATGCACACTTATTATAAATACCTGAGTGCATCCTGGAAAATAACCCCATCGCCGATAAGACACGTGAAATTGGCTGGTGATTTATGGACGCGAAAATGGTGATTGTCTGCCGAAGACGGCCCCTTGTGCAATAAAATTACAACAAATCATGCTGGGGGACAAAGTGAACAACTATCCATTAAAATGACGTCATCGCGAGGACCCGCGATGGGATCTTTCCAAATCAAAATTCTGTCAAATTAAGCACACGCGTGTTCCAAACTCGTCGAGCTTTCTCTTCATTAATCATCAATGATTGTACCGCTCGTTTTTTCGGATATTTCAGTCTGTGTCTCATCAAACCGTTTACTTTTTACATCGTCTAATAAATTACTCTTTAAATTAATAAATGCCCGCTCTTCATCCCGTAAACGCCAACCTTAAATCATTTTTTTTTTAAATTAACACATTGTCGGAGTGGTGAGTTTTTTAGATTATTTACAGTTTGCGTTAAATGAATTTCGGTAGGGCATTGACTTTTGTGTTGTTTTTGGTCTGAACGGCATTTATTTCTCATTCGACTCGAAATATTTCAAGACTTTGATTAATTGGACGCGCTTCTGTTAGGCGAATATGTCAAATATATTAATTTCACTTCAAAGAACCCATGTGTTGGGAGTGCTTCCAACATTTTTGACCAACAACTCTTGCAAAAGTGAAATAAACTTCCACCACTATTATTGAAATAAATCCTAAAAATATTGTTTTACATTTTAGATTAATGTGCAATATTTAAATAAATATTAAAGTTTAAAAATGTTGTTTCTTTGCTATTAGTAAAGTAACGAAACGAAATATGTAAATTAATAAAACTTCAAAGCGTTTTAGTTAAAGCAAAATTCGCTCAGGACAAGACATTTGAAACTACATGTTTAAATACAGGATTTAATATAAAAAATCAAAAATCGTCTATTCAATATGGAAATCTTTAAACATCACTTGCATTCAATTACAATTAAATTTTCGGTACCATAATTAATTTAAAATTTGAAAAATCCATAAAACATATTTCTAAGGATACCAAAATGGACAAGATTTATAATAACATACCAAATATCAAATAATTAAAATAGATTTTTTTTAAGTTATTTGCAAAAGAGAAAAAAATTTGTATATGATAAATAAAACAATTTAAGAGATAGAAGAAAATTATTGAACCTAATCCCTTTTATCTAAATTAACAGCAAAATTTCTCCAGCTATACATATATACTGGGTGATAAAGAACTCTGTAAAATTTGGAAATTTTGTAGGTACGCTGTTCCTGCACATTATATAAAAATACAGAATGAGCCAGAATTAATGGCATTAATTTTAATTTTAACCGTTAATTATAATTAACCAGTAGTGTAAACAACTTTTCTTATTAACTTCTTTTGTAAACGTTCTGGTTAACAAGTTAAAATTATTTGAAAATTTGACTTTTATCTTATTATGGATATGGATAATATATATGTAGATAATAATGCTCCCAGGTTATACACCGATAAGTGCAGAAAAAAAAATACAGCAAGACCAATTTTCGCTACTTTTTAGTTCTTTCGACAGAGCAACTCATTAATTTCACCGTTGCTATTGTAAAATTCTGGAATTAAAACAACGGTGGTATTAATCGGGTTTGTTGACCGTGTTCCATGCGAAGTTCCATGAGGGGGGGTGTAGTGAGCGCCCCGAGAGGCTAACTCAGCAAGTGATCCCCATGAATCTCTGCCAAACGTTTCGTCCACAGCTGCGGTGGACATCTTCAGTGGCGGTGTGGTCGTGGTCGAAGTACTCTAGTCGCGACTGTGACAGCTGGGAGAGTACTTCGACCACGACCACACCGCCACTGAAGATGTCCACCGCAGCTGTGGACGAAACGTTTGGCAGAGATTCATGGGGATCACTTGCTGAGTTAGCCTCTCGGGGCGCTCACTACACCCCCCCTCATGGAACTTCGCATGGAACACGGTCAACAAACCCGATTAATACCACCGTTGTTGACAACACCGACCGTGAAAGCCTACACACTTCTGGAATTAAAATTGAAAAATATCTCAATTGTCGTCAATTTCAGGGAGGGCGAATTGCTAAAATAAAATTGCGATTTCGAAAGAATGGTACATAGAAAAAGTGTTTGTTTGACGTGCTCTACTACTGGTTAAAATTAACGTCATTATTTCCGGGACTTCCTGTAAATATTGTAAGTGCGAAATTCTAAAATACTTAAAAAAATCAAATGGTTTAAACTACATTGTTTCAATAAGTGGAAAACACCACTTGATCAATTTATGAGATTACCCAAAAATTTAAAATGTTTGTAATTGTATGTGGTCCATTGCCTGAAAGCAATAAGCAATACGAGAGTAATTTGAAAAGTGGCAGAATATTAGTATTAAGTTTTTGTATTACAATAGGTAAATACAAAACGACCAGAACGAACACAAATTTGAAGCAATTTTTAGATGAATTTAAGTAAGAGAAATAAGAAAGTCTTATCTGTCGATTCTAAACTAGAAATAATATTTGAATTGATACCTACACTCCGAAGTCAAAATAACAATCAAAGCAATGGAAGCATAGTGATTCTTTGAAAAAGGCAAAATCCGTTGTCAGCTGGAACGTTATAGCTTAAATTTTTTGGAATTCTAAAGGAATTGATTACGTTCTAAATGGTCAATCGATAACGTTGTGAAAAACATTTTTATCAAAGAAAATAATAATTTTCCAAGTTCTAGCTTATCTACAGCTTTCTATGATTATTTAAATTAAAAAAATCAATAACGATGTCCGGTTTTCATCAAATAAAGAACTGGTAGAAACTCTGAAACTATTTTGTGAACCTCCAAGAAATTGATTTGGGAATAGCATACAAGCTTTGGAACATAATGAATAAAGTGCATAGAAGTCGGTGAAATCACATTATATTCACACCTCGCCGTCATGATCAACATTGTAGTACCCTCTATGTTACTACCAGAAACGCACATATTTAAAATAACAAAAAAAGCTCAGGTAGTGGGGGCATGTGGCCTCTTACCTCACCGCTGTCAATCAACCATTACTTCTTTTGTGCGCATCAGAAACGCTTCGCCGCTCACAAATTTTCGTAAAATCGTGAAAAATCTAGTGTTTTCGAAATGGAAAGAAGGAGCAGGAAAAGAAAAAGGTGATCCTCATCATCAGAAGAACCTGAGGCGAGTGTAGGCCGATTGATAAAGCGGCTCCTTCACAAAAAAGCGGATTGGAAACACTCAATAACTGTCACTGAAGGGCCAGTGCCCTACTCGGATGATGGAGAGAGCCGTCTTATAGAAACTAGCAACCGTAAGCTTGCAATATAATAATAATAATCTGTTTAAGGAATATGCATCATGCAACAAGTGACAACTCACCTAACCTCAAATGTGGGACTTACATTTTGAATGTATTTCCTGTGTTCATGCTTTGACCTTTTGGTCACATGACCATGCAACAAGTGACAACTCACCTAACCTCAAATGTGGGACTTACATTTTGAATGTATTTCCTGTGTTCATGCTTTGACCTTTTGGTCACATGAGTCAATGAATGCCTTTTGGCATGTTGGACGTT
Organism: Eledona agricola; assembly: GCA_964023215.1. Taxonomy (NCBI): domain Eukaryota; kingdom Metazoa; phylum Arthropoda; class Insecta; order Coleoptera; family Tenebrionidae; genus Eledona; species Eledona agricola. The sequence continues at coordinate 18,706,715 of OZ026858.1, forward strand.
TATCAAGGCACCTTTTGGTACCCTGGCAACATGGATTAATTTTTACGCATCTCGATACATGCTGAAACTTTTTTTTCATCCAAAGGCAGTTTTTGAAACTGGAGGAGGATGTGTCGCTGTTCTCTTTTGATAATATGGTGACCCACCAAGGACCAAGCATATTCAGCATATGGAACGTATTGCCTGCGTTCATGCTTTGACCTTTTGGTCTCGTTGAACATTTATCAAGACGCCTTTTGGCATGTTGAATGTTTATCAAGACACCTTTTGGTGCCCTACTCGGATGATGCGTCTTTAGAAACTCGCAACCGTAAGTTTGCATATTACATATTACATATTGAATGTATTTCCTGTGTTCATGCTTTAACATTTTGGTCACATGAGTCAATGAATGCCTTTTGGCATGTTGGACGTTTATCAAGACACCTTTTGGTACCCTAACAACAAGGATTAATTTGGTCTTACGCATCTCGATACATGCTGAAACTTTTTTCAGCCAAAGGCAGTTTTTGAAACTAGAAAAAGATGGTGTCGCTGTTCTCTTTTGATAATATGGTGACCCACCAAGCATATTCAGCATATTGAACGTATTTTCTGCGTTCATGCTTTGACCTTTTGGTCTCATTAGTCAATGAATGCCTTTTTGGCACATTTATCAAGACACCTCTTGGTACTCTAACAACAAGGATTTATCTTAATGCATCCGCAGACATGCTGAAACTTTTTTTTCATGCAAAGACAGTTTTTGAAACTTATGCCAGAGGAGTACACTGAAACAGAACATCTTGAACTCCAAGCAGCGGTCGAAACTAAGCAGACTGCGCTTGACCCAGACCTTTTGAAGGTGTTGGGCCAACAGGTCCCACAACCAAAACTACTAGTTTGGTTCACACTCGCATAGCCACTATTTGGAATGCCATCTTGTTTTCAGGCTTGATTAAAGAACTCCAAACTAAACTGGTAGCAAAATATCAGACCTTGCCGAGCTCCCCATTTTTGGCGCCTCCACGAGTTCATAAAGAAGTTCGGGAAGTTTACCTCCGTCTCAGAAGCGTGCTAAAACCGAGGCAACCGACTCGTAAAGATTCAGAGCCGCCTCCGGGCAGCTCTCTCGGCTTTGGGAGGAACCATCACAATTCTCTTGGAGAAGACAGACCGAACGCCTTTAGACACACAGATATTATCAAATGTCAGTTATTCCGCACGACTCTTAGCAGACGTTCATTATGAACAGTCGCAAGCTCGTCGGGCAATTTTGAAATATGTTCCCAACAGGGATCTAGCCGATATCTTAACGGAAGTAGAGGTGAAGGGAAAAAACATCGGGTGCTTTGAAGGCCCGACCTGCTGCCGTGGTCCCAAAAACAAGAAACATATTCAAGAATTATAAACCACCAATGCAGGTATTTCACAGCTACTAAGCTCTGGTGCAGTTCCTAAATGCTTGCCTTGCAAGGACCAGTTCTTGTCACCAATTTTTCTTTAATTTCCAACTAGACGGTTTTTACAGGTTTATTCTAAACCTTAAAAGAGTAAACACATTTTTGAAACCAGACCATTTCAAGCTTCGTCCTGGACATTTTATATATCCTGGACTTACGCGACGCATATTACAGGATACCTATTGATCCTGAATTTTAGAAATATTTGAGGTTTTCTTTCTGCCGACAACTGTATCAATTTAATTGTATTCCTTTTGGATTATTGACAACACCATGGTTATTCACAAAGGTCATGGAACCAATGTTGAAACATCTGAGCCGTCAGGGAATTGTGTCAATCGTTTACTTAGATGACTTCCTTATCCTTGGCGATACTATAAAAAGTTGCACCTTTAATGTGCAAAAAACACTCAAGTCATTGACAGATTTAGGTTGAAAAATTCGAGAGTTTGCTCGTTTTCTTGGAACATTAGGTTCCATTTGCCCGGCCACCGAATATGACTGGCTTTACACGAAAACTTTGGAACGTGAAAAATATTTAGCACTATGCAGACGTGGAGAAACTTTGACAGTTTCGTCAACATCTCGCCATCCATCAAAGAGAACTTATGCTGGTGGAAGAAAAACATTTGTGGCGCCTTTTGCCCCATCCGCCAATGTCACTTTGTAGTTACAATTTTCACAGACGCCTCAACTACGGGTTGCGGTGCTGTGTATGGATCTGAAACAATTAGATTTTGGACCGAGACCGAAAAGATAAATTATAAATTTATTGGAACTTCTAGCGGTCTTCCGCGAACTATCCCATCTTGCAACAAAATTGAGCAATTACGAAAGTCTTTTAAGAATAGACAATACTACGATTGTGTCCTATGTAAACCTCATGAAAGGAATTCGTTTTCATTACAACCCGTGATGGAATGGAGTCTCTCGGAAACAGCTTTCAAAACAATTGTTTTGGGTGCCCTGAAATCGATTTGGATTCAGAAGCAATTGCTGTAGACTCCTTCACAGTCGACTGGTCTATATATTATTTTTATGCTTTCCCACACTTTGATCTGATATCACGAACTTTGCAAAAGCTTGTCAGAGAGGCGGCTACTGGCATATTGGTAATGGCAGCCTCTATCCGCCCCTCTACTATGAAACAGTATGAATCCACCTTTAAGAAGTGGTGGGTATTCTGTAAATCCTAAGGAGTTTATTAAATATGCTCCAAGGTTTTCATCAACAATTTATGCAAGTTGATAAAGCATATCTTTTCAAACTGATTTTAGCGTTTGAAGCCTCACTCGAGAAAATCATGGAGTTTCTTACGGAATTGTTTGCAAAAGGGGCGTGTTACAGCAGCCTAAATACGGCTCGATCAGCAATTTTATGCTTGTTACCAAATGAGAGGGGCGACGACCCAAAATTGAAACGTTTCTTCAAAGGCATTTACAACCTGTGCCCACCAGCACCAAGGTACGACTCGACATGGGATCCTCAACCGGTATTGAACTACCGAAATCGCTCTCACCGGAGAAGGATCTTCCTTTTTGAGAAGTTATCTTCCAAACTAATAACTTTTCTAGCGTTGGTGACCGCCCAACCCATGCAAACATTATCTCTGATAGGACTGGAAATTATTCAAACAAGAAATGACAGAATCGAAATAGCCATCACACAACCGTTCAAAACTTCTTCTAAAGATGCAGTACAGCCTACGCTATACCTGCCGTTTTACAAAAAGGAAACCAGTCTTTGTGTAGCATCTGTTCTGAATTGCTACATAAATCGAACCCGTTCTATCAGGGGAGATACAAAGTCACTCTTCCTCACTTATAAAAGACCCTACCAGTCAGCTTCAACCCAAACTTTAAGCCGCTGGGTAAAAACAACCTTGAAGGCGAGTAGTATAGATACTGAGTGCTTCTCAGCACATAGCGTACGTCACGTATCGACGTCGGCAGCAAAACGGAAGGGGGTACAACTTGACGTGATCAGAGCACGAGCAGGTTGGTCTGCAATTTCTCATACCTTTGCGAAATTTTGTAATAGACCGCTTGGCGACAAATCTATATTTACAAACGCTATTCTTAATAGTTGAAATACAAACACTGAGGAAGCTGTTTAGATTGTCATATAAAATTATACTTAGATTCAGTTTTTACTAGACGTTTTCGAAAGTTCATTTGTAATCCTTAATTTATTAAGGTATGCGAACAAGTTTTGTTCCCAATTCTTTCTCTAAACTAAGATTTGTCTCTGATGTAAATGTTTTACACAGTTACAAAAGGCTTTAATTAAAATTTAAGCTATTTACTTTATTGTCCTTGTGGATAATGTTTAGTCGCAACAACTTTAAACATCTACAATGTTGATCATGACGGCGAGGTGTGAATATAATTTGAAGATCAAACGAACTTACCTGTAAGTGAAGTTCCGATCTTAATTATATGAAACACCTCGCCGGAAATGATCAGTCCCACCCGTTCCCTATCGTTGTCGTTCCCAGATCATTTCATTGTTGCGACTTTATTCACCTTTAAACATAATGGTTGATTGACAGCGGTGAGGTAAGAGGCCACATGCCCCCACTACCTGAGCTTTTTTTGTTATTTTAAATATGTGCGTTTCTGGTAGTAACATAGAGGGTACTACAATGTTGATCATTTCCGGCGAGGTGTTTCATATAATTAAGATCGGAACTTCACTTACAGGTAAGTTCGTTTGATCTTCAAATTATAAACTACAAGTTATATTCTTCGATAGCATCACCGTCACGGGTACATAACACTTCCTAATCCTTAAAAAATTCAAAGCAATTTTCGAATTGCTATGAATACAGATCTGCCATCATATTTTTTATGTTCGCTAGACGTATTTGCATTCTCTTAACATAAAACGGCATTTTCAAACTGAAATAACAACCTTTTTGGTAAGATTTAAGATCGCCGTAATAATTCCATCAGTGCATTCCGTTCGAGACTTGGGCATTCCGCTAATAGCATTAATTAATATTCTAATGGTTTCGTCGCTCTTATATTTGCTATTGCCCATGATTAATACGCTCCATAATAATAACGCCGTAAATTAAGCACTGGCTGATTAATAACTGTTATCGACGTTCCACGATGATGAATTCGATTTTTAATCAAAACCCGACCAAGCCGTTGTGTTTTGCAAAAAAAGCGACCGATAAATTCAGCCTTATTAACAACAAGTAAGCAATAATTTTTAATCAAGAATGTTAAGGTGCAATTTTCCAAGCACACACACAATTCGATCCCTTTGAACCGCTCGCGTGTCAGCTAATCGTTATTATCCTGGCATTAAAATTAATTTTATTGTAGCGGAGCTTTTTGCCATTACCACTGCGAAACTTATAAATAATTATCATTCCATTTAAATAATAAACGCATTCCGCGGGCTCGATTTCATCTTTGGCTAGTTTGTATTTTAACACCGTTAGAGGTTTTGTGTGTGACTTTCACCTTCACAAACCACAACGCATAAATCATAAATCACACCAAAACCAATGAAATCGTAAAAGGTGATGTCTAATTTTACGAATAACTCACTTGATGTATCGTTCTCCTCTTTTTCGAACGGTAGTTGTAAGTTTATTGTTCATAAAAAAATTTATAATTTATCGCTTTTAAAAAATTAATACCGGTTAATATAATGCCAAGATGTAGCGAAGCGTAAGTCCTTTACTGCCAGTTAAACGCTAATTTGGTTAGGATAAACGGAGGAAAACCGCTCGACCACCCGAAGAATTTTATGGGGTTAGCGGTTTGCCTTTGCTGTTCAAATATATGCTTTATTTCGCCAAATGCTAACAATTCCTTCGGATATCACTTCGCTCTCCCACTGGAAACTAATAAATTTTACAAAAATTGTTGCGTGTTCATAGATAAAGCGCAATTAACGAAAATTACAATAATTAATTATGTCGAGTCGCCGAGCTTCGTAATCGATAAAATAAATCGTAGTGTTTAATTAAATTTTGATTACATAATTTGTACATAAATTATTATAAATTGCTTACTTAGATTGTAATTGTTTGGCCAGAAAATCGTTTCGATATCGTTATCCGCGTCACGGAAGGCCCATTTGTCTTCCGACCATGATTTTATCTAATTAAGCTCGATTCACACCTACAAAACGATGGCTTTGAGATTAGTGACCACTATACCATTACTTATGTTGGGCGAACTATAGACTTGCAAATTTTGCACAATTGTATGGTGTTGAAATTAGATTATTTCCGGCTGTTATGAACAGGAAGCCACTTCATTAATGATATTTTTCAACGTCTTTCTTGAGCCGAATAAATTAATTGCAATCCTGGCCGAGTTAATTACCGAAATCGCCGCGTGCCTATTGCTTTTTATATTTCCTCCTCCGTTTGGCAGCTGATACAGCAGCCTTAATATCTTCATCGCAAACAACGTGAAAATTCCACAAAAAGACGAGCTGGCGTGCTAACAAGCCGTGTTTTTGTGAAGAGACCAAATTCAAAACACGCGAACTTGCTTAAAAGAGATATTCAATAAGGTGTGGGTTTTGTTCTTGTTAGAGCTTCGCGGTGGTCCACGTAATTACAGGTTACCGAAATAATACTGCCGGCATTCGGAATACGACTCATGAGAACCCATCCTTAGTAAACGATCCCTCGAACGTGAGTCTACTTATGCGATGATAAGGAACGCGACCGTTCACACCCGACCAAAAAAATTTTAACTGTTTGACCGTCGATAATTAAAGACGAACAAAGACCAGCCAAACAGTAAATTGGATGTCAAACTTGTTTAATCTGTTGGAATATATGGCGGTCGGTTCAAATATATTACGCATTATAAAATATGTGAGACCGAAGAACGGAGCCTCTTCATCGACTCCCTTGGTTGATGCATCGTGTAGTTAAATATTTGTTGTACGTGGATTTTTGCAGCGCACTACACTTATCTTGTTCAAACATGTTTTCCTGCGAGGAAGACGTTCACATTTTTCAATTCCAATTAAATGGGTCAGAAACAATAAAGCGGGCCATAAATTCCGCCCAACTATAAAAATTCTATATGGAATAGTTCTTAATAAAAATTTAGTAGAGGGCCGACTAAATTGGAAACGAAAAAGCGGCAGCTGATTTGCCGTAAATTTAAGACGAGCAGACAGGTGCAGTGTCTGCCTAAATACGGGCCTGGAGGTAAAGGGCTTTGTGGGTTTAGCGGACGCGATGTTTGTATTGGGGCCTAATTTGTGCTTGGGGATCATAATCATAGACGTGCATGATTATGGAGGGCGGACACGATGAGTGCGTGAATTCCTGCCGATTCGAAGGTCCCTCCCGACAGCTGCCGACAGGATAATTTACATTTGACTATTTAATTGTGCCGGATTATCTCAGGCATTTTGTTTTCTAGCTCTAATAGCTATTTATAAATCGTTAGCGATGTCATGAGCGTTTAGGCGAATTTATTCGGAATACTGATGAGGCCTCGCGGGTACCACGAGATTATTGCTGGCTATGCCTTTTCTGGAGAGAACCGCCTCCGAAGCTCCGAGCCGCAAGGTCCAATGCAACCGCTCTTGTCGACTAAAATTGGATTCCGTGCGGAATGTCTCAAAAACGAGGTAATCTCGATGAGACGAACCGTACGAGTCTGCGAACAAACACAGAAGCCGGCGCAGTTTACATAATAACGGCAGCCATTAAACAAACAGGAAAAGTTTTGTTTAAATTTAATTTAATTAATGTTGCACGTAAACAACGCCCGGAAAATATTTAATTACGTAAATACATTACATATTCCTTATATACCAGCTCCGGGGCGCCAAAAACTGCCGAATACGACCACTTCAGACGAAACGCCGAGGATCTGTATCCTCACTACACACACGCACATAACAGAAATCCCAATATTTGCTTTACCTTTTGGTTTGTTGTGGTAAACATTGCTTTTATTTGTTTTCAAACCCCATTACTAAATATTGACGTCGAATGTGAGTGCCTCCACCTCGATCACTCCATATCTTACTATCTGCACTTTTAAAACCGGCAGCCAATTAATGACGCGGCAGATTCACACTCTGCCCAAAAATAAAATAAACAATGCCTGAAAATCGTATTTAAATGGGCAAATAAATAAGCGGGGCCATTAATAATGCATGAAATTCGTAAATGCTTCTTCCACGCCATGAATTGGAAACGACGAGCGTCTGAACAATTCTGTTTTCACTGCTTCAATTATTCAACGAGATATTGTTTTTCTTCAGTTTCGGGTGATCTTGACAAGTGAGGCTCGGTTTTGCCGCGGTAGGAAGTCACGCTCTTCGCCCACAGGACCGCGCTGGCGTATCTTTCTGCCATCTACAACAAACCGTCCGAATAAAGACGTACAAGTACCCAAACATTACGGCTCAGATAGCGCAGATAACGCGGAACTTTAATTCTTAGCCGGATCCATAACTCAGCGACCACAACATCGCCGCCTTAAAAAAATTCCATCTTCTTGCAGTAGCCGCGCGTTTCCTGTTAAGCGAGCTGCCGTTTGTATAAATAAAATGCAATTTGTGACAACAAATGAACAAAATAATAACGTCACATTAAATAATTCCGATTTAAATAATTGAATTCGCAATTAATTGATATTGGGTGAAACACGCGCGTCCGGTGCAGGAATTACCGATAATCCCTTTGTGATGTGGAATAAATTGAAACGTACACAAAGAAAATGCCCGGAGTCGAGAGTAAAAAGAAGAGGAGTTTGTTTTATTGAAGACGTGTGTGTATTGATATACCGCCGAGCTAACTAGCGGCGACTGTAACAAACTTATACGAAAGTTAATTTGGTTTCAGGCACGAAAATAAATGGGAAACAATTTACACATTAGAGTCGAGCCTTGTGGATAGTCAGGTGTGGGATTATTTATGCCCCGGTTTGAGAATTCCTCAAATGGAACTGAAATTCCGTTTGGTTCCATCAAAGAGCGAAACTGGAGGAAAACGGGTGAAGGAATAGGTGTAATACCTTCCAGACGGGAATGCACGGATGAAAGACTTTATTTATGTGGCGGGTCAGGCGAGGTGAGCCTGTAATGAAAACCAATCAACGTATTCCAACTAATTAAAATATAAATAATTACCGGACCAGACTGGCTGGCACTTTGCTTTTTTCCGTTCGATTCATTGAATAATTGATGGACGCGACTCGAAACGCACACAGAATTTCATTCCGGTTACGACAAGAGTCGCGTCTTCATTACGCATTCCGTAATTAATTTAACGCCAATTAATTTGTCTCGTAAAAATTTGTCTTTCACGTATTGTAACCGAAGCCGCTCGTAAACTCCTCCGTATCAGATTTAATCAAAAACTCCGTCATAACATATTCTCTACATATGCTCGACATTTCAGACCAGAATGGAGCTATAATCACATGCACGGTATGTTACGAACGTTACTCGGAAAATAAACCGTTATAATTTCTTTATTTTCCTGCCATTACCGTGTTTCTGCTTCAAAATAGCTGAATAAAAATATCATTAAATTAGACTGCTTCGTATTTAAACATGTGATACGGTATTTTTCTTAAAATAAAACTTTTAAAAGCACATCTCGGCGTATTATCTCAACATTTATCTGGTCGTATGAGTAACGGAAAAATCAACATCAGTCAACTAAGCTGCGCCTTCTGAGAGAAGGCCTTGTGGAAAAAATCGATGCAGATGCTACCCATGCCCACTTTCAAGTATTCATTGATACCAAATTCACCGAAAACATTCAAAAATATCATATTTGCGTCACTTCACACGATTGGAATTGCCATTAGCATAAAAAAATACAAACATTCTGGTAAATTTTATTGTATTTCAAACGAGCGAGGATTGGAAGGAAAGAAAGAAATTGATAGACAAGCTCAGTTTCAAGTATCTATTGATTCCAATTCCAAATTCACCAAAACACTTAAAAATGTCCGAGTTGAATACAATTCAATGCGTCACTCGAGTATTTTTGAGAGGACTCCTCATAATTAAAGTATCTCTTCAGCAAACAAAAAAGATCAAAAATGTCAAATTTTTCGGTAAAAAGCCTGATAAAAAAATGACATTTTCAAAAAATCAGGTAAAAAATAAATACGATAGATAAATATATAAAACAATACAATACAATTTTTTTATTAAGCAAAATATAGTAAATAATAAGGTATGGAATTTCTAAAAGTTAATAGAAAAGGCATGAACGCACAATGTCTCGAAAGGAAATATGTATGTTTAAGTAGTCCACTTCACTCAAGAAATAATTAAAATACCTATAAGAATACAGAGCGTTGCAAAAATATAAAGTTAATATATCAACAAACGTGCACAATGTAGTGCCTCCTGAACCTCAAGTTTTTTGTCTTTATTCTCCCACAGTTCAAGAAAAATACTCAAAAATTGGTTAGTTAACCTGCCTTGCATCACTTGAGAGTTTTTGAATCGGTGTTAATTGCGAAATAAGAAGTAGCAGTAGCTGTAGAAGTAGAAGTAGTAATTTGACGTAAGTAGCAAAATCTAAGGCAAGCTCTAATTTAAACTGGAGAACGGAGGCACATCTGTCCTGAGTCGGTCGATTGAGTTGCGATAATTATAAACAACAAGAGTTAATACTCAAATATGCGTTAACCAATTTTTCTACAAAATAAGTTATTTACTGAACTTTTTGCAAGGTATCTGATAGTAATATATTTTGTTAAAATTACTTGGAACAAATAGAGACAATTCTGTTGCGTAATAATAGTGTGTTCAGAATGTGGAAATTTCTGGACATATAAAAAAATAGACACAGTTTACCTATGGGTTCACAATTTTTGTCCATTGTGGAAACCATATTCAAAATTTCAATAAAATCTAGATGTCTTGCAAAGAGGAGCCGAGCTTTTTGTGTTGTGGTGTGGGTTTGGCCAAAAAAATTACATGATAATTGGCAAGAATGACTAGTTTCTTAACCAAAATGGCTTCCTGTTGAAATATATGGATGTTCTGCAAAACAAACCAGATATAATTTTTGCATGTCAAGTTGTTATTTTTTTAAATAATTGTGGATCCTCGTATTGAAGAGATCATTGTGGGCCGATTTCGGTAAATCTCTTAAATTTTGAGACAAATTGAACAAATTTGCCTTAATGCATGTCCATTTTTAGAATGAATCATTTACACTAAACAAAACATTGTAGTGTTAAAGCCCATTGGAGTGATGGAATAAACCTAACAATAAAAACTCGTCCGACTTGCGCTTGATAGCTACAATGTAAACTACGGTAGTTTAATAAATATTTAATAACATTTTCATAATTTAGGAAAGCTGTTGAATTTGGACCAAAAATAGTCTAATTCTCTACTTTAGCAATAGCTATGAAGTGACCTAAGACACCTAAGTCTAGAAGTGAAAGCAAAAGCTTGTCTAGTTTTGAATATGTGCCCCAAAAGAAAAATATTCAGACAATGAAAGATATTTGTACCAAAACGAAATTTACAACTAGGTTTATCGTCTTCTTGAATTACAGGGAATATCCAAAAGACAAAAGTAATAATCAGTAGTCGACATATATATATTGGAATTAAAGAAAGCCAAAGAGAAAAAATGGAAGAAAATAATGTCATCAAATTTTGGATAAGTAAAAAGACAAACAATATAATCCAGCACTTGCATTTTAAGTGAGGAAATCAAGGAAGAAGAGATACAATGCCTGAAATGTCACATTTGGATGCACACAGAGTGTGCTACAATGCTCAGAAACCAAAAAGTACTTTTGCATAAATTGTGTCTAAGAAAACCAGTAAATGTTAAAATTATTTCACTGGTCCTGCTTAGGAAACAATTGGTGCATTCTGGGAAACCCGTTTGGACATATAAGTTGCATTTTGTTTACTTACTTTTAACCGTTCTATATTGTATTTTTCAAAAAAATAAATTACTTATTTTGAAAGTGTAAAAATTTTTCCACTGCTTCCTTATTTACAAAAGTATTCCTATATCCGTAAAACTCCTAGTAAAATATATGTATATCCATTTATTTAATAAATCATTGATTCATTAATTCATTCAAGGAAAACATTTCCAAAATTAAAACGTATAGAAGAAAGAGCATGTAAAGAAAACTATACATATTTTTAAATGTCTTAAATCGAAAAATTCATCAGGAAAATTAATAGAAGAAAGACAAGAATTGCAGTAACACAAAAATAAATAAAAAACTGTTGTGAGAAGGCTTTGTGAAGAAAATCGATGTAAAAAATCAAATAACAATATGTACTTTCTGGAACTATTGATTGACCTCAATTCACTGCAAACACAATGATGTCCTAGTCGATTATGAGTATTTAATTATGTTTATTAGATACTTAAAAACTCAAAACTTTTAATTATTTTAGTGAAATAAAATTTGAATTAATCCAATGGTATTTTATGACCCCATTTTAAAATATCATGAAGCAACAATAACAGAAATAATAACAAGGAAACCTTTACTTCAAATTCGGGTATCTTTAAAAACAATTACAAACGACGTTTTCTTGTCAAAACAAATCAAATATTAAGACGTGAAAACCTAAGTGCGGGTTAATAGAACAGGCAAAGAAAACACGATATGATTATAAAAATTTTCAAACGTCAACAAACCAGGAACCGGGAAAGGAAATTGAAGTATATTTTGACGTTGGCAGTAATACAAAAATGAAATGGTAAAATTCCAGCGAAAAATGATGCCTCTTCAATATCTGTCGTGTTAAAATTGGAAACCAAAACAAGGAACAATGCATAACCGGCACCTAAGCAAACACAATAAGATACGTGAGAGGAGCGATTTCAGATTAACGTGAAGTGTAGCCGGTACGAGAATGAATTGTCGATTTTTCAATGCTCATTATTCAAAGGAAAGGCCCGTAAACATTCAATAAAGGCGAATTAGCGCTTGGAGTGGCAGCCGAGTACGATTGAGGAGTTTATTAAGAATCACGTTATAATCAGGCAATTTGTATGGACTAAACGACGGGTCAAGTAAACTTTAAATACGACGGAATGTTCCAAGTTCGAACGTCCATTTATTCAAATTGCCGCGACCGTACACATCGAAACTCAATAAAGAGGATCGAGACATGCATGTCCCACTCTTCGTGCATATTGAACGGCGTCGATATAAACTTTACGCAGTTTGTTGACTTTTCGGATAAAGCGATGCTGTAGAACGAGAGGAAGGGACGAGGCGTAGAGGAGAAAACGCTTTCGGCTCTCATGAACGCGCTGATTTACGTGCGTGTGGCGTTTTTGTTAAGAAATGTCGGATTTGTCTCTGCTAACACCAACACCTCAACATTGACGATGTTGTTTATGGCCACGAAACGTCGGAATTTACACGACGTACCCAAAACGACCACTAAAAAAGTGATTTAAACGGGCGAATAGGACACGAGTACCGCTCCGTAAAAATCGCTAACTACCAAGACGGATCGCTGCGATGATAAAAGGGATTTGAATGTGTTATTTCACGAGGGGACAATGTCCCGGTGACGCCATGCAAATGTGTTTTAAATTTGAAATTATAATTTTGTAGGACAGTGAGTTTCCGAAACAATACGCCTCTGCTTGTTTGAAAACAGTAGCAACCGACCACTTAATTAAAACCATTTTTGATCGCATCACGGTTACGTGAACGGCGACTTTTCTCACATACGCAAGTGCTCAAGAAGTGAAGCGAATCTCGCATTTCATATTATTTACACGTAAAGTCCGCGCGATCCGAGCCACATACAAATAAACCGGCGGAGATTGCAAATGATAGCCGGATAAAAACGAGGAGCGAATTTAAAATTTTATAAAAATCTCTTATTTTGCTAAAGCTGATAGTGCACTCGCTTCCAGACAAATTTTCCAGCGGATCAGAAGCTTATTCCTCGGGGAAGGCGGCAAGTCGGTGTTTGCCGAATACTTATATCTACAGAAAATGTTGCAGTTTAGCGTAAAAGCTTTTAGGACGCTGCGAAATTTCTAACGGACGGTTTAATAAAACACGTAAAAATTTGTTTGTAGTTTTAAAAATTTTTAGTGTTGTAGTGCTAACCGATGGGGTCGCAGGTAGAAGATGTCTACCTGCCGGATAAATCATACTACTTTTTAGCATCACAATGGTCGGAGAAATATGAACGTCCGGCCGTTTCTCTAGGTAGTAATTATAAAAAATCGGGCTTAAATTGTTTCTTTTTTGTGAAATGACCGCTCGCCGCCCTTTATGTTGATTTAAAAAACGGACACAAGACGGGAATTTCAATTCGTAGGCGCCGTCCAAACATCATTAGCTTTATTTAAGGGCTGCATTGTATTCGAATTGTCGTGTACGTGGTCACAATAACAAAAAAGCCGAGATGAAGTGACAAATTTTAATCGTTCGCGGTCTGATAAACGGTGAGAATTCGGCAAACGTCAACGGGCCATCATCGTGACATCTTTACGCATGTGGCCCGCTGATAAATTTACATTTATTTCAAGTGGCTCGACATTAATTTCAATGGTTCATTTAAATAAGTTTGAAACCGGCTTCGACCACTCATTAGTTGAATTTTCGAAAGTGGTATTAGGACATATTGTGGCGGGCAGCTGGGAAATTATGATTTTAATTTTCCGGCGACGACTTAACGCTGCTTATAAATTCAAATTGTTGTAATTAGAGGCGGCTTCCAAAAAGACCCGTCAATTATTTAAAACGATAACTGTTAGGAGCGTTCGGATTATTCGGCTGAAGCCACCACGAATCCGCTTCCAGAAGAAGACATTTATTTGGCGACCTTTTATCGAACGTTTTTGCCGTTGTCTTTGGCTGTGTTCCAGTAACTCACGGTCAGCTCTGGACCAAAAGCGGCGAAAGCAAGATTGGAAATTCTTCTTGTTAGCGTTTGTATTTCAACAAGAGTCGCTTTTATAGCCAATTAGCTGGGAATTATCACGGGGACGGCGAGCTTTGGACCAGTATGCATTTCAATGCGCCATTAAGTTGTTTTCGGAAAAAGACGCGTAGTAAAATGTCCGACTCCGAATGTTGCCTAAAACTATTTCAAACGTTTCTTGTTATATATCTGCAATAAAAATAAGTTATAAGTCGTATATCTTGAGCTGACCCATTTAGCGGTCCGCCTCCAGAATATCGTCCGTGTCACTTGCTTGCGTCTTCGGTCAAATATCCAAATGTTAATGACCAACCTGTAGTAGTCGAATGGTAAGATAAAGAAGATTGTAACATGGGACCCCGCAGAGATCCCAGCGCCGCGCGGAATGTTTCACACTTTCTTAAACGATAAATTAACATCGTTTCTTTTATTATTTCCTCCCTTCGCCCGCCGTTAATTACAAACGATTCCTATTACCAGTTCGATTCCACTGATTTTTCCCGCCCAATCAGAAATCCCCGACGAATAAATCACCGACCCACACTTGCACGTACTACACAACGCATGCCTTAGCCATTGTTCTAATATTTTTGCTGCGTGAAGTTTGGCGCATCTTTGCCGTATAAATCGTCGCCTCTTGTACACACAAGACATATGCATATTCTGGGCAATAAATCACGAGATCCGCGCGCCCCTGGTGGCGAATTACCATACTAACCGCTACATCTACACCCATTTACATCACCGGTATGGGTGTCGCACGATTGTATTAGTATAATTACCATACATTAGGATGCTTTGAACTCGCTTGTTTTAAATTAGCTCGCTGAACTTCCTCGCGGTTACTCCAAATAATCGAGTCGCGGTTTAACCCAGTAAACCCATTTCAAAGGACGATCAGTAAACACACACCCAAATCCTGTCTTCAAATCAAAAGTCACTTACATCCAGCTTCAACACAAATAACGTAACCAACGATCAAGTTCTATAAATCTAGTCACGAAAAAGAATTGCGACAAAATTCTTAATGTTTGATAAAAACTTGGTAACTTCAAATAGAACACCAGAATAAGAACGTTATTATTATTAACTTGGTAATTTATAATTTCGAACAAATTTTTCATTTTCATTCTTTTTTTGTGTAATTTTTAAAACTTAAAACGTTTTAATTTAAGCCAACTTCAGCCTAAACAACAAGACAAATACTTACCATGGGTGGGTTGGGTAAACCATTAATTCAAAGTAATTTGTTAT
This sequence comes from Eledona agricola, assembly GCA_964023215.1. Lineage (NCBI taxonomy): Eukaryota > Metazoa > Arthropoda > Insecta > Coleoptera > Tenebrionidae > Eledona > Eledona agricola. The sequence continues at coordinate 18,722,320 of OZ026858.1, forward strand.
GTACGGACAACTTGCTTTGATCTCTTTTTCAAAGGGTCTGTCAATATTTTCCTGTCACTGATTTATATTTTGTCGGTAGTCGCCAAAAATCAATCAATGTTTGTGCTAAAAATAAATTACGCAGAAGCAGCAGGGGATTTTTAGGTAGAATGTGAAAAAACTTGGTTCTGGAAGACCCGTTTTGTTTAAGTTGTCGCTTTTTGGAGACAAACTTTAAAAATCATGAAACAGCATGCGATAACAAATTCAATATGTACGAGTATTCGAATAGTTATTTAATTTTTGCGACCCTATGAACTAGAAAATTTTGAGTTTTATATATTTTCCATTTTCAATTCAATATGATAAAAGGGTATAGTCCCAAAACAACATAGGTTTCATAATGAAATTTAAAAAATCAAATCGTCATTGAATATTTTCCTAGAAGTTGAAAAGCAGAGAGTATCTATGATTATCCAAAATTAACTAAGAAAAACAACCTCAGTTTTTTTTGGTTGCAGCATGCATAGAAATAAATAAAGTGTACCTTACTCAGCAAAAATACATTTTCAGGAAAACCGTCTACTGTCCGCTTTAGAACAAATCCCGTTGGAACGACCACAGAATGAATAATTTTAAGACGCTGACGTTCACGATTTAGCTTTGGTTCTTTCCTCCTTTCTATCTTTTAGAAATTTTGTACTTTCTAATTGATTCCCATTTAATGCCATTTATACCAGCGCTTTGTATCATCGGCACTTTCATCTGTTTATTATTTCCTGTAATAAAGCTCTTTGATAATTCTGTGCTGCGCTGACGATGAGAACGGAGATGACTTACAGCGACTACTATTCAGATTCGAGAATGCCGTTAAAACATTCAATATGGTCTTGTCTACAAAGAAAACTCAATCCACGGTTATTTCGAAAGAACCTGTTCTTCGCAAACTGGTGTCGGATAATAAAATTACAGCACAAAGGATTGAATTTAATTACCCTAAATTGCAACTATTAAATGAAAACATATAAAAGCTTAGACCAGAGAAAACTCCTCGAAGTTTGAAAGACAAAATGTGGAAAAACAGAACAAAAAAGGGATATTCAACTGGTTATCTAGCTTTTGTTTAATGTTTTATAGTGACTTTCAATAAAAAAATCGCGCAAGTCTAATTTGTTTAAAAAAATATTAAATGTGTCTTACATGTCATTTGGTGTTAACCGAATTTTTTTTTTCAAATTTCTCTATATGACTATACTCTAGCGAATTTTGCTTACTTTGAATTCTTTTTTTTTGTATGCCCTTTACACACATTTGTTAGCAGAAAGTACCGGGTGACTATAAATGATTGACTTCAATTTAGGTAATTGGCAACAGTGAGGAATTGGTCCAGATTAACTGTCTATATATATCTATTAACTTTTTACATTAGAATATTGTTGTCAAAAAGTGTAACTTACCGAATAATGGCAAACAAAAAGTGACAAATAACAGAGAAAATGGTTACATGGTGAACGATCTTCCAGTTGCAAAAACCATTTTGAAAACAATTCTGATATGGGCAATTTTTAAATTTGACGTTTATTTGACAATTTCAAATTTGAAAATCAGTGTACCCAGTCGAAGAGTTAAAAGATATTGCCAACACAAAAAATGTCAATCATTTATAGTCACCCGGTAATATGAGAATGTATAAGAGCAATATTAACAGAATGCAGAGACTCGTTTGGAAACTGCAAAAACAAAGGCACTAATGAAAAGTGCCCCCAGAAAGGAAAAAACCAAATAAGAAGTAACACTACAATTGTGTGAAAAATGGCGGATAAGCTCTTCACTGCGTTATAAAGGATTGCTCAGGAAGTCAGGAAAATATATTTAAAATATTCTATGGCCGACTCCTTTTAGTTATTAGCAAAAACTGCAGGCTCATTGTTGTGGTTCTATGTTGGTAAACGCTTTGTTAGACGCCTTATTGTTGTCAATGTCAAGCATGACATTTCTTAACAATCCTACCTAACGTAAGACAAATAAATAGCAATCTAGTATTACGAGTAATCTGTGGTAGGAATTACTAAATTACTAGAAAATACTAGAAAATAACACAATTCTTAATTTATTAATTATTGTAAGTAAAAACAATTTTTAATTTTTCTTTTATCTTAGGTCCTTGTCACTCTTTGCACCAGCGTTGCGAGATTTATTTTTATGGCACTGTGATGTAAAACATCGAAACTTTTTTAGTAAATTAAACTTATATTTTTGTTTATTATACTTGAGAGAAGAAAAGCAGCCTTTTATTTGAAGTACTTTTATTCCTTAAAATACTGCCTAACATAGAAGACAGAAATGTCGTGTTCAGCCATTTATATATTTTCGGATTGACGTTGAAGAATAATTTTACTATTTTTCCCTGACTCCTCAACAGCATTTTGCGTCTTTTTTGGGACACTATAAAAAACTATAAGAACCTAAAATTAAGGATGTAGATGGCCCAGACAGAACATCGAAACGTGTTAAAGATCAAAAACCATACAAAAGATCTCCAGTGCAACCCCAAAAAGCTGGTCTTCAGGATCAAAACACGTAAATAACGGGACTAACAAGACCTAGTCCTAGTACGAGAAGAAGGATTGTTTTGTGCTTTTTCAAATAGTCCTTATGTACACATTCTTCTTCAACAATGAGCCTCATCGGTCATGTTTTATCTTATAATAATTTCTAGTTTAATTTAACTAATGACTATCACACACTATATTTTTTATTGCTTTTGTGAAAAAATGATGAATATTATTTCCGAACTCCAAGACTTTACTTTTAGGATCATTATCAATATTCACTTTCTTTGTAATAATTGAGCCTCAATTACATCAATCCACTGCTATTTTATTTCTCTCATAGTTAAATATAACAAATAAACTTGAATTTGTCTAATAGAGCCTTTCTAATTTTCTTTTTCTCATCTCAAGATCAGTCAGCTGCTGTTTTGTGTTTCGAGTATTATATAGCCTGAGTTTGAAAAAACTGGTGAATCGTGAAAAGAACAGAAATTATGTACCAGACAAAGACGAATATGCAAATCCTATAGTTTTTTCCAATATTTTTTCTCTTTCGCACTCACACTTTTTATACTGAAGCTTTTCTGTCCTCTTCTCGAAAAATCAGTACATTAGCTCAGTCGGAATAAGTAGAGGAAAATTTTAATGATGGGAGTTTGATTAAATTAGTCAAATTATTTAATTTTCATCTTGCATTTATTTATCGCTGTTTACCCGCGCATTATTATTTTTATTCTTTTGTATTATTCGCTTGTAAATTTAAATATAACTTGAATGTATGCTAATGGAATAATCACAAGAAGAGCCCAAATTACACAGTCCGACAATTTGGTTGTTATTACTGTAAACGTTTAGAGACACAACCGTCGCGTCTTTTTTGCCCAGAGCAGCCAGCCAAACCGAAAGTTGACAAAACATGAATAATAATCTCCTGATTGTACTCCAAGCCGTGCACGGACTATCTAAAAAGAAAACTTCGAAATGACTAATTGCAGGTTGCTTTTAAAATAACTTTGAACGAAATTACATCTCTTGGAAGAGTTGTGTGGAGTAGCGTCTTGTTAGCGCCGCATTGTTGCATGAATTCCGCCAAAATAAAACCAAAACCGAGCAACTTTTCGCTAATCCTCCAGCGCCAATTTATTCCGCACGACGCTGTTGTAATTCAATATGTCGGCGGAGCGTCGATACTTCTCAGGGAATGCAAATATTGGTCAGTTCGCACGACCGCCGTTTTGAATTTAAAATTGTCTCCAAGCGTCGCATTGTCACCGTTTAAATCGCCTCTCGCTACGTTTTCATTCGATTCGTTCCCTTGTCCCACGACGACAACAACAACCATGTTGGACGATATTTATTGGTACTTACTAAGCCACAAAATTAATCCTCCATATTTACGAGTGGCGTTGTAGGTGTGGATTCATTTGGCGAAAATTACAGGTTTCCTTCAATGCATATCAAAGCTGGACGTCGCTCGACACCGCGAGACGCAAATTAAACCAATTTCAGTTGAACATCCGAACATAAGTCGTAATGATAGTCCAATACTGTTTGGTCGGGCGAAAATGCCTCCCACTTGATTTATTCATATGACTAAGCAAATGTTTACGATATAATTGGACCGGATCTATTGTCGAAAATTTTTCCGTTTCAAACACTTCACGTTAATTACGCCGCACACCTGTAAATTAAACTATAATATATAAATTGCCGCTAAACCCTGGACCGCTGGATTTTTGCGAAACCGAGCGTTTATCAAACATGTTCGCTTGAATTTTATATTGTCATAAATTATTTCAAACATATTCTATGAGACGGATACCCTAAAAAGCGCGTTTTCGGCTGATTTATTCGCCGAATAAATAATATTTCACTACACTACAGTGTTAAAGTCCACAAAACGCCACGTTCGAGCGAATTACCGAAAAACCAGAAGACCATAAACCAGTCGCTTTTTCTGGCGGTGTCGTGGGCGGACGCTGGTCCCAGGAATTCGCCCAACCCCGACAATTATAAAAAATCTACACGAATTTGTTTTCCAGACAATATTTCCTTGTCATTGCGGTCCTATTATTAGAAATCCAACGATGGCACTTCAGGTCAGGATTTCGGAATTCGCTCGTTAAGTAAACAACAGGTATGCCTCGTGGATGACTGGCACTTTACCACCGGTAAAAACCGTACTGTTTCGTCCAAGTGCAACTATTATAAAAAGATGACAAATGGTGTCGAGTCACAAAATCAAAACAGTCATTGCTCAATTCCGCTGAGGTTAAGTTTAATGTCAAGAGACCTCCGTACGTGCTCGTTTGTAAACCGCAGCCTTGACCGCCTCCTAGAAGATGGACTGATTACAGAGATTGGCTTTGAAAACGAGCCAACGAACGAGTTGTTGTTTTGGTCGCGAAAGAAACTCAGTTATATGAATTTGGCGGAAGCTATCGTTTGTGAATGCAAAGCTCTCAGAATAATTGCGTAAAAAGTTGCTTCTTTCGCTCACACAAAAGTTCTGTTTAAATAGGGCATATTCCGCCTTATAAAGAAGGAGTCCATTAAAGATATTGGTTCAAATTAATATCATCCGGTCCGCGAAGATAAGCTCGCCGACGAGCTTTTTAAGAAATCCAAACACTCCAATAATTAGGGCCCAATTAAAGAAATAATTTGCGTTAATGCAATAAAATTGATTGGGTCCTCACCCCGAAACTGCCTCGTCATACTGATTATGTATAAAAACAATTAATGGAGGGCCCAACACGGCCAGTAGTACCACCCACATGGCACGCTAATTAACAAATCCGATATATCGATATTAATGGCCACGTGAAAGCCCATATAATTTTATTTACTTAACTGACGTTGCTCGTTTAAAAGGTAACGCCTCCAAAAACAAAAATCTCTTTATAATAGATGGGTCGGCGCCGGGGCAATCTAGATGGACGGTTGATGCGAAAACACAAATTGAAGATGGGACGAGGGTCTGAATATCATTTCAGAGACGACTCCTCCCTGAGTACCAAAGAACCCGAGAAAGAACCTGTTTTCTGGGATGTGGAAAGCGGTGCCGTTCATGATCTTCACTTAATTTGTTGGTTTTGTTGAAATTATACGTTATTACATGTAAACACAAGTTCAAGGTAAGCTGCATCTAAGGCGATCGATGTTGAGTCCAATTACAACTGCGGGCTCGATACGCGTTTTAAACACTCTGAAATCAGCTGTGGTTCACTTTCGTCGGTTTATCACGGCGGATTAATTAGAAGAAAGCTTATTGAAGGTTGAATTTTTGGAAGAAACTCCATAAATTAATCATTTTTTTTTAATCAAATTATTTTTGATAATGTCGAAAATACCTAATAGAAATGATGTGGGAACAAAATCAAAATACCTGAGTCATTTGAAAATTTCTCGGAATGAAACAAAAAACACGTATGTGCTATAGTGATTTTAATTATATTTTCCAAGGGTGGTCTGCAAAATATTGTTCAACCGCTTTTCATCCAACTTTTCAATATAATATAGGGGTTTTCAGTAGATATTGCTTTACGAAGAGATCAATTTAAAAATTTTCAACAAAATAAGGTGGAAATGCAACTAAATATCATTTGCTTTGTTCACTTCTTTTCATTCGATTTGTCCAATCCTGGACGAAATGTATTAATTTCATTATTTTATTTTTCTATAGTAAAATCTGTCTTTTTCTTGTTTTTTGTTCATTCTTTGGACAAATTTTATTTTTACTTGCTTCTGTTCTTATCATATTACGATGGTAATTTAAAAAGTTTTCGAAGCATCTATGGTGCTTTTAATTATATTTTATATTTCAAGGAAGGTCTGCAAAATATTGTTCACCGCTTTTCATCGAACTTTTTATTATAAGGGTTTTTAGTATTGGTTTAAGATGAGATTTCAATTTAAAAATTTTCAACAAAATAAGGTGGAACTGCAACCGATTATAATTTGCTTTATTCACTTCTTTCCATTTGATTCGCTCAATTTTTTTATTTTTCTATTGTAAAATTTGTCTTTTTTCTTGTTTCTTGTTTATTCTTTGTACAAATTTTATTTTTAATAATAATTTTTAATATTTAAACACAATGCAATTTGTATTGTTATTGTATGTTTTCTTACTTCTGTTCTTATCACATTACAATGATCATTTGAAAGGTTTTCGTAATGAAACAGAAAAAACGTCCATAGTGATTTTATATTTTATTTTTCAAGAGAGGTCTGCAAGATATTGTTCACCGCTTTTCGTCCAACTTATCAATAAAAGGGTTTTTAGTATTGGTTTAAGTCGAGGTTTCAATTTAAGAATGCTATAATAATAATCAACAAAATAAGGTAGAAATGAAACTAGATATCATTTGCTTTGTTCCCTTCTTTTTATTCCGTTTGTCTAATCCTGAGCCAGATGTATTAATTTCTGTTTTTAATTTATCTATAATAAAATCTCTCTTTTTCTTGTTTCTTATTCATTCTTTGGGCAAATTTAATTTTGATGCAATTCTGATTGAGATTGTTTGTTTGCTTGCTTGTATTCTTATCATACTACATACAATGGTCATTTAAAAAGTTTTTGAAATGAAGCTGAAGAAACATCTATGGTGATTTTACATTTTATTTTTCAAGGAAGGTCTGCAAAATTGTGTTCACCGCTTTTTATAAAACTTTTTAATATAAGGGTTTTTAGTATTGGCTTAAGATGAGATTTCAATTTTAAAATGTTCAACAAAATAAAATAGAAATGCATATAAATATAATTTGCTTTGTTCACTTCTTTTCATTCCTTTCGTCCAGTCCTGGACTAAATGTATTAATTTTTCTTTATTTTATTTTTCAACATATTCTTCCTCTTCTTCTTCGTAAAATATTTTGAATTTAAATAACCGCCAATTTGTCACATCGAAAACTTTTCAAATAATCTTCGTAGTCGATTTAGCACAATATTCAGAAAGAAATTGCCGAATTTTCAATGTGCATGACGCCCTCGTTGTATGTGCGATCCTGTACTTTAATCGTTCTGCATCTTTTAATAGCTCCCTTATAAACCAGTTGCTTTAACCTCTCTCAAATGTAATAATTCATAACTGTCAAATAGGAGTTTTGTGACCACAAAATGCGACCTTCTTACTTAACCATTTTCCAAAAGGTGGGAATTGTGTCAGAAATACAACAATCTCAAGAGAGATCTTCGAATCAGATAATGTTACGGTGTATAAAAATAAATAATAAAATAGTATAATAATAATAAAAAGCGTTTTAATTTCCTTCTATGAAATTTTGCCCTTTTTCCTTTTATTACTGTTATGTAAGAGAGAACCACTCAATATCCTTAAAAAAAAATGTTTTCTGATAGAAAAGACGACCTGTAAATTTTGTTATTTTACTCATTAAATATTTATGATGAATGTCGAGCAAATTGCAACACAGTATTTATTTGAAGGGAAACTTATATAAAAATATCAATTTTTGATTGACTTTGTTGCCTTGTTCTAAAGTGTGTGTTATTTGTTGTTGGTACTGGAAGATTTTTCTTTAAATACTTATTTATTAAAGATGCAGTTTATTGCCAAGTTGCAAGATTCTACCAGAAAATGATAAACATTATTTAGTGCCAGCCATGCCAGCTTTAAGCAGAGTAGTTTTTTAATTTTGTTTCGACACAATTTCATCAAATATATTAGGTATGGCAACGGACTTATATCACCTTTGAATTACACAATCGTAAATGCTTCAATTTTCGATAAATGACACTGATAGCAAATTTGCCAAAAACTAAAATTTTATAAAAATATTAATTCAGAAAAAAGTGGAAATGAAAGATAATCTTGCGTCCTGCGTTTAGGAGATTTAAAAACAAGCAGCTTGTTGAAATTTGAAAAAAATGTTGTTCGTACTGAAAAATATTTCTATTGGTTTTAGACGCAATTACAACTTTGACGTGCCCAACTTCTTGATCCACAAAGTCACGCCAGAGGTGAAATATCACGCAGAGTTCCTTCATGAGCCAATTGAAGTGCTCGCTTGCTCCCAGCATGCATTGTTTCTTATGCATAATTTGCGCCAAAGAAATTATTTTCAGTTACAAGCCGTTATTACATCGACTGGCGATTTAGCTCCCAATGGCGGGGCTGGAAAAGTCAACCGGAAGTAACGCTTGCCACGGTCTAATAGCAAACTTCCGGTAAAACTGCACCGCGATTGGTTATTACAACACCGGGCTCGCCCGGAATCCTAATCTAAAAATCTTCAATGCATGATGGCCCCCATATCCGGCCGGGAAACTCAAAATGGTGGTTCGTTATCCGTAGGAATTCGAACGTATAATTAAAGGGCGTACTGGACGCTTTCCATTTAAAATTGTATTCTTATTTACTTATCCGGAAATCTAATTAGATGTACGCTCATCAATCTTCTAATTAAAAATGTTTGTGGGCACGGGAAGCGCATTTGAATTTCAGGCCCGGAATTCCAAATTACTACCTAATTGTTGTATATCGCCCCAATTTTTTACCGACCAAGACGGATGCGCCGTTTTCGGCGAGTTAATTTCGGCCCAAGTAAAAAAATATTACGCTGTCTTAATTCCCGGATTGGCTGGATCCCGCCACCCAAAAATTCGTTCTTGGGGACAACACAAACAAGCCTCGTTTGTGTTTTTTACCCTTCATCATTTTAAGTGTCGCAAGACCCCAACCCCTTGTGTGCCCAATGTGCGATCATCTCTAGCCTCTAGTGAGAGCATAGAATCCAATGAGGGGATTAAATTCATCCCTGTCGGTTCAACAATGACTGTGAGTTGTGGTAGAAAATGCTAATTTACATAGAGCGTCTGCTTCAGACCATCAAAAACCCGATACTATCAAAAAGGGTTCGGTTCAGACGGATACTCTTAGGGCGACCCCGTAATAACGTAATTTGCTGGCACAATTACTGAATATTAATAACCGAAGTCGATAGAAGACGAACAATTGCGCAATTATGTTTACTTAAGGAATATAGAAATCGACTTCGTATACTGAACAAACAGTGTTGCTGGAACTTGCATGAATTATTGAATTGGTATCGATATCTGTGGAAGGACATGCAATCAGGACATATTGTGTGTTTCAAGGAACTCGTAAATGTTTAACAGATTCGTCAAAAAAGCGCCGGGCGTGATTTATTAATAGTCGCCTTCTGGAGTGGTTATGTAAATAGCGAATAAATTTCGACAAAGGGCTGGTCGTCGTTGGTGGTGACTGTCGGCCCTTTGCAAGAGTCAAGCCATTGAGGCGATTTTTCCTAAGCTTCCCGGATCAGGGTTTTGTATTCTTTTGTGTACACGCTTTTTATTGGATTTGTTGGCGTTTTGTATCTTTGTATCATCTTTTAATAAGGATTTATTGCGTGTTGTGACATTAATGCTGGGATTTTCGAAGCGGTACGCTCGTAGGTACCCGCCCAATAAGCATATTCGCTTTTTTATTTCCATAGATAATAATTAATTAACAGTGAGATTTTTATCTCCGCAGTCCGGTCTCGGCTATTTAATCAGGCGCATTTTTCGTTTTCAATAAAATACCGGCCTGTGCCGCTTTTTTATTCCGTTGAGTGCGGTCGGGGTTCAATGACGGACAGATGCGCGTACATGACGGAGGGTCCTTCATTTCAATGGGGCCAAAATGCGACGCTTTGAGGCCGACATTTCGTAAAATTGCTACTTTGTAAATGATAACATCGCCTATTTATTTCAAATGAATTTCCGATTCTTTTTTCCTCCTTTATATTGCGTTATTCAATGGAAACACAATCATAGAAACTAATCTTTCGATCTTTTTCGAGAGGTCCTCGGATTTATATCTTATTTCACGGAACAAAACGATGCCGAAGGAAGCGCGCACAACTCAAATGGACTGCTAAAACAGACGAGACCGCTTTTACGGCTTCATTTGCTTCGAATTTAGACACAATAGGGCGGTATTTATTCACAAAACGGTGGACAAGAGCCCAATTTATGCAGACTTTCTAAGAGCATTCTCGGCTTTATACGAATTCTAATTTTCTAATTAAATTCTTGAAACGCTGTACGTAAAAAACACGCTTGCACGTAAAACGCAATTAATAATGATGTGAATTTGTCAGCACACCAAAAGAAAGAAGAAGATATGAGTTCGGGTTCAAGCTTCAGAGGCAGAAAAATTGGTTAAGATTCAGAACACAGAAAAAGGAAAAGTCTGTAAATATGTTTGACTCAATGCTGAAGAAATGTTTAAAGTGAAAATGTGAACCTCTGGAATAAAGAAGAGAGAAGAGGTTTGATCAATACTTGCATCTGTTCCTCATTTTAAATTCCTCAAGCAAAAAAAAAGAAGAAGAGGAAATAATGACATGTGCGGCAATCAAAAAACAACGAAAAATACAATAAAACAAAAATTCAGTAAAAATCTCATCAAAGGATAAAAACAGTGATGAAGATGTAGCTGAAGAAGTCCTTTAGAAAGTATTTAATAATGAAAGCTTGCTGATATTAGAATTTAGAAATACGACAATTCAATTTATTAAAGAGTTGACCACGAAAGAAAATGAAATTTAAAAGAGAAAAAGAGTTAGTTGCAAATATACTACAAGCCAGCCTCATCAAAAAATATGACGGAAATGATTGGAATAGGTACATAGTAAAAAATTGCAGATCCAAAAATGAAATAAGCAGAATAAGACAAGAATCCATAAAAACCAATGAGCACAGAAAAAAATTGTTGAAAAAGTACTTTAAGAAGTGTGGAAGCTTCATATTTTGCAATTTAGAAATGCGACAATTAAATTTAAAAAGACGTGGACCAAAAAAAATTATGAAATTCAGATGAGAAAAGAAGATAAGGATTACCTGCAAATACCGGGTGACTATTAATGATTGCCTTAAATTTAGGTGATTGGCAACAGTGAGGAATTGGTACCAGATTAACTTTTGTCGTGATTTATGTCTATTAACTTTACAGGTTAGAATATTGTTGTAAAAAAGTGTAACTTACTGAATAATGGCGAACGAAAAGTGACAAATAATGGAGAAAATGGTTACAACGAGTGATCGAAAAGATCTTCCAGCTGTAAAAACCATTTTGAAAACAATTCTGATATGGGCAATTTTTAAATTTGACGTTTATTTGACAATTTAAAATTTGCAAATCAGAGTACCCAATCGAAGAGTTAAAAAATATTGCCAACCTAACCCAAAAAATGTCAATCATTTATAGTCACCCAGTATAATATAATACAAGCCAATTCAGTCGCATTAAAAAATATGACGTAAATGATTGGAAAACTAGTACATAGTAAAAATTTCCAGATCCAATAAAAGAAACAAGCAGAATAAGAAAAGATCCGATAAAAACGAATGAGCATAGGAAAAAATTATTGAGGAAATATGTACTTTAGGAAGTACGACAATTAAATTTAATAAGGAGTGGACCACGAAAAAAGATGAAATTTAAAAGAGAAAAGAAGTTGTGACGAAGAAATTGAATTTAGAAATCCGGAAAACTTCAATTTAATCAAGAGTTGGACACGAAAGCAAAAAATCCATGAAATTTATGAAATGCAGAAGAGAAAAAAATTTGATGAGATGTATTTGAGATAACACAAGTCAATTTAGTGAGGTCAAAAAAATATTTATAAATGAAATGAAAAATAAAAGCCTGGTATATAGAAAAAGTTGCAGATCCAAAACATGCAGACCCAAAAAAGAAACAAGCATAACAAGATCAGATAATGATAAAGACTAATGGGTACGGAGAAAAATAGTTATGAAGAAAGAACTAGAAGAGATCACAAAATAAAGTTTTGTAATGAATATTTAAATAAATATATACCTCTGGAATAGAAAATAGACAAAGATTTGATGAGAATAGTTTGCAGATATTACAACCCAATTCGAATTATTTAATAAATGTCAATAAAAGAAAATAATAACAAAAATGATGGAATGTATATGTATAAAAGCAGTGATGAAGGAAGTGCTGAAAAATGTTTGATGATGTATGCTGCCAGATATTACAAATCAGAAATAAATCAAGACGAATGTAAGAAATAAATGGACGACTAAAGCTAAAAAAAATATATGTGAAAAAGAGTAAAGCGAAGAGCAAGAAATTTCAAGCAAACAAAAAAGGCGAAGAAAATATGAGCTTCAGGCTGAAAAGCTTTAAGGCAAAAATTTATAGATCCGGGAGAACCAAGAAAAGCACATGTGCATGAAACCAGTAAAAACTAAAGAGTTCGGAGAACTCTGACAGAAGCAGAGTCATAAAGAAAAATTTAAAATACGATTTATAATGAGTGCTCACAGATATTGCTACCCAGTATTCAATTCAGAGCAAACAATGAAATCAAAATCCTTCTATAGAAATGACTAGAAACGGAGGAACTATACCAAACTGAAACATCCATGATATTAAATGATCATAAGTGTTGTGACCATGAATCAAAAAGAGCCAAATATTATGGTGTTTTAATCCGCTCGAGCATTTTGTACCCTCTGTATGCCGACAAGTGACCAAATCCGTTCTTAGGGAGTTATTCATGAGGTGGTTTTTACTTAATCCCGTTTTGATGAACCGTTAATGATATTCGCATATACAAACAACCAACACGATAAATCCAAAAACTGGTTCCAAATTCGTTTTTTGCACCTCGTGTTGATTGGATCCGCTAATACCATTACATAATTTTATATTGTTTTTATTTTTTCTGAACGACCGAATCGTCGCCTGCAATTTATTTACCAAGCGTCTGCAGATTAGCGAAACGCCGCTGCGGATTTGTTTACACAAACGACGGTTGTTTCTTTTTGCACATACCCTGCTAATCCCCGATTCAATTAATTATGAAGATTATCTGGCGCGAGCTTTCATAATTCCTGTTTGGCAAAAAGCTAAAAATGCGTAAACACGCCTTCGCGAATTGGCGCTTATAAAATTAAACGTTATGGTTCTTTGATTTAATTCGGCTCCTTTAAAAATTTCGTATCTAAATGAATATCTGGCGTGACCTTAAAAGTGGCGCTGCCGTAAATGAGCTCGGAAGCTTTCTCCCTCCTTCTGCTGCGGTTCCGCGCGTTCGTAATGAACTGTGAACGGCAAATGACGTTTATAGTTCATATCCACCAGACAAAACGCCGACGTCCTCCGTTGGATGATGATCAAACTTTTTCTCTTGCTGAAAAATATACCGACGCGAGACCGAATGGCTTCTGATTGGCACCGCAAACCACAGATCCATTTCCAACACCAAGAAGTGTAATCTGGGCTAGATTAAGACCACGCGTTATTGATTTTGTTAACAAAAACAACACCGGATGCCTCAACACACTTCATCCGTACAGATTTGGTCCAACGATCTGGTTGGCCTCTTCTGATTTATTCTGCTCCAGTGTTGTAGTACATTTTCTTTTAATTTTTATTCTTTTTCTATACGATGCTGTATGTACATCCCATTTCGATTTCAATTGTACGCGTTTTTAGATATTTATGTTTGGCAACCATTTTTTGTAACGAATAGCACAGAAAACAGATTTATCTTAATTAAATCTATATCCAGAGTTTAGTCTCATACTGCATTTGTCACTATTGGTATATTTTGTAAATCTTAAGGCCCGTCCTTAGTGGTAACATCTGGTCACTGTTCTAATTTTTGTTTGAATTTCTCTCTACGTCCAACTATTTTTACTAGACGTCAGCAGCAATCTGCAATAGCGGTGAATAAGGGATTCTCAAAATGTAAATACACAACGACTTCTCAATTTGGAAGAGAAAACCAGGACCAAAATGGAATTATTAGTGTCGGCCTCCCGGATTCTGCAAGATGCCGAGTATGAGCTTTTTGCGGACTTGTTCTAATGAATTTCCGCAAATTCGTTTAATCTAAATAAATTTACTTAAAAAAACTGTTGTATGCAATCAAATCCTGCTTTGTCATTTAAAAAAATTCGACTCATAGCTGTTAAAAAAATAAGTATACTGCTTTGCTGGAGAATATGGATTTAGTTCTAGATAACAAAAATTCGACTTAAAGAGGTTTGAGTGTAATTGTATTTACAATATTTTATTACATTTAAATTACATTGCATAGGGGCTTCCGACAATAAGTCGTCAAAAAATAGAAGAAAAGTATATGCTAATGTTTACATAACCGAGTTACAAGACTTGTAATTCTACCAATCCCAGAAGGGCATCTCGAGGTGTAATGTTATTTGTACCAAATAAAGCAAGTTACTAGGTTTCAAAAATAATACCATCAACTACAAAAAATATTTGGTTTACTGCAATTTTGACAATACTAGATTTAACTTTTCAGTGTCAACAAATTTATGTTAAATAATCAGTGGCTGAATAGATGATTGTAGAAGCCCTTTTATGATTTTAACCAAATAAATAAAGGTTTTGTCTTTTTTATTTTTTATTTGACACTGACATCATTCAAAAACCCCAGTCGCACGCATATTTTAAAGGTTTTTTTTTAAGAAATTCTAGAAACGTAAAATTAAGGCAAATACACCTCTGATTAGTAAATTTTAAGTTGTCTTTTCTCGAATATCTTTGAAGCTAGATTTTTTTTTCTTCAAAATTACACATCCGAATACGAGATTTCCTCATTTTCTCTCGAGCGCGAGTTCTGAAATATCCGTATTTAATGTTTATACAAATTTTAAACAATTATACCGAGACATTTTTTAACTCTCAACGTATTCCCTATGTTCAATTTAAAAAAGCACAGGTCAATCAATTGCAAAAATTTTGACATGGTATTATTGCAATGTTTTTTTTCTATTTTTTTTATTTGAATTACACATTCTTTTAATTTATTGTATCACAATAATAATACAAACTACACAATTTGCTTTATTGTCAGGTCAGGTTTTATGCTATTTGCTAAAGTTATGTAAATCTACGACCATGCAGTGGAAAGAACCATTATTTTGCAATTATCGGACATTTTGCATATTTCTTTATTGCGAACACTTTAAAAGTTATGATTTTTCTAACAAACCCATGCAAGTAGCCATTTTTCTAAAAGAGTTGTGATATTTCCGTAACCATAACAAATAAGTAAACATTACTAAGATCAAAAGTGTAGCAAACAATGTAACGGCGTCAAAAAAATAGTCTAAATAAAATAGGTTGAAGGCTACTTACTGCATAATCGGAAGTGCCATTTTGATCAAAATATGTATTTTAGAAAGATAGATCGCGCGGACTATGACCGTGTGCCAAATTTGAAATTACCAATTTTTTTAGAATCCGAGAAATCTCTAATGGACCTATTAAAAAATTAAATTAGAGACACCAAAAGAGCTCCGGTTGAAAACGGCAAATTTGACTCCAGTTCGCAGACGAGGAATTGGTGATTCCAATAAACTTTTTCCCCAAAATTAAATATTTTATTGCTTGTAATTATGCCAGTGGTAAGAATACACTTTTCCCGATAAGATACGGTTCGGGTCTACATTTAGGGAAACATACCTGCTACTTGATACCTGATAGTGAAAGACAGCCAGTGAAGGAGAGCAAATTTGAGAAGTTAAATTTATTGAAAAATTGTCCGCCGCGATTACGCGTTTGCTATTCGATCAATTTAGACCGTTTTTTTTAATCGACGTGAAATGATTAAGTCTATAATATGACTGAACAAATCTTTGATCTTTGTTCCTGCTACTTGATACCTGATAGTGAAGGACAGCAAATTTCAGAAGTTGAATTTATGGAAAAATTGTCCGCCGAGATTACGCGTTTGCTATTCGATCAATTTAGACCGGGTTTTTTTATTCGACGTGAAATGATTAAGTCTATAATATGACCGAACAAATTTTTGATCTTTGTTTTCAAACGGTAGATATTACATTTTGTTTGTTCTTTATAAAACAGTAACTTTTCTATCAGTGTTTTTATTACTTTAGAGACAAAAATTTAGAAAAATGAATTAGTCATATTGTAGAGAATTAAATATACTTTCAGGTGGTATAAATTTGATTTCACTAGATGGACCATACGTGGACCATACGTGGAGTTCTTGCTTCGGAGCTTAACATTATAACTCTATAAGAGGAGGACGACTCCACTCCACGATTGCCACTTTCAGAGTCTTATTTCTTTAGGTAAAGTTTTATATTGTGCAACATTGAATTCCATGTTCATAGCTCGTAGAGTTAGGGAGTTGGAAAGTTATATCTGTATTTTCGGTGTGAAGGGCGCTTTGACAAGCAGCACCTCTTCGACAAATTAAATGTCACTTCCCGGAGGACCGCGAGATCAGAGCCGCCACCTCAGCGGGACTTGCACCTAATCTCGCATCTGTACGGCGAGGTCAATCCAGATGATGGATGAAACACCGAAGTGGTTATTGTTTAATGTCTCCAGAGGGGGTCCGCCGTAAAACTTCTAAAACCGAATCGAACGAAGCGGCAGGTAAACGGCCGTCACTCGATGTTATATTTGACAAGAGCCTGATTACGATTCTTCCACTTTAGGCGATTCGGATAATTATTTTGTGTGCTTTATGTGTCGGTCGTGATGATTAGCTTACGCCAACGATTTATTTCTTAAGCCTCATTGTCCCGGGTTCCCGCTAATCGTCATTCATCTCCGCTGCACGCGAATTTACATAATTTAATCGAATGGGTCGTTTGCGCTATTTTTTCAATTAACGCGTCGATGTTTGGCGGTGGAATTTTTTTGGGTTCGGTGACAATGCCGGTCACGAGCGCGTCCAAAGTGACCATTACATACAAATTGATCCGTTTATATCTTTTATAGGCCGCTTTTACAAGACAACGCGGAGGGATCTTTATATTTTTATCGGCACCTCGCCTGAAACAAGATAAAAAAGGCAGCTATCGCTGCATTCTAATTACGTCCCTTTAATGCGTTTGTGATGTGATATTTATTGTTATGGACTCGGCATCCAAATAAGGCTTTGGTGTTTTGGTGAATACGAATGCTTCATTAATTTGGAAAAAATACAGATGCAAAGATCGTGCCCCACAATGTGTCCGCGATAATGAGTATTTTGCTCGAAGTCGAAGTGATTGAGGATGCGAATAATGTGTTGAGTATTTCCGGCGTCATCCAGATCCCAATCGAGCCGAAGCAATGTCGATTGAAATTGTGGAATTTGTTTTGAATCATCTCCGAGCAATATAGCCTCCGCTGGCAGTGCTCATATAAAAGGCATTTAATCCTTTATCACGCGTTAAAATCTTGAGAATCATTCAATCCGCATCAATAATACCGGAGTGAATTTTATAGCCGCTCGTCCCAGCAACGGGTTACTAATTTTTCGTGTTCGAACTCCACAAAGCGGTTCCCAGTGGGACGCCACAAGAACTAATTCTATTGCCGATCCATCAAGTGTCTATATTCAAATCTCTCACAGCCCAATCAGTTTTAGCAATCAGCTGCTCATTATTAATCACTTTCAATTTGGAGATGTTGACTTCCACGGGAAACTATTTTAAAACAACAATGATATCATAATAACACTTTTCGATACGGTAATTGAGTTTCGGGATCGTAATTGATGAAATAATGGACGCTTAATAAGGACAATGTAGACGTTAAGGCGATCGACGAAATTAATTTGGTGATGAGGCGATGCGGGACCGAAACAATCTCCAAAATAAATAAACCAATCACCGGTTTTGACCAGTCATGTCCGAGCCGGGCCTCCACCGAAATCCACTCTTTACACTTACCATTGAAAGGTTAGCGTTTGATATTTCGCCCGAATGTCGGGCGACTCTATCGATTTCCGCCTCAAGGCTGCTGGACTGTTTTAATTATAACATTTATAACATTTTCCTCGCCCACCACCTTACGCCTAATTAGTTTCGTTTCATTTCCATTTCTGTGAGAGATACACCAAAAATACGCGCAAATTAATCAAATTCGCTTCCGGTTCATTAATAAGTAATAAATCCTCTCGTCGTCGTCGTACACTTCAGAGAACGTTTCGGAACCTCGTCTCGACGCGTTTTATGTCCAATGAAAGGGAGTTCTTAGCAATCGACACCTAAATCGTCCTCAAAGCTACTAAAAATAAACATTCCGTCTTTATAGCGTCTGCTCGCTGACACATTTACATTAGACGGTTTGATTTTTCGCTTAATTCGTTTTCGTACGGATGCTCCACAAAGCACAATGCGCTCTAATGAAGAAATTTTAATAACGGTCACTTTAGCTTGCAGCTTAATATTAGAGTGAAATGTACATCGTCGAATTCACGTGGGGAACATTTCATTAGACGCATTGTGAGTTATTACAGAAAACCGTTACTTGCTAATGATGCTACATTACACGCGGTCTAAATTAAATTCAGCAGTTGAGGGTTTTGATTTTGCTCTAGCTGTAAAAATTTTATAATCCGCTCTTATTAAGTTGTTGTAACAGCCCATTTGATATTTACCAGGATATTAAGGCTTCATAACGGAGATGAGGATCGTGACCAATTTAAAATCTTCACTTCTACAATAAATAATAAAATCGCCGGCGCATTAAGTAACGATAGAATTATCAAGCGGTGCTTCCTGATCCTATAATTCTTCATTTTTCTCTTGGAATCTGCTCGATTTAAATTACGAGCGCCCAAGAGGCTGGAGCGTACATTTCTGAAGTGCTTACTGCTTGGAAAATTCGGCAGCAAAAACGTCAATTATTGAACAAGCTCGACCAGAAACGAAATTAATTGAACCACGCAAAATCGCGTGATATGTACATATGTATTTATTAAAAGACAATTAGTACATTGGTTGGTGAAAAAATTTCTGGGTAACTGGCTCCTTTCCTACTAATAATCTTCCTCCTCAATTCTTTCAAATTTGATATACCTACAGAATGACTAAATGTGAATTGGTTCAGTTTTTATATTAAGTCAAATTGAAAAAAAAATAAATCTTAATTCCGTGGTTTCTGAAAAATTTTTAAAAGTTGATATTTTTGAAGAAAATTGATTTGAAGCAATGTGCCTACTTTAAATCCAGTTCTAGTAAAAGGTTCTCAAACTTTCTATATGATAATAATATAGTAATGTCTATTTTTGGTGTTTGGGTGCAAATTTAGAAAATCGTGCTTCAAACGTACGTTGTACCCAATACAATTTGGTACAAGAAAGACTAAATATCAATTGGTTCAGTTTTTATATTGGACCAAATTGTAAAAATCTTTTTAAAATAATTTCCGTGACTTCTGGTAAAAAGGGGATTAGTTTATTTTAGATATTTTTCAAAAAAATTGATTTGAAGCAATGTGGCTGCTTTAAATACAGTTCAAACTTTCTATATGATAATAAACGGCGCAAATTAAAAAAAAATGCATAAACCTTACTTTGTACACATTACAATTTTGTACAAAGACTAAATGTGATTTTTTTATAATTTTTGAAGTGTTTAACGACTTGTCATCCACCAAATGCAGCCTCGATGTGACGTTTTTCTGTGCTTCGATGAAGAAAAATTATGAGGTATAGTTTTGGGGCACCCGAAGAAGCTTTCCGTTACAAATTACTTTTTGTTTTGTATTTACCAGTACTGCCATCTGAATGGAAAATATTCTTTAGACAAATGCAAAAGTGTATAAACACAACGAATAAACTATATATTTTATCTATAACTGCTGTATAGCACTTATCTTAATAGGTAGAACATTCATTTTACTCTGTTTCAGTTGAATTAATGACAATTTTTAGGTATACCACTGTGGTGTAATGTAAGTTTATTACTCCCATTAATGATATACGGAAAAAAAATGGTAAACAGATTCAATTTTACTAGGAGCATTGGTATTTTTATGAATTTCACTCTACTATATCGTACCTATTTTAACAAAAATTATTTTTCTTTTTGCAAAGCTTTGTGATCAAATTATTAAATTTACTGATGTCATTAATTTGCATATAGAGATTGCGGACCGCAGCATTGAATAGAACGAGAACGCCCAAAAACTGGAGGATTTGTAATTCTTCGACCATTCTCCAAAAATGCCAATAACACCTTCCCTAGTTTGCTATTTTCTTGGAAGCAAACCAATCCGTTAATAGTCGATAGAACACTTCGTACTTGGCTTTTGATTTATGGAGAAAAAATTAATTTTTATTGGGGGCAGTTGTATAAATAAAAAAATATTGTTGTTGATAAACTGTTTTATTTAACTTTCCCTATTTTTTCAAATATTTTTCCGGATTCTTGCAGCAACCCGCAATTACGAAAAATCATTAACAGCTAATCTTTGGGCAATTTCTATAAAATTTTACAATAAACATTATAAATCGAGCATCAATGAACTTGGTGATATTTACGGGAGCTGTAAATAAACCATCAAAAATCAATACAATTGTAAAATTTGATATCCTTTACATTTACAAAGAGAACATTGACTGAAATGATTGTACAAAACTTTCGTTCATTTCATTAACACATCAATGTTTTATATTTTGGAATTTTGCACTTTTTTCTTGTAACAAAAAAAAAATATTATTATTACTACTCTACCGTATGCGGCAAAAGTAACGCACCAGTCTAATATTTCCTAAACTGTAAATAATATGGCAAAAAGTTTTTTGACAATTTGCATTTCATTGATGATCACATTTTGTGTAACTTTTTTCTTATTTATCGCCTTTAACATTTCCGTAGTTTATTAATTATGTATAATTTTTTCTTAATACTTTTTAATCTAACCCTATGAAAAAAACACATCATTGTATTCAGAAATGTTTGCAGATTTCATATTTGGCAAAAAATTACAATTACAATAAAAAATAATAATACTTTTTTCACATTATAAGAAGGTGAATATTTATCGAGGATATTCACAAATATCGAACAACAATAAAGCATGATGCATCAAAAAATTTTTTGATTACATTTTGCTCTATTATTCAAAGTTTAGAAAATATTAGACTGATGCCTTGTTTTACCGCACCCGGTAAATTGATTACTTATATGTACTTATTTGCATTGTTGTTTTTTATTATAATTGTATATTGCTAGACATTCTTGAATTGTTTTTTTACACATTTTTCTCCAAGAAGTTTGTACCGATGGAATCTACAGGTAGTTGGGATGAGTAGAAAGTTTTAGGGGCTCTGCGGTTGCAACAACCAATCTGTTAAAACTTCTTTCTGAAATCCCCTGAGCCGCGGCACGAGACATGTGATTAGATGCCATCCACGTCCTTCAGTTGCATTGTCACAGTCCTGCTTAATAATCAGTGAAGAGTGCACATGCACCACTCCAGCAACATTTGGTCGAAGAAAAACCCACTTCGTGGAAGCACCGAACCTTGAAATGGAAAGCCAACGAACTATCGAACACACCATAATACCATCGTGAAATTATTTACAACCCCAATTTAACCGTAACTAGATAAGTACGGCGCGTTGGACGTCGGCATCGCTTTTGTTGTCTGCCGAAAATGTTTATTTCTTTACGACAGGGTGGTTGACTTTACAACCTCAAACCCTTGCAAATTATTCGCAAAAAGGTCGCGGGCCATAAAATCCATATCTCGGCGTTGCCGACCGTTTCCCGGACGAAAATTAAGAGGCCATCAACCTTGACGAGAAAAAGGGACAAAAATGCAGAATTCATCGTAGCGTGTTAGTGAAGTGAATCCGATTGAAAACAGTAAAATTGGTTTGCAGAAGCCGAGCGGCAATAGAAGAAACGTCCAATTTTGTACGCTCGCAGCATCGTTCTTTTTCCAACTCACTCGAGGTGTTTGGAGTTTCGTCACACTGTCCCAAAGAACTAAGCAGATTGCAGTTGGCCACGCCGGATTGCCCCTCATAAATCCTCTTATTCACTTGCATTATCTATTTATGGTCATTGCGAGTTACTTCCACAGGTTTTGTTCGTGTCAGTGGCAAAAAATTCCGAAAACTGCACTCCGGATTAATCGTCCTGAAATGAGCCGCTGAAAAAATGGTTATTTATGCGGTTCCGTGTCTCGGATAAACTCGCAGTGATTAATCAGAAGATTAGAGTCAATTTGCAGACTTGCCCACCCAAACTTGAATCGGCAACATCTAATAGATTTTGAAAAGACGATTACACTGCCAATTTGTGAAGAAGCGGTTCCGTTTTGAATGATTTAAATGTGGAATTTCTCGCTTTGGGGATGCGTAATAGAACAGGTAGTTCTACCTGTGCGGTGGGGTCTAATGCATTTACAGCTAATAGTATGGCGGAACCGTCCTTGATTTTTATCAATGGAGTTTTAAACGTCTTTTGTGTGCGAGGGAAAATCGCCGGAACAATTACAGCATCATTGTGTACCTGACCCGGGAAAAATGCAAGCAATTCCGTAAAACTAAAACTGCACTTCGTTGTAATCCCGTCGCATAATTTATACAAGAATAAATATTTGAAAATCGTTACATTTCTTGGAACGGCTGAAATGTTCCGACATTCACTTGAAATTCTCTTTAAACGCCAATTTAGCTCTCATGGTCCGTGGTTCGCTAATTGCTTTTATCTGTTTGCTTAATGATACTCGATATAAATAGAAACATAAATTATTTCAATTGTTCAATTAACCTTAGATGACTCGACTGGTCAAGAATTTGGAGTTTCCTGAAAAAATGAGCCATTTGCGAACGGCGCGCTAATATGTTGTTTTCGTTCCAAAAACGGAGGCAAATGAAACAGAAGCATAGTTTTTAATTCGAGTTAGGTAAAATGGAGTTGGTTTTTTATCCAGCTGAAATTTACCAAATCAAGCCGGTTCAACTTTTACTAAATTCAGTTGGAAATCAGCTAAAACAATTCGATGCGCAACTAATCGTCAGTTTCAGCAATTTAAAACGATTTTGTTGCGTCATTCTGTCAGCAAATTGTGTATATGTTTAACTGCGGGTTCAAAATTTACAAACAAAATTTGAATACGTTCAAGCAATCGACGAAAAAATGCACAAATCCTAAATGTAAAAAAACATTGTGCACCTTGCATACCAGATAAGACAATAATAACCGCAATTCATCCATTTGAACTAAAAATTAAGAAACAAAATAATTGTTTAATTAATACCAACAAGTCGGAGAATAAAAGTCTAAAAGCAAATAATACTAATTTAAAAAAATGCTTTAATTTAATATGTACGAGTATATAAAAAAATTGGTTTTATTCGGACGCATCTCTGGAGATAAACCAACAAGGGAATGAAATGGAGTGCTAGTACATGGAGCCAAATTATTGAAATTAATTTCTGTAAAACAGTTCTCAAAAAAAATTCCAATAACATTTTCAGCAATTTCAAATTCGTTAGGGTGTAGAAACATTTGATAGGGTGGTTAGACGAGGGAAAAATAAGTTTCTATAAAAACTTAATTAAAAATTGGCACTCTCTTATACCTACCTATTTTTATGCAAATTCGACTCTTAACTATAGGGGGCGAATACATACATTATGACAATTTCTCCAACTCAACGTTGAAATTTTGCCATACTCATTCGAAAGTCAAAATTATTCCATGATAAACGCAGCTTCAGTTTTTTAAAGCTCGTTAGTCAAAATACTGTTTAAAACAAAGTTAGTTTCGGTTTATTTTTCTTCTTCTGTCGGGCTCACGGTCCTCATCGTTCGAATCCTCTTGAATGTACGTATTTATCATTTATTTATTTTCTGATTACGTAGACTGCATATTTGTATCTACTAACCGCCAAATAAACTGTTAAAGAAGTAGATAAGTGGCCCTTCAGATAAAATTACAAAATCCACACTTCAACTTTTTTTTAATAATATTGTTTAGAAAAACTTTCAAAAATTTTGCTTCTTCTTTATAATAATTATTCGGCAGGAATTGCCGCATTGTCTAACATCCACAATGTCTGACATCGTTCGCAAATATACGAAATGGCAAACTTACGAACTACAGGATGCGAACGATTTGATTTCTATATTTTTGACCAAGTTCGTATCCTTATTACTGTAATTCGTAAAATAGCGATCTGTAAAAAATGGAAACATGGCAAAAACTGTCAAATCTCAATCAAACGTCATGTGTAACGTCATTGGGCTTGTCGGTATTGTGGCAGGCGTCACCGTAAATGTGACTGAATTGATTTACCTAATTTAAATGTGTTATTCTGAATTATCTGTTCTACAATAAAAAACAGTTCTATCGAGACATGTGTTTTATTTAGAATTTTTCCAAATGAGTTGAGATAGGTAATATTCATTAAGGATAATAATAATGTAATATCTGCTGATGTTCCAAATTTTCTATTGCAATTAATCGAACTAATTCATCCATGGCAAATGATGAAATAAACATACAGTAGAACCTCGATTATCTGAACCAATTGGGACCGAGACTACTTTGTTCGAATAATCGAAACGTGGGCTTTCTGAGACGAGATCACAAACCACAACTTTTTACATAAAAACAGTACATACATATATGTATATTAAAATTTGACATACATACGTTGAAATATTATGTATTTTAAACACCTGAAAAAAGTCGAATGCTTTTGTTTTGTATGTATCATAAGTCGTCGTTCGGATAATTGAGGGTTCGGATGATCGAAGTTCGAATAATCGAGGTTCTTCTGTACATCAATCCATATCGTGTGCACGTGAAAAATGGAAAACCAAATCGTTCGAGTATAAGATTCACTCTCATAATCCCACTCGCATCAATGCGAACCATATTAAGCGAACTACCAAAATCTGGTTACTTGTCACTATCGGATGAATGCGTATTCGAAAATGACATGCGAACTGTCAAAAATTGAGCCCCTGGTCTGTATTTCTCTTCACCTGACTTAAAAACCTATAGGAAAATAGGATATGCAAATGATACGACATGAAAAGGCATTTGCTGAAAATAAAAAATAATAATCTATACTAATATTATAAATGCGAAAGCTTGGATGTTTGTTACTCAATCACGCCAGAAAAGCTGAACGGATCTGGATGAAATTTGGCACAGAGATAGATTATAGTCTGGAATAGCACATAGGCTACTCTTTATGTGGGAAATTGTTCCCGTGGGATAATGTTTTTGTTTTTAATAGAGCAAGGGATCGACATGATCGAAAGGATTAAGGAGAGGAAAAGTAGGGAAAGAAAGGAATCTTCTCGGTATTGGAATAAATAAATAAACTAGCTGAACAATGTGCTTCGCTACATTTTAAATTTATTATTAACTTTTGTACAAATAAATAAAATAAATAAAAATGGAGGGTCAGTAAGCCATGAAATCTAGCTTTTATTTTTTACAGTATCGGCATTTGAAACAAATGCCCACCAACAATGTCAAATAATAACATTTGACAGGAGCTGTAATTCAAAATTTCTAAATGCAGACTGTTGCTTGACAATTTGAAAAGCAGTGTACTCAGTGGAAGAGCTATAAAACATTGCCAAACTAACAAAAAATAAAATAAATTATTTCTAGTCACCCGGTATGCATTTGTAAAAACCGTCTTGAAAAATAAATGCTGATGCATTGTAACGTGACGTTCGTATGACAATTTGAAAATCAGTGTACCCAATGGAAGAACTAGAGAAAATTGCCGACCTAGGAAAAAAGTTTAATAATTTTTTAGACACCCGGAATATACAGTGTAAAATGTACCGGTTGACTATAAATGATTGACATTTTTTGTGTCAGGTTGGCAATATTTTTTAACTCTTCCATTGGGTACACTGATTTTCAAATTTGAAATTGTCAAATAAACGTCAAATTTAAAAATTGTCCATATCATAATTGTTTTCAAAATTGTTTTTACAGCTGGAAGATCTTTTCGATTACTCGCTGTAACCATTTTCTCCGTTATTTGTCACTTTTCGTTCGCCATTATTCACTAAGATCCTTATTCTAAATCAAATTTGCGCCGTTGTAACTTGCGTTGCTAGGAACAACGGTGCAATTTTACATGTAAAGTTGCGCCGTTGCGTTGTATGTAAATCCCGATGACAGTTAATCTGGTACCAATTCCTCACTGTTGCCAATCAACTAAATTTAAGTCAATCTATAGTCACCCGGTATGTAGTTTTAAAAACCGTCTTGAAAAATAACTGCTGATGTTGACAACTCTTCAGTTTGACAATTTACAATTCGAAAATCAGTGTACCCAATAGAAGAGATAGAAAATATTGCCAACCTACCAAAAAAAATTAGTTATAATGGCAACTCTTCAGTTTGAAAATTTTAAATTTGAATCGCAGTGTACCCAATAAAAGAGTTAGAAAACATTGCCAGCATTACAAAAAAATCCATTATAATGGCAACGATTCGGTTCACAAACATACACATCAAAATTTCCACCCGAGCGAAGTCGCGGGCAAATGCTAGTAATAAAATAAAAATAAAATTTACTTTTATCGTGAATTGAAATTTGATTTGACCTGATTATAATCAGATAAATATGTAAATTAATTCATCTGATTTTCGAAATTGAAGGAATTTAATTTGTAAAAAAAGGCAAGATTGAAGGTAGACGCGGAGCACGACGTAGTCAGTAGGTACTCCTGGCTTAAGAACATACGAGATTGGACAGCCTTGGGTTCAAACGTTTTGCTTAGGAAGGCCCAAGACAGAGAAGAATTTGCCAAAATTGTTGCCGATCTTCGATAGAAGGCACTCGAAGAGAATTTGTAAACACGAATTTCACTAATTGTTTTGAATCATTTGCCAAATAGAGCTTACCGTATTATATTTGAAAACAAATTTTCGTGTTTATTTAGGCCTCGAGTTGGATAAAATTTACTTTTATCGTGAATTGAAATTTTATTTGACCTGATTATAATCAGATAAATAGCGACATAGAAGAAAAATAATATGAAAATTATTACATCTGATTTTCGAAATTCAAGGAATGTAATTTGTAAACACGAATTTCACTAACTGTTTTGAATCATTTGCCAAATACTGCTTACCGTATTATATTTGAAAACAAATTTTCGTGTCTATTTAGGCCTCGAGTTGGATAAAATTTACTTTTATCGTGAATTGAAATTTTATTTGACCTGATTATAATCAGATAAATAGCGACATAGAAGAAAAATAATATGAAAATTATTTCATCTGATTTTCGAAATTTAAGAAATTTAATTTGTAAACACGAATTTCACTAATTGTTTTGAATCATTTGCCAAATAGAGCTTACCGTATTATATTAGAAAACAAATTTTCGTGTTTATTTAGGACTGGAGTTGGATTTAGTGTTTGCAGAGGATTGCAGTTTATCATAGTTGTTTACCGATGCCGATTATTTCGGATTAATATTGAAAGAAAGCCAGTTTGAATATAAAAATTTT
This sequence comes from Eledona agricola, assembly GCA_964023215.1. NCBI lineage: Eukaryota > Metazoa > Arthropoda > Insecta > Coleoptera > Tenebrionidae > Eledona > Eledona agricola. Next base: position 18,750,147 of record OZ026858.1, read on the forward strand.
AATTGTTTCAAAGAATAATGTACATATGTAACAGTCTTGACTTAAATATGAATAAGTAGTATAAACTAACTTATTTACAAATACTTAAAAATAGTGACTAATAAGCGTTTAGTAAGTAGTACTACACGTACAGTACAAATAAATATCGTTCCGCGCGTATTTACAAAATATTTACAAATAACAATAATTTAAATATCGTTACATCGTAATTAGGACCTAGTGACATTGAAAAAATGCAAGAAAAACTCACTACAAATTGCTTAATACGTCGACAGTGAAACAGCCTTTAAAAAAGTCACTTACATCGATTTCTCACCATCGTCGTTCACACAAAATAAGTCCTGGATTGCGGTTGGTTGTCGGGGATGGTGGAATACACATGATGCGGCACCTCCTGTCTGCACATGGGATACTGGGTGTATTGCGGGGGCCGACCATCGATGGACACGTAACTGTGATTGAGCTGCTCGGAGCCGTAGTGCTGGCTGCTGGCGCTGGAGCCGGCCTCGTCTTCAGTGCTCCTCGCCGACTCCCCCGAGACGTAGGTGCTTTGCGTGGGCGTGGGCGTCAGCGTGGCGCCGTGGACGCCCGGCATCGCCGAATACTTGTACCAGGAGTCGGGCGCCGTCGGGGCCGGCGTGTACCGCGCACTGACCTTGCACCGGATCTCCGGCTGGTGCTGTTTCTTGGCCCGGCGAGACCGGGCGTCGGTCGCCACGTCGGGCATCGCGTACCGGAGTTTCTCCCAGAAGCGGCGCTCGCCCCAGCGGGTGGCCGTGCAGGCGCACAGCAACGCCCGCAACTCCGGGTCCATGGGCTCCAGAGGATCGCCGCTCAAGATACAGACGAGCTTGTGGCGGTGAGCGTTTCGCAGAGCGGCCTGAAGAGCCGCCCGAAATTCGGGGCGGGACCATTCGTTGCAAATTAGGGCCGGGGACACCACGAAGAGGACGCGTCGCGACGCGTCCGAGGCGCCCACCATGGCGTCGGCGAGGTACGAAGCGCCACCGTGCAGTGCCAAATCTCTGCAAAAAAAACGACCGTGAGCTCCAGACGGCGAAAAATACACTATGTGTATCGGAAAATAATCAATGATATGTTGTAATAAGACAAGGAAATAAACACAAATGTGAAATAACAAATCGTTTCATTTCGCGAACACGACAAAAAACTGATTACACGTAGTACGAGAATCATTTGAAAAGTTCTTGGAATGACTGGCGACCACTTAAATTCCAAATTTTTTGCGGCATTCACATTCAAATATTGTCACTCCGTACTTTTGTTGAAAAAATCGTAAGGTTCTTTGTGAACATGGATAAAATCCTATATTTTCCTTAATAAGTGTTAGTCGGCAATGAAGAATAAGTACATAGAGATGTATCTTCTTCATATTCCACCATTTTAAAATGGACTTTCTAAAATATGACACCCACTTCGAAAAACCAAAAAGTGCAACATATAAGTGAGAAATTATCGAAAAAATCCATAAATCGGCTTTGGGAGACGTTTATTAAAGGTTTCAAAAAATTGCCAATCGTAGAACTCGACTACACCCTAGAATCGAAGTTGCGGTTGAAGCAATGGAAGCATTTGGTATCTGTAGACCCGAAGAAAAAACTGCCAGCAAAATCTACAGGAAAGGTGATGGCGTCAATTTTTTGGGATGCCAAAGGAATGCGGTTGGCATATTACCTTCCAAAGGGGCATATTATGCTAATCTTTTAGACCAGTTAGACAAAAATATTTAAGAAAAAAAACGGGTTTAGCCTAGAAGAAAAATAACAATATCCCCTAAGTCAATGCAAGAGTCCAGTCCTGTACAGTTTCCATGGTAAAATTAAAGTTCTTTCTGAACATAGATAAAATCGATTATCAGGCCGTTATCAAATAATTCCTAAATAGGGGTTAGTCGGCAATGAAAATGCATAAAGGGATTTTTCTTCTTTATACTCCTCCATTTCGAAATGGACTACGAAGTTTAAGCTAGGGAAATTCTAAAATGTGGCACTCGCTTCAGATAACCAAAAATTGCAACTGATGAAAGAAATTATCGAAAAAATCCATAAATCGGCTTTGGGAGACGTTTATTAAAGGTTTCAAAAAATTGCCAATCGTAAAACTCGACTACACCCTAGAATCGAAGTTTCGGTTGAAGCAATGGAAGCATTTGGTATCTGTAGACCCGAAGAAAAAACTGCCAGCAAAATCTACAGGAACGGTGATGGCGTCAATTTTTTGGGATGCCAAAGGAATGCGGTTGGCATATTACCTTCCAAAGGGGCATATTATGCTAATCTTTTAGACCAGTTAGACAAAAATATTTAAGAAAAAAAACGGGTTTAGCCTAGAAGAAAAATAACAATATCCCCTAAGTCAATGCAAGAGTCCAGTCCTGTACAGTTTCCATGATAAAATTAAAGTTCTTTCTGAACATAGATAAAATCGATTATCAGGCCGTTATCAAATAATTCCTAAATAGGGGTTGGTCGGCAATGAAAATGCATAAAGGGATTTTTCTTTTTCATACTCCACCATTTCGAAATGGACTACGAAGTTTAAGCCAGGGAAATTTTAAAATGTGGCACTCGCTTCAGATAACCAAAAATTGCAACATCTGAAGAAATTATCGAAAAAATCCATAAATCGGCTTTGTGAGACGTTTATTAAAGGTTTCAAAAAATTGCCAAGACTGCTTGCATCTGATGAACGAGCATATCACATCTTCATGGCAGACTTGTACATAAAAAGCCCTTTACTGAGCAAAAAAAGATGCAAATGAAAATGTCATAGAACTCGACTACACCCTAGAATCGAACTTGCGGTTGAAGCAATGAAAGCATTCGGGTTCCTAAGTCCGAAGAAAAAACTGCCAGCTGAATCTACAGAAAAAGTGATAGCGTCAATTTTTTGGGATGCCAAAGGGATACGGTTGGCATATTACCTTCCAAAGGGGCATATTAAGCTAATCTTTTAGACCAGTTAGACAAAAATATTTAAGAAAAAAAACGGGTTTAGCTTAGAAGAAAAATAACAATATCCCCTAAGTCAATGCAAGAGTCCAGTCCTGTACAGTTTTCATGGTAAAATTAAACGAAATAGGGTACTAAATCCTATCATATCCCCATTTTCTGACAATGGGGTTAAAGACGCGGTTGAAAAAAAAATTTCAAACCTGGGGATATTGGCTCTCGAGCATCATTGGATTAAAATGCGTTGAAAAAGAGGAAGAATGTATTGAAATATAATATATAATTCAAATCAGTATAAACTTTTTTCTGTTTCATTCCCAAAAAAGACCAGCATAATATGATAAGAATAGAACGAAGAAAGCAAACAATGATAGTGTTCACTGATGGGGTTACAAAGAGGAAAAAAAATCTGTTTCTGCTGTTAAAGCACTCAATTGAGTTTCGTAATAGAACTCTTGTAAATTGTAATTTAAGTTGGTATGTCGGGATCAGAAATGTTACAAAGAGGAAAAAATCAATTTCTACTGTTAAAACACTCAATTGAATTTCGTAATAGAACTAGTGTAATTTAGTCTATCTAGGCTGGTAAGCCATGATCAGAAATGCCATGTCAAACGTCTAAATAAACACCAAAACAAAACGTTACAATATTTTTAATGTAAATTAGTTTTCCCCAATTATTATAAACATTAATCGTCACCGTGTCTTGAGCACTTGAATTAATGCCACCATATTTTGCTGAATATTATTTTCACCGACTGTTGTGCAGTCTAATTGCATTTGAAAATCGACATTGCAATTTTGACGATTAATTGTCGTACCAACTCATGCAAAATTTTCCAAATTTTTTATTAAAAATGCATAAAATATGCAAAGTAGAAAAAAAAGTATAAAAAAAACTCGTTCAGAAAACTATTTTGACATTCGTCCTCTGACTTGAACTTGAACTTCTGCAATAAAATAAGCCTTATGGAACTCGTTCTTTAACATACTATAATGTTCGATTTCTCAGAAAAATGTATTCTTGATAAAATGGTCTGCTTGCTCTCAAACCCCCAAAAACCATTTCATTTTCATTGCAAATGAGGTACAAATGCAACAAAATATTAATTGCACCGCTCAATTCTTTTCGTTGCACCGCACCCAATCCTGAATGATTTTTTTTCTATTGTAAAAATCTGTGATTTTTCTTTTATATGCTCAGGCCAAATTTTTTTTTGAATACATTTTTCTGAAAACCAAAAAATAACATGGTTCTTCTTTTTTACCCCACGATTTCGTTGTTTCATTCCGAGAACTTTCAAATAATCCTCGTAATTATGTTACAAACAAAAGTAAGAGAACAACAAATGACAAGAAAAAATATTTAAAATTTTTAAATAAAAAAAAAATTGACTAAAGCGAAAAGAAAAAATTGCAATAAAAAAATTAAATAAATAAGTACATTCATTTCATCCAGGATTTGGTGCATCGAAAAGAATTGAACGGCGCAATTCATAGTTTGTTGCATTTGCACCTCATTTTCTATGAAAATTAAATTGTTTTTAGGGATTTATCAATTTAGGATTTTATTAAGAATACCTACATTTTTCTGGAAAATAAAAAATATGTTCCTCTTTTGAACCATCCGTGGATATGCTGTAGACGTTTTTTCTGTTTCATTCCGAGAACTTTCAAAGGATATTCGTAATTATAATAAAAGCAAAAGAGAAGCAATGATAAGAAAAAATGGTTTTAAAAATTGGAAATTATTAATAAAAATAAAATTTGGCTTAAGTGAAAATATAAAACCAGATATATGCAATAGAAAAATAAAATATATAAATAAATACATTCATTGCATCGAGGATTTGGTGCATCGAAAAGCATTGAACGACGCAATTGATATTTTCTTGCATTTGTTGTTTTTAGGGATTTATCAATTTTCTAGGATTTTATTAAGAATACATTTTTATGGATAATAAAAAATATATGTTCCCATCCATGGGCATGCTGTGGACGTTTTTTCTGTTTCATTCCGAGAACTTTCAAAGCACATTTGTAATTATGATAAGAGCAAGAGAGAAGCAAGAAAACAAAAATGACAAAAAACATGTATTCAAATATTGGAAATTATTAATAAAAATAATATTTGATAATAGAAAAATAAAATATTAATTCGTGCATCCAGGATTGGGCGGAATAAAATAAATTGAACAACACAATTGATTTTCGTTGCATCTCCACCTTATTTGGTTGAAAGATTGGCTTCTTGAAAATTCTTAAATTGCAATCTCAATTTAAAGGAATACTAATGTTGAAAAATTAGATGAACCAAAACTGGTGGGGTTTTGATGGATCAATTCAATTTGTAGTTTTCATTTGTGTTGAACTCATTGTGTTAAAAGAATGCAAAAGTGCAGAAAAGACCTGAGAATAACAAAAAAACAGCATATTATAATATGTATGATAATAACACGCTGAGAACACTGGAATGCAAAATATCTCGACGTATAAAATTAGCATGTAACAACAAAAACAAGCGACGAAAGTGTATCATGACATACGAAAAAGAAAACACAGGGTTAAAATAGAGAAATTAAAATAAACTAAAAAACAAAAAATAAGGTTACTAAAACCGAAATGCTGGAAATTTTTGTTGCATTTCCACCAGGTTTCGTGTGTTGGAATAGATAGTAGTTATGCAAATTGAGACACCAGGCTTTCGCTTCCAGCAGTACAAATAAAATATTAAGTGTTTTATGATGAAAAATGCCGTATAATGCACTTTTTGATTATCAGGCGATACGAAGATATGCTACAATTTAAGGCAATGAAGCGGATGACAAAATACGCGGTTACGGTCAGTTGTGCGGTGATAAGCTGCAGTTGGGAAACCTTTATCATTATGCACGCCTCTATCGATCAAGAAATTTTTACGGCGCCGTAAAGCCCTCGGTTAATAGCTCCGTCCAACATTGTTGTGCAACCAGTTCTTGGAAGTCGTACACGTATTAGAAAATGTGTACGTTTCGGAGTGTATTGACTGACGCTTCGATTGTGTGCATCGAAATCTTTCTTACCTGTTGTGGAGGCAGAGGGTGTGTCCGAGCTGCTCGAGTTCTGGAGCAATTATCCGCGCGGCCAGCTCTTCATCCTTGTGACTGTAGACCATGTAGCAGTCGTAGAGGCGATCCCGTTCGTCTTTGTTATCGTGCGCGGTGGCGGCGTCTTGGAAAATTCGAATGCCGTACTTGGAATGCGCCCAAAGACGCACGTCTTGTCGGAAGACAAAAACCACAGCGGCTAAGAGGCAAAAAACGATGATTGCCACGAGAGCAGCGGCGAGCAAGGGGACGTAAGTGCCTCCGAGCAGCGGATTGTTTTTGGGCACTTCGCGTTGGATGACCGACGTGGCCACGGCGTTGTCTTTGTTATCACAGCGGGAAATGACGTCGGCGACGGTCTCGGAGTCGTCCCGATCCACACAGAACAATTTGGAGGGGTCGTTTCCGGTTTCCCGGATCCAGGCCTCCAGCCTTCCCAGCGAACTGCAATCGCACGACCACTTGTTGCCGTCGAGCGTCACGCGCGGGGCATCCGAAGAACTCTCCCAGCTCGGGATGAAGTCGACGATTTTGTTCTCGTCCAGCTTGAGCACCTCCAGCTCGCGCATGTTCTTGAAGGTCTGATTGCTCACGTACGAGATCCTGTTGTGGTCCAGGTAAAGTTCGTTGAGCTGTTCCAGCTGATCGAACTCGAAGCCGCGCAGCTCCTCCAGCTTGTTGTTCTCCATGTGGAGGACTTTCAGGGACTTGACGCCGTTGAACGTCCGGTTATGCACGGCTCTGACGTTGCTGTTGTTCAAAAACAAGACTTCGAGCTTTTTCTTGCCGATGAATACGTGACTGCCGAGCTCGCCCAAGTCATTGCCGTCCAGGTAGATTTCAGTGGCGTCCATCGGAATCTTCTCGGGGACGTCCGTGTAGCCGGCGTTGCTGCAATCCACCACGTTGCTGGACCACGTGTGGTCGTGATAGCACGTGCAGTTAGTGGGACACGTCATCTCGCAGTCGCAGGCGTCGAAGTCGCAGCAGTGACAAAGAGCGAAACAGTGGGTTTCGTAGGGGCACAAGAACTGCGACGGTTTCAGCTTGAGCAGCGGTTGGGGCGGGGAGCCGCGCGCGTGCCCCAGCTCGCAGGAGACGCTGTCCAAGTCCAACACTTGCGGATACTGGCGCAGATTGCTTAGATGATTGATGCGCAACAACCACTCCATGTGGCAGTCGCAGAAAAACGGATTACCGCCGATGTAAAACTGGGGCAAATCCTTGTCGTCCGTAATCGGACTCAGACTCAAAGCCGCCAAATCCAAATACTTGATCTCGTTCCCGTACAACACCACCTTCTCCAGACTGAGTTTCTTAACGAAAGTGTTGGGGTGCACCCGCCTGATGCGGTTGTTGTTCAAGAAAAGCGTCTCCACACTGTCGGGAATGCAGTTGTCGTGCACCTCCTCGATCAAATTGAAGCTAACGTCGAGCATTTTAATCCGCAGCGAGTTCCTCACGTCGTAGTAGTTCCCCAGCTCGGTGATTTTGTTGTCGTGCATGTCGAGCCACTCCAGACTCGCGGGCAAGTGGCTGAAGTCGAACCAGAGCAGCTCGTTCGAGGAAACGTTCAGCCAAACCAAACTCTGCAGATTTGTGAAAACGCCGCTTATGTCGGACAGCTCGTTCGTGTCGAGTCTGATGGCCTTCAACGTGGGATTGCTGGCGAAAGCGCTCTGCTCCACGTACTTGATCCTGTTGGACGCCAAGTTCAACACTTGCAGCGAGGGCAAGGTGGAGAAGGCGTCCCGCGAAATGTTCACGATGTGGTTGTCCACGAGGCGGAGCCCGTACAGCGAGTCCAGCCCCTCGAACGAGCCGTTGCTCACCACTTCTATGTGGTTCTTTCCCAGGTCGAGCGTTTTCAGGAAGCGGAGCTTGCCGATGCCCACGGGGACGCCGCCCAACAAGTTCCCGTTCAGCCCCAAGTCTTGCAAGTTGGTCACGTTCTCGAACGTTTGCGGATGGATGTATTCGATCTTGTTCGAGTCGAGCAGCAGCTGATTGAGGGCGTACATACCCGAGAAGTGGTAAGCCTCAATTCGGGCGATGTGGTTGTTGGTGAGGGTGAGGGCGTGCAAGTTCTTCAGTTCCGCGAAAGCGGCGTCGGCGATGAAATCCACCCGGTTGTTTTCCAAATTCAAAATTTGCAGCGTGTACAGGTCGTGGAAGACGTTGGCGTCGATGCGGGTCAGCTGGTTGTGGGCTAGATTAAGAACGACCAGACGCACCAACCCGGAAAATGTGTCTCTATTGACCCAGTGGCTGGACAGCTCGTTTCGGGACAAGTCCAGGATTGTTAGCTGATCAAGTCCTTCGAGAAGACCGGGCGCTAAGACGCTCAGCGAGTTGTTGTGCAGATAGAGATGCTTCAGGTCTCTGGACGACTGGAAGAGTTCCGGGGGAAGAGTGACGAGGCAGTTGCTGGATAAGTTGAGCGTGTGCAAACTCGTCAAACCGACTAAGGCGCGATCGCCCAGCGTCGAAACGGCGTTATCTTCCAAATGCAGCTCTTCCAGCGATCTCAACCCCGACAATCCGTTGTCGGGGAGCGCAATGATGTCGTTGTGGGACAAATCCAACACTTCAAGAGTGCCGACGCACGCCCGTCCCGGCGCCAAAGGCCCGTTCCCCCAATCGGAAAACCCCAACGCCGACAAGTTCTGCAGTTTGTTCAATGTGAGATTCAAGTGAGTCAAACTGTACAGGGGACAGAAAAGTTCTTCCGGCGTGCTCCAAATATTGTTGTCGCCCAAATCCAAAGCGCGCAGCTCGCCCATCCCGAGGAAGCTCTCCGGATGCAAGTCCAAAGTCATCGCGGACCAGTCGGAGTTGTGCGATCGCAGAGAAAGCGCGCGGAGTTGGCGCAGCGTCTTGAAAACACCAGCCGGGACGTTACGGATCTTGCAGAATTCCATCTTCAAATCCTTGAGCCATCGCAGGCCGTTGAGGAAGCTCGCGTGCTTGTTGGACGCCTCCAACGAGCTCTCGAAGAAGAGCGTGTCGCTGCATTCCAGTCTAAGAACCGTCACGCGATCGATCTGAGTCTGACTGAGATTGCTTAACAGAGGCCCGGCACTATTAATAGTCCTAATCCTGCAGGATAACACGGGCTCCTCTCTGCTGTCATCGTTGCCGATCGCTTGCATCTGCCACTCGCAGCCGCGTGGAACCGTTTCGATGCTGGTCAACGAACGCGAACTCACACCCACCGCGAAGAACAACACCAGAAGAACGGCCGAAGACATCGCAAGCACGGGGCAAGAGTTGTCGTTAAATCATCACTGGCACAGACCGTTTTAGCGCTAGACGACGACTCTGGTGCGATCTCGACGGTAACGCGTGCACATCTACTCTCGACGAAGCTTTATTCGGAACTGGTTTCTGGTTCTGGAGGACACTGTTGCGCCTAGGCAGGAGTTGGGCAAGGGTCATGGCTCCGCCTTTTATCGCCCCTCCACGGCGTGCTATCAGGACTCCAGCTGTCTTGCTTTCAGCTGAATGGCGAATGTCACGTGTACTTAACGAATTTCAACAACGTGCAAACTGCCGGCTAATCCCCACCACGCATTTTATTAATATACCGGCAAACCAATCGGTTTTTAGAATATTTCGCCAGTGTGGGAGATTTAACATCAATTATCGTGCTCTCGTACAAAAGACAACAATTTTTATCACAGTTCCGTATTAATGAACAACGAAAACAACGGTTGTGATTTCTAAAGTAATTGTCCAGTTCTAAATTTTCAAAGCGTTTTTTTAATAATATGCAACCGATAATTAAACTAAATAAATTAAAACACAGTTAAGAATTATTGACTTGTAATAATCCAAATTAATAATAATTGTTGTATTGTGATAATTTAAACTAAAAACAAATTTCGTGTTGTAATAATATCTAATTTAAATTTAAAATATTCATTTTATTAACTATATAAATTTGTTGAAGACTTTAACATATTTTGGGTTTGATATTCAATGGACGTTGATTGAAATTAGATTTTGTTACAAAGACAACAGTCAACAAATTTTATTCTCGCTTCACTAAGACAAAAAATAATCATCGTGAAATGAACGACTCAAATAATAAAGCGTGCAAATTAGTGGGATCGCAGTAAGGAGTAATGTGTGGCAGCAAGGAATCTAGCTTTTGTTTTATTTTTCACAGTGTAGACGTTTCACATTGACATATCACAACTTTTGACAGAAATTGTCAAAGAAAAAATCGCTCAAACAACGTCTAAACCGACGCCTGGAGATTGTTAACAGGATTATATCTTATAGTCATTTGTCAAGTTTGAAACGGTTGTCCACCGAAAATTCAACTTAAAATTTATTTTAATAGTTAAATATATTCTCAACACTTAAACGATTTCAAAGTACTAATTCCATTGCCTATGCAGCCTGGTTTTATTTTTATACGGCCGTTATAAATAATATAAGTTTTATTTGTTGGATTTTTTGGTAAAATTATTAGATTTAATAATGAAATAAAACAATAATTTACTATGTTATTATTTTATTAGGTATAATATTACAATTAGAAATATGTACATATCTATAAATTTTATTTGTTGTTTCAATTTCCTTTTGTTGTCAGTGTAGAATTACGAAATACATTTCTGATAAAACTTTTTCTCATTAAAACAAAATATAAAAGTAATGATACAATGTGATCGTAATAAGTCTTTGATATTGAATCAATTTATTATAAAAAATTCTAATAAGAGCACGTGCGACATCTAGCATCGAGTAGCAAATATAACAGTGAATTCGTACAGTTTACTAAGAACGTATTGGTGAAGTAACTATTAGCTAAACTACAGATTTCCTTCAAACAATAAGAAAATGTTTAAATTTATGTGTTATGTTTCATAACTACAACATTTTTGTTACCTACAATTTTTTATGATTTTATTATGAAGTATTGTTGTTGGATGATATCGTTATTAAAACTACGTTATCTTTATGACAGTTTAATTTTATTTTAAGGTACATTCAGATTTTACAGAAATATTGAATATCTACTTACTAAAATTACTTACAACCCTCAACTTACACAATTTATCAATTGCTACTATATTTCTGCATTTCTAATCGCGAAGATGCACGTCCTAAACCATCTTTCAGTTCGATTCAAATCGTGGACGTCTGAATCTGTTGAAGAAAGATGTAACTTGTTAGAATTATAAAAATGTAATTTTTTTGTAAACTTATTTGGAAATATATTTTAAAACAACATTTTAGATTTGGAAATTGAAATTAAAATCATAGAAAGCACAAACGGGACGTCATTTTGTTAATTTCCATAATTATAACGTGCGTTCAAAAAAAAAAAAAAGAGGCTGCGTTGGCCATGGAAAAACGTTGTGCATCAATTTAGTGTAGCAAAATTTCAAAGTGTCAGCTCGAGTCTGTTCATGTTTAGGTTAGCTTCCTTGTTGACAATGGGATAAAATATTATGGGATTAAAAAAAAAGTGCAAAACATTTCCCGGTATCGTTGTGAATCCAAACATCAATCTATTAATTGTTACAGCTTCTCCTCTGTTGAGGAGAATATCGGCACGACCAGGACGGTCATTAATTTGATATAGGGGAAGAGCGGGTAATGGGAGTCAGCGGGCAATTGTGGTCACCCACATATCTATAAAACTACACATCCGAGATTGATGTCGATGATCTTTCCGCCCCTTGGTGTACCTTCCACCACTTTAGGAACAACTCGCACTATCTGACGACACCCGTTACTGAGTGGCAGTTGTATTTTGTTTTGGCGTCTCGCCGATGTAATTTTTCATTTCTATAATAATGACGGTAAGTGTCGAATTTCTTATCATATCTCAATAAGTATTATATGTTTATTTAGTCTTGACATTCAAAATTGTAATGTGCATATTAAATTTCGATTAAAATAACTATGTTTTTTAATATTTGACCGTTTTCTCATTAGTGCAGTTGTGGGTAATGAGAGTCAGGTGACCCCCAGTGCCCATAAGTGCCCGAATATTTATATTTTTTTCGAGACTCCAAAAGTACGGTTCAGAACAACCGAAAAGGCTAACACGTCATCTGATTTTCTGGAAAAAGCTATGCAGCTTATTGAACAAGAAGGTTATTCCATACTAAAAGCTGCTAAAGCTATAGGTATTCCGTTTTCAAGTCTACAAAAGGGATATAAAAGAAAACTTAACTTGGGACCACGTTTTAGACGACTTACTGTCTTTACATCAGAAGTAGAAGAATAATTAATGTGAATATGTGTTAAATTTTATTTGACTCTGATTACCCGCATCTCAGTGCAATTGGAGTCAAATGCATATATTTTTAAAACTCTTCTTATTTCCAAAGTTGATTGTCAAAGTGCTTAAAACTGATTTCAAATGATTGTTAAATAAGTAAATTTTGTTATAAGGCGATTGCAATAAATATTTGATTTTGAAATAAGCTGTTATTTGAATTCTCGCTTAAGTGACTCCCATTACCCCTTTCTCCCCTAACTGTAAGTCGTGAATAGATCGATGAAGAAGAATCAGTCTCAAAACCGAAAAATGTCTTGAGAATATTTGGCAGCACTCAGTTGCCCGTCAACTTTCATGGGTCATCAGTCTCTATGCGCAACTCGAGACCTACCAATTCAGTTTAAGAGCAACTGCATTCTCAATTAATATTTCAAAAATCGTTGTATATATAGTTAAACACGGACGTCGACCGTTAGGGAGTTGTATTACACAATATACATTAGAAAAAAAAAGGTTCGGGTTTGCTTGGATTCGAAGGTTCATTATTTTAGTAGGCCAAAAAGTTTAGACGAGTTACGGCAAAAAATCGAAAGCAATTGCGATAAATGTTGTTTGTTTTTGGAGTTCAATTACGGATTGTCTTTCATTAAAGATTACGTTAATTTTTTTTACATGTTTACATTTTATTTAAAGTACCAATTTTTTTCCACCATCATTTAAGTAATAATAATAATAATAATAATATGTTTGTGATGTATGTGTGTAATATTTCAAAAATCGTTGTATACCTAGTTAAACACGAACGTTGACCACTAGTGAGTTATAAATTACACAATATACATTAGAAAAAAAAGGTTCGGATTTGCTTGGATTCGAAGGTTTAAAAACCAATTATTATTAAAAATGCTAATTAAAAATAAAATTAAACTGTCCTAGCGTTTTGGGCCGTTTTATTTCGATAGTAAATTGGTAAATTTTAAACTGACAGATCTTGACATTTGTCAAATTTATGTTTGTTTTCTATGGTTTCTACACTGGAAAGCCGATAAATTCCATGGCCAACGCAGCCTCGTTTTTTTTAAGGCACGTTACATAATACGATGTTGATAAGTGTTTCATACAAATTTTCTAGTTCGACTTAAGTCAGAAAATGGAAGAGTACCATTAGCGGCTGGTCAACTCCAAGTAACGAATTAGTTAGTTTTAAAATTTGTAGATTTATAATTTTATCACATTTCAAGTTGGAATGAATTTAATTCCAGAAATATTTTCAGAATAGATAATTTCGTGGTTTCTGGAAAAAACAGGATAAATTTAAATTAGATATTTTTAAGGAAATTTGATTTAAATCGATGTGGCTGTTGCAAATCCAGTTCTAGTGATCGGGTTATTAAACTTTCAATATGACGATTACGTTTTGGCTATTTTTGACGGTAGAGTGCGAATTAAAAAAATATTGCATGAAATGTCCCTTGTGAAAATATAGATTTCCCGTATTGTTCAAAAAAAGACATATCCCATTTTTCCCAGAAACCACGCAATTATTCCACAAGCGAATTTAAATGGAACCCACCGGCGCTTTTTACGCACTTTAGCTCGAAATAATGGACTCACTGCGCCAGTCACAGCGAATATCTAAGCCTTGCCTCTAACCCTGTTTTTTAAAGGACGGTTTAATACCTGATTTGCCATATTCTTCGGATGGGTATAGACTTCGATGTCCTGAAAAACACTGAACGGCAGATAAACACTTCCCACCTTCTCACAACCAATCAGGTGTCGAATTTTTATTTCATCGCCCATCATGTTCGCTTCCTTACTTTTTTCCCTGTTGAGAAAAACGTGCGGGTTCGCCTCATTGGTCAGATTTATTTGAGAATTAACATTTCACAATGGAAAACAAGCAGCCAATATTTTTGTGCGTGACAACGATTTGAGTCTATGCAATTACACCGATATCGTTATATTTTTTACTAAATTTGAATTTACTCGACTGTGTTGTGTTGGATAAATTGTTCGTCATAAATCCTCTAGTTCTTCGTCCGAACTTGAGTGATTGATTAGGATAAACCACCTCGAATATTTCTTAATGCTTGTTACATGAAATGTAAATGGTTAACGGGTACTATAACTTTGAACAATTGTTTTGTTGGCTGTGTTTTACTTTTGTATAGTGCTCCAGATATTTAATCAAAAACCGAATCTTGCTCTGTTAAAAATTTAAATAATTTAAGCGCTGTACAAAAAATCAGGATCATATTAGGTAACATGTAAATTGTATGTTTAAACAAAGAAAATATAATACATTTAATTGATTCAGTGTGTCAAGTGGAAATGTAACAAATATTTTATAACTCGATCACAAAATAAATATAATCGTTATTAACAATTTTTATTTATTTTTTATACCCCACAAATGCAACGTTCGTACAAAAAAAAAGATTTGCAGTAGTAAATGGAAACTAGCTTTTGTCTTATATTTTACATTGTAGTCATATAACAAAAATTTGTTGAACCGACCACAAAATCGATACTTGGAGATAGTATTAGCATTGATTATGCAGGTGAGTCATTAGTGGGGGATCGGTCCATAACTCCTTAACCATGTAAGATAGGAAAAATGTTTTAATAAAATTTGTACACCGTTTCCCAGGCTGTACAACCTAAAAATATCTTAATGTATACAGGGGGTTCCAAAACTACCGCATGCTATACAACTTTGATTTTTCAAATAGAACTACCTATATTTTATTTCTCCATTAGAACCCCCTTTCACATAGATTTATGGCGATATACGATATTTTACATTTTGGATCACCGTTATCAAATTATAAATTTTTTTTTACATTTTTTGTCATTTACTGAGGTTTACTTTAAAATTTACTGAGAGGTCGTTTTAGCAGCTAGAAGGCTAAAAGTTGGTATAAATATGAAGAAAAGATTGCTCTTTACGCCAGGCATGCAAAATATAATTTTTACTATACAGGGTCTGCAATAATTCGTGTCGAATTAAACTATTTTCAAATAAGCTTAACTTTAGTTTTTTAAATGGCACCTGCTTTATTTTTGTATTCCATCGAATGCGTCTGTAGTCTGGCTACGTTTTTTATTAAGCTTGTTCTATAGCTAAAATTTATAATTTACGAGATATTTGATATTTTTGGCTGTGATACAGATTGAGTCGAGATAAAGTAGATAGTGTGCCATGAAAACCATGTTAATCATTTTAACTCACATTTCAACACTGCACAGTTGTGTCGTCACCGACTTGTCATTTGATTATCCATTCCATTATCCACAATAAATTCTATTTTACAAGAACAAATCGATTTGATTTATTGTCTGAAATTAAGCGAAACAACCAAAGAGAACATGAAAATAAGAATCTAAAATGCATTTAGAAGCGTTTGCCAGCAAATTTTACGAAATATTGGAAGATCATTCACCCACCGCGTGAAAGTGTGCACAGAGAAGTGGCCGCAACATTGAATATATTATTTAGTTTAGCTTACTTTATTGAATTTTTATATTTATTTCTTTAAATGTTTATTTGTTGATTTATTTAACGTTGAGCGTAAATTCTTGCCGCAAGCAAAGGATTTATTTCGCCTTCTTCCAGACAATAAATCATATCGATTTGTTCTTGTAAAATCGAATTAATTGTGGATAATGGAATGGATAATCAAATAACAAGTCGGTGATGACACAACAGTGCAGTATTGAAATGTGAGTTCTATGATTTCTATGATTTCCATGGCACACTATCTACTTTATCCTGGCTCAATCTGTATCAAATCCAAAAATACAAATATCTCGTAAATGATGAATTTTCGCTATAGAACAATCTTAATAAAAAACGTAGCCAGACTCCAGGCGAATTCGATGACATACAAAAATATAGGGAGTTCCATTAAAAAAAATTAAGTTAAGCTTATTTAAAAATAGTATAATTTGACCCAAATTTTTGCAGAGCCTGTTTAGTAAAAATGATATTTTGCACATCGGGCGTAAACAGCAATCCTTTCTTCATATTTGTATCAAACTTCAGCCTTCTAGCTGCTAAACAACCTCTCAGTAAATATTTAAGTGAACCTCTGTAAATGACAAAAAATGTAAAAAAAATTGATAATTTGATAACGGTGATTCAGAATGTAAAATGTCTTATATCACCATAAATCTATGTGAAAAGGGGTTCTAATGGAGAAATAAAATACTGGTAGTTCTATTTGAAAAAACAAAGTTGTGTAGCAATTATGGGTTTTGGAACAACCTGTATACGTGAAAATATTTTTGAGTTGTGCAGCCTGACAAACGGTGTACAAATTGTCTTTAAAATTTTGTTGTATCTTACATGATTTAGAAGTTATGGACCGATCCCTCACTAATGACTCACCCTGTATATTGTCAATGGTATTAGTTAAAAAAAAAACACTAAATGAATCTTATCTATCGTGACCGAAACGGCTGTGAACTGTGAACCGAGAACAAAATCCCAAAAATATTTAACTCACGGTCGAAATGTTTCTACACCCTAATGAATTTCAAAGTACTTCCATGGCCTACGCAGCCATGTTTTATTTTTGCACACACAATAGTTTAACACGAATCTTTGCATTTTTAACACAAATTTTTATGGATGAAAAATTAGCGGTTAAAATAAATCAAAATAGATAAGTTTAAAATGTTGTTAAAATTAAATTTTCCATCAAAAAAAGTTACAGCTGTTGCTTAACCATATTTTAAATAAACGAATCCTCAAATAAGAACTAAATTTGTAACGTAAATCTGTTATGTTTTAACAGAGATTATAGCTATCTGTGATTTAAGGTGGGAAAAAAGCATGCAAATTTACCAGGGTTTTGAGAGTTTAAATTCTTAATTTTCCATCAGATTCGTCTGATTTTTTGGTATAGCATTTGTTGAACATTGCACTTGAAATTAACATCATTTGAGATTCATCCTAATAGTAGTTATTTAATAATTAATTAATTAAACGGCCCTGACATAATCCTGAAAAAGATGACCCCAAAGCAGATTATTTTGGAATCTAATTATGCTGAAGATGCCTCAGTTTACTAAAACCTTTTACCAAAAGATGAATGCCCTAAATTGCCTAATAACTGATTTTTAACGTGTTTCATGTAAAACCTATGTTCTCTAGTTGAAAATGAGATGTCGCTGCTGATCAACTTTTCGTTTCTAAATAAACTATCGGCAAAATTTCTTTCTACAACGAATACTATAATTCATTGTAATCTTTGTGGCAAAAAAACTAGGGACAATGTTAATATTTTTCCTGTCTACCTTTGATGGTGAATAATCGATCTTTGCGACATCTAGCAGCCGTGAATCGTAACAAATGAAAAATTTCCCACCTTAAAGCAGGTTTAAAAATTACAGAAATCTTTGAAATATTACAGAAATTTCATAAATTTTACAGAATTCTTTTAAATATCACAGAAACTTCTTTATCACACAACTAGTGACGATCTCCTTGCAGGATAACCAACCGAAATTCCCCTAAAATCAAATGACATTTATTACCCATTTTTAATATTCCCATCTCTATTTTTAATGAAACCAAAACAATGGAACAGCTGATAGCGTAACATTAGAATTTCCCATTACATACCAGTTCTTGTGCGTTTTGATAATAATAGTTTAAATTATTATAGTGTTTATAAACAACTGCCGTGGGTAATTAATTCCAAAATTTGCATATATGAAAAAATTCTAAGCACGTGTACGAGCAAGCATCGTCATTTCTTTGTTCGCCCTAATTCAATGATATCCATTTAATGGGAGCACTGTTCTTATTGACAATTAAAGAAATGCTAGCATAGAGCAACCACAAAGTTACGCAACAATGAACAACGACCGAAAAATTCTTAGTTTGAGGTTCAACCAGGATCAAGGTTGGTGCCCCGGTTAACGACAATTTCGTAAACATTAATTTTTTTCTAATTCACAGGATGCTTTTCGTGCTGCATGGAAAGCGGCGTGCGAATCTACAACGTCGAGCCTTTGGTGGAAAAATGTCATTACGGTGAGTCTTAAATTAATCCTCCAGAGCTGACCGTCCAATTTTTAGATGTCGAGAGTGTTGGTAGCATTGCACAGTGCGAGATGTTGTACCGAACAAACTTAATTGCGCTAGTCTCGGGAGGCACGCGGCCCATGTTCGCCGACAACCTCCTGCTAATTTATGACGATTTGAAAAAGAAATTTATTTTAGAAATCACTTTTCCTTCGTCTATTAAAGCGGTGCGATTGCGGAAAGACAAGTAAACACCCCTGCTTTTAAACTAAATTTTACCTAGGGTTTGTTTTAGAATTATTGTAGCCTTGTTGACGAGTATTCACGTTTTTGCTTTTCCCAGCCCCGCACAACGCTTATTCTCTTTAGACACTATAAAAAATCCGCGCGGATTGCTCGAGTTGAGCCCGACCGGAGGTAGCGACAAACAAATCCTACTTTTTCCAGGCCACAAACTCGGAAGTGTACAAATTTTGGTAATTATTTAAAGCAATGAATTGGACGTTTTTTGATCGATATGGTTGTAGGACTTGGCTTGTTCTGAAATCGCAATGTCCAGTGCGCCGGTGTGGCTGAGTGCTCATAAGGGCGAATTGGCTTGTTTGGCATTTAATCAACAAGCGACCAAATTCGCCACGGCGTCAGTCCAGGGGACGTTAATTCGTGTGTGGGATTTAGTTACAAAAACACAATTGCTGGAACTGAGACGAGGAAGCGACCCAGCTACGATTTACTGGTGTTTTATTTTTTTATATTATTTTAATCTCAACACTGACTCGTGATTTTTTACAGCCTGAACTTTAGTAACAATTCGGAGTATTTGTGTTGTGCAAGCGACAAGGGCACCGTACACATTTTTGCAATAAAAGATACGTCCCGCAATAAGAGAATGTTGTAAGAGGGGTGGACTCGCCTTAGTTTTATTTAATGCAAACTTTACAGAATTCCGAGCGCAAATTTGTTTGGAAGTTATGCCAATTCTCAGTGGGCCTTGACGAATTTTACGGTTCCACAAGAGTGTGCGTGTATTTGTGCCTTCACTCACAACAATTCGGCAATAATTGGTAAAATTTTTCTTAATTTAATTGTTGTTGAGACAGTTTTTCAGCGGCATGTTTTGATGGAACCTTCCACAAATATGTTTTTAATCAAGACGGAAACTGCAATAGGGATGCTTTTGACGTATTTTTAGATGTTTACGACGACGACGAAAGCTTGCTTTAGGTTACTTTTGATAAGGAGTGCATTTTCATATTTTTGTATTTTAAGGAATGAAATGAATGAAACCACAAATAAAATTGTCTTGTTCGCCTTATTTATACTTTAAACTGTATTTACATAAAACAAGCGGAACTACGAGTAAAACGTTACTTAACTATGGTTTTTTTCGATCAAATGGGTCCGACCAAACCTTCATGTCTGAAAAAAAAATTATTAAATTAGCAAATGCTCTTTTTAAATTAATTATTGTTGACACAATTCAGCTAAAACTTCTTACATGAACGAATCGAAAATAAAAACTAAGGCTTTGGAGGCCATGGATTCTAGTTTTTGTTTAAGTTTTTAGCGGAAATTTTTGAAACTCAAATCATGACATTTGGAAGGTGCTGTCATTAAAAAATTTGCTCAAACGACGTCTAAACCGGGACCTGGAGATGAAATTTGTTGAAGATTTTAAATGTATCTTATGAATTGTTTTACAACGATTTTTAGCAAAGAACAATATAAAATTTCCGCAACTCAAAGCCGAAATTTTGCTACACGTTTGCATGCACATACTTTTGTTCAGCTCTTCCAAATTCAAATAAAAAAAAGTACATTTCAACGGCACAGCAGTTCAATGCAAAATGTTCTATTTAGAAACGAGCTACTTACTGCCTGGTTGAATATCTTCCTGCCTGAGGCCTCTCCTATTTGCTTCTTGAATTTTTTCTGGAATTAAAGCGGTTTTAGTTGTTTTAACAAAAAAAGGGACTCACTATATTTCTCGGGATTTAACATGGGATCAATAACTATAGGATAAATCGTTAGGCCAATTATACCTACGATGCTACCGATAAATACTTTATAACGCCACCCTACCAGCAATGTCATTTTATTATAATATAATAATATATTTCAATAAATAATTATTGCAAATGTTGAGGTTATAATAATGTCAACTCGGTTGATAATTTGTAATTAGGCATTTAGTAACATGATGGCGCCACTGTTTATAGAAATGGCTTTACCGCGGTAACTAGCACCATCTATCACTACAATATTTATACTTATAGTTATTAAAAAAATAAAAGGAAGCTGGAATTACTTCGAAATATGATTTGGCAATGTCGAAAGTTTACACTGTAAAATTAAAAACAAAAGCTCGATTCTGTAGCCTCCTGAGCCTATGATTAAGATTAATGATGCACCTGTTTCCATTTTATTGCTTTACTACAAAGTGATCAATCGAGTCAAAATTCTAGTTTTAAACCAAATTATCTTTCTAGGAAAATTTAAATAAGTACGGTGTGTTTATGTTTATTTGGAATCCGTCAGATACAGAATAAATTTTAATTACGCAAATTGGCTGAACAGAGTAATACACGAACCACATCCTTTATTTATTTTTCTAACTTTTATTAATCAGGTTTTTTTATAATGGATTTTGCAACAGAAGTCATATTGATCTGAATTAACAAGTGAGCCAAATGAAATTCCTCCAATTGACTTTTAGTAATAATAAATTTTGCTTCTTTTGTGGTAGTTATATTGTAAAGTGCTCCGAGGATAAACCAATTGGCACTCTCTTCTCTGTCATATTTTTCAATTTTTTCTAAGATCCAAATTGAATCCATTAATTTTTCTACAAAACATTTTTGGTTGTTTGAAAAAAACGGATATTTGTTTAAATTTAGTTACTATTGTTGCATAAAGGTCTTTTATTTTTATATTGAAGTTAATTTTTACAAGTGTTCCACAGAATTTTTAAGAAAAACGTTCGGCGCCTTTTCTATTAATTTTCACCTATTTGCTGATACGCGTCAGTTTTGCGTTTCACTATAAAACTTTAAAACATTCTATAATAGTTTTTGATGGAAACAACTCTATTTTTTTGTTTGTAGGATTTTAACTATTTTAATGGGGCATTCAGCTCCAAGAGAATTTTGTCATTACTTGAAATATCTACAATAATCAAATCTAATAATTTATTGTTTATCTTACATAATTTTATTATTTAAATTCTTGCGCCTTATCGACTATATACTTCCTGCACATTTCTATTTTTTTTAAATAAAGCTCCATTCGAGCGGAAGCTTCTGTGGTTTGTGGTGTTTTTGTGTGTAGGTTTTTAGGCACCGAAATCTGGAATTAAAATTAATATTATATTCCATTAACTCCCAATTTGGATGTAAGCTGTTTTATAGATTTCGTATATTTCTAGTTTAGTCTTGGGGCAGATCGTATTTTTTCGGTAGGTAAATACCACCTTATAAAATATTAAACATTATGATTGATTAGAAATTGCCACGTGCGCTACAAAGCTTGTGTAATAATAATTTCATTAATTATTGTCGATTGGGATCATATATTTTGCGTCTATAAATATTTATTTTAGTCTTCTCGTAAGTTGTAAGACTTCGTTCGCTATCATCATTTTATTCCAAATAAATGATCAATAATCTGTTGCAAACCTCATGCAACTTTATTGATAATTAATTGCAGTCATAGCGACAAAGATTTATAATTAATAATTCATTATTGTCGGAATTAATTTATTAATTAATTTGAAATTTGAATAATCGCAAATGATGACCGTAAAACAGGGACATCTTACAAAGAGCTTTTGAGAGAAATAAAAAAAGTTGTAAGTTTCATTTTTTTTATTATTGGTAAACAGCCAATTTTCATGGCACAAATTGGCATATTCTTCACAATAACCAAGTAAATATTACAATCGAACACCTTTAAGTAGGAAAAAAATCGTAAATAATTTTTATAAATATACGCTAAATTTTATGTAAACATGAAATTATATTTTATTACGTCGACTGAAATTGCGTAAATCAAAGCGACAAAAAACCCACAAATTATTTTTAATATTTATAATTATACTGACATTAGTGATCTGTTACATAACACTCTGACTTTGCACCTCCGCGTCTCAAATCTTGTCAAACGAATTAATTGGGAAGAAATGAACTCTCTGACTTTTAATTTTTATCGGAGATCAAAAGGCTATTTTCGAAACCAAATTATTGTGGCTGTCCTGTTCATAAAAAACCAATAAATATGATAAGTCAATGTTAGTTGTCTAAAAATAAGGTTGTATAATTTTTTTACAACTTGTCATGACACATTTTTTTACTTCCCATTTCCTGATTTCGATCGACAACCTTTTCTAGTGCTGTTCTTACATCGTTTAATGTTTAATCAGTATTACGTTATTGGCGATAACAAACAATTGCACGGACGCAGATCATGATTTTCATTAACAGAAAAAAGTATATTACGAATTCAGTTACGCAGTTTAATTAATCGATTCTCGGTCGTTAATAACGAAACGATGTCAGATTTTTTTAACAGCAATTAGGACCAATTGAGACATAACGACAGTCAAACTATTTGACGCAAATACTAAATACCTACGTGTGCTTTCCCTGAACTAAAATTATGATAAATATAGTGGACTACGTGCACCGGAGCGCATAAAGCAAATTAGTAATTTGAAACTATTTGGACTAATTTGCTTCCTCTATTTCTATACCATCAATACCCAATTTATCGGTGTTAATTAATTTTAGTGTCGCTGGAAATATCTGAAACAGCTTTTAATTAATGACGGCTAATAAAATGTAAATATAACGCACACGAAGCCGCATCATGAACTCTGAACAGTGTTTGACGCAACTTATTAGTTTATCAACGCACTGAATGTTACAATTCAAAAGGCATTAATTTATTTGTGTAAAAATAAAAAACGAAACGAAAATGTGTGGGGTCATCGACTTGCATTGCAAGAACTGACGCCGACCTTTGTTGTTACTTGTATCTTAACTTAAGGTCGCCTTTTGAGATGATTGACAATGCCGAGATTGTAATTTTTCTAAATTACTGCTGCAATGTTTGGAAAAACCGGCTCCTCGCTGAAATTCTTCCAAAATCTGCGGTACCAGTAATTCAGCAGGTTGTGTTTGTGTGTGAAATATTCAGGGTCGTTATTATTATGCTTCAGTGGAATTTTCTGTTCGCTCGATTAATAAATAAAATTTATATATAGAAAAGCAATTATCGTATAAACAGGTGATTAATTTAAATATCTGGAATAAGAATAACCTTAGGTAAACCTTCACCAACCCATAATCAACCCTTGGGTCATTTTGTCGAGAAATAACAGGAAGTTAATTGTTCAAACTGTACAGAAAGACATGATGAATGGAACTATTGGCAATGCCGCTTGACGCGCGTTGTAAAATTGCAAATAAATAAACAATACGGTTTTTTACGCGCAGTGGCAAGTGATAAAATTCAAATTAATCATTGCAGAACATGTTCTTTTGTTAGGCAAATTTAAGTTTGACTTCAGTGAATTTCACGTAATTCAATTAGTGCGAAAAACAATTTAATTGTAACATGTGAACAATAAAAACAACGCAACGCGTGATATAAATTTCAATCTGCAAAATACCTATTGTAAACACTCTTGTGCTCATTCTCATTAAATCCATGTCGCTTTCATTAGCAGAAATTACAACTCGACAAATCGCAATTACTTTGATTGAACGATATATTTGTAAACATGCGAGAGGACTGATTGGGATGAAAATCAGGGTCGCTTTCGTTTCTCGGCGGGAAATGACTAACTATTGTCTGTATAATCCCGAATCAACAAGAACTTGGCTTCTCGAATTTTTCCAGAACCGCCAATTGTTGTCAACCACCAACGCAGACAACTTCACAGAATTCCAATCAAAACATCAACGCAAACGTAACGTTTACAAGCAAATTATGATCTATTCTACCGTAACTCGGGACGTCAATCCGACATTGGCCTTGCGCCCGAGGAATCCCTCTATGACGCGGATCCCGCTCCTATAAAAGCGTCGCGCTTTCCGAAGAAACACAAACACAAACCGACTGTCGTTTAGTGAAGAACGAGTTAAGTGAAGTGAAGTTAAAATGTACACGAATCCGTTCAACCGCACACATTGCACGTTCCGGCAAATTATTGACAAGTTCCTCCACGTGGACCACTCCGCGAGGAACTACAAGAACACCCTGCAGAGGACCACGAGCAACTGCTCCGACTCTTCATGCGATTCCAAACGAGGCACCCCTGCGTTGAAATCTTCCTCGCACAGAAAAAACGCAGTGTTTAAGTGATCTCCACGTCGACGACGACGTCGTGTTTGGGCCTGGGGCGCCCCTTGATAAGGTGTGTCCAACATTTTTCGCCAACCTCGTCAGCAGCCTGTCGTAGTCGGCCTCGATCGACTCCAAAGATGTTCAAGTCGGAAACTAAGGCTGAAGTTCAGACCGGATGCTGAACAACCCTGTTATTTATGTATTTATTTAATTTATTGTTCTGTTATTATTTATTGTAAATACATATTGTTTCGCAAATTTGTGTTGCATTACTCGACAAGAACCCCATGGATTTTGCACCGGGAGGTCGCAAAAATCATGTTTCGCATTTCAGGGCCGTTGTATATTATTCATTGTTGTTCCGGTGCCCTTACATATTTCTGATGGGTGAAGGAGGTACAAGGGTGGCGCATGTGCGCACCTTGGTACCATATAAATAATAGGTTCATTGGAAATAATAAACTCCATAATTATGATGAGTATAAAAAAAGTGACGTCAATTGATGTAAAAATAAAACGGAAGAAGTAGTTCCACGAGTCATGGGAAGCAGCGTTTTCATTTAAATTATAGGATATAAGACACAAATTCGTGTCTATTTTTAGCCAAATTGCTTTTTTCAGTAATGATACGTAAAATATCTTCATCTGTCAAGTTCAAGGTAAATGACTGATTGAGGCAGGAAAATTTATCGACACTGTCTCCATGCTCTATGATGGAAAAGCTAAACAGAGCAGAACTTTTGTATTCTTCAACTTCACCTTTGCCTTAACCCAAAGCAAGAAGGTTTTACAAGAAGCCATTAGAAATTTAGAAAACGCGCAGGCAATTGGGTTAAAAAGAAGAATCAATGAAAGTGCGTGGAACCAAATCTGGCATCGATACAAAGCGGGGTAAATTAGAGATAAAGTCGTTAAAGGCGGAAAAATATATTTTTGATGAAGTGGAAGCTTTCACTTAGCTAAGAACACAGCCGCGAGAAGAGAGATTCAAACGCATTTCATCTTCGCCGTTCCAATACAGATTCTTTCAGATTCAAATTCTTTAAACTCGCATGTTTTCAGTTGACGTTTACATACTATTTTTATTTCCAACGTCTCGCCAAAATTATTTTTGAAAAAATAGAAATGCCTCTCTCATATTCTAACAATGTTTTTAGTTATCCTGGAATAGAATTATTTTATTTCGGCGAAATTGAAAACAGAATTGTTACTTCCGAATTAATAATTAATCAAACAACAACAACAATAATAATAAACTACTAAAGCCTTGATTCATTTTCAAAGTTCAAGAATGTGGCACGTAATATGAAAATTGAAATTCGTCGTAATATTGCAGAATGTTTGACTATTTTTAACTACTTATCCTTGCTAATTCATTGAGATGCAAACTCTTCGAAATTAAATTAATTTTGGCAATTTCTCTACCGAATTTAGAATTGAATTTTTTACAGTAGAACTGGACAAATGTATAGTGGAATGTTGGTAGTGAAATTCTGGGTCAATATCAAACTACAAACATCTGACATTTAATGGTATGCAAAAAATTGAATTTAGAATTATTAAGAAATTAAATAATCGAAGCCGGCAACGTCGATGTGTAAGAAGAGGGTGAATTGGATATTATCGTTATAGTAAATGTTTAATTAAAAATTAAAAACCATTGAAATTTTATTATATTAAAAATCAACTTTTTATTTTATTAAAAATAATAAAATGAGTTATCAAATACGCTAAAATTGAATAAACATTTTTCAACACGTGTGGAAGGAAATGAGCTTTATAATAGCATATTAGAGAACAAGTTATTGCACGAGTCAAGTTGCAATTTTACAACTTAGGGAATTTTACAAGGGTTGGTTGACAATTTTCAAAATTGAAATATCGATTTTCAAAGGCAATTAGGCACAATAGATGGCGATTCAAATAATTTTCAGCAAAATATAATAACTGGAGAAAGCTAATTTAAATTTAAAATATTGTAACGTTTTGTATTGGTGTTTACTTTGACGATTGACATGACATTTCTCATCGTGACATGCCACCCTAGAAAAACTAAATTACACTAGTTCTATTATGAAATCCAAAAATCTAGTAAAGCACTCAATTGAGGGCTTTAAGAGTTTTGTTATAGACGCGAAGTAGAAAAAAAATTAAACAAGAACCTTGAATAAGTTATAAAGTGCGACTCTTCATATTACAACTGAAAATATAATAACATCTATTTTGAATATGGAAATGTCAGTATTTACAGAATACGGACAGTTCGTTTCTAGTGTCACTTAAAATAAATCAAATCTTTAATTGCCTAGCAAAATGACCCACATTTTCTTTATTTGTAACATAATGAAATGATCGTAGCAAGTCTAATAGCTGAGTCACTCTAAAAACCCTAAATTTTGGTAACTTGAAAATGTTTACCACAAAACCCTAATCACCAGCAAAAATAAATAGATACAAGAATGCAGAATGTTTGACTTTTTTAAATTTACATACTTAGACTTGCTAACTAATTGAGATTACTCTTCAAAATTAAATTATTTTAATTTTGTCAATTCCTCTGACAAATTTAGGGATGAATTCGTTACAGTAAAAGTAGGCAAAATGGATGGCGGATGACAACTTTCGAAAATAAGATTAATATAAACAATGAAAACCTGAATCACTCTCAAACTACAAAAATCTGGCATTTAATATGTAAAAAATCGAATTGAGAATTGTTAAGATATGAGATAAAGTAAGCTGGAAACGTCGATATTATTATTAAGACTAGAGAATATTATACATATATTACAGATCTATTAAATGGTTAATTATAAATTAAAACCACTATTTAAAAATAATAAATTGGATAACAAACCGTAGAAGTACCGAATACACTAAAATGAGCTTCATAAAAAATTATTACAGGAAACCTTGAATAAGTCGTATTAAAACTGAAAATATAATAAGATATAATTTGAATCTGGAAGCGTCAGTGTTTACTAGAATAAGGACGGTTCGATGTAAGTGGTACTTAAATAATAATAAATCAAATCTAATGCTCCGCAAAACCACCGGAATTTTCTTTATTTGTTAAATAATGAATTAATGGTAGCAAGTCCAATAACTCTGAGTCACTCTAAAAACCCAAAATTTTGGTAACTTGAAAGTGTTTACCACAAAACCCAAATCACCGCAGATAGCAATAAACTTTCCTACTTAAAAAAATATAATAATACAAGAATGCAGAAGGTAAAAATAGTTAAACAACAACATCCGAACAGCCGTAAATCGATTAGAGCAAAGTAGCGAAGCAATTTAAATTTCATGTAAACTGGAAATTTATTTGATCGTAAATTTACAAGAACAAGCTGCAATTGCAAAATGTAAAAATTCTATATTAATAATTCTGTCGGTTTGAAATAACTCATTCACTGGTTATCGCGTACTTAATTCTTTTAATTAAATTAACCACGCTTGATTGACTCTGCTTGTGATAACCCATTAGGAGTCGTTAATTTATTCAAGCAAATCTATCATCTATGAGAGAGAAATGGCGTCTGAAAAGTTGCCCTTGAATTTTTCAGGGGCAATATCCTTCTCCAGCGAAACCCAAACACGCGCTTGACATTTGATGTTATCAAGGAAATACCAAAATTTCACAAACATCCGGTACTATGGGATTCACACCAACGCGTGTTACTGAAAAACCGTTTAACAGCCGCTCATTTAGAATTAGCTGTTATCTCAAGCGGCCTCAATTAAGCCGCTCTGTGACCCTAAGTAAAAAAAGTATTCTTTATGTATGTGGTCGTGCTCCTTGCCAATGTCATCTTCGACATTAGATTACAGAGTTTGATAGATTTTCCTTCAAACCCATTAATACTTATGTAAGCAATCGCGATTTTACGATTTATAGGATGGCTGATCTTGGCGGCGCAATTAGAAACGATAATTAATTAATAGCAAAACACGACGACCTCAACATTGTAACAATTTGCTCGCCCTTCGGTGCAAATAAAACAGTAGTTCTCGTTCGCTAAATTTATTTCCCGTTTCATTGACGTAAGAATCCGCGCAAATATGGGTCAGTCGAGCAGAAATTATCCGCACGATTTGAGCTAATTTGCCAATTCGCACGTGGACAATTTCCTCAAACGGCATTAAAACACGTGCCATACTTAAACGTACTTTATTAAATAATCATTATCACATAAATCACTGATGACCCGTTCGCAGAAAAGAGCGCGAATTTTTCGCCGTAAAAAGATACGGCGATTGCTCGCTGGGACACTCGAAGCTTTCCAAAATATAGTCCAGTCTCTTCTTGCTCTTGCGTCCCACGGCCTGAAGAAGATTGTTCCACAGCATATTTGCACCTGAAAAAAAATTATCAAAAAAAAAGCGTGCGTAAGTGAAGATTAATTAGTTTTTACGACGCGAACTGAAAATATAAAAGAAGTTAATTAGCAGCCGCAACAACAAATTTATCAATTGTCAGGTGATGAACGCGAATAACGCGCACTGCCAGGTTTAGGTTTTTTTGCAATAAACAATAATAACATTATTTTCTGTTGTTCTCGACAACATTTCACCCAATATCAGGCAAATTCTGCACACGTGTGTCGAACTGGCTGCCTGACTTATCTTAAAAAAATTTTAGTTCTATTCTATAACATAACATGCGACTCAAGCAAGGCTATTAAAAGATATTGCCATTTTATCGTTAAGTGATTGAGTAATAAAATCTTTTTCAATCTTTTAATTGGTTAAAAACACATGTACCTAGTAAATAATCCCAAAGATTTTACATGCACTTCAGGTAATCTGCCGGCTTTAGTTAACAATTTAACGAGAAGTAATAAATCCAACAAACCCAAAGCGTGTCCTTTTTGCGAGAAGTGAAAGCAATCGTACGTTATATACGAACTGTCGATGACTTCGTCGTATCGATGCGCCTCATCACTTGGAGCATTGAACAATTTCATGAAGGGTTGAATCACTACAGTGAAATCGTCTTTAGTGTCATATCTTCCACTAGAAATCTTCGTCATTTTAAAGTAGTAGTAATTAAACAATTAGTTGGCACCAACCAATTCCTCCTCGGCTCTCTGATACTGCAACGTCATCTGCGTAATTACATCCATCTCATCACCCCCTCGATGAAAACAAGCACAAAACAAAGTGTGCAGAAATCGGCACACCATCGTTCTTTTGACTCTCACACTCACTGAAACATCTAACCAACAATTAAATCCCCTTCGAGCTAATTTACCTAAAACCGGGATTAAGTTAACGAAAGCTCTTGGAAGGTGCTTTTGTAAGTAATCCAAGGCCACCATCAGCTTCTTGTAGTGCATCCGCGGCGAGAAGTCCGCTTTGTTGTAGCACTGCCCCGAGCAAATATCATTCGCGCCGAAGAAGATCGTCACCATTTTCCAGTCGCGTTCAAAGTTAATTTTCGGGTTTTTCTTCATTCGTCGGATTAACACTTTGGCTTGCGTAAGGGCGTCGGCATCCGCCGACACCGGAAAGGCAACATTTAGCTGCGAAGTCTTCGACGAGAATTCACCAGTCCCCGTTGAAAATCCGGTTAGATTCGGATTGAACTCTTTCAAAATGTTCGGTAAGGTGAGAAACTGGCGCCAAGTGCCTTGGCCACCAGCGCACCACGACACCCCCCGATGCTCGATCATGGTCCCCAAAGCCCATTCCTCCAGAGCTCCGTTTCCCGCAATCAAAGAGTCGCCCAGGGCGCCCACCACGTCAATATCACCAGGTCTCAGTTTGTGCACGCTCGAAGGCCTAACAAGCGACCTTCCAACTCCGATTTTCGTGCCATTAGCGCATGGAAATTGAACTGAGCTGGGAAAAATTATCTGGCGACGCACACTGCTTCCTTCTTCTGGGTACCGAATGGAGAAGTTAGTATTCTGCAAGTTTAACATTATTGGAGAAAAGCGGACACGCGTGTGTTTTTCATTGTTTGTTAATGCAAGTATGCCCGCGCATAAGATTAAGCCACTGAAAAAGCGAGAAGAAATTTCAGACACGTCGGGCTCCGAGCTTTCTTTTCGGAAATCAGGCTCGAGCGTTTGGAATACAAATGAAGATGCAAGAAGTTTATGGCGCGGTTATTAATTATTAATTGTGGTAATGTGCGGCGTGTGTCACTTGTTGCATCGTTTTTCTATCGCATTGTATTGAAATTGCCCGAACGATGTTATATAACAACGGAAAAACCTAATGAGTTTGACTTACGTTGCTCATGAAACTAGTCCATTGACATTTAGCAAAAAGGCTCGCTTCCAAAATGACGATAACGCAGCGCAAAATGTGGAAATCCATCACTGAGGACCTAAAACAACTTGAACAATTACGAATATCCACAAATCCACGGAAGATAATTTCTTCTTCGTGATTGCGTTTTATGGCTAGTTTTATCATTTTACGACGAGGACACGACTGCTCAATAAATCAAGATCTGGGTTACCGTACACGACTTTTGCATGACAATTCACATGTGAATTCTTACCTGACTGTGTATTATTCGATCTTCATTCACTAAACTGCACTTACACCCAAACCATCCCTTCTTGGACCCATTTGACACGTGCTGGTGCTAAAAAACAAGTGATTCGGACTGTAGAAAAAATTATTGTCCAGACAGTGCCCAACATTTCGTGAGTGGGGTGACCACGTTTATGCAGAAGACACTTTCACTCGGGGTTAGGGTGATTGGGCAATGTTCTTAATAACAGTTTTGCAATTATAATTTGGAGGAGGCCGCAAAATATTCCGCCGAATTTGGCAACATCCTGAACGGATTGGTAAATGAAACACGCACAATTGTAACAATTATTTATTGCTGTTTCTTCTGGTGTAAATGAAGGGGTGCTCCGTGCTTGAACATTTGATCTGACTGAACAGTTTCACCGTTTTTTTTTATTTCATCCCCACCGGTTCCATGATATTGTTCCACAACGAATTTGCTACTAATTTCAACTTATTCTATAACAAACGTATGGAGCTGCAGCACTTACTTCTAGCTTTTTCCTTTTGACTCAAATGGAAACAGTCTTCGGAAAGATACGAGTGTTTCGTCTTTGGTATGAAGTAATTAAGCGTGAATGGTTGGACCACGACAGTTAAATCGTCTGTATCCAATTCTGGACTGCTTCCGACTTCTGTATCAACATCCTGCCACTTCTTCATCAGCTTAAAATACAGTTCTTGTCGATTTTTACTGGTGGTCCCAAACAGACATGGACACTTCACTGAATGATTGGTTTCACACCTCAAGGACTTGCCACTTATTCACTTAAAACTCGCAAATCTAAATCGTTTCATTATTAAGTAAACATTTCTTTATTTGGGCCCAAGTCACTCTTACTTGGTGGCGGGATTAAGTTGACAGTCCTAGGAAGTTTGTTTTTTAAAATTTTCAACACTTGCCCCAAGTCTTGCCGGTGCTTTTCCAAAACATCGGACAGGTTCTTTTTGAAACAAATCTTACTGCAGAAGTCATTGGGACCGATCATAAATGTTATCATCTGGAGAAACGGATGAGGCAACCCATTATACACACTCTTCGTGTTACCTTCCAATGGTGGGTGACCAGGATTCGCTCTAATCCGCTTTACTAAGACCTCAGCCATGTATTAACATGTCTTCAGAGACAGCAGCAGTTTTTTTGTGCAGCGTGAGCGAGTTGCGTGTTGCAAAATGCAAGATTGGGATTGAACTCTTTTAAAATGTTGGGAAGTGTTAAATATTGCCTCCACGAACCCTCGCCCCCTTTTACAATTCATAATAAGTTACAAATTAAGTTGAAAATCACTGAGAGACTTAACCTCCTGATGCTGAAATTCCTCGATATTGCATTGAGACTTGAAAAACTTTGATATATTTAAGACCCACCCCCGCTGAAGACTATCACCTAAAGCTCCAATTACATCAATATCACCAGGACGAAGATTGTGCACACTTGTCGGAGGATTTATATTTAGCGAGTTATAATAAAACTTGCATGTAACATAAACTAAGCAAATTGTTACTTTTGAAATGATTTTTCCCCAGCGGCTTGCAACAACTCGTGTTGGATTTAGTTTCCGTGGTCAAGTTGATGAGATTGAATTTTTGAAGCCGAAGTCGTCGGAAGGGAACGATTAGAGAGTCGAGTTCTTGAGTTGAGAAACGCGTCATTGTTAATGTTAAAAGCAGCAAGAACAAGCTTTTCATCTTGTAAACAACAATCAATACGTTTGGAGTTTGATAATTTTTATTGAGTGTTCTTTTTATACATACGGGTATTGCGGTCTAGGACATTGCTAAGGTTAAGAAGAACTCGTTTTAATAAATGATGCTGAAGAAATCAATGTTGGATGAAGCCGCTGTTGCGTCTCGTATAAATGTATGGGCTTTCAGCGTTGGGACACAAGAATTTTTTAAATAAGGCGTTTCCGTCTGTTGATTTACTTCCAGCGGGTTCCAACAAATTATTCCAGAGATCGTTGGCAACTGCATTACGAGTATTTCAAATATGATTAATTTAGCTCTGTTTAACATTACCTTTGGCGTTCATTTTTTGGCTAAAATGGAAACAATCGACCGACATAAAACTATAATCGGCTACATTTTCATAAATAGTTGGGAACGTATAGTTTAATGTGAATGGAAGAACAACAACAGTAAAATCATTGCGATCAAATTCTGGATCCTTTCCAAACTGCATATCGATTTCTTGCCATTTACTCATGATGTCATACAATATTTGTCTTTTGCCTTGGTTAGGTAAACCGAACAAGCAAGGGCACTCAATGATGTGACTAATATCACACAACGGACTGACCTTCAAATTGACAAGAATTCGCAAATCTGAAAACAATATACTTGCATCACTTTTCTGGCGCAACTCTCACTTACGTGGTACTACAACCAAATTCACAATAGTCCGTGGTAAATTGTCTCGGAGGATCCGCAAAGCGAGTCTTAGATCGTTCTGGTGGTGAAGCAAACTGGAGTAAGGATCATCCAAATAGCAGACTTCGAGGCAAAAATCGTTGGAACCAATGAAAATCGTTATCATCTAAAACGCACCGTTTGATTAGTTATCAAACGCTTAAATTGTTTCAAAACGTTTGATTTATGTCAAGTGCCTTCGATTTGTGTTAATGGCGGATTTTCATCAACGGACAAACATTTTTACGTAGGAAGCAACGATCTTGTCACATTTTATTTCAGGTTGTTTATTTAGAAGTAATAAATCGAACTTCCTGAAAAATTGATAATTTACATTTAATTCGCAATTTCTTAGACGTTGGCATTGGATAACCAATGATTTATTTTGTTACATTACCAACCAAATGCGCATAAAATTATTAAACTCTCAAAAATCCTTTTTGTTTTGTTTTCCAATAAAAATGCAAAGGTACGAAATGTGCAACTGTTTTTTTTTAAATGGCCATCGAACATGTATACTCGTAGAGTGTGAATCAAACTTGCGTTTTTTTAAATAAAAACAATATAAGTTGAATGTATTTTTCCTCCCCTTTTTTATTTCAAAAGTATATAAATTTTATATGATAATCCTGAAAATTGCTGAAAAAACTATAAATTATTTTATTTTTGTTTTGTCTTTTCTTCTAAGTTTGCTATGGAAAACAAATAATTTATTTTGTTACATTACCAATCATATGTACAGAAAAATTTTAATTTTAAAAAAATTCTTGTTTCTGTTGTTTTCAAAGAATAAATGCAAAGTTACGAATATTGTGGAAAGTTCGATATGTTATATAGTGTTACATCGAATCAAAAAATCTTGTAACTTTGTATTTTTCGTTTGAAAACAAACCAAAAATAAAAGAGATTTTTGACGGATTAATCAGTACATTTGGTTGGTAATGCAACAAAAGAAAGCATTTGTTTTCCATGACCAACTAAAGAGAAATTGCGAATTAAATGTAAATTATAAATTTTTTCAGGAATTTTTAGGAGTATTATGTAAAATGTATATATTTTTGTAATCAGAAAAAAATATCGTTTTTAAAAAATGAATCGTTTTCTATTGTTAAATTAAAAACACACGTTTGATTTACTACGGCAATAGACAGCCTGAAATAAAATTTGACTAGATCATTGCATTCTACGTAAAAATGTGCCTACATAATATTTTAATTTCAAGTTAAGAGCGCTCCACAGCACGTGTTTATTATTAAAGTGTTGTACATATTTCTATGTAAAATTAAATTCTCGCGTACGAAAATACGAAAATTCATGTTACATAATTAAGTATAATTAAATAATACTGTACTTTCGATTCGCAAAAAGCACTCAATGCATTTTAAGCGAATTATAGAAATTATTCCTTCTATTTCCATTATTTATTATATTTTTTATTATTTAATTTTTCATATTTAATTAATTAATGAATTAATTAATTATTTAATTATTTATTTAATTAATTATTTAATTAATTATTTGATTAATTATTTACGTAATTATTTAATTAATTATTTAATAATTATTTAATAATTATTTAATTAATTATTTAATTTATTATTATTATTATTTATTTCATTAAAAGTAACAAAACACATGTGATTCCCGACTTTTCCTGTCCATCACGCTTGCCCAAATTTTTGCGCCAACTTCTTTTTGCAAAAAAAATAAATTTTGAAATTAATACTTATTTAATGAACAAGTTTATTAATCACCCATTATCAACATACGAGTCGATTACAATATTTTTTGGTTGACCGTAAACTCTTAAAATCATTTTTAAGGGGCTAAAATTTGCTTAAAAATTTCAATTCGTAAAATAATAATTTCTTCCTATGCTAGTAACCATAGTTACCACTGAAAAAATAATGCACAAAAATTCATTTTTATAAAATCATGCATTTATGACCTACATTAATAAACGATTTCTTAGACGCCAATGGTCCTTTTAATACACGGTCGACGAAAAACATTTATTATAAGTATGTCGTGCCCGAAACGGTTGTCAACGAAAATCTTCATTTCAAAAGTCTCCATCTATGTGAAGAATTTTCTACTTTTAAACAAATTCCAAAATCTTTTTTATTTGTACGTAGGTACGTTGCTGCCCGTGAAGTAAGTAAATCATTTAAAAACAAAAATATTTTCTACACTTAACCGAATTCCAGGCATTCCGCGGCGTACTCTGAATCCTTTTTTGTTTATGAGCACATTACTATTCGTAATTCGCAAAGTAAAAATGGAACAAAACCACTACAAGTTATTTTCAGTCCGTTTGGTGAAATTACAGTTTCGATTTTTTCCCAAACTTAAAACCTGCTTCTTTTGTGTTAATGCAAATTAAACTCGGTCGTTTGATTAAAACCCGTCTCAAACCGTCTGAAACTTTTTTTGTTGTTAAAACATTTTTTTAAGTTGGGACATTTGATTTGAATTGGATTGATTTTTTTATTTGTACCTTCCAATCGTCGTCAACACTGATTCGTGGATCTTTTCTGATACGATTAATCAACACCTTAGCCATGTACGGAGTGTTCGAGGAAGTCGTGCCACCTTCTGCTACGTTCAGCTGAGACCCGAATTCGATGCTCAAAGACGTGTTCAGCGAGTAACCCACGAGATTTGGATTAAACTCTTTTAGTATGTTCGGGAGAGTTAAATAACTCCTCCAGTTCTTTTCGCCACCTGAAGACAATAATAAAATTTGGTAATAGCTAATTTACTAATCGAACCAATCGAGAAGGCCTTTCCTCGTTCTTCCAAGAAAACTTCCGGCAGTGTTGATGCCGAAATTCCAAAACCACCAGTTAAACTGTCACCGATCGCACCAATAACATCGATATCACCAGGTCTTAGTTCGTTCACTGACTCGGGTTTGTTTCTACTCCTGGTGTTTGTGGTACTACAAGGAAACGGCACCGAATCTGGGACTGTTTCTTGAAACTTATCCGTTTGCACTCGCCGTTTCACAAGAAGAGTTCTTTGGAAAAGAAGCCTGAAACTGTCAACCACCGATAAAAAATTGTTCAGATCGCCACGTTGCGTCTCGATCGTTGAAAGAAGACTTTGAGTACAAAGCACACAAAACACTGCTTTTGGGAACATGTTGAGGATTGCGGCGTGGCTGGAGATGCCGGTAAAATGCTAAACTGGAGGGATCAGCCATGTTTAAATGAATAAAGTTTGACCTTACAAAATTTACAAACTGGAATTAGACGCAACAATTACACGCAAAGTGTTCAAATAATTGTCTCGACGTCATACAGAAACACCAACAACAAATTTGCAGTTTATTGAGATTAAATTAACATTTTGTGCTCTTGGGGGCGACGTATGTTGCAGTCGTGGCCCTCCTGTCGTCGTCTTGATAATTTCCACCGAACCCAACGTTGTATCTGGACTGCAGATGCAGCACGACCTTCCTGTATTTGTTCTTCAATTCTCGTTGCACCTGCAACGATCAAAGTAAATGATTGTGAACGAAGTTGTTTGCGCTGCAACCTCTGAGTTCATATAACAAAACAGGATCGCCACCATGACCCCTTGAAGGCCTTCGATCGTGTAGCTGGCGTAATAATAAATATCCTCTGCATAACAAGTTTTGCTTGTTACCATATTTCTGTTAGTTATTATAAAAATCTGAACTCCAAACAGCGGAAGCAGGAACAAAGTCGCGCGGAGTGTTGCCCTAAAAATGTACTCGTGGCTACTTTTTTGTAAGAACACACAACCATTACCTGACTTGTTGGGAAATGGTTCCGTGCTTTACTTTAAGCACCATGACTCTGATGATGTCAAGCAATAAAATGCAGTTGATTGCCAGAATTGCCATTCGGAACCCATCAGAAATCCACTGGTCTTGACTGTCATCGACCATCCAACAGTCAAGACCGCCGTGAGCCCCACGCACCGTGGCCCAAATCAACGACGGAAGAAGAGTCAACGCTGAAATTAACATTTTCATTTCTTAAATTCTACAACTGCTCTAAGCGTACCACATACTGCTCCATAAATGTGTAAAATATTTGGATCGGAGGCGAAAGCCCGCACTATGAGCTTGTGAAGATAGAAACCATCAGCTAACATGCACGCATACATTCCGTTTTTGGCAGCATTTTCAAAAAATGCCAACACTCGACAGGCCACACCGTTCCCTTCCAAGATTCCGTTGGAACCGGTGTTTTTGAGTGCATCCAAAATGATGATCTCCTTGGTCATTATCGTCAGAAGATTTCTGATAATAATGACGAAGATCAAGTTTCGGTGGAAGACTACACGGAGGTTGTTACGCAGATTTTGTATGCCGAAAAAAATGACCAGAGATGGGAAACACAGCACTGAAGATACTGCCAGTGAGATGACGTTGAACTTGTGTCTGTTTCTCAGAACGGGAGCGATTGCGCATCCTGAGTAGTCAGTCTGCACGTTCCAAGTGCCGTTGGTGAAACACTCTTTTTTACTTTTCACTACAATTATTTAACACCTAACAGTAGAATTTAATGATATATCCGATGACTTACGTTCACAAACATCGCTCTCAGTTGAGAATGCTTGCTTTGAGCAAGTGTATTGTAAAACTGTACCAGCTGTCGTGGGTGGAAAACAAGTCCAACCGTCCCAAGTTGCAGGACATGGATACTCTTCCGCTGTAATAATAACACTTGTTATTTTTTGCAAACTTGTAAAATTGACTGACTTGGAAGAATATTTTCGTTGGTCATATAACTTTCACAACACTGATACGCTTCCTTTGCACAATCCATCCACATTCTGAAGTAGTATTCGGTTTTAAAAACAGGTCGAAGATGTGGTAAAGACGCTTCGTCTTCATAGTCAAACGTGTATATTTTTCCACCATCCTATTAAAAAAAAAATGAACATTGATGCAAACACTTTTATGTTTAAACCTTAAATCCTGGAATTGTTATATTGTCTCTGGTCGTAGGTACAGGAGGGTACAAGCTGAATTTGAGACGGTACTCGTTTGTGTAGTTGTAACATCTGTAGCCCGTGTAATCTTTCCAAACAATCTCCGGAAGTAGACGATCTCTGTAGTTGCAATATTTTACCTCACCCTTAAAATCCGTTACGTATTAGCCATCTTGTGATATGTTACCATTAAAAATGTTCTTACATTTGTTTGGAAGCGAGGCAGAAACGTCGCACATATTAAAATGACCGCACATTTGTAAATCATATCCTCACAAATCCGCGCACTTGTCTTAGAATACAAACCACTTTTTTGCAATGGTATCATCGTTTATCAATACGATTTCTATCTTATCGTAATGTTTTGCTCATTTCGCTAATATCTTGTTTCCGAAAATTTATTTATGGGCACGACTTGCAGGATTAAACGTAGCACAATACATCCTAAATCCAATATTTTTCGTTATTGTTTTATTATTAATCAAATGCAGTCAAGTAGACACAGTTACGTCAAATCTGAAATTGGACGTGCCATTTTCAAGTGTGAGGAATGTGTGATAAGAAATTTGCTATTTTATCAATTCTAAATTCTAGGTGCGTATATGAAAATATGAAATGGAGATTTTTAATAACTACACTTTTAAAAAACGATCGTAGCTAACTCACAGTCTTTTCTACAACTTGAGGCTTTTGTTTGGAAAATACGTGGATTTTTAGTCAATTTAACGATAATCACAAAAAATGATAAAATATTAATGATAACAGTAATGAAAATAAAGGGTAAAGAGAATAGGTGTACCTGCGTCACATATCCGGTTTTCGTTTAATTATGGCTAAACATTTATTTGTAATCAGAAAAAATCAGTAGATATTGTTCATGGATCCACTTCAGTGTCAATCCCGCTGATCATTTTATTTGTTTAGTAAAATTAATTGTCCTGGAGCTTGAGTCATTGAGCTACCAATCAAAAGTATCGTAAATTACCTACTTCTGTCTCTGTAAACTAATTGCTTAAATATTTTTACTTCCGTCATTGCAATCATAAGTGAATAGTAAATGAAATATTAATTGGTTTTAAACAAATAATCACATCGAAGGAGAAAGAGACATTTATCATTTTCTAATCGAGAGACGTCTGCAGCTTTTGAAACGTTGTAACCTTCAATTTTATTACTTTTTATTACCTAAGTAAAAACGGAATTAAGTTTTTGATAACAATGTTTATAATTTCAACAGATCACCCGGTTCAAGAAGAATAACAAGCAATAAAAACTAATCTTCGACAAGGTGAATTCATATTAGGGTGGTACAAAATTATTTTAGTTTTTTTTTTAATTAAAGATTTGAAATCAAATAGCTTTACTTAATATTTTACAGATCTAATATTATCAATCAAAATTACATCAAAACCACATGCATTCCGTGAAGGTGTTTACAATAAAGCCCGGCGGTAGTAGTTCATGTTTCGTTTTTTACAGTGTAGACGTTTGACATTGACAAATTATAACATTCGACAAGATTAGTCTACCAAAAAGTTGCTCAAAAGACGTTTTTATAGATGCTCGAAAATGGAATTTGTTTAAAAAGGCCA
The DNA here is from genome assembly GCA_964023215.1 of Eledona agricola. Taxonomy (NCBI): domain Eukaryota; kingdom Metazoa; phylum Arthropoda; class Insecta; order Coleoptera; family Tenebrionidae; genus Eledona; species Eledona agricola. The sequence goes on from OZ026858.1 coordinate 18,790,331, forward strand.
AAAAGGCACTAAATGTATCTATGTATGAAGAAAACTATGTTTCAAATTTCTCCATGCTAATGTCAAACTTTTTCTACCCTCTAACGAATTCCAAAGTGATACCATAGCCTAACTCTGACTCTTTTTATATTTGTACGCACGTTACCCGTGCAATTCCTCCAAACGTTTGACTTCTAAACTTGTCAAAGTACATCAATTTTCGTCGCTTGTATCAATTCGGCCAAAGAACCGAAGATCCTTCTTACATATGTCAAGCAATTGTCTGGATAATTTAACGTTTCCCACAAGAAAAATTGTATCGTGAGGCTCATTACCAGAATCTAACTTCTTGATTTCGAATTTTATTTGGAACGAATTAATAGATCACGTCCACAGATTACTCAGATGACTGACTCAATGCAAATATTTTGGCGGAATGACCTTCAACGACCTTCAAATTTTGTAACAGTTTTCAGATGGCGCATCGATCAAATTTTGCGGCAAATTTAAATAGTCTCTCCTCTCTTTATAGGTAGTAAAAATGCTATTATATTTTGAATATTTTATGATTTATTCTACAAAACTAATGTAAAAAATTGTTACTTGGGGTTATTATATAATAATGGAAATTTTGAAAGACTTGCCGGACAACCTGGCTTAGTTCTTCAAATTCATACACAAAAATAAGGAATAATGAAGCCTAATATCTAACGATGCCGAAAAGTGTTTTTTGCAAACCCTCCACTTTTGCTTTTTATTGAAATTTTGGACATTTAGAGCTTCTTGCCACAGTTTCGCTCTAGAATTATGTAATTAGATTTCCTGAATTTGTTGTAGGTATTAATAAAACATTCTTATCTTTCTTAACTTTTTGGAAAACAATGGAGTTTCTCCGCTTAGTTTTCACCAACACCACAAATAATGTAAAAAAAACATCTTTCGCTTAAAATTTTTCACAAATGAAATATACAAGCAAGTTTTGACATTTACTGGCTTGACTATAATTGCAACAAAATGCTGTTTTTAAAATATTGGTCAGAAAAAAAGCAACAAGCGTAGAAACAGTCACGCTTTTTAAAAAACACGGAATTGTACATTGTTCAATTTATAATAGTAAAAATATTGGGCATTTTATTTGTATTTAAATAAAAGTTTTTGTAACGACATCTAGCGGTCGTACAAAGTATTAGCAACGATTACAGCGCCTCTACATTTGCTTATGGTATCTGTGACAAAGATGTCACCTAGGCGCATGAGTTTCAAAGTGTAGAAAAGAGATAGTTCCGGACAAAATCGCCCTATGAAGTCAGTCATCTGTGATCACGTCGCTTATTTACAGCGTACAAAATAAAATTATTATTTAAAGAAATAAAGATATTACTGGAAGTCTGTGGCCTGTGGCACTGTAAATAAATCACCCTGTATATTTAATTATTTTGACAATTGTTTAAATTATGCTCCTAATTTGTATGATTCATTATTTATGCTGTTCTAGTCTTGCCGAGCACATTATTTTATTTTAAAATTGGAAATTCAAGCATTGTATATTAATAAATGAAGAGCTTTCCCTGGTTTATTTTATAATTCAAACTTGATTCAATAGAGGCCACCAATCGTTTATTTAAAATAAATTGTTTAAAAATAAATTAGTTTGTATTTACTTATGTATTAATTTTAAATAAAAAATATATAAAAGCGACGCATTTAACTTATATTAATAATACTAGTAATCTGTGATGAAACTGTTTAAATTTAATTTTTAGCAGAGACGCAAACCATCAAAGACATTGACCTTTCACTTGAACTTGCGAATTTGACAGATGACAGGCGGCATCGTTTGACATTTTAACTATAATATTTTTAATAATAATTTGTGATTCGTCATATTTTATGTAAATTTAGGCAAAAACCGACCACACATCTTTTTGTGCATTTATTTACATCATTTTCGTGTTTATATAATTTACAGGTAAGCATTTACGGCGAGAGACCCAGCCCATTTTTTGATTGAGGTTAGGTTAATGCTTTTATTATCATATTTTAGTCAAGGAGTCAGGCGGAATGTCTTCAGGTCGCCCCATTAAATGTGTAGTCGTAGGTGACGGCACCGTAGGAAAAACCTGCATGTTGATATCCTACACAACCGATAGTTTTCCGGGTGAATATGTGCCCACGGTGTTAGTAGCACATCTAGTCTTCTCGCTACGTTTGACTACATTGAAACTCTTATTCTAGTTTTGACAATTATTCCGCCCCCATGGTAGTGGATGGAATTTCGGTCAGTTTAGGTCTGTGGGACACGGCAGGCCAAGAAGATTACGACAGACTTAGGCCGTTGTCCTACCCACAAACCGACGTATTCCTCATTTGCTTCAGCGTAGCGTCCCCGTCGTCATTTGAAAACGTCACATCCAAATGGTATCCAGAAATCAAGCATCACTGTCCGGACGCGCCCATGATATTAGTTGGTACAAAAATAGACTTAAGAGATGATAGAGAGACGTTGAACGGGCTGGCGGATCAAGGGTTGAGTCCCATAAAGCGCGAGCTAGGACAAAAACTGGCAAACAAAATCCGAGCGGTAAAATACATGGAATGTTCGGCTCTGACGCAGAGGGGGCTCAAGCAGGTGTTTGACGAAGCTGTCCGCGCCGTCTTGCGACCCGAACCGCAGAAAAGACGACAACGCAAGTGTCTTCTCATGTAATTTACTTGATTTTGCATCAACGACTGAACCGATTATCTCACACTCTATGGTTCAGGGCATTTAAAGTCAATAAGGACTAAGGTATTTATAGGTACTCATAACCTGCATCAACTCTGAATTCTTAAGTGCTTCGTTTCGATAATTATTTTTATATGCTCGTACCTAATCTCAGTGCGGACTTATGAGCGATATTTTGTCGAAAAGTTTTGTTAATAACGCTCCGAGTCTGACTTACACCTAACTGTGCCATTTAATCGCGAAATTCAATACTCATGCGGCATCATCATGAAATCACTTTTAGAACAATCAAGTGTTTATTACTTAGGCACGTACTTCGTACCTTTTTCTAACATCTCGTTGTTTGTTCACTGTGTGTTATCCAAGAACAAAGTTTTGAAAGTCGTTTCATGTTCAGTTTATACAAAGCGCAGCTAATGTTTTATTTTATCATTTTAAGATCTTACATAATTTAGGTATTTATTTATTACTTTCTAACGTTTTTTTTTGTATTTTGTTTAACGTGACTTGTTAAAAACCAAAGTAATGTAAGTTCTAGTCACATATTTTCATTACGATTATTACTCAATGTTTTTCTATTATATTAGTTGCATTTATTAGGACTATGTCTTCAAATAAAACGTAATTTAATATTGAAATAGCACTAGGTCCATTTAATCCCGAGGTGGTTGGGTTAATAAAACACAAATGTTGTTCGCACATTATAAATGTATAAAACGAATAACAAACGCGTATACAGTCTTAAATTCCAAACTACAACTCAAAGTAAGCATCATTGCGGCTTGTAGTATGTTCTACACTTTTCGTTAAAAACCTTCGTGGTTCTTTGCTGGATCAAATCTTCCACGGTCATTTCAACCCGCAACATTTTCAACTAAAACCCAATTCAATAATTTCCACTGGGCACAGTGCAAGTTCTTACTTTGGTTTGTTCAACTTTCAGTGCTTTGGATATTGCGATATCATCAGCATTTGCTTGTTTCTGCTCCTTCATCTGCTTGACTCTATTGGCAGCCACTGTAATGCAATTTTGAATGGCACTAGTTCTTTGATTGTTGCCTTTACTCAATTTTTTGTGCAAGTCTTTGCACGCTGATGCTCCGTCCGGATGAAAAGAATCTGTAGGAATAGCCGTGTTTAAAGTATTTATTATGAGATCATCTACTTTGCGCATATTCTTTAAGGCCTCCTGAAACACATTCCGTCCTATTATTACCAAATAACGTGCCGGCTCGGTAACAACATAACCACACAATTATAACAACTTACTTGAAATTCGCTAAAATCGCTGCATTCTGGTATCGCAATTGACATTTTTTGTATGTTTATTGTACTGGCGGCTGTATTATTATATAATATTCGACAATTCGGTTAAAATTTGTGGCAATCAGTAAATTATAACCTAGAAATGTGACGTAAATTTTAAGGTTATATTAAAGTCGGTAAGAACGGTAACTGCAAAAAATATTGGCCACTTTTTTATTTACGAAAGCTTGCACAAGACTTGCTAACTTAATCACTAAAAAGAGAGTGAAACAACGATTACAGCGTTTTCTGTAAACTTAAAGTATCTCTTAGTAATCGGTTGCGCAATGACCAAAGCGTCGACAACACTTCTTGCTGGTCGGCCTTTTTCCCGAGCCAAGCAGTAACGTTCTGCAGTTTCTCCGAATCGGGAGCCGGCACATTCTCCTGAGTGGCACACAAACTCTTCTCCCAGTTCGAAATATACTTGTTGTCCGCCTGAAGGCCTTCGATGTACCTGCAACAAGATTCAAATAAATTAAATCAGTCGATTTCTCTCCCAAGTATCTTACTTTATGTACGCCTCTGAGTGTAAAACTCTTTGCGGTCTCGGCGGCACGGTAATAAATATCGGTTCCTGCTTCACTGCCGGCGTCTGCGCTGCGGCACCGGTGCCAGCTACACAAAAACACAATGAATCGTACGTTCCCCACTTTTTTGCAGATGAACAATGGAATGATTACCTGAACTGTTTGTAGTTGTGACACTTCCCGCGGTTGAATTGAAGGTGTTGTTAGCAGCTGTTCCGATGAAAATGATTGTGATGAGTTAAAACGATTCGTTTAGAATTCGCATGCAACAAACTGCTAACTACCACCATCTACTCCGACACGAACCAATGGTTATGAATGACCAAATCAACAAAACAAAATTAAAATTTATAAAAAAACTCACGAGGATTGGGAGTTGCGGTGGGGGTCGGGCGTGAAACAGCCGCAGGTTTACTGGAGGGCTTGAAGTTCCTACCACAACATCAAAATCAAAAATGCATTACACTAGCACTGCTACAATCATCCTCAATTTTTTGTAACATTAAAAACGCTCGCTTAACACTAAATATCTGACAGTCATGACACGAGCCAATCTACAACACAACTACAAACAAAAACAAGGAACTAATCGGTTTTTTACAAACTATCAGCAACTCAAATAAACAACCACTCACTATACATAACGTGCGTTCAAAAAAAAAACGAGGCTGCGTTGGCCATGGAAAAACTTTGTGCATCAATTTAGTGTAGCAAAACTGTCAGATAGTTTTTAGGTTGGGATCTTTGTTGACAATGGTTTCGTAAACGATTATTATGTTGGGACAAATTTCAATAAATGGACGCAAAGGAGGGTGGCATTATGTTTATGAGAGCGATGTACACATGTCCTGGCATTTATTATAAACAATTGGTCCGTTTTATTATGGTGGAAAATTTTAGACTGACAGTTCTTGTCATTGGTGGTTTCTACACTGGAAAGCCGATAAATTCCATGGCCAACGCAGCCTCGTTTTTTTTTTGAACGCACGTTATTTCTATGATTAGCTCCTTGTATTTGTGAGCCATGCAGTGTTATGAATCTCCACAAACCGGTAATAATATCGGACGATGTAGAAACGCAAGGTTGTAAAACCGGCATGACGCGGTTGCTGATGAAGTTCCTATTTTAAGATGAATAAAATCGATAACAACACTGATTTGATTGAAAATTGCATGACAACAGTAAAAACGTACTTGCTGCGATCTCCCTGTGGAATAACGCGTCCTTTCCCTTTGTTTATGTGCATGTCGCGCACATGTCGCACCAATCTTGCCAAATTCGGAAACGGCTGAACATTCTTCTTATTGTTCCTCAGACAGTTCTTCCACTGACAATGCAACTCAGCGTCTGAATTCGTCTGGAAGTAGGTCTGGACATGACCCTGCGATTCTTTGCTGTCTTTAATGCAGTGCTCCTGACAATCTTGTATCTCCTCAAATTGAAAGTCGCAGTTGTCCCAGAGACACTCGTAAACCTACAACGACGATAAGTTAATTTGTAGTGTTTCAACGAGGCAACGAACAGTATCTGGCGGGTTTGCGGGCGCTGGACTTGCACACTGATCGTCCAACAACAACATGGCTTTAGTCTCTTCGTTCAGTTTGGACGCTCGCTCCTCCCACGCCGCTTTCTCGCTAGTCGGAAGCGATCGCCACTCGTTCCCCACGATCCGACTTATTTCACCGAAATTCGAGTCCGGATTGTTTTGCACGACCTGCTTGCGTACTTCTCTGGAGTACAGTATGTACCCCGTGACCACTTTGTTCTTGTTGGACTTCTTTTTGGCAGTAACCGGCGTGGTTAAAGCCGTTCCGGGAGTCGATACGACCGCTGGAATATCTCCAGAACCCACCGACGGTGGTCCCCCGTCCAACGAATCGTCCATCAACATATCCATGTCGTTCATTTTGGTAAGTTGCGGTGATGTTTCCTGAAATTTGAATCTGTGGATTTGTTGGTGACTATCGCAATTACGTACCACTTCCATGTGAATTGGTGTATTTTGCGATTTGAGGTCGGATTGAACTTGGGTGATATCCAAACCTCCCTGTTAATAGTGATAAATTAATTGTAAATCGTTATTTTCATTATCGTCACTCACTTTAGGCGGGCTGATTAGTTTCGGGAAGTAATAGACTTCGTCTTCAGTCACTAAATTGCTGTGGAAATGCTTCTTGATACCGTCGTCCGGCAGTTTACGAATTTGTCGGTTCATTTCGTCGTACATTGAGTTACAGATGAAGATGTCTGACTCGGGAATCTCAGTGGGACGACCTAAATTACACACGATATGAGCTACACGGACATTCCTAGGAATAAAAAACAAATATTGGACAAATTTATTTGAAACTGGCCACACTGCCCTATTAAGGACACAAGTCGTACCTACAAAAAGGTCGTTCCGCATGTCCCGCATTTCCGATTTGTAATTTTTTGTCGATATAACTTATCCTAAAATATTTTCGATACGACTTTTTTGCCTGACAATGTTCCAAAAAAAAATTTACTTCCGTTGTTTGGTGAGACCTAACTGGTTCCATTTTTATGGTCCAAGAAAGATATCAGAGAATACAATTCGGGTATATTTATTATTAAACATACAATGAAACTGAAAGTAAAATAATTTTAACTGTAAAAATGGCAAAACATAGTTATGAAATTGAAATAAGGTTCTCGAGTCCAACGCAACATTCTGAAACGAATTTTCTTATTATGGTTTTTCAACTGATTATCTTGAACTCTAGACTTCTTCCATAAATTATGCCTGTTGATTGGTATTGTTTTTAAGGCATATAGCAATTTTTCTTTGCGTTCTGTTTCGATTCCACGACATTCTGTTCTGCAATTTGGTAATTCCAGCCCAGATTTGACGGATTTCGCAGTCATAAACATCAATTCAGTTTCTCGTCCCTCAAAATCAAATTTAAGGGACAAAAAGGTTCAAGTGTAAAATTGGAGAAATGGACCTTAATCTCTCCTTTTTTATAAAATTCATTGCTCAAAATTGGAAAAGGTGTTTGAAAAATGTAAACATATTTTAGTATTTATTGAAAACTTCATTATGTTACACATTTTTTTATATAAAATGGAATTAGACCCCTTTGCCTCCATAAAAAAATTAAATAATGTTATTCATCATAGTCAGAATCTAATGCATCCTTTCAGTCATCCAAATATATATTTTCTTCAGTTACAATATTATCAACTTTTGATTTTCTATCTTGTTCTTTCGCTTTTTTTGTGATATTTTATTAACAGTTTTATTTTCACTCGACAAAGACAATATTCATGGTAAATTGTCAGTACAAAAGGTAAAAAGTCGATTAAAATTCTCCCACTGTGATTTTATGAAAAATATAAAATGTGTGGTATTTGTGATGTATTTTAGTATATTTATTGAAAACTTCATTGTTACACATTTTTTTATAGAAAATGGTATTAGACCCCTTTGCCTCCATAAAAAAATTAAATAATGTTGTTATTCATCAGAGTCACAATCTAATGCATCCTTTCAGTAATCCAAATAAATATTTTCTTCAGTTATAATATTATCAACTTTTGATTTTTTATCTTGTTCTTTTAACTTTTTTGTGATATTTTATTAACAGTTTTATTTTCGCTCGACAAAGGCAATATTCATGGTAAATTGGAAGAACAAAAGGTAAACAGTCGATTAAAATTCTCCCATTGCGATTTTATGAAAAATATAAAATGTGTGGTATTTGTGATGTATTTTAGTATATTTATTAAAAACTTCATTATTTACACATTTTTGATCTAAAATGCACAATTTTGACACCAAAAAAAAATTAAAAAAAAAATCGCTTGCATAATTTTAGAACAGTCGAATAATATTTTATTAAAGTATTACAAAGTAAAAACTCATAAAAACGCACAAAATATGAAAAACAATGAACTTATTCATCACAGTCAGAATATAATTCAACCCTTGAGTCATCCAAATAAAAATTTTATTCAGTTACAAAAATAACAAACATTTGATTGTTTATCTTGTTTCTTTTGACTTTTTATTAGCAGTATTATTTGCGCGCGACAAAGACAATATTCATGGTAAATTGAAAATAGAAAAGGTAAAAAGTCGATTCAAATTTTCCCACTGCGATTTTCTGAAAATATAAATGTCTGGTATTTGTGGTGTATTTTAGTATATTTATTGAAAACTACATAATTTACACATTTTTTATATAAAATGCACTTAGGCCCTTCTGCCACAAAAAAAATCAAAAAAAAATCGCCTGCATCATTTTAAGACAGACCAAGAATATTTTATTAAAGTAATACAAAGTAAAAACTAATAAAAAAGCACAGTCAGAATATAATTCAACCCTTGGGACATCCAAATAAAAATTTTCTTCAGTTATAAAACTATGAACTTTTGATTTTTTACCTTATTTCTTTGGACTTTGAAAAATTATTAAGTTTTATTTTTGCTCAAATTTATTTTATGACAAAATGGAGGTACGTACAAAAGATAAAAAGTTGATACAAATTTTCCCACTCCGATTTTTTTCCTCCAAAATAATTCGTTTTGCCACCAATAAATGCATAGTTTTTAGTGTGCAAATACGTAATTATCTTATTTTTTTTTTGCATCTGTCTTTATTTGTAACTGATTTTAATTGGATTGATTGGATTGGATAAAAGGGTAAGTTAAACTTATTCCCATGAAACTTACCGATTGCCGAACTGGAAACAACACACAAGTATCTGTAAAATTGGTACTTACAAGATATGTAGTCGTTGAACTCGAGAACTGCGCATTTGCCCATGATGCTAACCAGCGGATTTGTATCTTCCATAGACGACAAGAATACTTCTTGCTTGTAAAACATTTTGCTGGGCGAATAGGGAATTTCAGATGGAGTTACAAACCACGGTCCCCGAAAATAACACTTTCCACTAGAAGAAACGATAAAACTTTGTTTGCGGTTTAAATTATCTCTTACTCTTTCGTGTCCCAAATGCTGTCTATTTGGGCAATCATCTGACGCCCACCGTCTGCGGCAACATACACAAAATCCCCAGTTTTAACCACTCCACTACAAATGGTATTGTACTGCTCATAGTACGTGTTACCATCATCGATTTCCATATTGGTGTAAACTACAACGTTCTAAAACAACACCAACATAAAAAAATCAACAAACGTGCACGTGGCTTACTGGTTTATCCTTTTCCGCCAGCTTCTCTTGCTCCTGCAGTTCAGCCAACTCATCCTTGTGCTTTTCAATCCGCTCCCTGAATACCGAAACGACTCGTTTCGGTTCGAGCGGCACTTCACGCGCCACCAGCTTCAGTGTGGGATTTTCAGGAAACACTTTCATTTTCTTGAAACTCCTGCTTCTGGTGCTGTAGCGCGACTCGCAGACGTACACGTCTTTCTCGTCGTAACCTTCGGCTTTCATCGTGAAATACTGTTTGATATTGAGGACGCAGCATCGCTCTTTCACTTCTTCCAACGGAATCGCGATGTGTGTATCGGATTTGAACACTTCTTTCTCCAAAAACTTGCGCGTGGTTAGATGAAACGTCTCGGCAGGTCTCAGGTAATAGTTTCCGTAAAGCATCTGCTGGCCGTTGTTCGTCCACAAGCGTTCGATCAGCAAAATGTGCGGATCGCACCCCTTCTCTTTCGAATCCAAATACACGAACTCTCCCACTTTGAACGTTTGCTGGTTGCAAGTCATGGAATCCCCAACGTTTATGTTCGTTTCCTTGATGATTGAATCGTCGGAACTGCGCGTTTCGGTCTCCTCCTCGAGCGACTCCTCTAGGAGTTTGCTTTGGCGTAGCGATTCCACAGCGCTTGTCAGATCCATTAGCGAAAAGTTGAGTGCCGGAGATTGTAGAAGCTCGCCGGTTTTACACAACTCGTCGCGTTGTTTGATAAAGTACGATTGCAACTCGATCGAGTCTTCAAAGACCTGAGAATCGGAACGCGAGAGTCTTCGGGCGCGGTCCAAACAGGCGAAGACGTCGTCTTGGAAGGTGTCCAAGCGCTTGTACAATCCGCGGTCCAAACGGCGTTTGATCAGGTCCAGAGACACGGCTCTGACTCTAAAATATTAAATGACCATCTTTGTACACTTTAATAATATTGCACACTTTTTGCAAACTGTTAGATCTTTTATTTTCTACTAGTCAGGGCGCTCTTAACAATACAAACTTTTGGGAAGTCGACTTTGAATATTTAGAACCAAAGATGCCTTAAAAAGTATGACAAAAAATAACATGGGAAGTCTAGGCCACTCTTGTTTTTATCCTTGCATAATGGAGACTAATCTATTCTCCCACTGCGAAGTATGTGTGTGGTATTTGTGTATTTTAGTATATATATTAAAAACTTTTTGATATAAAATGCAGTTAGATGCTTTGGCCACCAAAAAATACTTAAAAAATATCGCTTGCATGATTTTAGGACAGTCGAATAATATTTTATTGAAGTAATACAGAGTAAAAACTCATAAAAAAAAGCACAAAACATGAAAAACAATAATGTCCTTATTCATTCTAGTCAGAATATAATTCAACCCTTGAGTCACCCAAATACAAATTTTCTTCAATTTTAAAATTATCAACTTTTTGATCTTTTACCATGTTTCTTTGGACTTCATTGAATTTTTATTTTATTAACAGTTGTATTTTTTCGTGATAAAGAAAATATTGAAGGTAAATTGGAGGTACGTACCAAAGATAAAAACTTGTTTCAAATTTTCCCACTGCAATTTTTTCTCTCCACCTTTATTTGCAACTTTATTTTCTACTAGTCAGAGCGCTCTTAACAATACAAAGTTTTGGGAATTCGACTTTGATTATTTAAAACCGAAGATGCCTTTTATTTAAAAAGTATGACAAAAAATAACAAGGGAAGTCTAGGCCACTCTTGTTTTTATCCTTGCATAATGGAGACTAATCTATTCTCCCACTGCGATTTTTTGAAAAGTATGTGTGTGGTATTTGTGTATTTGTGTATTTTAGTATATATATTGAAAACTTTTTGATATAAAATGCAGTTAGATGCTTTGGCCAGCAAAACAATATTAAAAAGAATCGCTTGCATCATTTTAGGACAGTCGAATAATATTTTATTGAAGTAATATAGAGTAAAAACTCATTAAAAAAGCACAAAGCATGAAAAACAATAATGTCCTTATTAATTCTAGTCAGAATATAATTCAACCCTTGAGTCATCCAAATACAAATTTTCTTCAATTTTAAAATTACCAAATTTTTGATCTTTTACCATGTTTCTTTGGACTTCATTGAATTTTTATTTCAACAGTTCTATTTTTTCGTGATAAAGAAAATATTTAAGGTAAATTGGAGGTACGTACAAAAGATAAAAACTTGTTTCAAATTTTCCCACTGCAATTTTTTCCCTCCACCTTTATTTGCAACTTTATTTTCTACTAGTCAGGGCGCTCTTAACAATACAAACTTTTGGGAATTCGACTTTGATTATTTAGAACCGAGGATGTCTTTTATTTAAAAATTATGACAAAAAATAACATGGGAAGTCTAGGTCGCTCTTGTTTTTATCCTTGCATATTATAATTGCATATTGTAAAAAATTTGTAATTGCTGAAGTTAAAATAGCCAAATTTGGATATAGAACTTGTATTACCATACAAAACTAAAATAAGTGGTATAAAGAACAAAGAACAAATTTAAAATTAATAAAAAATATGTATTCTGTTAGAAAGTTATTCGTTAATTAAAAAATTGTACAAAAATACTGAACAAACATAAATAACAAAATAAAATAAACATTATCTTAAAAAACATTTTTTAGAAATGCCATCAGTTCTATATTTCTTTTCAGTTTTGAAAACTTTGGTGATGGTTTTTTGGTCTTGTTGACAATAATTGCACCATTTGTTTCAGAAGCTTTTTTTGGTTTGAATTGAAACAGTCTTTGGCTTAGTCGTTTTAGTTTCAGCACTTTGGCCGGTGCTTTTTGGCACTGTCGACCATTTAGGTTTTTTTCTCAGTTGGAGCTGCATTTTTATTTTGAGCAGTTCGAGCAATTTGTACAGATTTGGTTATTGTTTTCTTGTAAAGCTGAACTTTGTGTTTATGGAAATTTTATAACATCCTCTATTTCTATTTTTATTAGGTTTAATCTTTTCACTCTTAAATATGGCATGATCAGCCATCTGGGGTAGCATTGCTTTTAGGCTTGTTTCTGTAATACCGGTGTTTGTTTCTAGCACATTTGGTAACAAAAAATATCTTTATCTAATAATATCCGCTGTTATTTCTTAATTTTGGGCACAAGAACTTGTGTTATACCCGATCCTTTAAATGTCGTAGTATATTTTAAAACATAGGTATACTTGCGGATAAGAAATTTTGATTGTAACCCAATTTTGACGCCGACTTTAGGTAATCCAAAAAATGTTGTGCCTGAATTTTTTGTAAAACTCATCTTAAAGTGAGTAGGAATCTTATCCAAAACTCTGACTAATGAAACACGACTCCAGATTTCTGATTGAATATCGATTAAATTAGTCGTGACATATTAGGCTTCTGTGCAAAAACGAACTTGATTCCACAGTGCTAATTTTTTATTTCTATCCCGTTACATTATATAAATATCGTCAATCTTAAGTTAACATTTTAAAAATGATTTTTAGCCTAAGATACGGAACTTGAACAAAATATACCTCTTAATTAATATCTGTGGAAGTGCAGATAGAACCTTATTCGATACATTTAGCGTGTTTTTTTAATAACATAAGCTTCTATGTACCACTAAAACTTTAATAAAGGACAATCCATTAAAACAAATTATATTTAAATAAAATATGGTTCTAAATAACAATTGAATTAACTTTTTCTCAGTATTCAATTTTTTGCCATTATTATTGAATTTGTTCATCTAGCTTTTCTTTCGAAATTTTTATATATTTTTTGAAGTGTCCTGGGAACCACTTTCAATGCTGGTGTTTGTGTAACTTCAGTAGAATCTTGATTACAAGATTATTATTAATAGAATGTCCACCACATAACGGATTGTCTCTCCTGGTGCTTCCTCCACGCCTTCAAATGTCCTTTTGTGGGCGACTTTCTTAATTATAATTGCTTCCTCGTCAGTACTTAATATGAGAGACGTTTTAAAACGTACAATATTATATTCTTTAGAAACTTTTATATTTTGTTATAATAGAAATAAAAATACAAAAATATTTACGTATGGGTGTTTTTATTAACATATTTAAGATTTTTTATCAAACTCAAAGGCGAGTAAAATTCGGCTCCTTTCATATAAGATTCAATCTTACTGTGGACTGAATCAACTTCTTGCACAGCTCCATGTCCAACAGAAGAATAATTCATTGGCACAATTTTCAAATCTGGATTTTATCGCAATGAAGAATATCTGTTTTGAACGACACAGAAATCACTTCAAGCAATCAAATGCGGTTCAATATTGTTATCCAACAGCACCCTATATTCATTTTTTTAAAGCACTTGTCAATCAATTTCCTGATTGTCCTTGCTGAGTTTCAGTGCATAAGGTGCAGTAAACAGTTCATCTCAGATAAATAGAAAATTTCTTCTATGTCTGTTCTAGGAAAAGTAATCACATTTTTTAGATCAAAAATTAAAATACGAACACTACTCTCATTCTTTCCTTTTTTAGACGACGTTGAGTTCTGCTGAAACAGTAGTGAGATTTGACGGTTCAAAAAAGCTTAATATGAGAAATTACATCATCGACAAGATTCTGTGATATGCGCCTAGTTTTCTAAAAGCAGCTCAGATTTAAATTATGGCGCCAAAGGTCTTATCCGCAACCTTGTCATTCCAAAAATTATGTAACAAACATTCATATACAACTAAATACCCTTAACATTTTAATCCAGCTTAGCATAGAGAGCATTGAAATGCTAAAATTATGAAATATTGTTTTCTCTATTTAATACTGTTGTTACTTTAGTTTTAACAAAAAATGTCAGTTGGAACCTTTTCACTCTAAGGTGCCGTTTAGATGCTTGAGATATTGAACAAAACAGCTCACATTTTTTTTTATATGGAACATTATGTAATTCAATTTTGTAATGATATGGGACAAATTTGCACCAAAATATTTGTTATTAAACAAGTTAGCTCTAAGATTTGTGTGGATTTAGAGAAGACTATAATCCTCTCACGACAAATAGTCGCAAAATAGACACAAACATTTTGTAATAATTTTAGTCAGTTTTTTATCCTTGATGGCGCTTTACTTTTACTTACTTTTTTCCATCAACTTCGTCATGTTCTGGAAGGTCTGCGAGCGAATCCGAGTAGCAGCGCTCGTCAGTATCCTGATGATTGTACACATTCGTGAACAGATTCAACAGAATGTCTTGAACGGCTGCTGAAACGTCAGGAACGGTATCATCGTCCTCTTTCAGTTGCAGCTTAGTTTGAAGACAGACAGTTTGAAGCACCAACGCGTCTTTGTAGATTTGACTGTCGGGCTCGTTGTATTTGCACGCGTTGTCAAACATCAGAATGAAATCAGAAACCATATCTTCCAGAGATTCGTAAACGTTGTTCTTGAGCTTCTGCGAGATTTTCTCCATGTCTATTGGATTCTTGATCACTTCGTAGTAGTCGGGATAATCCTGAAACGTCCATTATTTACTTCCAACAATTCAATGTTTGGTTTCTTACGATTTTTGACGGCAGTTTCATGAATATCAGCGACAGCTGTCTGTTTGCTTTGGCTTCCCTGTAGTCTCGAATGGCGTCATAGAGAGTGCGAAGATTTTTCTCAATCGGTGATAAAGTTTTGCGCGGTTTAACTCTAAAATAATTGTGAGGAACACAGGCACGTAACAATCAAACCCTTACACTCTGACGACGCTCTTTTCCTTTTTCTCAGGTGTTACACTGTGTCCAACTTTATCCAATAAATGCTTTTCTAAAAGAAGCGAATCCTCGTATATGGGCGAGTTCTCTTCGTTGAACTGACGACAATTCGAGAACATCAATTTAAAATCTTTTACCAAATCGTTTTCGGAGCTGTACTGATCGGCGCGTATCTTTGACTCGATTTCTAGAAAGTCGATCGGTTCGGAAATCACCTCGTAATATTCCGAATACAGTTTCTTCGATGGTTTTTCCATGAAGCCCAACATCGGCTTCCTACCGTCCTCACACTACGACACAAAATCGACTAACACAAAAAACCACAAATTTTTTAGTCTCACGGTATAATCGAGCATGTATTTGGCCAGAGCGTGCAATCTCTTTTTTAACGGAATCGTGTCTTTCGGTGGACGACCTCTCTGTGGAGTGCTGCCACTCATCTGTGGATTTTTAGGCTTCGGTCCGGGTTTCCTCCTCACAACCACTTCCGAATCAACTTCGCTGTCCGTGTCCTACAGAGCAAAACCCAAAAAAACGTAACCAACACTCGCATGTACCAGCGCTTTAAAAACACACAAAACCGACTTATAATTAGCGTCAAGCTCGCTACTCCCAAATGAGTGAAACAACGAACGTCGACATTAGTACCGTGACTGAAATGGATGGAAATGTAAGCAGTGCAGTGGCATACCTTTCGAGTTTTGTTAGTGACTCTGTGTGTTACCTGATCAATGTCAAGTAGTTCTTGTACTTTGTCTTGCATGACCTTTTGCAGCTTCATTGCGTCCTAAATCAATTTCGTCAGACATTTACACGTGAATCATTTATACAACTTACTTTATAGAGCCTGGACGATGGCGAGTTGTACTTTTTTGCGTTCTCAAACATTATGGTTAAATCACCGGCCACTTCGCTTACCGTACCATACGAGTGGCTGGTCAATTTCCTCTTGATTTGGGTCAACGAAACAGGATTTTTTATCTCACGGTAGTAGTCGGGGTAGAAGCGTTTCGAAGGTAGTCGCCAAAACGGTTCGCTTAAAGAGACGCCCCCACTGGATACTGACTTGACAGCTTCGAACAACTGCCACTGGGGGTTCTCAACATCGAGCGGATCAACCAACGACTACAAAACAATAATTACTAATTAAAATATTGTGCACATGCACACCTCTTCGTCCATCGTTTCGTCGCGTTCAGGATCCAAATCCGAATCGTCGTCTCTTAACGCAGCCGTCACAGCAGACAAACTAGTGCTTCCTCTCAGTCGCTTATTCCTTATACGCTCGCTGCTTTTGCCTAGATTAATTTTAACATGTTCCAATTCGTTCTTCTTGCTTTGAATTATCTGAAAATTATATAGCTTGAAATTTTGTTTGTTTCCAAAAAATCGAAAATACCTTCTTCAAAGCTTTGGCGTTTTTGTAAATCTGCGACCCGGGCTCGTTGAACAAACACGCGTTTTTCGTCATGAGCAACAAGTCTTTTTCCAGCTCCACCAAACCGAGATAGTCGCCGTTTTGTATTTTAGTGGCGATCATCTTCAAGTCGATTGGAGTTTCAATGACTTCGTAGTACTCTGGATACTTTTTTTTCGATGGTACAAGCTGAAATGACGTGTGCAAGGGTCTGTTCTCGCTGTCTGTGGCCGTCATAACGCTCGTAAACAGTTCCTCGTACAAGTTGCTGTCTTCGTCAAAATTTGAACTTTCAGATGTGTCCTCGGAATGGTCCAGCTCCTGTTTGCTCTCAACAGGTGTGCTGGCTTTTTTGCTGGGTCGTCCAACACGCAAAACGATTTTCGTTTTAGCTTCGGGCTCCTCATCTTTGATGTTGAGGATCCTAAACACGTACATGTTAATCGTAAAATTGTGACTAAACTAAGTCTGACTTGTGTTTGTTCGTTAGGAACAACTCCCAAAGCTCGTTGGCGTCCTTATATTCCTGTGAGCTCCTCTTGTAGAATGCTTTAGTGTTGCTAACTATGAGTTCGATATCGTTTTGCAAATCCTCGATATCTTCATATTCCTCAGTTTTCAGTTTTTGCTGTACTTTCAACAAGTCGATGGGATTTGTCACCACTTCGTAATATCCCGGTTCTTGTCTGCGCTTCGGCACACGGATAAATGAATCACACAACAGGGTCCCGTCCTCTTTTTTATAGTTGCGGATTGAATCGTAGAGTTGATGACACAATTCCATCTACAGAAAACTATTAGAAAGTGTGAAAAAAACTCAGGAATTTGTTACAGGATCCAGTTTTTTGCTGCGCTTCCTCATTGTGGGACCCGTGCTTGTGGAGGCCTCCAGAC
Organism: Eledona agricola; assembly: GCA_964023215.1. Classification (NCBI taxonomy): domain Eukaryota; kingdom Metazoa; phylum Arthropoda; class Insecta; order Coleoptera; family Tenebrionidae; genus Eledona; species Eledona agricola. The sequence continues at coordinate 18,808,066 of OZ026858.1, forward strand.
TGTCCAACGAATCATCTTCGTGGCCTCTACTAGCGATAGAACTGGCTCTCCTTCGTTTACTCATTGTTGATTATGGATTTTTCCTTATTTTAACCAACATGTCTTATTTAAGCTAAATAACTTTTATTGATTGTCGTCAACATAAAACCGGCATGACAAAATGGCCACCTCTTGTCAACTGTTTTTCTCTGATCTGTCAGTTGTGTTCTGTGTTGTTATTGGCAGTGTTATACTGGGTGTCCCAAATTAGATAATTTTTTATATAATAATTTTCTCATATTTTCTTTGTGTAGTTCGCTACTTTCTGTCGATTTTTGAAGACAATTGACCTATCACATCTCAAAATCTAACGGGCGTATAAATAAAACAGGATTCAGAGTAGAAGCAGGCTATGGATTCTACATTTTGTTTTATTATTTACAATTTACAGTGTAGACATATAAACAGTAACTGTCAATTAAAAGATTGGTCCCGCGATGATCCCGCGTTCAAAAGACGTCTAAATCTAGAGATGGAATTTGTTAAAAAATACGACAATTGTGGCTTAAATGTTATGGCCGAAACAGTTGTCAACAGAAGAAGCGAGCGTTCAAAATAAAGCGGAGGCTGTTTTATTTTTTCCAATGTAGACCATTTAATTGCCAAAACATAAAGTTTGACAGAAGCTGTCATTAAAAAATTATCTAATTATCCCAAATGATGTCTAAAACGATACCAGGAGATGTTATTTGTCGAAGAAAGCACAAAAGGTACCGGGTGACTATAAATGATTGACATTTTTTGTGCTAGGTTGGCAATATTTTTGAACTCTTCCATTGGGTACACTGATTTTCAAATTTTAAATTGTCAAATAAACGTCAAATTTAAAAATAGCCAATATCAGAATTGTTTTCAAAACGGTTTTTACACTGGAATATCTTTTCGATCACTCGCTCTAACCATTTTCTCCATTATTTGTCACTTTTCGTTCGTCATTATTCAGTAAGTTTTACTTTTTGACAACAATATCCTGAAAATTTAATAGACATAAATCAGGAGGACAGTTAATCTAGTACATACCAATCCTCACTGTTGCCAATCACCTAAATTTAAGTCAATCATTTATATATGCATTGTGTCGGAGACGGTATTATTACCAAAAAACTTAATTTCAAATTTTTCCAACTCATTTTTGCCACATTCTTTCTAACGTCAAAGTTATTCCATGGGCAACGCAGCCGACATTTTTTTAACGCTCGGTACATCACTACACTTAAACGAATTCTAAAGTAATTCCATGACCTACTCTAAATCCTTTTTTTTGTGCCCCTATTACAAAAAATGTGACATTCATTTACAGGTTTTATTGGTCAAACTATTGCATTTAATCGATAATTAATACTAGGAATTTGACTAGAAAAAGTTTACCAGAGGTTATCAAATTCCTGTTTTGACAGTCGACATTTGTGACGTCATGGGTAAAACATGTGTTTAGAACCTTTCTCGAAAATTGAATTTTCATGTCGCTGATAACACAACTGATTGTATTTTCCATTTTTCCTTGCTTCGTCAACATTCAAACTGTTCTATTTATCACTGCGAGAGTAAAATTGTAAAAAAATCATGAATTTCGCGTTGGGCCTGTGCACAATGTTGTGTTTTTACCCCAGCCAGGCTTTAGAAACAGTCCAAGACGACGACGTTCTGAATTTAATTCCAACCGAAACTTATGTGATCGTTTTGTTTTGTTAGTAGGGTATCGCAGTTTTTTCAATTCTAATAAAAAGTGTTTCAGCAACTAGCAATTGTGAGCTGTGTGATAATTTTGAAAACGCTTTAAACAACTTGGAAGAAGAATTCACAAAGACGCTTAATGGGCCAATTGTTAAAGTAATTAATAGTCAATTGACAAGACTGTATAGTCCTACAAAAGAACCAGTTTTGGTGTTTTTCAGACACGGAATTCCACTGTTGTACAATGGTACTTGTAACAGTTCAATTTATCAATACAATAAATGTGTATTTTTAGATGTACCTGCGGAAGATTTGATACATCACACATTCATAACAAACAAAGAGCCTGTAGTCAAAGAACTGACTGATGATACTTTTGAGCATTTGACTCAGGCCGCAACTGGTGCCACAACAGGTGACTGGTTTGTCATGTTGTAAGTATATTTTACTGTGTAATATAACACGAAATTGTAACTTTAATTCTTTATTTAGCTATTCACCGGAATGTGTGGATTGTCACAGATTACAAGCACGTTGGGAAGCTGTTGGAGCACAAATAAAATCACGTGTTAATGTGGCACGTGTTAATAAAGCAACTCAAGGTGTACAAACAGCCGCACGTTTTAGAGTTACACAAGTCCCTTCATTCATTTTGTAACCATCACTATTTTTAGTAGGAATCATTTTTACTGAATTCGCAAAATTGTAGGTTTAAGCAGGGCAAGTTGTACAGATACCAAATCCAAAAGTATGACATTGCGTCATTTACTTCATTTGCACAAGACTGGTACAAGAACATGAAGCCCGAAAGAGTTACATTACCGAAATCACCGTTGTATGCAGTTCTTTTACTTAGATTCACTTGTGATATTAATTTTTGCCTTTTCAGCGATCAGCTCATTGAGGATATAGTCGTGGGGCTTCACGAAAATCCAGCCGTGTGGAAAATCAGTTTGTTGATATCTCTGATTGGACTGGTGGTGTTTGTTGTGATTAAACGCAAGCAACAGAGGGTTAAAAAACCGAAAGTTGCAAGCAAAAGTAAAAAAGAAGGGAAGGACAAGTGATTATACAAAATATTCCAGTTGAAGATAATAAAAAGTGGAGAGGATTTATAACGTGACTTATTAAACGTTTTTTACTAAAAATATTTCGTTCTATATACAGTTTGGTTGACATTAATGTGGTGCTGGGGTGTGTCCATCAACGTAAAAGTTTCTAGTAGCTTTTGGTAACTCCAACTCCAAGCCTTCCAACTCTTTTGTTAAGATAATCTGACAACCTAATCGTGAGTTTTCCTTCAGGAATGGTGCCATATCCAACAAATCCTCTTCTTTTTCTTCAGCTTCCGGTAACGCGTGATCAGTTTTGACATACACGTGACACGTAGTACACGCCAAAGACGCCTCACATGCACCTTCCATTGGAATTTTATACCTATGTGCCAAATACAATACGTTATCTCCTACTTTTCCTTTAACTGGAATCCGCTCACCGTCCTTATTAACGATCGTAATATTCACCCTGCGACAACATAGTTAGGTGTTTAAAATAAATAATTGCAGCTTACACATCCTCAGGACACTTGGGGTCTTCCCATTCATATTCCCCATGGTTTAGTCCTATAAAATTCGTTTCGGTTTTACAAAATATGGGGTTTGATACCTACTACATGTTGTGTAAAGGCTCCGAAAGTGGTTTTTTGCATAAATTAACAGTTTTTGTGTTTGGACATAACCTAAATACCTGGCAGAATTCATTTCGTTTTTGAAATGTCAAAAGCAAAAAAGTAAGGAGCACCAACCGAAGGACAACAATTATTTCATGGGCTGTGATAATGAATAATTGTACAACAAAATTATTAATGTAATTACAAATTTATTGATTTAATAATATTTATTATATAATATTTTGGGGCACAAATTACGCAATAAAGTCCGTTGCTCACTTTGCAAGTCTTCGGGAATCACTAAATATAGGGAATTTAGTGTGGAGATAACTTCGTGTCGCAGTGTTACCCATAGCATTTCGTAGGACAATTTCCTGATGACATTTTCATTTCACGTTTCCGTTTTTCGCAAAATTTCGTCTTTTAGTGATTTGCCGTGCCTCAGAGTCTTGTAGTTAGACGACCTAACGACTAAATGCTGTGTTAACCGTTTTAGTGTAGCGAACTACATCGTCTGGCACTGTAAAGGTAAAATCTCCGCATCAGTTGCTTCACTGGCTTTTCCAGGCTTTGCGTTTGTGCAAATTTCCTCGTCAACGCTAATTCGGGATTCTTTTAACCCTTCCCAACCGAAATAGAACAATTCGTTTGATGTAGGCGAGCCGGTACCGTGTTAACTTGATCAATATTCTTCGCGTAAAAAAAAATCAATAAACTTGCATTAGTCAACTCATAGAGTGAGTTTGAACCGAAACTGAGAGTGTAATTATGCAGATGTCGGGCTCGGCTCATAAGCACCGCTACAAGAACGCTGCTCTGGACAGCGTGGAGTTGCGTAGAAGACGGGAGGAGGAAGGCGTGCAGCTGAGGAAGCAAAAGAGGGAGCAACAGCTAAACAAGCGACGAAATGTTAACGCTAATCAGCTCCTGTCTGAAGAAAACGATTTGGAACACGAAGAGATGTTGCCTTTGATCATCACTCCGGAAATGCTCAAAGATTTATACAGTTCCGATGTGGAAGAACAACTCAGAGGAACACGGATGTTCCGAAAGCTGCTAAGTCACGAGCCAAATCCTCCAATTGACGACGTTGTACAAACAGGAATTATACCTCGATTTGTAGAGCTTCTACAAAATGACAGCAATGGAACTTTGCAGGTTCATAATAATATGGAACATGTTACTTATTATAGAGTGAATTTTGGTTTGTGTTTTAGTTTGAAGCGGCCTGGGCGTTGACTAATATCGCGTCAGGGACTTCACAACAAACACGGATAGTTATAGAAGGTGGGGCTATTCCCGTTTTTATTCATCTGTTGAGAAGTCAGTATGATGATGTCCAGGTTTGGAGTTGTACATGTTTGCTGCGCTTGCTAACATTTTCTTGTAGGAGCAAGTTATTTGGGCGTTAGGTAACATTGCAGGGGACTCAACTCAGTGTAGGGATCTTGTTCTGGATGCGGGAGTTCTGGTTCCTCTTTTACAGTAAGTATTGAAGGATTTTATCTTAGTGTTTAATTATTTTGATAGCATAACTTTATCCAATTATAATAATATTGGCGACTATTATCTCTCAAATTACCCCAACAATAAATAAAACAGACAAAATGATGCAAGTAATTAAAAAGTGATGCTGTGACTTATGATTAGAATTATCTCATTATTAACTTCATAAAAATACTAAAGATGTTAAATTATATTCTAGTGAATTTTGAAAAATTCTTTAACTTGTGTTGTCAAAATTAGGATTGAACGCATTTGTACAAAATAATTTGCGCTTCGCTACCTAAAAAGGGGAATAAAAATGAAACTATTGATAAAAAATTGAAGCGTATAGCAAAAAACGGAGGCTCCAGAGGCCATGTAATCTAGCTTTTGTTTTATTTTTTACAGTGTAGACCTTTCAAGACATTTAACAGAAGACGTCAATATTAATTATCACAAACAGCGCCCTCTTGCGTCTCTTGTTTATGATCCTAACTGACTCTCAGAGATGAAATTTGGTAATAAAAACACAACAGGCATCATGCGTTCAAAAATAAAACGGGACTGCGTTGGCCATGGAATTTATCGGCTTTCCAGTGTAGAAACCATAGAAAACATAAACATAGATTTGACAAATGTCAAGATCTGTCAGTTTAAAATTTACCATCGAAATAGAACGGCCTAAACGCTAGGACAGTTTAATTTTATTTTTTAATGAGCATTTTTAATAATCATTGGTTTTTGAAGCTACGAATCCAAGCAAACCCGAATCTTTTTTTTCTAATGTATATTGTGTAATTTATAACTCACTAGAGGTCAACGTTCGTGTTTAACTATATATACAACGATTGGTAGGTCACAAACATATTATTTTTAAATTGCTATTATATTATTATTATTACTTAAATGATTGGGTAAAAAAAATTGGTACTTTAAATAAAATGTAAACATGTAAAAAAATTTAATGTAAACTTTAATGAAAAACAATCCGTAATTAAACTCCAAAAACAAACAACATTTATCGCAATTGCTTTCGATTTTTTGCCGTAACTCGTCTAAATTTTTTGGCCTACTAAAATAATACATCTTCGAATCCAAGCAAACCCGAACCTTTTCTTCTAATGTATATTGTGTAATATAACTCCCTAACGGTCGACGTCCGTGTTTAACTATATATACAACGATTTTTGAAATATTAATTGAGAATGCAGTTGTTCTTAAACTGAATTGGTAGGTCTCGAGTTGCGCATAGAGACTGATGACCCATGAAGGTTGACGGGCAACTGAGTGCTGCCAAATATTCTCAAGACATTTTTCGGTTTTGAGACTGATTCTTCTTCATCGATCTATTCACGACTTACAGTTATATCAAATTAATGACCGTCCTGGTCGTGCCGATATTCTCCTCAACAGAGGAGAAGCTGTAACAATGAATAGATTGATGTTTGGATTCACAACGATACCGGGAAATGTTTTGCACTTTTTTTTATCCCATAATGATTTATCCCATTGTCAACAAGGAAGCTAACCTAAACATGAACAGACTCGAACTGACACTTTGAAATTTTGCTACACTAAATTGATGCACAAAGCTTTTCCATGGACAACGCAGCCTCGTTTTCATTTTGAACACACGTTATTTGGAATTATTATCAGCAGATAATTTAACTTCCAACTCAAAATTAAACATTTTCTACACTCTAACGAACTCTGAAAGTGATTCCATGGCCTATCTCGAGTCCATTTATTTTTGTACGCACAGTATAAAAATTGAATGGGTGACAGAAATAGTTATTTGTGTATCAAGGCCGTCAAAGTGATCTTTTTTGGCCGAAGTGCACACAACGTTTTTTAGGCGAAAAGAATTCAAAAATTTAGTAATTTGATCACAAACTTAATTAATTTTTTGAACATTTTCCTGACAAACATAATTTCCTTAGACAGATAAAAACAAAAGCGTCACCTGTCAAATTTAATATTAAGTGTGTTTGAGTTTTTTAAAATGGATGATAGCGATAATTCAGACACTCTCGCTTTCACCCAGAATTCTTGTAGCAAACGACAGATTTCATGAAAAATATACAAAGTTTATCAAACTGCCCATATATAGATTAAAAAGAGAATGAGAGTTTCACAGTACAAACAAGCACACATTACTCCAGATGACTGACTCAATGCAAATATTTTGGCGGAATGACCTTTAACGACCTTCAAATTTTGTAACAGTTCAGATGGCGCATCGCGAAATTTTGCGCCAAATTTAAATATTCTCTCCTCTCTTTATAGGTAGAAAAAATGCTATTATATTTTGAATATTTTATGATTTATTCTACAAAACTAATGTAAAAAATTGTTTTGTAGAATAAATCATAAAATATTCCTTCATTATTTACACGTCATACAAACAAACAATTTTATAAAAATCAATTTATTATATTACATAATTTAAATTAAACAAAATTATACCCAAAATGTTAATAATTACATTTCTAAGATAGATATAACTTACACATATGATAATTACTTGGGGTTATTATATAATAATGGAAATTTTAAAAGACTTGCCGGACAACCAATAGAGCAACCTCGCTTAGTTCTTCAAATTCATACACAAAAATAAGGAATAATGAAGCCTAATATCTAACGATGCCGAAAAGTGTTTTTTGCAAACCCTCCACTTTTGCTTTAGATTGGAATTTTGGACATTTAGAGCTTCTTGCCACAGTTTCGCTCTAGAATTATGTAATTAAATTTCCTGAATTTGTTGTATTAATAAAACATCCTTACCTTTCTTCACTTTTTGGAAAACAATGCAGTTTCCCCGCTTAGTTTTCACCAACACCACAAATAATGTAAAAAAAAACCTTCTTTCGCTTAAAATTTTTCACAAATTCAATCGACAAGCAAGTTTTGACATTTACTGGCTTGATTATAATTGCAGCAAAATGCTGTTTTTAAAATATTAGTCAGAAAAAATGCAACAAGCGTAGAAACAGTCACGCTTTTTAAAAAACACGGAATTGTACATTGTTCAATTTAAAATAGTAAAAAATATTGCGCCTTTTATTTGAATTTAAATAAAAGTTTTTGTAGTGACATCTAGCGGTCGTAAAAAGTATTAGCAACGACTACAGCGCCTCTACATTTGCTTATGGTATCTGTGACAAAGATGTCATGCGCCTAGTTTAAATATGCAGAAAAGAGATAGTTCCGGACGAAATCGCCCTATGAAGTCAGTCATCTGGAGTAATCTGTGAAACAAGTAACATTTGACAGATTGGTACAAAGTAAAACTGCGACCGCAAAAGGGACCATAGATTCACCATTTTTTTAATAAACGCCTTAAAAATCTTGTTTATTTCGATGTGGGGTTTCCAATGAGTGCATAAACGATATTACACTGTTCCATTTAGCTCAAGATGTCATTTAAAATATTGTAGGAGTAATAATAGTAAAAGAATGATAATGGAAACACATTTATTCGTTTTTCTCAGTTCAGAGATTCTTGGAATCGTATCCTTTTTCCAATCAGCTATTCAGTTATGCATTACAAGTTTCTAATTCCTAGAATGCCCATGGACTAATTAGTACTTCTTCTTGGCGACTATTATTGTCTGCTGATTTATTTCCATCTCTGAATCTTCAGTATCTTCATGTAGTTCTCAATCTCGTTTTTAGTTTATTTCTTTCCATTCACTCATCGAATTTCAATAATATTCAAATACTGTTCGTAATTGATTTATTTTACTCTCTTTTTGTAATATAACCACGAGAGTGTTTGTGCTGTAATTACACCTGCAAAAAGTACGAGTTGTTTTTTTATTATTGGTGAATCTGCAGTTAATGTTGCACCAAATCATGGATGCATTTTTTGATGTAAGAATTAAACATTTTTCCTTTAAATTAAATGATAGCTCTCAATTAAACGTTCGTCTGTAGAGTACTTAGCCAATCGGACCGCCTGACGACGACTCGGAACGGAGCTTGGGCGCTCTCAAATCTATGTCGTGGCAAAAATCCTCCCCCGGACTTTGCTAAAGTATGTCCGGCGCTTCCCGTTTTGTCACGTCTGTTATTTCACACCGACGCCGACATTTTATCGGACGCTTGCTGGTCTCTGAGTTATCTCTCAGACGGGCCCAACCAAAAAATCCAGGTACTGACCGAGCGTTGATTGTTTTTGACGTTACGAAGTTGGGATGTTTTTAGGCGGTCATCGACGCCGGTGTTTGCAGAAAATTGGTGGAGTTGCTGATGCACGAGCACACGAACGTGGTGTCTGCAGCGTTACGCGCCGTAGGGAATATAGTTACAGGAGATGATGTCCAGACGCAAGTCGTATTAAACTGTTCCGCTTTGCATTGCTTGCATCAGTTACTGTCGCTGCCAAGAGAAACGCTACGAAAGGAAGCCTGCTGGGCTATCAGTAACATAACAGCCGGGAACCAGCACCAGATCCAGGCGGTGATCGACGCGAACATTTTTCCCGTTTTGATAGAGATTTTATGTAAAGCTGAATTTAAAACAAGGAAAGAAGCCGCATGGGCGATTACGAACGCCACCAGTGGCGGAACTCCAGACCAAGTCCGATATTTAGTGAGTCAGGGTTGCATTGGACCGCTGTGCGATTTGCTGACTGTGATGGATGCGAAGATAGTTCAAGTGGCGCTGAACGGATTGGAGAATATCTTACGGCTGGGCGAACAAGATGCAAAGAACCATTCGGGTACCAACCCTTATGCTGTACTAATTGAACAATGTTACGGTAATTCGGTGTCATAATGAGTTTTTGTGTGTAATCATTACATTGTAGGTTTGGATAAAATCGAGTTTTTGCAATCGCATGTAAATATAGACATTTATCAAAAGGCCTTTGACATTATTGAACACTTCTTTGGTACGGAAGAGGAGGACACGAACGTAGCTCCAAGCGTCAATCCGGATCAGCAACAGTACCATTTCAGCTCCGATCAATCCGTACCGATGGGGGGATTTAATTTTTGAGATGGAAATGACATGCTTTCCGTCTTTATAAATGATTTAGTTGAATGAAGCGATAGTGTTACATCAGTGTAACCGAATTTTATGCATGTATGCTAAATTTTTCAGTCATCAGCTCGGTTTCATTTACAACTTTCAAACAACCACAAATTTATCGTGATAAATTGAGTGTTCGTGTGGCCTTAATTCCTGAAGGTTGAGCTCAAGTGTTTTAGTAGTTATTTATTCTTGTTTTTTCAGTTTCATTCGCAGCAACACTTTGCTTGACTTTGTATTAATTATCTTGTACATATTTAATGTAAACATACATGTATAAATATTCCTAACAGCATATTTGTTTATAGTTTTTATTGTAAAATAAACTAACATTTAAGTAATTTGTGTCTTATTTATTTCCTTGCGAGCGTTTGATCGGAAAACGAACACATTCATACCGTCTATATCTTTGAATTCTTTTTTTTCTTCTTCCTTTCATTTATATTCTTACAATATGTACCTTTGTGTTCTATGCTCCACAGTTTGAAATATAAAAAAGCCAAATTTTTTGGGGACGCTGTGTATGTTTTTACGTAAACGTAACGTAATGGCATTGTATTATACTATTAGTCTATATACAATAGTAATGGCCATTATTTTGTTATTTTGTATTATAATTATAATCTGTGTTATAATTTTATTATAACATTATTAATGTATGCAATGAAATAACGTGCAATAATGTTATAACGGGGCATCTTGAGCTTCCGTTTTTGTTTGTATGTTCTATGTTAAGTAAATGTAATACTATTTTGGTGAATTTATAAATAAAGCAGTTTTAAATGTAGATTGTTTTAAATTAATTAATGAAAAATTAAAAATCACGAAAATATTAAATTGCGCGCTTTAAACTGTACAGATTTCTGTAATCATACGGGTGTTTCAACGAAACTTTTAGGAGATCCCAACAGATGACACTATAAATAATCTTTAGAAAGAATAGGGAGAGTGGACCATCTATTCTCTCTCTTGTCTATGATAGGCACCATAGAAAAGAGAAAAGTATAGAACGCAAACTCCCTTGTATTTCTACGGTCCCTTAGATACGCCATCTACCTTCACAAACCTTCTGGATATTGCGGGAATTTTAATTTAAATATTCAACTTAAGCGGGAGTTTTGTATGTTCAGTTAGGGAGGTCTCGCCTTTATCTTCGTTGTTAGAACTATTTTCTAAAATCCAATGGAATGTCGGAAAAACTATCGAGAATTGGCATAACAAATTTTTATAAAGGTCGAGTTATTTTTTACTTTTACATTGAATTCCGTTATTAGATTGTAGTAGATAGTAGATTGAGTTTTTGACATTTTGTTATAGTAATTTTCCGGAAATCCCAACGCCCACCCGAGGCAATAAAATGTATTAGAAGTACTCTCGAATTATTCTTTAAAGTTATACGAATCGATAGTAAAAACAATTATTGCAATACTTCAAATGGTTCAAGAAATATTAATTTTTAGAAGTATTTTTGCATTTCCAAATTTTATCATTAAATTAAGAATATTTTTAAAACTATGAGAGATAACTTGGGCACATCTTATTTAGAATTGATTGCCAAAACTAACGAGTGCATAAAAATAAGTTGTTGCCATTTAATATAACAAAGTTGACGTCAATTTCCGGTATAACCGGAAGTGCCGCTATCTTGATAGTATTTTACTTCGATTCAGAATAATCGATGATAATCATACATCAAATTTCAACTGTCTAGCTTTACGGAAAATTGAAAATGTTCTAATGAACGGTCTACGTGAATCACCCTGTATGTTAATTTTTTTTATATACTATTGGAAACTAGTATTAATTACCTAAAATATCATTTGCTTAAATAGCGAATTAGACTAGCCGTAAATAACAAATGAATCCATAGCTTACTTAATTATTTATATTTAAATTTTTTTTTATATTATTGTAAACTATTATTAATTGTCTAAAATATTGTTTGCATAAATACCGAATGTATATTGTTTAAAAGCAAATTTTGTAGATATTTTAAATATTCAATAAAATTTAAAAATAGCATCGTGACATCGGAGAATTACACAGCCGGAAATGACGTCAGAAAGAACCGGTTTCAACCTGCACCAAACGCCACTATAAATAGCGGCGCACATCAGATCCAAAATCAGTTGGAAGTGAGACCGGTTCGAGTGCACTTCGATCTGGACCACGTGGCCACGGACGATGACCACCGCAGTCGTGGACGAAACGTCTGGGAGCCCCTCGGGGGGCTAAATAATAATAACAATAACAACAACAATCAATAACAATAAAACAATAACAATAACAATAAAACAATAACAAAAAACAATAACAATAACAACAAAACAATAACAACAAAACAATAACAACAAAACAATAACAACAAAACAATAACAACAAAACAATAACAACAAAACAAAAAACAACAAAACAAAAAACAACAAAACAAAAACAACAAAACAAAAACAACAAAACAAAAACAACAAAACAAAAACAACAAAACAATAACAACAAAACAATAACAACAAAACAATAACAACAAAACAATATCAACAAAACAATAACAACAAAACAATAACAACAAAACAATAACAACAAAACAATAACAACAAACCAATAACCAAACACTAAAACTAAAACAATAACAACAAAACAATAACCAAACACTAAAACTAAAACAATAACAACAAAAGAATAACCAAACACTAAAACTAAAACAATAACAACAAAAGAATAACCAAACAATAACAACAAAAGAATAACCAAACACTAAAACTAAAACAATAACAACAAAAGAATAACCAAACACTAAAACTAAAACAATAACAACAAAACAATAACCAAACACTAAAACTAAAACAATAACAACAAAACAATAACCAAACACTATAACACTAAAACAATAACAACAAAACAATAACCAAACACTATAACACTAAAACAATAACAACAAAACAATAACCAAACACTATAACACTAAAACTAAGACAATAAAACACTAACCAATAACCCGCCACTAAAACTAAAACAATAAAACAATAACCAACCACTAAAACACTAAAACTAAAACATTAAAACAATAACCAACCACTAAAACACTAAAACTAAAACATTAAAACAATAACCAACCACTAAAACACTAAAACTAAAACAATAAAACAATAACAAACCACTAAAACACTAAAACTAAAACATTAAAACAATAACCAACCACTAAAACACTAAAACTAAAACAATAAAACAATAACCAACCACTAAAACACTAAAACTAAAACAATAAAACACTAACCAATAACCCACCACTAAAACACTAAAACTAAAACAATAAAACACTAACCAATAACCCGCCACTAAAACACTAAAACTAAAACAATAAAACACTAACCAATAATCCGCCACTAAAACACTAAAACAAAAACAATAAAACACTAAACAATAACCCGCCACTAAAACACTAAAACTAAAACAATAAAACACTAACCAATAACCCACCACTAAAACACTAAAACTAAAACAATAAAACACTAACCAATAACCCGCCACTAAAACACTAAAACTAAAACAATAACACACTAACCAATAACCCGCCACTAAAACTAAAACAATAAAACACTAACCAATAATCCGCCACTAAAACACTAAAACTAAAACAATAACACACTAATCAAAACCCACCACTAAAACACTAAAACTAAAACAATAAAACACTAACCAATAACCCACCACTAAAACACTAAAACTAAAACAATAACACAAAAACCAATAACCCACCACTAAAACACTAAAACTAAAAATATAAAACACTAACCAATAACCCACCACTAAAACACTAAAACTAAAACAATAACACACTAATCAAAACCCACCACTAAAACACTAAAACTAAAACAATAAAACACTAACCAATAACCCACCACTAAAACACTAAAACTAAAACAATAAAACACTAACCAATAACCCACCACTAAAACACTAAAACTAAAACAATAACACACTAACCAAAACCCACCACTAAAACACTAAAACTAAAACAATAACACACTAACCAATAACCCGCCACTAAAACACTAAAACTAAAACAATAAAACACTAACCAATAACCCACCACTAAAACACTAAAACTAAAACAATAACACACTAATCAAAACCCACCACTAAAACACTAAAACTAAAACAATAAAACACTAACCAATAACCCACCACTAAAACACTAAAACTAAAACAATAACACAAAAACCAATAACCCACCACTAAAACACTAAAACTAAAACAATAAAACACTAACCAATAACCCACCACTAAAACACTAAAACTAAAACAATAACACACTAATCAAAACCCACCACTAAAACACTAAAACTAAAACAATAAAACACTAACCAATAACCCACCACTAAAACACTAAAACTAAAACAATAACCAACCACTAAAACACTAAAATTAAAACAATAACCAACCACTAAAACACTAAAACTAAAACAATAAAACACTTACCAATAACCCACCACTAAAACACTAAAACTAAAACAATAACACACTAATCAAAACCCACCACTAAAACACTAAAACTAAAACAATAAAACAATAACCAACCACTAAAACACTAAAACTAAAACAATAACCAACCACTAAAACACTAAAATTAAAACAATAACCAACCACTAAAACACTAAAACTAAAACAATAAAACACTTACCAATAACCCACCACTAAAACACTAAAACTAAAACAATAAAACACTAACCAATAACCCACCACTAAAACACTAAAACTAAAACAATAACACACTAATCAAAACCCACCACTAAAACACTAAAACTAAAACAATAAAACACTAACCAATAACCCACCACTAAAACACTAAAACTAAAACAATAACACACTAATCAAAACCCACCACTAAAACACTAAAACTAAAACAATAAAACACTAACCAATAACCCACCACTAAAACACTAAAACTAAAACAATAAAACACTTACCAATAACCCACCACTAAAACACTAAAACTAAAACAATAACACACTAATCAAAACCCACCACTAAAACACTAAAACTAAAACAATAAAACAATAACCAACCACTAAAACACTAAAACTAAAACAATAACCAACCACTAAAACACTAAAATTAAAACAATAACCAACCACTAAAACACTAAAACTAAAACAATAAAACACTTACCAATAACCCACCACTAAAACACTAAAACTAAAACAATAAAACACTAACCAATAACCCACCACTAAAACACTAAAACTAAAACAATAACACACTAATCAAAACCCACCACTAAAACACTAAAACTAAAACAATAAAACACTAACCAATAACCCACCACTAAAACACTAAAACTAAAACAATAACACACTAATCAAAACCCACCACTAAAACACTAAAACTAAAACAATAAAACACTAACCAATAACCCACCACTAAAACACTAAAACTAAAACAATAAAACACTAACCAATAACCCACCACTAAAACACTAAAACTAAAACAATAACACACTAACCAAAACCCACCACTAAAACACTAAAACTAAAACAATAAAACAATAACCAACCACTAAAACACTAAAACTAAAACAATAACCAACCACTAAAACACTAAAATTAAAACAATAACCAACCACTAAAACACTAAAACTAAAACAATAAAACACTTACCAATAACCCACCACTAAAACACTAAAACTAAAACAATAAAACACTAACCAATAACCCACCACTAAAACACTAAAACTAAAACAATAAAACAATAACCAACCACTAAAACACTAAAACTAAAACAATAAAACGCTAACCAATAACCCACCACTGAAACACTAAAACTAAAACAATAAACACTAACCAATAACCCACCACTAAAACACTAAAACTAAAACAATAACACACTAACCAATAACCCACCACTAAAACACTAAAACTAAAACAATAAAACACAAACCAATAACCCACCACTAAAACACTAAAACTAAAACAATAAAACACTAACCAATAACCCACCACTAAAACACTAAAACTAAAACAATAAAACAATAACCAACCACTAAAACACTAAAACTAAAACAATAAAACGCTAACCAATAACCCACCACTAAAACACTAAAACTAAAACAATAAACACTAACCAATAACCCACCACTAAAACACTAAAACTAAAACAATAAAACACTAACCAATAACCCACCACTAAAACACTAAAACTAAAACAATAAAACACTAACCAATAACCCACCACTAAAACACTAAAACTAAAACAATAAAACACAAACCAATAACCCACCACTAAAACACTAAAACTAAAACAATAAAACGCTAACCAATAACCCACCACTAAAACACTAAAACTAAAACAATAAACACTAACCAATAACCCACCACTAAAACACTAAAACTAAAACAATAAAACACTTACCAATAACCCACCACTAAAACTAAAACAATAAAACACTAACCAATAACCCACCACTAAAACACTAAAACTAAAACAATAAAACACTAACCAATAACCCACCACTAAAACACTAAAACTAAAACAATAAAACAATAACCAACCACTAAAACACTAAAACTAAAACAATAACACACTAACCAATAACCCACCACTAAAACACTAAAACTAAAACAATAAAACACAAACCAATAACCCACCACTAAAACACTAAAACTAAAACAATAAAACACTAACCAATAACCCACCACTAAAACACTAAAACTAAAACAATAAAACAATAACCAACCACTAAAACACTAAAACTAAAACAATAAAACGCTAACCAATAACCCACCACTAAAACACTAAAACTAAAACAATAAACACTAACCAATAACCCACCACTAAAACACTAAAACTAAAACAATAACACACTAACCAATAACCCACCACTAAAACACTAAAACTAAAACAATAAAACACTAACCAATAACCCACCACTAAAACACTAAAACTAAAACAATAAAACACTAACCAATAACCCACCACTAAAACACTAAAACTAAAACAATAAACACTAACCAATAACCCACCACTAAAACACTAAAACTAAAACAATAAAACACTAACCAATAACCCACCACTAAAACACTAAAACTAAAACAATAAAACAATAACCAACCACTAAAACACTAAAACTAAAACAATAAAACGCTAACCAATAACCCACCACTAAAACACTAAAACTAAAACAATAAACACTAACCAATAACCCACCACTAAAACACTAAAACTAAAACAATAACACACTAACCAATAACCCACCACTAAAACACTAAAACTAAAACAATAAAACACTAACCAATAACCCACCACTAAAACACTAAAACTAAAACAATAAAACGCTAACCAATAACCCACCACTAAAACACTAAAACTAAAACAATAAACACTAACCAATAACCCACCACTAAAACACTAAAACTAAAACAATAAAACACTAACCAATAACCCACCACTAAAACACTAAAACTAAAACAATAAAACAATAACCAAATACTAAAACACTAAAACTAAAACAATAAAACGCTAACCAATAACCCACCACTAAAACACTAAAACTAAAACAATAAACACTAACCAATAACCCACCACTAAAACACTAAAACTAAAACAATAACACACTAACCAATAACCCACCACTAAAACACTAAAACTAAAACAATAAAACACTAACCAATAACCCACCACTAAAACACTAAAACTAAAACAATAAAACACTAACCAATAACCCACCACTAAAACACTAAAACTAAAACAATAAAACATTAACCAATAACCCACCACTAAAACACTAAAACTAAAACAATAAAACACTAACTAATAACCCACCACTCAAACACTAAAACTAAAACAATAACACACTAATCAAAACCCACCACTAAAACACTAAAACTAAAACAATAAAACACTAACCAATAACCCACCACTAAAACACTAAAACTAAAACAATAACACAAAAACCAATAACCCACCACTAAAACACTAAAACTAAAACAATAAAACACTAACCAATAACCCACCACTAAAACACTAAAACTAAAACAATAACACACTAATCAAAACCCACCACTAAAACACTAAAACTAAAACAATAAAACATTAACCAATAACCCACCACTAAAACACTAAAACTAAAACAATAAAACACTAACCAATAACCCACCACTAAAACACTAAAACTAAAACAATAACACAAAAACCAATAACCCACCACTAAAACAATAAAACACTAACCAATAACCCACCACTAAAACACTAAAACTAAAACAATAACACACTAATCAAAACCCACCACTAAAACACTAAAACTAAAACAATAAAACACTAACCAATAACCCACCACTAAAACACTAAAACTAAAACAATAAAACACTAACCAATAACCCACCACTAAAACACTAAAACTAAAACAATAAAACAATAACCAATAACCCACCACTAAAACACTACAACTAAAACAATAAAACACTAACCAATAACCCACCACTAAAACACTAAAACTAAAACAATAAAACACTAACCAATAACCCACCACTAAAACACTAAAACTAAAACAATAAAACACTAACCAATAACCCACCTCTAAAACACTAAAACTAAAACAATAAAACAATAACCAACCACTAAAACAATAAAACACTAACCAATAACCCACCACTAAAACACTAAAACTAAAACAATAAAACACTAACCAATAACCCACCACTAAAACACTAAAACTAAAACAATAACACACTAACCAAAACCCACCACTAAAACACTAAAACTAAAACAATAACCAACCACTAAAACACTAAAACTAAAACAATAAAACACTAACCAATAACCCACCACTAAAACACTAAAACAAAAACAATAACACACTAATCAAAACCCACCACTAAAACACTAAAACTAAAACAATAAAACACTAACCAATAACCCACCACTAAAACACTAAAACTAAAACAATAACACAAAAACCAATAACCCACCACTAAAACACTAAAACTAAAACAATAAAACACTAACCAATAGCCCACCACTAAAACACTAAAACTAAAACAATAAAACACTAACCAATAAACCACCACTAAAACACTAAAACTAAAACAATAAAATACTAACCAATAACCCACCACTAAAACACTAAAACTAAAACAATAAAACACTAACCAATAACCCACCACTAAAACACTAAAACTAAAACAATAAAACACTAACCAATAACCCACCACTAAAACACTAAAACTAAAACAATAACCAACCACTAAAACAATAAAACACTAACCAATAACCCACCACTAAAACACTAAAACTAAAACATTAAAACACTAACCAATAACCCACCACTAAAACACTAAAACTAAAACAATAACACACTAACCAAAACCCACCACTAAAACACTAAAACTAAAACACTAAAACAATAACCAACCACTAAAACACTAAAACTAAAACAATAAAACACTAACCAATAACCCACCACTAAAACACTAAAACTAAAACAATAAAACACTTACCAATAACCCACCACTAAAACACTAAAACTAAAACAATAAAACACTAACCAATAACCCACCACTAAAACACTAAAACTAAAACAATAAAACACTAACCAATAACCCACCACTAAAACACTAAAACTAAAACAATAAAACACTAACCAATAACCCACCACTAAAACACTAAAACTAAAACAATAAAACACTAACCAATAACCCACCACTAAAACACTAAAACTAAAACAATAACAGACTAACCAAAACCCACCACTAAAACACTAAAACTAAAACAATAAAACACTAACCAATAACCCACCACTAAAACACTAAAACTAAAACAATAAAACACTAACCAATAACCCACCACTAAAACACTAAAACTAAAACAATAAAACACTAACCAATAACCCACCACTAAAACACTAAAACTAAAACAATAAAACACTAACCAATAAACCACCACTAAAACACTAAAACTAAAACAATAAAATACTAACCAATAACCCACCACTAAAACACTAAAACTAAAACAATAAAACACTTACCAATAACCCACCACTAAAACACTAAAACTAAAACAATAAAACACTAACCAATAACCCACCACTAAAACACTAAAACTAAAACAATAAAACACTTACCAATAACCCACCACTAAAACACTAAAACTAAAACAATAAAGCACTAACCAATAACCCACCACTAAAACACTAAAACTAAAACAATAAAACACTAACCAATAACCCACCACTAAAACACTAAAACTAAAACAATAAAACACTAACCAATAACCCACCACTAAAACACTAAAACTAAAACAATAAAACACCAACCAATAACCCACCACTAAAACACTAAAACTAAAACAATAAAACACTAACCAATAACCCACCACTAAAACACTAAAACTAAAACAATAAAACACTAACCAATAACCCACCACTAAAACATTAAAACTAAAACAATAAAACACTAACCAATAACCCACCACTAAAACACTAAAACTAAAACAATAAAACACTAACCAATAACCCACCACTAAAACACTAAACCTAAAACACTAAAACTAAAACATTAAAACTAAAACACTAAAACTAAAACACTAAAACTAAAACACTAAAACACTAAAACTAAAACACTAAAACTAAATCACTAAAACTAAAACACTAAAACTAAAACACTAAAACTAAAACACTAAAACTAAAACACTAAAACTAAAACACTAAAACTAAAACACTAAAACTAAAACACTAAAACTAAAACACTAAAACTAAAACACTAAAACTAAAACACTAAAACTAAAACACTAAAACTAAAACACTAAAACTAAAACACTAAAACTAAAACACTAAAACTAAAACACTAAACCACCACCACCACCACAGCAGTAGCAGCAATTGTGGATGCTGGAAGAACTCTTCGACCACGACCACACCGCCAGTGAATATGTCCACCGCAGTTGTGGACGAAACGTTTGGCAGAGTTTCATTGGGATCACTTGTTGAGTTAGCCCCCCGGGGCGATCACTACATCCCCCTTATGATGAAGAACTCTTCGACCACGACCACACCGCCACTGAAGATGTTCACCGCAGTTGTGGGCGAAACGTTTGGCAGAGTTTCATTGGGATCACTTGTTGAGTTAGCCCCCCGGGGCGATCACTACATCCCCCCTTATGATGAAGAACTCTTCGACCACGACCACACCGCCACTGAAGATGTTCACCGCAGTTGTGGACGAAACGTTTGGCAGAGTTTCATTGGGATCACTTGTTGAGTTAGCCCTCCGGGGCGCTCACTACATCCCCCTTATGATGAAGAACTCTTCGACCACGACCACACCGCCACTGAAGATGTTCACCGCAGTTGTGGGCGAAACGTTTGGCAGAGTTTCATTGGGATCACTTGTTGAGTTAGCCCCCCGGGGCGCTCACTACATCCCCCCTTATAGGACTTCGCTTGGAACACGGTCAACAATCCCAAACACCAAAACATCAAAACGCCAACGTTTTTAAAGACTTTGCATTCATTTTTCAGAATTAATATTTGTCGACACAAAATAATGGACATGATGGAATCAGTCTTGCTCTTTCAATTCTTAGAGAGTATTTTTCGTATTTTATTGCAGTCAAACAATGAACGCGAACAACTCAAAAGTTTTTCAATATTTTTCCATCATTTTTCAAAGTTAATAACAAATCTCGACATAAAAAAAGAAAAATTTCAGGAGAAGCCATAAAAGGTAGGAGCGCCATTTACCTGATTTATTTATTTATGTATGTGCGGAGAAGATGATAATATGTCGATGAGATTTTGCAAAACTATTTTAAATTACACATGATGGAATCAGTCTTGCTCTTTCAATTCTTAGAGAGTATTTTTCGTATTTTATTTCGGTCAAACAATGAACGCGAACAACTCAAAAGTTTTTCAATATTTTTCCATCATTTTTCAAAGTTAATAACAAATCTCGACATAAAAAAAGAAAAATTTCAGGAGAAGCCATAAAAGGTAGGAGCGCCATTTACCTGATTTATTTATTTATGTATGTGCGGAGAAGATGATAATATGTCGATGAGATTTTGCAAAACTATTTTAAATTACACATGTTGGAATCAGTCTTGCTCTTTCAATTCTTAGAGAGTATTTTTCGTATTTTATTTCAGTCAAACAATGAACGCGAACAACTCAAAAGTTTTTCAATATTTTTCCATCATTTTTCAAAGTTAATAACAAGTCTCGACATAAAAAAAGAAAAATTTCAGGAGAAGCCATAAAAGGTAGGTGCGCCATTTACCTGATTTATTTATTTATGTATGTGCGGAGAAGATGATAATATGTCGATGAGATTTTGCAAAACTATTTTAAATTACACATGATGGAATCAGTCTTGCTCTTTCAATTCTTAGAGAGTATTTTTCGTATTTTATTTCAGTCAAACAATGAACGCGAACAACTCAAAAAGTTTTTCAATATTTTTCCATCATTTTTCAAAGTTAATAACAAATCTCGACATAAAAAAAGAAAAATTTCAGGAGAAGCCATAAAAGGTAGGAGCGCCATTTACCTGATTTATTTATTTATGTATGTGCGGAGAAGATGATAATATGTCGATGAGATTTTGCAAAACTATTTTAAATTACACATGATGGAATCAGTCTTGCTCTTTCAATTCTTAGAGAGTATTTTTCGTATTTTATTTCAGTCAAACAATGAACGCGAACAACTCAAAAGTTTTTCAATATTTTTCCATCATTTTTCAAAGTTAATAACAAGTCTCGACATAAAAAAAGAAAAATTTCAGGAGAAGCCATAAAAGGTAGGAGCGCCATTTACCTGATTTATTTATTTATGTATGTGCGGAGAAGATGATAATATGTCGATGAGATTTTGCAAAACTATTTTAAATTACACATGATGGAATCAGTCTTGCTCTTTCAATTCTTAGAGAGTATTTTTCGTATTTTATTTCAGTCAAACAATGAACGCGAACAACTCAAAAGTTTTTCAATATTTTTCCATCATTTTTCAAAGTTAATAACAAGTCTCGACATAAAAAAAGAAAAATTTCAGGAGAAGCCATAAAAGGTAGGTGCGCCATTTACCTGATTTATTTATTTATGTATGTGCGGAGAAGATGATAATATGTCGATGAGATTTTGCAAAACTATTTTAAATTACACATGATGGAATCAGTCTTGCTCTTTCAATTCTTAGAGAGTATTTTTCATATTTTATTTCAGTCAAACAATGAACGCGAACAACTCAAAAGTTTTTCAATATTTTTCCATCATTTTTCAAAGTTAATAACAAATCTAGACATAAAAAAAGAAAAATTTCAGGAGAAGCCATAAAAGGTAGGAGCGCCATTTACCTGATTTATTTATATATGTATGTGCGGAGAAGATGATAATATGTCGATGAGATTTTGCAAAACTATTTTAAATTACACATGATGGAATCAGTTTTGCTTTTTCAATTCTTAGAGAGTAATTTTCGTATTTTATTGCAGTCAAACAATGAACGCGAACAACTCAAAAGTTTTTCAATATTTTTCCATCATTTTCCAAAGTTAATAACAAATCTCGACATAAAAAAAGAAAAATTTCAGGAGAAGCCATAAAAGGTAGGTGCGCCATTTACCTGATTTATTTATTTATGTATGTGCGGAGAAGATGATAATATGTCGATGAGATTTTGCAAAACTATTTTAAATTACACATGATGGAATCAGTCTTGCTCTTTCAATTCTTAGAGAGTATTTTTCGTATTTTATTTCAGTCAAACAATGAACGCAAGTTTTTCAATATTTTTCCATCATTTTTCAAAGTTAATAACAAATCTCGACATAAAAATAAAACTAAAACAATAAAACACTAACCAATAACCAACAACTAAAACACTAAAATTAAAACAATAAAACACTAACCACTAAACAAACACTAAAACTAAAACAATAAAACACTACCCAATAACCCACCACTTAAACACTAAAACTAAAACAATAACCAACCACTAAAACACTAAAACTAAAACAATAAAACACTTACCAATAACCCACCACTAAAACACTAAAACTAAAACAATTAAACACTAACCAATAACCCACCACTAAAACACTAAAACTAAAACAATAAAACCCTAACCAATAACCCACCACTAAAACACTAAAACTAAAACAGTAAAACACTAACCAATAACCCACCACTAAAACACTAAAACTAAAACATTAACACACTAACCAATAACCCACCACTAAAACACTAAAACTAAAACAATAAAACACTAACCAATAACCCACCACTAAAACACTAAAACTAAAACAGTAAAACACTAACCAATAACCCACCACTAAAACACTAAAACTAAAACATTAACACACTAACCAATAACCCACCACTAAAACACTAAAACTAAAACAATAAAACACTAACCAATAACCCACCACTAAAACACTAAAACTAAAACAATAACACACTAACCAAAACCCACCACTAAAACACTAAAACTAAAACTATAAAACAATAACCAACCACTAAAACACTAAAACTAAAACAATAAAACAATAACCAACCACTAAAACACTAAAACTAAAACAATAACCAACCACTAAAACACTAAAACTAAAACAATAAAACACTAACCAATAACCCACCACTAAAACACTAAAACTAAAACAATAACACACTAACCAATAACCCACCACTAAAACACTAAAACTAAAACAATTACACACTAACCATGAACCCACCACTAAAACACTAATACTAAAACAATAAAACAATAACCAACCACTAAAACACTAAAACTAAAACAATAAAACGCTAACCAATAACCCACCACTAAAACACTAAAACTAAAACAATAAAACACTAACCAATAACCCACCACTAAAACACTAAAACTAAAACAATACCACACTAACCAAAACCCACGACTAAAACACTAAAACTAAAACAATAACCAACCACTAAAACACTAAAACTAAAACAATAAAACACTAACCAATAACCCACCACTAAAACACTAAAACAATAACAATAAAACACTAACCAATAACCCTCCACTAAAACATTAAAACTAAAACAATAAAACAATAACCAACCACTAAAACACTAAAACTAAAACAATAAAACACTAACCAATAACCCACCACTTAAACACTAAAACTAAAACAATAAAACAATAACCAACCACTAAAACACTAAAACTAAAACAATAAAACACCAACCAATAACCCACCACTAAAACACTAAAACTAAAACAATAACACAAAAACCAATAACCCACCACTAAAACACTAAAACTAAAACAATAAAACACTAACCAATAACCCACCACTAAAACACTAAAACTAAAACAATAACACACTAACCAATAACCCACCACTAAAACACTAAAACTAAAACAATAACACACTAACCAAAACCCACCACTAAAACACTAAAACTAAAACAATAAAACAATAACCAACCACTAAAACACTAAAACTAAAACAATAACCAACCACTAAAACACTAAAATTAAAACAATAACCAACCACTAAAACACTAAAACTAAAACAATAAAACAATAACCAACCACTAAAACACTAAAACTAAAACAATAACCAACCACTAAAACACTAAAATTAAAACAATAACCAACCACTAAAACACTAAAACTAAAACAATAAAACACTTACCAATAACTCACCACTAAAACACTAAAACTAAAACAATAAAACACTAACCAATAACCCACCACTAAAACACTAAAACTAAAACAATAACACACTAATCAAAACCCACCACTAAAACACTAAAACTAAAACAATAAAACACTAACCAATAACCCACCACTAAAACACTAAAACTAAAACAATAACACACTAATCAAAACCCACCACTAAAACACTAAAACTAAAACAATAAAACACTAACCAATAACCCACCACTAAAACACTAAAACTAAAACAATAACACACTAATCAAAACCCACCACTAAAACACTAAAACTAAAACAATAACACACTAACCAAAACCCACCACTAAAACACTAAAACTAAAACAATAAAACAATAACCAACCACTAAAACACTAAAACTAAAACAATAACCAACCACTAAAACACTAAAATTAAAACAATAACCAACCACTAAAACACTAAAACTAAAACAATAAAACACTTACCAATAACCCACCACTAAAACACTAAAACTAAAACAATAACACACTAATCAAAACCCACCACTAAAACACTAAAACTAAAACAATAAAACAATAACCAACCACTAAAACACTAAAACTAAAACAATAACCAACCACTAAAACACTAAAATTAAAACAATAACCAACCACTAAAACACTAAAACTAAAACAATAAAACACTTACCAATAACTCACCACTAAAACACTAAAACTAAAACAATAAAACACTTACCAATAACCCACCACTAAAACACTAAAACTAAAACAATAACACACTAATCAAAACCCACCACTAAAACACTAAAACTAAAACAATAAAACAATAACCAACCACTAAAACACTAAAACTAAAACAATAACCAACCACTAAAACACTAAAATTAAAACAATAACCAACCACTAAAACACTAAAACTAAAACAATAAAACACTTACCAATAACTCACCACTAAAACACTAAAACTAAAACAATAAAACACTAACCAATAACCCACCACTAAAACACTAAAACTAAAACAATAACACACTAACCAAAACCCACCACTAAAACACTAAAACTAAAACAATAAAACAATAACCAACCACTAAAACACTAAAACTAAAACAATAACCAACCACTAAAACACTAAAATTAAAACAATAACCAACCACTAAAACACTAAAACTAAAACAATAAAACACTTACCAATAACCCACCACTAAAACACTAAAACTAAAACAATAAAACACTAACCAATAACCCACCACTAAAACACTAAAACTAAAACAATAAAACAATAACCAACCACTAAAACACTAAAACTAAAACAATAAAACGCTAACCAATAACCCACCACTAAAACACTAAAACTAAAACAATAAACACTAACCAATAACCCACCACTAAAACACTAAAACTAAAACAATAACACACTAACCAATAACCCACCACTAAAACACTAAAACTAAAACAATAAAACACAAACCAATAACCCACCACTAAAACACTAAAACTAAAACAATAAAACACTAACCAATAACCCACCACTAAAACACTAAAACTAAAACAATAAAACAATAACCAACCACTAAAACACTAGAACTAAAACAATAAAACGCTAACCAATAACCCACCACTAAAACACTAAAACTAAAACAATAAACACTAACCAATAACCCACCACTAAAACACTAAAACTAAAACAATAAAACGCTAACCAATAACCCACCACTAAAACACTAAAACTAAAACAATAAACACTAACCAATAACCCACCACTAAAACACTAAAACTAAAACAATAAAACACTTACCAATAACCCACCACTAAAACACTAAAATTAAAACAATAAAACACTAACCAATAACCCACCACTAGAACACTAAAACTAAAACAATAAAACACTAACCAATAACCCTCCACTAAAACATTAAAACTAAAACAATAAAACAATAACCAACCACTAAAACACTAAAACTATAAAAATAAAACACTAACCAATAACCCACCACTAAAACATTAAAACTAAAACAATAAAACAATAACCAACCACTAAAACACTAAAACTAAAACAATAAAACACTAACCAATAACCCACCACTAAAACGCTAAAACTAAAACAATAAAACACTAACCAATAACCCTCCACTAAAACATTAAAACTAAAACAATAAAACAATAACCAACCACTAAAACACTAAAACTAAAAAAATAAAACACTAACCAATAACCCTCCACTAAAACATTAAAACTAAAACAATAAAACAATAACCAACCACTAAAACACTAAAACTAAAACAATAAAACACTAACCAATAACCCACCACTAAAACACTAAAACTAAAACAATAAAACACTAACCAATAACCCTCCACTAAAACATTAAAACTAAAACAATAAAACAATAACCAACCACTAAAACACTAAAACTAAAAAAATAAAACACTAACCAATAACCCACCACTAAAACACTAAAACTAAAACAATAAACACTAACCAATAACCCACCACTAAAACACTAAAACTAAAACAATAAAACACTTACCAATAACCCACCACTAAAACACTAAAACTAAAACAATAAAACACTAACCAATAACCCACCACTAAAACACTAAAACTAAAACAATAAAACACTAACCAATAACCCACCACTAAAACACTAAAACTAAAACAATAAAACAATAACCAACCACTAAAACACTAAAACTAAAACAATAACACACTAACCAATAACCCACCACTAAAACACTAAAACTAAAACAATAAAACACAAACCAATAACCCACCACTAAAACACTAAAACTAAAACAATAAAACACTAACCAATAACCCACCACTAAAACACTAAAACTAAAACAATAAAACAATAACCAACCACTAAAACACTAAAACTAAAACAATAAAACGCTAACCAATAACCCACCACTAAAACACTAAAACTAAAACAATAAACACTAACCAATAACCCACCACTAAAACACTAAAACTAAAACAATAAAACACTAACCAATAACCCACCACTAAAACACTAAAACTAAAACAATAAAACAATAACCAACCACTAAAACACTAAAACTAAAACAATAAAACGCTAACCAATAACCCACCACTAAAACACTAAAACTAAAACAATAAACACTAACCAATAACCCACCACTAAAACACTAAAACTAAAACAATAACACACTAACCAATAACCCACCACTAAAACACTAAAACTAAAACAATAAAACACTAACCAATAACCCACCACTAAAACACTAAAACTAAAACAATAAAACACTAACCAATAACCCACCACTAAAACACTAAAACTAAAACAATAAAACATTAACCAATAACCCACCACTAAAACACTAAAACTAAAACAATAAAACACTAACTAATAACCCACCACTCAAACACTAAAACTAAAACAATAACACACTAATCAAAACCCACCACTAAAACACTAAAACTAAAACAATAAAACACTAACCAATAACCCACCACTAAAACACTAAAACTAAAACAATAACACAAAAACCAATAACCCACCACTAAAACACTAAAACTAAAACAATAAAACACTAACCAATAACCCACCACTAAAACACTAAAACTAAAACAATAACACACTAATCAAAACCCACCACTAAAACACTAAAACTAAAACAATAAAACACTAACCAATAACCCACCACTTAAACACTAAAACTAAAACAATAAAACACTAACCAATAACCCACCACTAAAACACTAAAACTAAAACTATAAAACAATAACCAATAACCCACCACTAAAACACTACAACTAAAACAATAAAACACTAACCAATAACCCACCACTAAAACACTAAAACTAAAACAATAAAACACTAACCAATAACCCACCACTATAACACTAAAACTAAAACAATAAAACACTAACCAATAACCCACCACTAAAACACTAAAACTAAAACAATAACACACTAATCAAAACCCACCACTAAAACACTAAAACTAAAACAATAAAACACTAACCAATAACCCACCACTAAAACACTAAAACTAAAACAATAAAACACTAACCAATAACCCACCACTAAAACACTAAAACTAAAACAATAAAACAATAACCAATAACCCACCACTAAAACACTACAACTAAAACAATAAAACACTAACCAATAACCCACCACTAAAACACTAAAACTAAAACAATAAAACACTAACCAATAACCCACCACTAAAACACTAAAACTAAAACAATAAAACACTAACCAATAACCCACCACTAAAACACTAAAACTAAAACAATAAAACACTAACCAATAACCCACCACTAAAACACTAAAACTAAAACAATAAAACACTAACCAATAACCCACCACTAAAACGCTAAAACTAAAACAATAACACACTAATCAAAACCCACCACTAAAACACTAAAACTAAAACAATAAAACACTAACCAATAACCCACCACTAAAACACTAAAACTAAAACAATAAAACACTAACCAATAACCCACCACTAAAACACTAAAACTAAAACAATAAAACATTAACCAATAACCCACCACTAAAACACTAAAACTAAAACAATAAAACACTAACCAATAACCCACCACTAAAACACTAAAACTAAAACAATAACACAAAAACCAATAACCCACCACTAAAACAATAAAACACTAACCAATAACCCACCACTAAAACACTAAAACTAAAACAATAACACACTAATCAAAACCCACCACTAAAACACTAAAACTAAAACAATAAAACACTAACCAATAACCCACCACTAAAACACTAAAACTAAAACAATAAAACACTAACCAATAACCCACCACTAAAACACTAAAACTAAAACAATAAAACAATAACCAATAACCCACCACTAAAACACTACATCTAAAACAATAAAACACTAACCAATAACCCACCACTAAAACACTAAAACTAAAACAATAAAACACTAACCAATAACCCACCACTAAAACACTAAAACTAAAACAATAAAACACTAACCAATAACCCACCTCTAAAATACTAAAACTAAAACAATAAAACAATAACCAACCACTAAAACAATAAAACACTAACCAATAACCCACCACTAAAACACTAAAACTAAAACAATAAAACACTAACCAATAACCCACCACTAAAACACTAAAACTAAAACAATAACACAAAAACCTATAACCCACCACTAAAACACTAAAACTAAAACAATAAAACACTAACCAATAACCCACCACTAAAACACTAAAACTAAAACAATAAAACACTAACCAATAAACCACCACTAAAACACTAAAACTAAAACAATAAAATACTAACCAATAACCCACCACTAAAACACTAAAACTAAAACAATAACACACTAATCAAAACCCACCACTAAAACACTAAAACTAAAACAATAAAACACTAACCAATAACCCACCACTAAAACACTAAAACTAAAACAATAAAACACTAACCAATAAACCACCACTAAAACACTAAAACTAAAACAATAAAATACTAACCAATAACCCACCACTAAAACACTAAAACTAAAACAATAACACACTAATCAAAACCCACCACTAAAACACTAAAACTAAAACAATAAAACACTAACCAAAACCCACCACTAAAACACTAAAACTAAAACAATAACCAACCACTAAAACACTAAAACTAAAACAATAAAACACTAACCATTAACCCACCACTAAAACACTAAAACTAAAACAATAAAACACTAACTAATAACCCACCACTAAAACACTAAAACTAAAACAATAAAACACTAACCAATAACCCACCACTAAAACACTAAAACTAAAACAATAACACACTAATCAAAACCCACCACTAAAACACTAAAACTAAAACAATAAAACACTAACCAATAACCCACCACTAAAACACTAAAACTAAAACAATAACACAAAAACCTATAACCCACCACTAAAACACTAAAACTAAAACAATAAAACACTAACCAATAACCCACCACTAAAACACTAAAACTAAAACAATAAAACACTAACCAATAAACCACCACTAAAACACTAAAACTAAAACAATAAAATACTAACCAATAACCCACCACTAAAACACTAAAACTAAAACAATAAAACACTAACCAATAACCCACCACTAAAACACTAAAACTAAAACAATAACCAACCACTAAAACAATAAAACACTAACCAATAACCCACCACTAAAACACTAAAACTAAAACATTAAAACACTAACCAATAACCCACCACTAAAACACTAAAACTAAAACAATAACACACTAACCAAAACCCACCACTAAAACACTAAAACTAAAACAATAAAACAATAACCAACCACTAAAACACTAAAACTAAAACAATAAAACACTAACCAATAACCCACCACTAAAACACTAAAACTAAAACAATAAAACACTAACCAATAACCCACCACTAAAACACTAAAACTAAAACAATAACAGACTAACCAAAACCCACCACTAAAACACTAAAACTAAAACAATAAAACAATAACCAACCACTAAAACACTAAAACTAAAACAATAAAACACTAACCAATAACCCACCACTAAAACACTAAAACTAAAACAATAAAACACTTACCAATAACCCACCACTAAAACACTAAAACTAAAACAATAAAACACTAACCAATAACCCACCACTAAAACACTAAAACTAAAACAATAAAACACTAACCAATAACCCACCACTAAAACACTAAAACTAAAACAATAAAACACTAACCAATAACCCACCACTAAAACACTAAAACTAAAACAATAAAACACTAACCAATAACCCACCACTAAAACACTAAAACTAAAACAATAACAGACTAACCAAAACCCACCACTAAAACACTAAAACTAAAACAATAAAACACTAACCAATAACCCACCACTAAAACACTAAAACTAAAACAATAAAACACTAACCAATAACCCACCACTAAAACACTAAAACAATAAAACACTAACCAATAACCCACCACTAAAACACTAAAACTAAAACAATAAAACACTAACCAATAACCCACCACTAAAACACTAAAACTAAAACAATAAAACACCAACCAATAACCCACCACTAAAACACTAAAACTAAAACAATAAAACACTAACCAATAACCCACCACTAAAACACTAAAACTAAAACAATAAAACACTAACCAATAACCCACCACTAAAACATTAAAACTAAAACATTAAAACTAAAACAATAAAACACTAACCAATAACCCACCACTAAAACACTAAAACTAAAACAATAAAACACTAACCAATAACCCACCACTAAAACACTAAACCTAAAACACTAAAACTAAAACATTAAAACTAAAACACTAAAACTAAAACACTAAAACTAAAACACTAAAACACTAAAACTAAAACACTAAAACTAAATCACTAAAACTAAAACACTAAAACTAAAACACTAAAACTAAAACACTAAAACTAAAACACTAAAACTAAAACACTAAAACTAAAACACTAAAACTAAAACACTAAAACTAAAACACTAAAACTAAAACACTAAAACTAAAACACTAAAACTAAAACACTAAAACTAAAACACTAAAACTAAAACACTAAAACTAAAACACTAAAACTAAAACACTAAAACTAAAACACTAAAACTAAAACACTAAACCACCACCACCACCACAGCAGCAGCAGCAATTGTGGATGCTGGAAGAACTCTTCGACCACGACCACACCGCCAGTGAATATGTCCACCGCAGTTGTGGACGAAACGTTTGGCAGAGTTTCATTGGGATCACTTGTTGAGTTAGCCCTCGGGGGCGTTCACTACATCTCCCTTATGATGAAGAACTCTTCGACCACGACCACACCGCCACTGAAGATGTTCACCGCAGTTGTGGGCGAAACGTTTGGCAGAGTTTCATTGGGATCACTTGTTGAGTTAGCCCCCCGGGGCGATCACTACATCCCCCCTTATGATGAAGAACTCTTCGACCACGACCACACCGCCACTGAAGATGTTCACCGCAGTTGTGGACGAAACGTTTGGCAGAGTTTCATTGGGATCACTTGTTGAGTTAGCCCTCCGGGGCGCTCACTACATCCCCCTTATGATGAAGAACTCTTCGACCACGACCACACCGCCACTGAAGATGTTCACCGCAGTTGTGGGCGAAACGTTTGGCAGAGTTTCATTGGGATCACTTGTTGAGTTAGCCCCCCGGGGCGCTCACTACATCCCCCCTTATAGGACTTCGCTTGGAACACGGTCAACAATCCCAAACACCAAAACATCAAAACGCCAACGTTTTTAAAGACTTTGCATTCATTTTTCAGAATTAATATTTGTCGACACAAAATAATGGACATGATGGAATCAGTCTTGCTCTTTCAATTCTTAGAGAGTATTTTTCGTATTTTATTGCAGTCAAACAATGAACGCGAACAACTCAAAAGTTTTTCAATATTTTTCCATCATTTTTCAAAGTTAATAACAAATCTCGACATAAAAAAAGAAAAATTTCAGGAGAAGCCATAAAAGGTAGGAGCGCCATTTACCTGATTTATTTATTTATGTATGTGCGGAGAAGATGATAATATGTCGATGAGATTTTGCAAAACTATTTTAAATTACACATGATGGAATCAGTCTTGCTCTTTCAATTCTTAGAGAGTATTTTTCGTATTTTATTTCGGTCAAACAATGAACGCGAACAACTCAAAAGTTTTTCAATATTTTTCCATCATTTTTCAAAGTTAATAACAAATCTCGACATAAAAAAAGAAAAATTTCAGGAGAAGCCATAAAAGGTAGGAGCGCCATTTACCTGATTTATTTATTTATGTATGTGCGGAGAAGATGATAATATGTCGATGAGATTTTGCAAAACTATTTTAAATTACACATGATGGAATCAGTCTTGCTCTTTCAATTCTTAGAGAGTATTTTTCGTATTTTATTTCAGTCAAACAATGAACGCGAACAACTCAAAAGTTTTTCAATATTTTTCCATCATTTTTCAAAGTTAATAACAAGTCTCGACATAAAAAAAGAAAAATTTCAGGAGAAGCCATAAAAGGTAGGTGCGCCATTTACCTGATTTATTTATTTATGTATGTGCGGAGAAGATGATAATATGTCGATGAGATTTTGCAAAACTATTTTAAATTACACATGATGGAATCAGTCTTGCTCTTTCAATTCTTAGAGAGTATTTTTCGTATTTTATTTCAGTCAAACAATGAACGCGAACAACTCAAAAGTTTTTCAATATTTTTCCATCATTTTTCAAAGTTAATAACAAATCTCGACATAAAAAAAGAAAAATTTCAGGAGAAGCCATAAAAGGTAGGAGCGCCATTTACCTGATTTATTTATTTATGTATGTGCGGAGAAGATGATAATATGTCGATGAGATTTTGCAAAACTATTTTAAATTACACATGATGGAATCAGTCTTGCTCTTTCAATTCTTAGAGAGTATTTTTCGTATTTTATTTCAGTCAAACAATGAACGCGAACAACTCAAAAGTTTTTCAATATTTTTCCATCATTTTTCAAAGTTAATAACAAATCTCGACATAAAAAAAGAAAAATTTCAGGAGAAGCCATAAAAGGTAGGAGCGCCATTTACCTGATTTATTTATTTATGTATGTGCGGAGAAGATGATAATATGTCGATGAGATTTTGCAAAACTATTTTAAATTACACATGATGGAATCAGTCTTGCTCTTTCAATTCTTAGAGAGTATTTTTCGTATTTTATTTCAGTCAAACAATGAACGCGAACAACTCAAAAGTTTTTCAATATTTTTCCATCATTTTTCAAAGTTAATAACAAGTCTCGACATAAAAAAAGAAAAATTTCAGAAGAAGCCATAAAAGGTAGGTGCGCCATTTACCTGATTTATTTATTTATGTATGTGCGGAGAAGATGATAATATGTCGATGAGATTTTGCAAAACTATTTTAAATTACACATGATGGAATCAGTCTTGCTCTTTCAATTCTTAGAGAGTATTTTTCGTATTTTATTTCAGTCAAACAATGAATGCGAACAACTCAAAAGTTTTTCAATATTTTTCCATCATTTTTCAAAGTTAATAACAAATCTAGACATAAAAAAAGAAAAATTTCAGGAGAAGCCATAAAAGGTAGGAGCGCCATTTACCTGATTTATTTATATATGTATGTGCGGAGAAGATGATAATATGTCGATGAGATTTTGCAAAACTATTTTAAATTACACATGATGGAATCAGTTTTGCTTTTTCAATTCTTAGAGAGTAATTTTCGTATTTTATTGCAGTCAAACAATGAACGCGAACAACTCAAAAGTTTTTCAATATTTTTCCATCATTTTCCAAAGTTAATAACAAATCTCGACATAAAAAAAGAAAAATTTCAGGAGAAGCCATAAAAGGTAGGTGCGCCATTTACCTGATTTATTTATTTATGTATGTGCGGAGAAGATGATAATATGTCGATGAGATTTTGCAAAACTATTTTAAATTACACATGATGGAATCAGTCTTGCTCTTTCAATTCTTAGAGAGTATTTTTCGTATTTTATTTCAGTCAAACAATGAACGCAAGTTTTTCAATATTTTTCCATCATTTTTCAAAGTTAATAACAAATCTCGACATAAAAATAAAACTAAAACAATAAAACACTAACCAATAACCAACAACTAAAACACTAAAATTAAAACAATAAAACACTAACCACTAAACAAACACTAAAACTAAAACAATAAAACACTACCCAATAACCCACCACTTAAACACTAAAACTAAAACAATAACCAACCACTAAAACACTAAAACTAAAACAATAAAACACTTACCAATAACCCACCACTAAAACACTAAAACTAAAACAATTAAACACTAACCAATAACCCACCACTAAAACACTAAAACTAAAACAATAAAACCCTAACCAATAACCCACCACTAAAACACTAAAACTAAAACAGTAAAACACTAACCAATAACCCACCACTAAAACACTAAAACTAAAACATTAACACACTAACCAATAACCCACCACTAAAACACTAAAACTAAAACAATAAAACACTAACCAATAACCCACCACTAAAACACTAAAACTAAAACAGTAAAACACTAACCAATAACCCACCACTAAAACACTAAAACTAAAACATTAACACACTAACCAATAACCCACCACTAAAACACTAAAACTAAAACAATAAAACACTAACCAATAACCCACCACTAAAACACTAAAACTAAAACAATAACACACTAACCAAAACCCACCACTAAAACACTAAAACTAAAACAATAAAACAATAACCAACCACTAAAACACTAAAACTAAAACAATAACCAACCACTAAAACTAAAACAATAAAACACTAACCAATAACTCACCACTAAAACACTAAAACTAAAACAATAACACACTAACCAATAACCCACCACTAAAACACTAAAACTAAAACAATTACACACTAACCAATAACCCACCACTAAAACACTAATACTAAAACAATAAAACAATAACCAACCACTAAAACACTAAAACTAAAACAATAAAACGCTAACCAATAACCCACCACTAAAACACTAAAACTAAAACAATAAAACACTAACCAATAACCCACCACTAAAACACTAAAACTAAAACAATACCACACTAACCAAAACCCACCACTAAAACACTAAAACTAAAACAATAACCAACCACTAAAACACTAAAACTAAAACAATAAAACACTAAACAATAACCCACCACTAAAACACTAAAACTAAAACAATAAAACACTAACCAATAACCCTCCACTAAAACATTAAAACTAAAACAATAAAACAATAACCAACCACTAAAACACTAAAACTAAAACAATAAAACACTAACCAATAACCCACCACTAAAACACTAAAACTAAAACAATAAAACAATAAAACAATAACCAACCACTAAAACACTAAAACTAAAACAATAAAACACCAACCAATAACCCACCACTAAAACACTAAAACTAAAACAATAACACACTAACCAAAACCCACCACTAAAACACTAAAACTTAAACAATAACCAACCACTAAAACACTAAAACTAAAACAATAAAACACTAACCAATAACCCACTACTAAAACACTAAAACTAAAACAATAAAACACTAACCAATAACCCACCACTAAAACACATAAACTAAAACAATAAAACACTAACCAATAACCCACCACTAAAGCACTAAAACTAAAACAATAACACACTAATCAAAACCCACTACTAAAACACTAAAACTAAAACAATAAAACACTAACCAATAACCCACCACTAAAACACTAAAACTAAAACAATAACACACTAACCAATAACCCACCACTAAAACACTAAAACTAAAACAATAAAACACTAACCAATAACCCACCACTAAAACACTAAAACTAAAACAATAAAACACTAACCAATAACCCACCACTAAAACACTAAAACTAAAACAATAAAATACTAACCAATAACCCACCACTAAAACACTAAAACTAAAACAATAAAACACTAACCAATAACCCACCACCAAAACACTAAAACTAAAACAATAAAACACTAACCAATAACCCACCACTAAAACACTAAAACTAAAACAATAAAACACTAAGCAATAACCCACCACTAAAACACTAAAACTAAAACAATAAAACTCTAACCAATAACCCACCACTAAAACACTAAAACTAAAACAATAAAACAATAACCAACTACTAAAACACTAAAACTAAAACAATAAAACACTAACCAATAACCCACCACTAAAACACTAAAACTAAAACAATAAAACACTAACCAATAACCCACCACTAAAACACTAAAACTAAAACAATAACACACTAACCAAAACCCACCACTAAAACACTAAAACTAAAACAATAAAACAATAACCAACCACTAAAACACTAAAACTAAAACAATAAAACACTAACCAATAACCCATCACTAAAACACTAAAACTAAAACAATAAAACGCTAACCAATAACCCACCACTAAAACACTAAAACTAAAACAATAAAACACTAACCAATAACCCACCACTAAAACACTAAAACTAAAACAATACCACACTAACCAAAACCCACCACTAAAACACTAAAACTAAAACAATAACCAACCACTAAAACACTAAAACTAAAACAATAAAACACTAACCAATAACCCACCACTAAAACACTAAAACTAAAACAATAAAACACTAACCAATAACCCTCCACTAAAACATTAAAACTAAAACAATAAAACAATAACCAACCACTAAAACACTAAAACTAAAACAATAAAACACTAACCAATAACCCACCACTAAAACACTAAAACTAAAACAATAAAACAATAACCAACCACTAAAACACTAAAACTAAAACAATAAAACACCAACCAATAACCCACCACTAAAACACTAAAACTAAAACAATAACACACTAACCAAAACCCACCACTAAAACACTAAAACTTAAACAATAACCAACCACTAAAACACTAAAACTAAAACAATAAAACACTAACCAATAACCCACCACTAAAACACTAAAACTAAAACAATAAAACACTAACCAATAACCCACCACTAAAACACATAAACTAAAACAATAAAACACTAACCAATAACCCACCACTAAAGCACTAAAACTAAAACAATAACACACTAATCAAAACCCACTACTAAAACACTAAAACTAAAACAATAAAACACTAACCAATAACCCACCACTAAAACACTAAAACTAAAACAATAACACACT
The DNA here is from genome assembly GCA_964023215.1 of Eledona agricola. Lineage (NCBI taxonomy): Eukaryota > Metazoa > Arthropoda > Insecta > Coleoptera > Tenebrionidae > Eledona > Eledona agricola. The sequence continues at coordinate 18,847,360 of OZ026858.1, forward strand.
AACCAATAACCCACCACTAAAACACTAAAACTAAAACAATAAAACACTAACCAATAACCCACCACTAAAACACTAAAACTAAAACAATAAAACACTAACCAATAACCCACCACTAAAACACTAAAACTAAAACAATAAAACAATAACCAACTACTAAAACACTAAAACTAAAACAATAAAACACTAACCAATAACCCACCACTAAAACACTAAAACTAAAACAATAAAACACTAACCAATAACCCACCACTAAAACACTAAAACTAAAACAATAACACACTAACCAAAACCCACCACTAAAACACTAAAACTAAAACAATAAAACAATAACCAACCACTAAAACACTAAAACGAAAACAATAAAACACTAACCAATAACCCATCACTAAAACACTAAAACTAAAACAATAAAACACTAACCAATAACTCACCACTAAAACACTAATCAAAACCCACCACTAAAACACTAAAACTAAAACAATTAAACACTAACCAATAACCCACCACTAAAACACTAAAACTAAAACAATAACACACTAACCAATAACCCACCACTAAAACACTAAAACTAAAACAATAAAACACTAACCAATAACCCACCACTAAAACACTAAAACTAAAACAATAAAACACTAACCAATAACCCACCACTAAAACACTAAACGTAAAACACTAAAACTAAAACACTAAAACTAAAACACTAAAACTAAAACACTAAAACTAAAACACTAAAACTAAAACACTAAAACTAAAACACTAAAACTAAAACACTAAAACTAAAACAATAACACACCAACCAAAACCCACCACTAAAACACTAAAACTAAAACAATAACCAACCACTAAAACACTAAAACTAAAACAATAAAACACTAACCAATAACCCACCACTAAAACACTAAAACTAAAACAATAACACACTAATCAAAACCCACCACTAAAACACTAAAACTAAAACAATAAAACACTAACCAATAACCCACCACTAAAACTAAAACAATAAAACACTAACCAATAACCCACCACTAAAACACTAAAACTAAAACAATAAAACACTAACTAATAACCCACCACTAAAACACTAAACGTAAAACACTAAAACTAAAACACTAAATCTAAAACACTAAAACTAAAACACTAAAACTAAAACACTAAAACTAAAACACTAAAACTAAATCACTAAAACTAAAACACTAAAACTAAAACACTAAAACTAAAACACTAAACCACCACCACCACCACAGCAGCAGCAGCAATTGTGGATGCTGGAAGAACTCTTCGACCACGACCACACCGCCAGTGAATATGTCCACCGCAGTTGTGGACGAAACGTTTGGCAGAGTTTCATTGGGATCACTTGTTGAGTTAGCCCTCCGGGGCGTTCACTACATCCCCCTTATGATGAAGAACTCTTCGACCACGACCACACCGCCACTGAAGATGTTCACCGCAGTTGTGGGCGAAACGTTTGGCAGAGTTTCATTGGGATCACTTGTTGAGTTAGCCCCCCGGGGCGATCACTACATCCCCCTTATGATGAAGAACTCTTCGACCACGACCACACCGCCACTGAAGATGTTCACCGCAGTTGTGGACGAAACGTTTGGCAGAGTTTCATTGGGATCACTTGTTGAGTTAGCCCTCCGGGGCGCTCACTACATCCCCCTTATGATGAAGAACTCTTCGACCACGACCACACCGCCACTGAAGATGTTCACCGCAGTTGTGGGCGAAACGTTTGGCAGAGTTTCATTGGGATCACTTGTTGAGTTAGCCCCCCGGGGCGCTCACTACATCCCCCCCTTATAGGACTTCGCTTGGAACACGGTCAACAATCCCAAACACCAAAACATCAAAACGCCAACGTTTTTAAAGACTTTGCATTCATTTTTCAGAATTAATATTTGTCGACACAAAATAATGGACATGATGGAATCAGTCTTGCTCTTTCAATTCTTAGAGAGTATTTTTCGTATTTTATTGCAGTCAAACAATGAACGCGAACAACTCAAAAGTTTTTCAATATTTTTCCATCATTTTTCAAAGTTAATAACAAATCTCGACATAAAAAAAGAAAAATTTCAGGAGAAGCCATAAAAGGTAGGAGCGCCATTTACCTGATTTATTTATTTATGTATGTGCGGAGAAGATGATAATATGTCGATGAGATTTTGCAAAACTATTTTAAATTACACATGATGGAATCAGTCTTGCTCTTTCAATTCTTAGAGAGTATTTTTCGTATTTTATTTCGGTCAAACAATGAACGCGAACAACTCAAAAGTTTTTCAATATTTTTCCATCATTTTTCAAAGTTAATAACAAATCTCGACATAAAAAAAGAAAAATTTCAGGAGAAGCCATAAAAGGTAGGAGCGCCATTTACCTGATTTATTTATTTATGTATGTGCGGAGAAGATGATAATATGTCGATGAGATTTTGCAAAACTATTTTAAATTACACATGATGGAATCAGTCTTGCTCTTTCAATTCTTAGAGAGTATTTTTCGTATTTTATTTCAGTCAAACAATGAACGCGAACAACTCAAAAGTTTTTCAATATTTTTCCATCATTTTTCAAAGTTAATAACAAGTCTCGACATAAAAAAAGAAAAATTTCAGGAGAAGCCATAAAAGGTAGGAGCGCCATTTACCTGATTTATTTATTTATGTATGTGCGGAGAAGATGATAATATGTCGATGAGATTTTGCAAAACTATTTTAAATTACACATGATGGAATCAGTCTTGCTCTTTCAATTCTTAGAGAGTATTTTTCGTATTTTATTTCGGTCAAACAATGAACGCGAACAACTCAAAAGTTTTTCAATATTTTTCCATCATTTTTCAAAGTTATTAACAAATCTCGACATAAAAAAAGAAAAATTTCAGGAGAAGCCATAAAAGGTAGGAGCGCCATTTACCTGATTTATTTATTTATGTATATGCGGAGAAGATGGTAATATGTCGATGAGATTTTGCAAAACTATTTTAAATTACACATGATGGAATCAGTTTTGCTCTTTCAATTCTTAGAGAGTAATTTTCGTATTTTATTGCAGTCAAACAATGAACGCGAACAACTCAAAAGTTTTTCAATATTTTTCCATCATTTTCCAAACTTAATAACAAATCTCGACATAAAAAAAGAAAAATTTCAGGAAAAGCCATAAAAGGTAGGTGCGCCATTTACCTGATTTATTTATTTATGTATGTGCGGAGAAGATGATAATATGTCGATGAGATTTTGCAAAACTATTTTAAATTACACATGATGGAATCAGTTTTGCTCTTTCAATTCTTAGAGAGTAATTTTCGTATTTTATTGCAGTCAAACAATGAACGCGAACAACTCAAAAGTTTTTCAATATTTTTCCATCATTTTCCAAAGTTAATAAATCTCGACATAAAAAAAGAAAAATTTCAGGAGAAGCCATAAAAGGTAGGTGCGCCATTTACCTGATTTATTTATTTATGTATGTGCGGAGAAGATGATAATATGTCGATGAGATTTTGCAAAACTATTTTAAATTACACATGATGGAATCAGTCTTGCTCTTTCAATTCTTATAGAGTATTTTTCGTATTTTATTTCAGTCAAACAATGAACGCGAACAACTCAAAAGTTTTTCAATATTTTTCCATCATTTTTCAAAGTTAATAACAAATCTCGACATAAAAAAAGAAAAATTTCAGGAGAAGCCATAAAAGGAAGGTGCGCCATTTACCTGATTTATTTATGTATGTGCGGAGAAGATGATAATATGTCGATGAGATTTTGCATAACTATTTTAAATTACACATGATGGAATCAGTGTTGCTCTTTCAATTCTTAGAGAGTATTTTTCGTATTTTATTTCAGTCAAACAATGAACGCGAACAACTCAAAAGTTTTCAATATTTTTCCATTATTTTTCAAAGTTAATAACAAATCTCGACATAAAAAAGAAAAATTTCAGAAGAAGCCATAAAAAGTAGGAGCGCCATTTATCTGATTTATTTATTTATGTATGTGCGGAGAAGATGATAATATGTCGATGAGATTTTGCAAAACTATTTTAAATTAGGTACACATGATGGAATCAGTCTTGCTCTTTCAATTCTTAGAGACTAATATTCGTATTTTATTTCAGTCAAACAATGAACACGAACAACTCAAAAGTTCAAAGTTAATAACAAATCTCGACATAAAAAAAGAAAAATTTCAGGAGAAGCCATAAAAGGTAGGAGCGCCATTTATCTGATTTATTTATTTATTTATGTATATCGATGAGATTTTGCAAATCAATTTTAAATTACACATGATGGAATCAGTCTTGCTCTTTCAATTCTTAGAGAGTAATTTTCGTATTTAATTTCAGTCAAACAATGAACACGAACAACTCAAAAATTTTTAATATTGTTCCATTATTTTTCAAAGTTAATAACAAATCTCGACATAAAAAAAGAAAAATTTCAGGAGAAGCCATAAAAGGTAGGAGCGCCATTTATCTGATTTATTTATTTATGTATGTGCGCAGAAGATGATAATATGTCGATGAGATTTTGCAAATCTATTTTAAATTACACATGATGGAATCAGTCTTGCTCTTTCAATTCTTAGAGAGTAATTTTCGTATTTTATTTCAGTCGAACAATGAACGCGAACAACTCAAAAATTTTTCCATATTTTTCCATCATTTTTCAAAGTTAATAACAAATCTCGACATAAAAAAAGAAAAATTTCAGGAGAAGCCATAAAAGGAAGGTGCGCCATTTACCTGATTTATTTATGTATGTGCGGAGAAGATGATAATATGTCGATGAGATTTTGCATAACTATTTTAAATTACACATGATGGAATCAGTGTTGCTCTTTCAATTCTTAGAGAGTATTTTTCGTATTTTATTTCAGTCAAACAATGAACGCGAACAACTCAAAAGTTTTCAATATTTTTCCATTATTTTTCAAAGTTAATAACAAATCTCGACATAAAAAAAGAAAAATTTCAGAAGAAGCCATAAAAAGTAGGAGCGCCATTTATCTGATTTATTTATTTATGTATGTGCGGAGAAGATGATAATATGTAGATGAGATTTTGCAAAACTATTTTAAATTAGGTACACATGATGGAATCAGTCTTGCTCTTTCAATTCTTAGAGACTAATATTCGTATTTTATTTCAGTCAAACAATGAACACGAACAACTCAAAAGTTCAAAGTTAATAACAAATCTCGACATAAAAAAAGAAAAATTTCAGGAGAAGCCATAAAAGGTAGGAGCGCCATTTATCTGATTTATTTATTTATTTATGTATATCGATGAGATTTTGCAAATCAATTTTAAATTACACATGATGGAATCAGTCTTGCTCTTTCAATTCTTAGAGAGTAATTTTCGTATTTAATTTCAGTCAAACAATGAACACGAACAACTCAAAAATTTTTAATATTTTTCCATTATTTTTCAAAGTTAATAACAAATCTCGACATAAAAAAAGAAAAATTTCAGGAGAAGCCATAAAAGGTAGGAGCGCCATTTATCTGATTTATTTATTTATGTATATGCGCAGAAGATGATAATATGTCGATGAGATTTTGCAAATCTATTTTAAATTACACATGATGGAATCAGTCTTGCTCTTTCAATTCTTAGAGAGTAATTTTCGTATTTTATTTCAGTCGAACAATGAACGCGAACAACTCAAAAATTTTTCCATATTTTTCCATCATTTTTCAAAGTTAATAACAAATCTCGACATAAAAAAAGAAAAATTTTAGGAGAAGCCATAAAAGGTAGGAGCGCCATTTATCTGATTTATTTATTTATGTATGTGCAGAGAAGATGATAATATGTCGATGAGATTTTGCAAAACTATTGTAAATTACACATGATGGAATCAGTCTTGCTCTTTCAATTCTTAGAGAGTATTTTTCGTATTTTATTTCAGTCAAACAATGAACGCGAACAACTCGAAAGTTTTTAATATTTTTCCATCATTTTTCAAAGTTAATAACAAATCTCTACATAAAAAAAGAAAAATTTCAGGAGAAGCCATAAAAGGTAGGAGCGCCATTTATCTGATTTATTTATTAATGTATGTGCGGAGAAGATGATAATATGTCGATGAGATTTTGCAAAACTATTTTAAATTAGGTACACATGATGGAATCAGTCTTGCTCTTTCAATTCTTAGAGATTAATATTCGTATTTTATTTCAGTCAAACAATGAACACGAACAACTCAAAAAAATTTAATATTTTTACATTATTTTTCAAAGTTAATAACAAATCTCGACATAAAAAAAGAAAAATTTCAGGAGAAGCCATAAAAGGTAGGAGCGCCATTTACCTGATTTATTTATTTATGTATGTGCGGAGAAGATGATAATATGTCGATGAGATTTTGCAAAACTATTGTAAATTACACATGATGGAATCAGTCTTGCTCTTTCAATTCTTAGAGAGTATTTTTCGTATTTTATTTCAGTCAAACAATGAACGCGAACAACTCGAAAGTTTTTAATATTTTTCCATCATTTTTCAAAGTTAATAACAAATCTCTACATAAAAAAAGAAAAATTTCAGGAGAAGCCATAAAAGGTAGGAGCGCCATTTATCTGATTTATTTATTAATGTATGTGCGGAGAAGATGATAATATGTCGATGAGATTTTGCAAAACTATTGTAAATTACACATGATGGAATCAGTCTTGCTCTTTCAATTCTTAGAGAGTATTTTTCGTATTTTATTTCAGTCAAACAATGAACGCGAACAACTCGAAAGTTTTTAATATTTTTCCATCATTTTTCAAAGTTAATAACAAATCTCTACATAAAAAAAGAAAAATTTTAGGAGAAGCCATAAAAGGTAGGAGCGCCATTTATCTGATTTATTTATTAATGTATGTGCGGAGAAAATGATAATATGTCGATGAGATTTTGCAAAACTATTTTAAATTAGGTACACATGATGGAATCAGTCTTGCTCTTTCAATTCTTAGAGATTAATATTCGTATTTTATTTCAGTCAAACAATGAACACGAACAACTCAAAAAAATTTAATATTTTTACATTATTTTTCAAAGTTAATAACAAATCTCGACATAAAAAAAGAAAAATTTCAGGAGAAGCCATAAAAGGTAGGAGCGCCATTTACCTGATTTATTTATTTATGTATGTGCGGAGAAGATGATAATATGTCGATGAGATTTTGCAAAACTCTTTTAAATTACACATGATGGAATCAGTCCTGCTCTTTCAATTCTTAGAGAGTAATATTCGTATCTTATTTCATTCAAACAATGAACACGAACAACTCAAAAGTTTTTAATATTTTTCCATTATTTTTCAAAGTTAATAACAAATCTCGACATAAATAAAGAAAAGTTTCAGGAGAAGCCATAAATGGTAGGAGCGCCATTTACCTGATTTATTTATTTATGTATGTGCGGAGAAGATGATAATATGTCGATGAGATTTTGCAAAACAATTTTAAATTACACATGATGGATCAGTCTTGCTCTTTCAATTCTTAGAGAGTAATTTTCGTATTTTATTTCAGTCAAACAATGAACACGAACAACTCAAAAGTTTTTAATATTTTTCCATTATTTTTCAAAGTTAATAACAAATCTCGACATGAAAAAAGAAAAATTTCAGGAGAAGCCATAAAAGGTAGGAGCGCCATTTATCTGATTTATTTATTTAGTTATGTATATCGATGAGATTTTGCAAAACAATTTTAAATTACACATGATGGATCAGTCTTGCTCTTTCAATTTTTAGAGAGCCATGTTCGTATTTAATTTCAATCAATCAATGAACGCGAACAACTCGCAAGTTTTTAATATTTTTTCATCATTTTTCAAAGTTACTAACAAATCTCGACATAAAAAAAAATTCAGGAGAAGCCATAAAAGGTAGGAGCGCCATTTATCTGATTTATATATTTATGTATGTATGTGCGAATAAGAAGATGAAAATATGTCGATGAGATTTTGCAAAACTATTTTAAATTACACATGGTGGAATCAGTCTTGCTCTTTCAATTTTTAGAAATTCAAATTCGTATTTCATTTCAATGAAACAATGAACGCAAACAACTCGAAAGTTTTTCAAGATTTTTCCATCATTTTTCAAAGTTAATAATAAATCTATACTAATTTTATAAATGGGAAAGTTTGGATGTTTGTTGCTCAATTACGCCAGAACGGCTGGACGGATCTGGATGAAATTTGGCACAGAGATAGATCATAGTCTGGAATAGCACATAGGCTACTTATTATCCCGGAAAAATGTTCCCGTGGGATAGATGTTATCGATTTTCACAGAGCACTTTTCAAGCCATCACTAGATAGCGGTGATGGTCGCAAGCTGTCAAAAATTATTCTTAGGTTAGTTATAATTTGTGTGATTTGTTATTATTTTGCACGGTTCTTTTACTCATACGGTTGCCCCACTTTTGGCCTTGTTGGTGCGGGGATGTCAGCTGGAGCCCAGAGACTGTAAGCTTAGCTTACTTTAAAAGTTGAATGGCTTTTAGAGATGAAATTGCGATCACCGAAAAAGTCGTTGTAGTACAAATAAAAGTTATTTTATGGAATTTTGCAGTTTAATATTATACAGCTTGCAACAGTTCACTTATCTGACCTAGAATGAGAAAATAAGGATACGCATAAATTAATTTCTACGAGCTGTTAGTGTTGAGTACCAGTAAAAATATATCAAAATAATGTATAGCTAATCCAAACAGAGTTTCTGGGGTATGCTATACCCCAGAGAAATACCATTATTTTGAATTTATAATATAATGTTTTTTTTATTTTTGAATAAATTATATTCGTATATTTTTATACCAATTATTGATTATTATAATAATCCATATTGTCCAATCATTTCAATCGCTTATGTTAATTTTGTAATTTGTATTTTATTTCGCGATTTGGCCGATTGCTAATGATGCTCAGTTTCGACACTCGGAGCCCGGTTTCGTCATCATGTTGCGTAGGTCATGGCTGAGTGAGGCAACCGTATGAGTATAAGACCCGTGATTATTGGGTAGTTTTTTAAAATGCCCGGAAAACGCAAATCTAATCTTTCGTGGAGGAGTAATAAAACTCGGACTTTGAAAGTAGCTAGAAGTCGAGAGACAACTCCTCAAGTAGAGTTTAGAAGAATTGAGCAAGCGGAGCGACAGACTGCTTCCAGATCAACTGAAACGCAGGAGTTTTTGGCATTTTGTTATAGTAATTTTCAGAAAATCTCAACGCCCACCCGAAGCATTAAAATGTATTAGAAGTACTCTCAAATTATTCTTTAATGTTATACTAATCGATAGAAAAAAAATTAATGCAATACTTCAAATGGTTCAAGAGATATTAATTTTTAGAAAAATCCTTGCATTTCCGAATTTTATCATTAAATTAAAAATATTTCTAAAACTATGAGAGATAAGATAAGACAACCAGGGACCCACTCAAATACACACAATAAATTTCAAGTCGTTCTCAAGTTATGGCGTGATCAAGGGGACTAGGTATAGATAGATAGATTGTGTCCGAGACGGTTATTAAAAGATAATTTAGTTTCCTATTTCTCCAACTCAAGGTGTGTTCAAAAAGAAAATAAGGCTGTGTTGGCCATGGAAAAACTTTGTGCATCAATTTAGAGTAGCAAAATTTCGAACTCTCAGTTCGAGTCTCTTCATGTTTAGGTTTGCTTCCTGACAATGGGATAAAATATTATGGTATAAAAAAAGTGCAAAACATTTCCCGCTTTCGTTGTGAATCCAATCATCAATCTATTCACTGTTACAGCTTCTCCTTTGTTGAGGAGAATATCTGCACGACCAGGACGGTCATTAATTTGATATTACTGTAAGTCGTGAATTGATAGATGAAGAAGAATCAGTCCCAAAACCGAAAAATGTTTTGAGAATATTTGGCAGCACTCAGTTGCCCGTCAACCTTCAGTCTCTATGCGCAACTCGAGACCTACCAATTCAGTTTACGAACAACTGCATCCTCAATTAATATTTCAAAAATCGTTGTATATATAGTTAACTCGAACGTCGACCACTAGTGAGTTATATTACAGAATATACAATAGAAAAAAAAAGGTTTGGATTTGCTTGGATTCGAAGGTTCAAAAACCAATAATGACTTCATTGTGCAAAAATGCATGACGTCGTAAGTAACATTTTTATGTCATAAGGTGGCTCATTAAAAAATAAAATTAAACTGTCGTTAGCGTTTTGCTTGAAAACATTAAGCGCATAGCTTTATCACCATCTTGTATATTTTTCTCACATAAGAGCGATGGATACAGGTCCTGGCATTTATTATAAAGAATTTAAATAAAATTGTGTAGTAGAAAATTTGAATTTGGCGCGTGGAACACAGTTGGCTACCCTGAATTACAGTTTTCTACATTATCGATAAGAATAATGGAAGCCATTACATTAAGTTAAGTTAAGAGAAAACACGTGTTTGTCCAAAACCGCATTAAGATTAAATCTGAAATAAAACATTATTATTATACTACTACAATTGGGGTCCGTTTTATTTTGATGGAATTTTTTAAACTGACAGATCTTGACATTTAACAAATCTATATGTTGATGTTCGTTATGGTTTCTTCTACACTGGAAACCCATGGTGTGCGCACTCTATACCACAGATTTCTATACTATCTTTCTAAATAAAATAAACTTACAGGAGATCCCAACAGATGACACCAAGAGCTGTTAGTTCACGCAGTGTGGTCAACCTTAATTTGCAACCAACCCAAATTCCCTATAATCTATGATTGCTGACAGCATTGTTTAAGTATATACTTAAACAATGCTGACAGCATTAAACTGACTATTGCACCCACAATCGCACTGTTTGGAGAATTCGAATTCATCATTTTCACCTGGTTTTGTTATGACTTCGTTTTATCTCTTACCATTCGAGTTAGCGTTGTGAACTTGCAGCGTCTAATTTGATTTTTCTTTTGTTCGGGTATTTGATTTGTTTATATTTTAATAATATAGTTTTATAATTAATAAATAGTGTTTTTTAGTTTAGTGTTTAATTTATTTCGGACAATCATTTCATTAAAAAAAATAAACGGTGTTGTAATTGTTCGAAGGCATAGTAGGTTGTATATATATTTGATTTTGTTATTTTGTATTATAATTATAATTTTATTATAACAGTATTATGTATGCAATGAAATAACGTGCAATAATGTTATAATGGGGCATCTTGAGTTTCCGTTTTTGTTTGTATGTTCTATATTAAGGAACTGTAATTCTATTTTGGTGAATGTATTAATAAAGCAGTTGTTTTATATTAATCAATGAAAAATTAAAAACCAAAAAGCACGAAAATATTAAATTGCGCTTCTTAAGCTGTACAGGTTTCTGTACTCATACGGGTGTTTGAACGAAACTTTTAGGAGATCCCAACAGATGACACTATAAATAATCTTTAGAAAGAATAGGGAGAGTGGACCATCTATTCTCTCTCTTGTCTATGGTAATGGCTTACGTTGCGCCACAGTACAGAAGGAATCAGTAGGTTCACTCCGCGTCGGCACCTTTGATGTCGGTGTTCCAAATCGGTTTCGCGCATGTGGCCTGGCGTCGCCAGTAGCGTCCTAAAACTCATAGGCGTAGGCGCGGAAGGGTCACCGAAGAAATAAACATTGCATCAAATGTTATATTTTATTAAAAGTACAAAATGTATGTTAAAAAATATATTCACTATAATATTCACAAATTATAACGATTTTGGACCGTGTTCCATTTGAAGTTTCATTAGCGGGGGTGTAGTGAATGCTCCGAGGAGTAAAAAAGTTATTACGCGTCGATTTTAACAAGTGCGGAACGTCAAATATATATAATATTCTATGAGTATTGACATAAAAATATGGCCTTTCTGCGGTAACACCTATGGAGTTTGTAAATTTTACTAAATTTGACCCCTGATCAGATACAACACTCAAAACATTCAGACCTATTTTCAATAGACGAGAAATACCATCATCAAGAATGTTTTTTAAGTCAACTACAGAACAAGTGGAATTTAAAAAAAAATATGCTAGTGGTTGTTTCCAGTCACTGTTGATACCTCTGGGAAATATTCCTTCTCTTTACCAGTGTGATGAAAACCAATAATTTCATCCGTCCCTATATTATAATATAAAAATGTTTTCAGAGACATTTCATCTATGCAGATTGTGCAATCCTTTGAATTCTTATCAAGTAGATCCGTTTTCAGCCTTATTACTTCCATCACAAAGTCTGAAAAACCTGCGCCGATTTCCCACTTGCTAGTGATTCTATTTAGAGTGGATTTAAAAAGAAGACGGAATGTGGTCTGCAAAAATTTGTAAACTTTAGGGCCCATAAAATATATAGTAAGTGCGAATTGTTTAAATTCGCTTGAATATCGTGCCCCTTTTGGAGCTTTACTTAGAAGCTCAATTTGGGTGTTTATAAAGGTCGCAATTGTAGGATAATGTTCCGATATGAATACCATAATGTCACTCTTTGTAAGCTCACTTCTTTCTGATACACTACATTCCGAAAATCGTAGCTTCCTTTGCAAACCCTTTGTGCAATCAACACGGCAGAATCTCGTGTGACTGACGTTAATGGTGTAGAAGAACAAAACACACACTCGAAGGACCAGCTGGTGGTAGTGCACCAGCAACACGGAGATGATGGTCAAAAGACGTTTAAAACTCAACAATTTATTTACACACAATTGCGAGTAATCAGGAACACTTCAACTGATTCAACTCGCAGTAAAACTCTATTGACAAGAACACGATTGTAAGTGACCAGGACCACTTCACTGATCGACTTACAAGAAGAAACCTTTAACTCTGACACAAACTCAAACTCAAACAACCATCAAAACTCAATAAAATGGGCCATGTCAAGGCCTTTTAAGCCCGAACCCCCTTCCGTCCAATAATGGTCACCTGACAACAACCGGGGGTAAAACCACACAACCCACTGGAAATCCCCAGCCTAAGTGCGGCTCGGTGTTGTTTGTCGGCACCTTCAAATTAGACGGACAGGAAGCTCGTCTTAAACTTACACAAAGAAAATTGGCTATTTACACTAAATTTCTATCGATGCCGCCTACCCTAATTGCTTATAAGTAATAAACTTTATGAAAGGGACCAGACAATCCGGTACCAGTTCACTGGGACCGAACACCCTTCAAACGTTTTTTCAAAGCCACTTTTCGTGGTGTTGAAGCACTTAATCTAGCAACTGTTTGCGTTACACTGTCCTGTACAGCCCCAGAGTGAACTTCTTGTGTTTCTGGTGTGTACGAAGTGGATGGAACTGCATCTGGAGAAACTTTGCAGGTCTATATTTATGAATCTATATATCATGAAACTCACCATCTGCTTGTGGAAACACATTTGGAATAGCGTACTTCTTAAGTCGGTGTCTACCTATGCTTGAAAATTGTTCTGCAGAAAAATGTTAGCTGCAAACACGTAGTCGCTTGTAACACTCTGCTGCAGTTAAATCTTTGCTTCGACGTAATTGAGGTAAGCTCTGCCACATCTTACACCTGCAAAATATCCACTGCTATTATACCAACGTAATTTACTGCTAATCTAACCCAAAACGATGCTATAAACAACCCATTACTTACCGACTAATATCGAGTGGAAATCGAAAAAAACTGTATTGTGGTGCATATCTTAAGTCATTGTTCAAGCACCCCGAAACACAACAAATATGCATTTTGCAACAATAATACCGAAAAACCCAAATAGCAAGAGTAAATAACACAATGTGATCAAATACGATTTGAGGTTATATGCGGTTATGAGCCAAAATCTACAGCGCATGTAGCCTAGAGTCGAACTGGCCTTGGAACACAAAAATCGGAGAGTGAACCTACTGATTCCTTCTGTACTGTGGTTGCGCCTGAACCTAACCTATAAAAAAATTGTGAAAGCGATATTATTTCGTTTAAATTTTAACACTTCAACTGGCTTAATTTCAGCCGATTCAGTCGTCTTTGAAGTGAAAGCAAAATATTTATAAAATCGTTGCGTAAAGTACATTATGCAACAAAGTGGTAAATGTTAGTACATTTATCAAAAAAATAATTGTTTAATGATTTTAAGGATGTAACGAGAACAGGGATATCAACGATGTTTTCGAGGATATTTTGCTGAGCGAGGAGCGTTTGTTCCAGAAGAGTTACGACGAAGGGTATGAGCTGGGTAAAAAACAAGAAAATGTTGAAGCATTTCACTTGGGATATCATCGGGGGGCGGAGCTAGGGGCTGAAGTCGGTTTCTACAACGCTATCACCACTTTTTATTTGAACAAAAACGCGGATGATGAGAAACTAAACAAAGAGCTGGCAACGTTACAAAACCTGTCGGCCAATTTTCCTAAAACAAACGACCCCAATGTTGATATCCTACAATTACTAAGCACAATCCGAGCCAGGTTTAAAAAAGTTTGTGCAAAATTAAAAATCAACCCCGGTTTTCCCGAATCAGACCAATTATCTTTTTAATACGAGAACAATGTCGTCGGTTGTGATCAGAGAGCATATCAATGCATTGTTGGAATTTTTACAATCACGTCTCCCACTAGCAAACTGCCATATGGTGGATTTCTTTTCCAAAAACTCATACCACGAATTTTTGCCTCAAACAATTCGGACCGAAATCGAACAAGTTGGGTACAGGGAAGCCATTAATTTAATCTTCCAAAACGATTTAAACGCCACCCCTAACTTGAAAGCATTCACAGAATCATGTGCCGACCTCACATTGAAAAATTGCAACCGTATTTGCTTCGACATCGAGTCGTTGACTGACAAATTGGAAAGTTGGGGTTGCAGCAATATCGATAAATTTAAATTGAACATATTTATGAACGCCAAAAAGTCACACGAGGTTGAAATTCTAAGCGGCGTGGTTGCATCTCTCGCAAAAACCTATAAAATATCTCATTTGGTGGATTTAGGGGACGGTAAAGGGTATTTGAGTTCAATGCTAGCATTCAGGCACAATTTCCCAGTTTTGGGGGTCGATTCGTCCAATGTAAATACGTGCGGAGCTGCGGAACGAGCGAGCAAATTGTCTAGAATTTGGAAAAACGTCCAAAACTCGCCGCGTAAATCCGTTCCAAAAAAAACTGAAAACTTTACAGCCGGCAGTAGTGATTTATATAAGCAAGTCACACGGTTCGTGGACCACAATTTTAATTTACAAGCATTGATTCAAGACGCGTTTCCCGTTAAAGAATCGGCATTATTATCATTGCACTTGGGTTTGGTGGGATTGCACACTTGCGGTGACCTAGCTCCAACGTCTTTGAAAATATTTAAAAATAATGATGGAGTTGAATTGTTGTGCAATGTGGGATGTTGCTATCATTTGCTGACGGAACGATTCGAAGATGTGGGCGATAACGATAATTTCGATAGCGGCTTCCCGCTTAGTAAATATCTGTCTCATGAAAACATAACGATTGGTAGAAACGCTAGAATGATTGCCAATCAATCGGTCGAGAGAATATTGCACACAAAAGAGCTGCCCAATAAAACCATCTTCTACAGAGCCGTCCTCCAGATTTTGCTCCAGGAGCACTGCGCAGTCCTTCCAAAAAAACACGTTGGGAAATTCAGAAAACCGCCGCAGGATTTCGTGGATTATGCTCGAGTCGCTTTGAGGCGTCTGAACCAAAACGACGTCACCCCCCAACAAATTCAAAACGTTTACCACAGATTCGAACACCGCCTGGACGAGCTCAACCTATTTTATTTGTTACGATGCAAACTCGCTCCCGTTGTTGAAACTCTCATTTTGTTGGACCGTCTGCTATTTTTACAAGAAGAAGGGTTCGAGGATTCGATTTTGGTGCAATTGTTCGACCCAGTGGTCTCTCCAAGATGCTACGGGATTGTCGCTGTTAAGGCACATAATAAAACGAATTGACGTCGTTTCAAACTTACTTTATTATTCATCTTAACCCAAAGTGTTGGACTTAAGTACTACAATTTGCCTATTGAACTAAAACCCACGATTACAATGACTGTTGCGTATAAAAAATACAAATATATTATACAGTAAAAAACAGAATGGCAAGTCACTGGAACCATACGATATTTTACATCTAAAACAATCAATAGTACAACAAATAAATTATTTTATTTTGAAAAATATAACAAAGTAGCTGTAATATGAGCGTTTGCGCCAATCGCGGCATCAAACAGTGAGGCGACCTAGTGGTGTATATTATAGCTCATTTCACCGCGTCCTCGACGCAACAGCCGCCACAAGCGCAGCCCCACGTCCACTTCCATCCTCTGACAGCATTAAATCGAACTAGAGAAACAAGAACACCACTTTAATTTCGTAAGGACACAAAACGATTGATACGTACCACAATGCCCGAGTCTACAAGTTCTGAAATCTTCTCCATCATGAGGTTGTGGAAGTGCGGGTGGAATCTGTACAGCGAACCGTCAATACCGACGGTTACTCTAGGTTCTTGCATTTTATTCAAAAGCGTCGCAATCCCAGCCGATGTTAAATAAGCCGCGCGTCTGGAAACGCACTCGCAGATGAATCTCACATTCACGCAGTCTTGCTCGGTCGCGTGTTTAATCCCCAACTCCTCTAGAATTTCCAAGCAGTTTGTGAAGGTTCCCGGAGGGTCGCTCTCGATTTCAGACACGTATTTGGTGTAGAACCTGTCGCGCGTTCCCAGCGATTCCGAGCCTTTGCCCCCGAACAGGAACCCTTCGTTTGTGAATCGTTCCAGCGCCAGTCTTACTAGCTCCCCCATGTACATCCCAGAAATCATCTTCTCGTGCCTGTCAACAAATTCCGTCAAGTACCGACGACGGGGTTTGTGGTCATTCTTACAGTTGTTTCCCGGGATTTACGCTATTCTGGTCCACCTCTTTATCGTAGCTGGTGCGCACAAAATCGAGACTGCCGTCGTCACCGAACGCACCCCATTCCGTGTTTACTAAAACGTTTCCCGAGCCGCGATCCTCTTCGTCGAAGAGTTCGGCAGCTTTTTGCTTCTCCACGTAACAAGCGTTGGTACCCGTGCCTAAAATCCACACGGTAATGCGCATAATGGACTCGAGCTTGGATGAAACAAGCAAAGCGAGGGGAAGCTCCTGAACCTACCGATAATCAAACCGATCTTGCAGTGGCGGTTTTTCCATGCACACGACAT